>JARHVA010000173.1:2232500-3432500 GCA_037957365.1 Torreya grandis | reverse complement strand
GTGAAGCTTTTATCTCCACACCCTAACAAATATTATTTGAATTAGTGTGGTTAAGGGGTGAATTATCTAACCTTGACATAAATCAAGCACTACCTACATAGTCCTAGTAGGACCTCAAGTCACTATAGCTCTACCTTATAGCAGAGGATTTGAGTAGGTAGTAGCAAGTTCTTGAATTAGGCAAATGGCACAATATAACATAAGAATGACAAGGTGATGAAGTAATATATGATAAAGGTGTTCTCCTAATTTTCCCATAGGTGGTTATAATTAGGGAATAACAATATACATTAATGATACTAATTTACCCAAAGGTAGTTATAATTAGTAGCACAGGTGAGACGCTAATTTTCCCAAAGGTGGTTATAATCAGTAACACTCGAAATGAAATGAAATAAAAAATGAAGGATGCAACTACCAAACCACTATCATACTGCTCCAAGATACTACCTCTATATATAAAATTGAATCAACTATTGAAACTTGATATGAATCCCTTCAATGAAGGTGGCTGAAGAGTACCTCCAGTAGCAATGCCCATGGTATGAGGCATGGTAGTCGATTGGTTAATTAGATTTGGGCTTGTTTTCTATCCTTGAAGACCAGTGCCACTAGGTATCCAAATTTGTGCCATAGAACTCCCTTTAAGAGGGAAAGATAGTGTTAAATATAAATGTGCCTCAACTGGTTTAGTTTCAATATTCCTTACAGTTTCAACTTCTTACTTTGAATTGTTTGTATCCCAATTTTGAATGTGTACTCTATTTGACTCAAAGGCATGAGTGTGTATAATGTTGAGGGAGTTGAGTTGGTTCAAACTTAGTTCCTTAGTTCCTACTAACCAGTTTGTTTCTCCTTTGTAAGATAGAAGTGGCATAGAATGTGGTTCAAAATTGATGGGGTCCTCGTGTTTCTACTTCCCTTCAACTCCTAACAACACTCCTTGAGTTCTCCTGATCTCTTCCCACACCACTAACTCCCATGATTCTTTTCCAAGCTTCATCATACTTCCATTTTCATAATGCACACTAGTTATCTACCATTTTTAACTTATAATCATCAACCTCTACCCTCCCCTTCAAAATGTGTGGCTCATGCACAAGAATATTTAACTGTCTATTAGTATGAATTATAGTCCAAGGTCAACAATTAATTTCTTAATTTTGAAGACAAAAAGCATTAGATAGTGACCCTATAGCTCTTAAAAGAATTGGAATTTGGCTTCTTTAGGACATGCATATGTGGTCACAATGTATTCCAAAATGTAGCTATTCTGAACTCCTCTCCACCAAAAGTTGATTGCTCACATCCATGGAATCCAAGTCGTGCTAGAGCCCTTTGTCATTCTATTGTCCAAGACTACCTCTTTCCAAGATATATTGATCATCCTTGACCATATTCTAGTATCTAAGCATGTAAAATAACTAGGAGTTCCAAAAAGAAGGTTTCATACAAGGGACTATAGAGATTTTGCTCCACCCACTATCATGTGGAGATTGCTAGTCTAAGATACGAAACTAAAAACTTATGTTCAATATTGATAACTTATTCTTTTATATTTTCTAGTGTAATATGCTCAAATATTTTCCCATTACTATGATTTAAGTGCTTTGTGTCCTAGAAATGGAACCAAAATATTAGGTTATTTTAGTTAATTCTTGCTTTAACATTGAATTTTATCCCAATGGGCTAGCACATGGCCCTATCATGTGAGAGTTAGGTCTCACACACTCACCTAAAATGCAAAATAGAAGACTAGTTCCTGAAGGTTTTGTAGCATAGTAATAGATGTTTGTTCATATCTCTCTTTATGCAGTACCAAATAAGGATTATTTAATAACACAAATATACTAGTATAATCCTTCTAGTTCCAGATGCAACTATTACTATTACTACATGGATCACCATCATTATCTAACAATAGTGACTTAGAAAATAAAAAGATGCCAATAGCAAGACTAAAAAATAAATCATAACCAAGTATATCACTTAGTGTATTCCATCATTCAAGACAAAAATTGACAAAATCACATTAGATGTTTAATGAATCAAAGGGGCAAATATTTAGCATCTATTCTTCAAAATATTATCATCACAAAAGATTACAATAGGGGTATTTATACTTGTTTTTTCCTAAGTGTTAAAAATTTTAATGTTATAAGAAAATGGTGCATAGACTCTCAACAGACTAAGATTCATGGCACTTAAAATAAGTTTTTCCTAAAGACTAAGGTCCTTACACCCCTAAAACCACACTTTATGTTATATAATGGTGGCCATGTGTTTTATTCCTTGTAGGTTGGTGCACAACCTCTGATCAATAAGGTCAAAGCATCCTATATGAATTTCTCTTCTAACTGATCCCACTTCCCATACACTCCCCTAGTATTTAACTTTCATTTTGAGTCCAATGTTCTTGGGTTCTCTCTGACTTTCTCTTCTTTGACTAGGTCCTCTCATGCTAGTCCCTTCTGAGCCATTATCCTTTCATGCCATTGTCCTCTTGTGCCTAATTAGTTCTGTGCCATAATGCTTCTGTGCCTAAAAGTCACATGCCAAGCTCTTCCCCATACCATGGTCCTTTCATGCCATGCTAGTTTTATGCCAAAATAAGACAAAGCTTAGTCAAAATTCTAGGGCCAACATCTAGTTCCCTTGCCTATGATCTATGTGCCATGACAATAGCCTTAGAAATAGAAATTGGATTAAACAAGGGATTGGTTTTTGAAAGAAGTATCAAAATTCCATTGCTAATCCTTCCACCATGTATATGGAAGTTAAAATCTCATCTTATTCAACATGAAATGATGTATCAACTCCTTAATACACATAATTGAAGGTAATTCCAAATTAAATAACTTATATCTATCTTTTAGTGAAAGCCACTTGATCTAATATCGAAAGGTAATCAAGTCATTAATTATTTGAATTCTTTTTTTAAATAGATGAAGAGATTTTACACTAGGAATATTTTATAAAGGAAGGATATTATTGGTCATAAAAGGATACCAATAGATATTTTGGTCATTAAAATAAATACGAGTGTAAAATTCATCTCCAACACACTTTGTAAAAAGCTTTACAACTTTAATGGCTTTCCAAATGTTCTTAGCCATAAAAGAACCTTTTATCCTGATAGGAATAGTGTAATTAATAGAGTGTGTAAATAAATTTTCTTCCAACTAAACTTACCATAAGGGGTTATTATATAAATGTATAACCTTAGAAGTATTTTCCATGCTTTGTTACCTTCAATTTCCCTAGCCACCCACTTGGCATAAAGATCAGTGCTTTATCAATAAACATTAATAATTACCATTCCTCTTTTACCATGAAGAAGGAAACAAATGTCCCAAGATACTATGTGAGAGCCTTGAATTTACTTAAAATTATCCAAGATAAAATATCTAATTAATTTTTTTTAATTTTCATACGAGGCTTTATAAGGGGCCCAACATGAAGAGTTGTAGACATGAGTGGCTCTAAATTTTTTTGTATAAACCTAAAACTTAATCACAAGAGAAAAAGGCTTAGAAATATAATAATAAACCTTATTTTCCACTCTATCAATAACTTACTACCATGGTTTAGAAGGAGAACTATCAAAATCAAATGGAATTCCTAGAAATTTACAAAAAATCCCTTTTTGTATCCACTCCTATTGATAAGGTTTAAGCCACTTTGGTAAGGGGAAACATTCTTTGTATATAGTATTAGGTTTTAGCCCATTTTAAATTGGACCCTAAAGCTTTCATAAATAATTCATGGTAGCGAAGCTCCTCTTTAAAGGATGATTCTTGCTTATTGAGTGTGAGGAAATAATTATCTACAAAAGGGCAATTAATAAACTGAGAGGAACAATCAGGAAGGAAAATTATTTTGACGAGCCCTTGTTCCAATTTGTAGGAAAGTATATATCCAAATGCTTCAAAAGCTAACCATGTAAAGTAAAGGAAAGATGGCAAACCTATTTGATATAGAGAAAAATTCCAAATCTACCAAATTTGTGCCCATTGATGGTGAGACAGGTTGATGCTTTAGAGAACACTGTTTGAAAATTCAAGAGAGAAAATAGCCATAACCCAAGAATTTAGGCATTGAAATAATTAAAGGTTAGTTTATTTGATCATAAGTTTTTTCAAGATCAATCTTGATAAATATTATCTTTTGGTGAGAGACACGAGCCCACTCTATTCCTTCCCAAACTATGATTATATTATCGAGTATGTATCTATTTTTTTAGAAACCAATTTACTTTGGTTTGATGATTGTAGGAGGATATGGAAAAGGTGACTCACTAAGGATTTAAAAATTATTTTGGACACATTCAAAAGGGTGATTGAGCTCCAACTAGTAATACATCTAGGATTACCAACCTTAGGAATGAACTTAATATTTCTTTTGTTAATGATGACTCCTAAAGACTTATTTTTCAAGTTTTTGACCTGAAAGGATTAACTTGTGAGGCACCATATCCAAACATTATTATAAATCCTATGCTCTCTTTATTGATATTTCCAAGATTAGAACACTATTTTATAGTGATCCAAGAAGGTCAAGGGGATCTTTATGAATTGATGAAATGCTAGTTAGGTAGTTTGATGGCTTTGATTTTATCCTAGCTTGTTTAGCCTTGAGATATTTTTAAAGAACTTCAATACTCGATCCCCTTGAGACAATGTAAATTAACCTTAATTTTCACCCCTTTGGCCACATGGTTATTTGCTACTTTGATATTTTGGTTGAGAGAGGCACCCATGGATTGTAGCCAAGAATTAAAAGGGTTATACCTAAGTAAATATAAAATCATCTAGTGTTCATTAATGATAACACCATTGGAACACTTCCAAATTCATGTAATCTACCTACCATAGTGGTAAAGTATGGTGGTGGTGTGGTTAATCACATCATTCCACCACAAAATCTAGCTAGAAGCATATGGTAGATGTGGAGCCAAATTAAATAATCTAGCGATGAGTTATATAGTGCCCTCATGGATGAAAAAGGACATATTTAGAAGGAATTTATTATGGGGAACTTTGAGATGGTTGATGCCACACTCCAATCTAAATGTGAGATGATTGTGATTAGAGAGAATTATTTTAAAATGGACCTATTATCTCCAAATCTTACGCCCTAGAAGAGAGTGTTCAATCTTCTCCTAGATTTGGGCAACATTAGAACATTTCCAGGCCTGTGGGTATGCCTATGGAGGAAATAGACCTCTAGATTGAAAGGGATAGCTCCCTGTATATATCTATACAAGAAAATCTTTGCTAAACTAACTTTTTTAAAGGGAAAAGAGTTATAAATTTATAAAAAAGGAAATCATATTCTAAGAGTGGTGATACACCAAAACTATTTTCCACATGAATGTCAGATTCTAGTGCACAATATAGAAAAAACACAAACCATTCCAAATCTCTAAAGATTTTAACAAAAATACTTCAACACAAACATGAGATGCATAAAAAATGACACAAGGTAAATAATCTGAAAGGCAACCTTTGCACATTCAAGACAGTAATACACATGCAAAAATTCAATTCACTTGGATACACACTATGTGACCAGTTAGAGTAAGAAATCTTGTTTAGGTATGATGGATAAAGTGGGTAGAAGGATGTAAAATCATCACATGCTACCACTATACATCTCATGCACACTCAGACCAAAAACCTAGAAAAAGCTTGAAGGAAACATGTTTATTCTAAATGCTTAAAGGTAGAACTTGAATAATTCTTGTAGGGCTTTGCCATATAATGTGTGGTCTTCTTTTTCACTAGCTAAGGGGGTATATATATATCAAGAAGGAAGAGAGAGAGGAAAAAATTTTGGCACCAAGGAGAGGAATAAATTTTGTTGGAAGTCATTGTCTTCAACTGCAACTATCTTTGACAATGATGCTTATTAGGGCACTCTGATTGATCCATGTCACCCTCCTGAATGCCCTTGGCTTGCCCTCTTGGAGATGTTTTTTCAATGGTTGCTTAACAAAATAGATCTATGTGCATATGGTACCAAAAATGTTTGCTACTAATGGAGCCACCTATTGGAGATTTATTTTTTTGCCCAACTGCTTCTCCTTGGCTTGTCATGATGCACAATGGTGTGGAGAGAAGTTTTTTTTTTTTTTTGGCTTTGTATTTATTTTTTGATATGTCCACCAGGAATGACTTAGATTGGTAATTCTGAGTAATTGATGTGTTGGGCATGGATGCCTATGGATCATCCTTCATCTATCTTTGACAAGCTGACTCTGCTCTAGCTTATGCCATGTGGTAGCTTCTCATTGTCTTTGTCTTTTTGGAAAGATTATTTTGGATAAAATGTTTGAAATAATTCTTATGAGTTTTCACTAAGTGTCCCTTCAAAAAAATTCAAATGACACTTTTGCTAAGAAAGACCCTTCATATTTGTGAAAATTCCCCTTCCAAAGGGTAAGATATCTTTGGAACTTTGGAAATGTACCTTTTAGAAGAATGTACTACCCTTCGAAAGAATGGAGTGCCCTTCGAAAAAGTTGAACTATCCTTTGGAAGAGTTTAAATTCCATTTGAAAGAATTGAATTGTCCTTCAGAAGAATTGAAATACCCTTCAAAAAAGAATTGAACTGCCCTTCAAAAGAGTTGAACTATCCTTTAGACTTCTTGAAATGGGCCTTTCTGAAGGGAACGTGCCCTTCTAAAAAGTTTAAGACTTTTACCCTAGGAAATTTGAGAGGCATTATCAAGACCATTTTGAGTTTTCTAAGCCCTATTACTTACTCACTTTAGACCTTTCATTGCTTTCTACTTATAAAGTAATTTAAGACTTGCTTCTTGGAAAACCCAAAGTCATGCATCGTTGAAAACCTATAAGGCATTGGAAGGAGTAATTTGGTTCATAAACTCAAATTACTTCTACTCATGAAATTTTTATAAGTCAAGTCATTTAGAGAATCTAACTTAGTCTTGAGGAGTAACTTGGGTTTATGAGGGTCCAAGACTTGACTTGTGGAGAACCTGACTTACACTATAATGTAGCAAAAACACTTTAGCCTCCTTAACTTATAACTTTGGACCTCTAAAATGACCTATATTATACCTACTATTCATCTCTCCTTGAAAATATTTAAATAAATTATACTGAGGTGAAATTTGGTCAACATTCTTGGTAATTTTGAGGGGAGGCATGCATGTTATTTCAAAGACTAGTCACCTAAATCTTTTCATTGGGCATAGAGTCATGCATATAGGCAATTCAAAGAGAAATGAACAAGCTTTGATTCAAAAACATAATAGATGGGCTGATCATACACACAAGGCAAAGACACACACCAAATAAAGGGAAGGAAAACACATCTATGCTACAAAGTACATAGGGAACACAATAGTGAACAAAAGGAAACACACACAACTAAACTAGTATTTAAAATAATATGAGCAAGGGATAATAGCAGGATTTCAAGTGTATCCCATTCACAAGGATAGGTAACTCTTCTCCATTTATTTTAGACAGCTGAAAGGATTTACTTTGCTTGCACTTGTTGATGATGTAAGGTCTAGTCCACAAAGTGTCAAACTTTGTATGCATGCCTAGTTTTTCTCTATCTTCATCCCACTTCAAAACCAAATCACCCTATTTGAACACTCTTGCACTTATCCTTTCATCAAAGGATCTCTTCATGAGCACTTGATGGTGTTCCATAGCCTTGTGTGAATCATCCCTTGCCTCCTGTAGTTGTATTAGTTCTGTCAACCTAACTTCCATTGGAGTATTTTAAATTAATTCCAACTAATATGCAAGTTCCAAGGTAGGGATTTCTTAGGATATGGATAAGTATAAAGGGATATTTACCAATTGATTTATTAGGAGTAATTCTATCTGCCCATAAAGTTGTCTTCAACTTCCTGTGCTAGGATCTTTGATTGTTCTCTAATGTTCTCTTGATCATGAGGTTATTTTTGGTAGACTCAACCAATCCATTACCTTGAGGGTAATAATTAGATGATTTACTCAAGTGAACTCCATTCCTTGCTTCCTAATCATAATTTTTAACACTTATGAAAGCAATTTCATTATCAAAAATGATGACATGGGGAACTCCAAACCTTGTCACAATGCTATCATAAAACTCCAAGTTAGCATTTTCACTTGCCTCCTTCAATGCAATAGCCTCTACCCACCTTTTGAATTAGTTCATAGCAGTCAATATCCATTTTTGTCTAGCACTTGATGGAGGGTTGATCATGCCAATGAAAGTAAGGCCCCATTATATGAAAGGTTGGTCCACTTGGATAGGATTCAATGGAAGGGTTGTAAGCTTCTGTTTACCTACAAGGAAGGCACATTGATGACACACTTTAGCCCAATGATAATAGTCTTTAAAAAGACTAGGCCAATATTAATAATCCCTCATTATCTTTGTAGTTGTAGTTCTAGGAGAGAAATGACCTCCATAAACACCATTGTGAAACTTTTCTAGTTGTGTATCAAACTGGTCATTGTCAACACATCTCAACAGCACACCATTTATGTCATTTCTAAAGATAAAATTATCATCAAGGTAATTAGGAATGGTCTATAGTCTAAAATATCTCCTTTGAGACTTGTTCAAGCTATTGGGACACTCACCATTTTTAAGAAAACCAATGATATCTTGTGTCCAAATTTTAGCTTGCATTTGATCAGCTGGTTAAGGGTGAACTTGGTTGACCAAGGCTTCCTCTTTTGGATCTTGAAGATCTGAAGATAAGTGCTCACATAATCCTCTTCCTCTTACCAAGCTCATCATTTTGATGTCCACATCATACTCCATCACCGTTGTGATCTAGCCAGCTCTTTTTTCATTGAGGTCTTTACTCAGGAGAAATTCTTTGGTGCTGGGATGAAAACCATGACATTATATTATTGTTGAAAACCATGTGCCTCAATTTTTTTAGCCCTCTAATCACTGTTGGAGCTTACTTCTCAATAAAATAATACTTGACCTCATAATCCTCCAACCATTGGTTGAAGAATGTAATTGGCTACTCAAACTCTTCATCATTCTTCTACATAAGCATAGACGAGATCATGTTAAGGTTAGCAAAGGTTAAAGTATGAAATCCTTAGAAAAATTTAGGTTCAAGAGAGTAGGAGATTCTGAAATTTCTCTCTTTATTTCCTCAAAACTAATCCTACCTTCCTTTATCCAAGAAAAATCTTGGTGCTTCTTGAGCATGGTTGTGATAAGCTTTACAATAGTTGCAAAGCCTAAAATAAACCTCTTTACAAAGTTTATTTTCACCAAGAAGCTTTGTAGTCCCTTCTTTTACTGAGGTAAGGACAAGCCTAGGATAGCCTTAATCCTTTCAGGGTCAATAGCCAAGCCTTCCTTTGAAATGATATGACCCAAAATCTTGCTTTCATGGAAAAAAAAGATGCACTTCTTCGAATTAAGGGATATTCTATACTCCCTACATTTCTCAAACACCTACCTTAGGTGCTCCATGTGATCAACAACATCTTTGGAAAAAATGGTTATATCATCAAGATATACAAGTAAAATCTTGTTGATCAAACCTTTGAAAGCCATGTCCATCACTCTTTAAAACATGGCTCCAATGTTTGATAAACCAAAAGGCATCTTGTTATAAGTAAAGGTCCCCCATTTTGTGCTGAAGGTTGTCTTGAACTGATCTTCTTCATTGACCAATATCTGGTTATAACTTGAATAACCATCAAGAAGTGAGAGTCATTGAGAACCTAAAATAACTTTTAGAATTTTCTCTATGAAAGGTAGTGGATAATGATCCTTAAGAGACACTCTATTTAGATATCAAAAATCCACACATAGTCTAATTTCTTCATTCTTCTTATAGATAGTGTTGTCCCCCAAAAATATCACTCATTTTTAGGACAACATTTGAACTATTTTGGTCCTACAAACCAAAATCCTCACTTCCCCTTTTAAAAATTGTTCTGAGCATTCAGGTTCTTAATTTTGTAAAGCTTTCTCAGAAATCTACGGACTTTGCAGGCTTGAATCTACGGAATCTATAGGAAGAAATCTACGGAATCTACAGGCTTAAAACTATGGACTCCACAGGCACATTTTTATGGACTCTTTCAAGGCTCAAGAGAAAACTACAGACTCAATTCTACATAATTCACATGTTGATTTCTACAGACTTTGCAGGAAAGAAGCAAGCTCTTAGCACTTTGGTGATTTCAATTTTGGTTCAATGACAAGGTTCAACCAAAATGTCCATCAATAAGCTTCTAAGCAAGGATCAAACCATTAAACCATTGAACTGTTGAACCATTGAACCTTGAACCATTTTGGTTCAACAGGTTCAATGGGTTCAAAGGTTCAACGTCATTGGCAAGAGTTAAGAGCTTCGGCAAAGGTTCAACAAGTTCAACCACTTCAAGGTTCAACAAATTTAAAACACTTAGCCAAATAAAAAGAATGAACTGATTGAACCGTTGAACCTTGAACCAAAAGGTTCAACAAGTTCACAGGTTTAAAGGTTCAACCAGTGTGATGAAGATCAAAGAGCTTAGAAAGAACAAGTGACGGACAAAGGATGAACCAATGAACCGATTCAACCTTGAACCAAAAGAGTTTAAAGTTCAATGGTTCATGGGTTCAAAGGCGGCCTCAGTCAAGGAAAAAAGTAGCAAACATGTGGTTCAATGGATGGTTCAACCAAGGAGCAGGAAAGTGATTGAACCAAGAAGCGATGGAACAAAAGAGGAAGAATGAACCAATGTACTTTTAGTGGGTTTAAAGGTTTAAGGTTCAACATGGTTCAAGCGGCTAGTGACCATTGATGACCCCATAGACGTTAAATTTAAAGTAAGGGAATATTCGTTAAAATTCAAATAAAGCATGGAACTTGAAGGAAGAACCAAGCGACTGGCTAAAAAGATAGCTCGGGAGCATAAATTCTAGAAAGAGACAAAGCTAGAAAAGACAAAGCTGGAAAGGACAAAAGTGGAAAGAGGGAAAAGCCTGAAATATCTATGCAAAAGTTATTCTAGTAGGTGGAATAGTTCCTAAAGTAGACTTTTGAGCACACCAAATCAAGGATGTAAGCCTATTTTTCTTCCATGAAGTAATGGAAAATTGGACAGGTGCACAGATGTCAGAGGGGATAGTCCAAATGATCCAAACCCAAGAATATACATATTAGATAAATAGACACACCATAGTTAAGGCAATGCACTGTTCCAGGCATGGTCCCTCCAGATAGAACTGAAGGTGCATTGAAGGCATTGACTGTAGCATGGGCTATCCCATTAGAGAGAGCACCAAGCCTTGCTTGGTGGCTATATATTGTAATCTCTTTTATTGTTTTAAGGAGATCTTCCCATTACCAGAAACAAAACTCTGCCCAAATTGAAAGGCGAATACTGAGACTTTGAGCTCAGATTGTTGTTCATATCATTTTATCTGAATGAGAAAGTAAGTTGTTTGCAAACTTTGTGCTGTCATATCTTGTATCATTTTAGGAGATTATTCTTATGTCTGTCTTCTAAATGTGTTCTTGTTTATTTAATTTGGCAAGCAAAACTAGTGGAAGTAATCAGGAAGGTGTCCTGAAGCCAACTACTTTCGAACTTTGTACTGTCATAATTGTCTTCAATGTGTGTTTATTTTTTGTTTCTGTGTAAAGGACCTTGGGATGACTTTGTGCCCCCATTATTCTTCATATTTCACTCTTGGGAAGTCGAGGTGGAGACTTTACGCTACATTTCAAGCTGCTGGTTACTCTGTATTCAGTTACCAGTTACTTATCCTACCAAAAAGATTCATGTTGTTTGCAAGAACAAGCACTTTTGAAAGAAGAGAAGTGCCTTTTGTTGCTTCACCAAGATTTCTACTATCTATGAAGGGATCTAGCTCTTGGTTGAATGTTACTTCTAAAAGAAGAGAAGTACCTTCACCAATCACCCAGGATTTCTCCTCTATTTGTTAACATCATCTCTAAAAAAAGAGAGATGGAAGGTTTATCCCACCCCTGTGTCTTACTTTCTACTTATATATATAGTATATAGCCTCTGTATATTTAAAAGGGAACCTCCCTTTGATGAGAGGAGAGATTTGTCCCCTGTTGATGTAGTAAAACTGCACACCTAGATGACCAATCTCCCTATGATGTGGTGATAGGAACTATTTTTCTCACCAGTTAGCTAGTCGACAAAATATTCACCCAACAGATAGGTACAAGATTAGCTACCCAAGTCAAGTGCTTGATAGGAAATATAATCTTGTACTCAATTAGCTTGGTCAACTCCTTCTTCATTAGTTCTTCTATCTTAGGATTGATAGGCCTTTGCTTTTGCCTAATCAGTTTAACTCCAAGTTCCAACTCAATGGTTTGATGAACTAGACTTGGATCAAACCCTTTCAAATCTTTGTATTCCAAAGCAAAGATATCATGGAACTCTTTGCATAGTTCAAAAAAGGCCTACCTTTTAGGAAAATAACAAAGCTTACTAATCTTTAGGAGCTTATCCTTGTAAATCATAACTCTCTCATAATTCTTGTCTTTTATAGACATGCTCACTCTTTCCTTCTTATTTTGATCATCTTCATTGAAGAAACTCTCCAAGGTAATCAATACCTTGGGTATCTTGTTTGTCTTTAGCTATATAATTTGTTTTTCATAATGATCATGCAATCTCCTTTGGTTCCTTGAGGAGAAACCTACCTCATTTTGTAAGAAGTGTGCAATGTGTTCATCACTTTTAAACACCTACCATGGCACTTTATTATCTAGGATAGAGGGTCTCAAAATGATCTTGATATGAGATTGATCATTCTCTTGTCCCACATCAACAACTGTATCAAACCATGCACCTATGGCAACCAATTTGTCAACATGTTTATTGGAATCCCTTGGTATGGGTTATATGTTGAAGGCATCAAAGTCTTCAAGTAGGTTCCATACCCTATGCTTATAGGATTTAAGAAAGGGGTTCTTGGTTGTAGCTTGATTTCTTACTTGGTGGATGACTAGCTCACTATTTTTATAAACCTTTAAATTCTTTATCCCTCTCTTCTTTTCCCATTGGAGGCCATGAACTAGGCCTTCATATTTTGCCATATTATAGGTGCAATTGAAGTAGAATCTATAGTAGGAGTAGTATTGATTCTTTGATGGAGAAAAAATTATGATGACATCTTTTGTACCCACTTTTATCCTTGAACCGTCAAAAAACATTTCCCACATCCCTTCAAGCTCATGATCTTCATTAGTGAGTGAAGGGTTGGAGCATTCTTTTCATGCATACAATAAACTCCCAAATCAGTCTCTTTTATGAAGGTGTAAGGATCTATTCCATGTGTCTTAGTGCTATATTTATCAAGGAAAAGATCAGAAATACCTTCAAGGGGGGAGGATGTTTCACCATCTATGACAATTTCTTCTTCTTTGTTGATTAGACAATTCTGATTTGAATTTATCTCCATGTATGGCTCAATATGAAACCTTGTTAAGGGCTGAGTCCTTATAGTAACCTTGGTCCCATATATTACTTTAAAAGATATAAAATACCAATTAATAAAAAGGTATCCTCCTATATTTTCCATGAAGTCCCTTGACAAGCAAATAACAAAATGCACTGGAAGGTCTACCACCATAACATCTTGAATGATGGGGAAACTTGGGCAGCCATAAAGAAAGACCTTCAAACCTTTGACCAGACCCACTATCTTAGTTGGTGTCCCATACATATGAAAGCCTTTTCTATGTGGTTCATATTCCAACCCCAATTTTTCAATCACCACCTTAGGCATGACAATGGTACTTGCTCCACTATCCGCAATGCAATTGTGAACCAACTTGTCTCCCACAATGAGTGTGAGGTATAAAGGTGGAGGCTTTTCAAATTTGGTGGAGAGTTATAAAATATGATTTGGGGAATTAGTAAGGGCCACACCATTGTGCTTACAAACTTAAGGGGCTATATGAATATTTGCAAGTTGTTCTTGCAAGAGCTCTTTTTGACTAGGCATATGCAAGAATTCCCATAGAGATATGCTTGTCTTGGAATTATTCAAAGAATAAAAAAAGTTTAGAGGGGAATTATTTACCTTCTCTTACATTCTTGAAGGTAGTGAGGGAGTCTAAACCTGCTACACTGCAAGCTTGATAACCCCACTTACATTCTAATTTTACTGAGGAACATGATTGGTAGTAGGTGTTGTGTTAGAATTCATAGCTCATGGTCTTGGAAAGGCATCACTTGGAGTCATATGTACTCTTAGAACATCTCTTAGATCTCTTATTTTGTCTCTTATGTTGGATATAACTGACATGCTTTGATTTAACATAGTCATCTCTCGCTTAGAAGTTCATCATGCCTACACTTTGGCTACTACCTTCTCCACGGTTATGCCTTTGCATAAAGTCTACTTCTTCTAAAGTTACATAATGAGTAGTTTCCTCTTGTACCACCAAATCTTAGTTGCCTCCTCCATCATCATGCATAAACTAGCCTTGAGGTTATCCCCATTGGTCTAAATTATTTTCTCCTTAGACTAGATTAGCATGTACTAGAACAACAACCTTCACGAGAGGAGTGGAATTAGGATTATAGGCATTGGGCTACCTATTATAACCTTGTTGATTCTATCCTCTTCCTTTATATTTGTATTAAGGTGGAGCTCTATATCCTTGTTGAGGATAATATTGATGATTAGGTGGAGCATTCATTTAGAACTGAGCTTATTTGAGCTAAGCTCACAATGATTTGATCTATTTGAATTTGTCCACAACATCATCCACCTTCTTAGGAAAGGGTCTTGGCTTCACATTGGTGTTAGGAACTTATGCTACATTTGGAACTTCAAAGGAATTTTGAGATAGTAAAGGCATGGAAAATCTTGGAGGGAGCTTTCTAACCTGTATTAAGTTATTCTCAGCTTTAATGGCTAGCTCATATGTGCCTAGCAGAGTGAAACCTCTCATTGACTATATCATAACAACCACATCAGTCCCAATACCTTTGAGGTAAGTGGGGAACACAAAGCTTTGAGGGGGTCTCATGATAGGTGGTAGCCTATGACATGTCCTCTAAAACCTTTCATTAAAATCCCCCATGGATTCATTAAGATCTATTTTTATTACATTCAACTGATGAATCATTAAATTATGGTCACTTTTATTTTCAAATATTATTACCAATAATTCCCTAAAACCATCCCAACTTATGATGCAGCCACCTTCCAACATTTTGTACCAGTCAAGTGCCTTACCTTTCAGAGACATAGCCAGTAATAAAATGGCTATATTGGTTTAGGTGACATTATGGAAAGTAAAAAAGTTTGAAATGTCTCTAATATGCTCAGATAGTGTAATAGAACCTTCACCATTGAAATTAGGGAGACTCTTGGTAGCATTGGGAGGAATAGGGTCATATGTAAGAAGGTCGATGGGATTTTAGGTGTTAAAAGCTAGGAAAGGTTGATGTCTATCTATTTATCTTCTTTCCCCCATTTCTCTTCTTTCCCCTTGATCTCTTATCTCTTCAGCTTCTTCAAATTCTTCCTCTTCTTCTCCAAAACCTCCTTGCCAAGGATATCTTAGGGCTAGGAGTGGTTCAAGGTGTTGTTCTTTAGGAAAATCTTTAGCTAAAGGGGCTTTATCAAAAATCCTAGATGACCTAGTGAGGACCATGAAGTATAATGTGGAAAACTTAATCTAAAACTAGGGATTCTCACCCTTTTGGAGTTGCCAAATGTTGGGTTAAGGATATTTCTACAATCTTAGGCTTGTCAAGACCAGCATTCACCTTGACATCTAAATAGCTAGGAATTGGGGTCCCATTGGGCATGCCAAAATTGTTGTTTCTAAATCTTGCACCATATAATAGAGTGTTCAACCCTCTCCTAGATTTGGGTAACATCTGGAACATTTCTAGACCTATGGGTATGCCTATGGAGGAAATGGACCTCTAGATTGAAAGGGCTAGCTCCCTGTATGTCTCTGCAAGACAATCTTTGATAAACCAAATTATTTAAAGGGAAAAGAGTAATACATTTATAGAAAAGGAAATCCTATTCGAAGAGTGGTGATACACCAAAACTATTTTCCGCATGAATGTTAAATTTTAGTGCATAACATAACAAAAGCATAAACCATTCCCAAACACTAAAGATTCTAACAACAATATTTCAATACAGAGGTGAGATGTGTAAAAAATGACACAAGGTAAATGATCTAAAAGGCAAACTTTACACATTCAAGATATTAATACACATGCAAAAATTCAATACACTTAGATACACACTGTGTGACCAATTAGACTAAGAAATATTATTCAGGTATGAAAAATAAAGTGGGTATAAGGATAGAAAATCATCACATGATGCCACTATATATCTCATGCACACTCAAACCAAAAACCCAAAAAAATCTTGAAGGAAATAGATTTATGCTAAATGCTTAAAGGTAGAACTTGAATCATTCCAATAGGATTTTGCCATACACTGCATGGTCTTCTTTTTCACTAGCCAAGGGGCTGTATATATAGCAAGAAGGAAGAGAGAGAGGAAATCCTTTTGGTTCTAAGGAGAAGAATCAATTTTGTTGAAAGTCATTATCTTCAGCTACAACTATCTTTGCTAATGATATTCATTAGGGCACTATGATTGATCCATGTCACCCTCTTGAATGCCCTTGGCTTGCCCTCTTGGAGATGTTTTTTCAATGGCTACTTAACAAAATAGAGCTATGGGGGGATGACACCAAAAATGGTTACTACTAATGGAGCCACATGTTAGAGATTTGTTTCGGTGCCTAATTGATTATCCTTGGCTTGTCATGATGCACAATGGCATGGAGAGAAGTTGCTTTTATTTTGTTTGGATTTATCTTTCCTTTTTGATTGGTCCTCAAGGAATGACTAGGATTGGTGATTCTGAGTCATTGATCTACTGGGCATAGATGCCTATGGATCATCCTCCATCTATCTTTGACAAGATGACTTTGCTCTAGCTCATGCCACGTGATAGCTTCTCATTGTCTTTGTCTTTTTGGAAAGATTGTTTTAGAAAAAATGTTTGAAATAATTATTTCAAGTTTTCACTAAGTGTCCCTTCAAAAACTTTTTTAAGGACACTTTTGCCAAGAAAGACCCTTCAAAGTTGTGAAAATTCCCCTTTTGAAGGGTAAGAGACCTTTGAAACATTGGAAATGTACCTTTCAAAAGAGTTAAACTACCCTTTAGAAGAATCGAGTGACCTTCAAAAAAGTTGAACTGCCCTTCAAAAGAGTTGAACTGCCCTTCAAAAAAGTTGAATTGACCTTTGGAAGAATTGAACTCCTCTTTAGAAGAATTGAACTACCCTTTGAAAAAGAATTGAACTACCCTTCAAAAAATTTGAACTGTCATTCAAACTTTTTGAAATGAGCCTTTTTGAAGGGAACGTGCCCTTCAAAAAAATTTAAGACTTTTACCCTGGGAAATCTGAGAGGCATTATCAATTCCATTTTAGGTTTTCTAAGCCCTATTAATTACTCACTTTAGACATTTCATTGCTTGCTACTTATAAAACAATTTAAGACTTTCTCTTTGGAAAACTCAAAGTCATGCATCATTTAAAACCCATAAATCATTGGAAGGATTAATTCAGGTTCATAAACTTAGATTACTTCTACTCATGAAATTTTTATAAGTCGAGTCATTCAGAGAACTTAACATGGTCTTGAGGAGTAACTCAGGTTTATGAGGGGCCATAACTTGACCTGTGGAGAACCCGACTTACACTATAATGGATCCAAAACACTTTAGCCTCTTTGACTTGCAACTTTGGACCTCTAAAATAACCTATTATTACAATTGTTGTTTGGCTCTCCTTAAAAATGGTTGAACAAATTGTACTGAGGTGAAATTTGGTCAACAAGACCATGATAGCTTGCCCATCAAAAATAAAAAGGGAGAAAATATATTTCTCATAAATTATTACATAGTCCAACTATTCAAATGCCCAATTTGCATCGACTCAAAAGTTGGACCTAGTTAACCATGGTTTGTTAGTTAATGAACGACATAAAAATGTTAGACCAAGAATAATGGAATGAAAAAAATGACATTTTTATGCAAACCAAAGTTATATTTGCATTAAACAAATGAATAAGTAATAAAATATTTATAACCATAATATGGTTATTCATTTCACCTTCCATGAAGATTATTCAACTACCCTACATATATGATTCATATACCACTATGAGACTAAAGCTCTCTATAAATAATACATAAGATTAAATAATATTATATACAATAATATTACATCCCCCCTTAATATGTAGGGGTTATTTTGAGACCAAACATTACTCTAAAAATTTTAAAATTTTATTTTTCAATCGCTTTTCTCAAGATGTTTGTTGCTTGCTCAATAAGAAGACAATGTAATAATTTTACACTACCATATTTAACATAATTTTGAATTAAATGAAATTTGGTGTTGATGTGTTTGGTTCGAACATGAAATACTGAATTCTTTACCGTTTGAATTAAATATGTGTTGTCAACCATGATTGATGTTTACAAATTTTGTTATTCCTACAAATCTAAAATAACCCTTTCGAGTCACAACTTTTTTTTGGTTTCCTCTAAAGCTGCCATGTATTTTGCTTATACTAAAGAAATTGTTAGTACTGATTACATCTTTGACTTCCAACTAATAACCATAGTTCCGAAATTCATCAAAAAACTAGAATCATATTTCCCATCTTCAAAGTCACTAACATAGCTAAAATTTAAATATTTGACCAGGTTGAAGTCTCTTACCCCAAAAAATTTGAGCCAAAAATTTATGTTCATTTTCAATATTGAAGTACTCCTTTTGATGCTACATAGTGACTTTCTCTAGGTTTTTGCATGAATCTAGAAAGAACACCAACAAAACAAATAAATATTTAGTCTATTTATGGTCACATAGATCATATTTATAATGAGTTATTTGTATTTTGTGGCATCTACCAAATATATGGTATCTTTTGATGTTAATTTTAAATTTTGTTCCATGGGCATACCAAGAGGCTTACAATATGTCATTTTGAATTTTCTCAGAATTTTACTAGTATATTTTTTGTTAAGTGATGAAGATATAATTTGATTTTTGAATTACTTCAATACGCAAATTGTAATGAACACACCTTATATTTGTTGTTTCAAATTTTTTTTATCAAAATTTCTTTGATTTTTGTAGTGTATCTCTTATTATTTCCTATGATGAGCAAATCATCCACACATACCACTTGAAATACAAATGTTTTTTCAATCTTTTTAATAAAAAGAATTGTATTTATAGTGGTGTATGTGGATGATATTTCAATTTGTATTTTGATTTATTTCAACTAGTGATTTTTCCATCTAGCACACTTTGTTCTCTCAACCATCTAATAAATAATATTTTGGCTAAGTCATATACACTTTTTTTTTGAGATCACCATTCATGAATTTAATTTTTATGTCCATTTGGTGAGCTTTCCATCCATTTTGAGATAGAACTATGATACTCACCTCAAAACTTAATCTCCAAGTGTCATTTATGAAATATGAACCCATTATATTCTGATATGAACAAGCTAAATATGTGTTGTAATTTAACTTCTTTACCCAAGACTTGGTTCATCAGACTTAACAGAATATGGGATGCCAAGCTTAAACCTAAGCTTGTAAATTTTATTTGATGGACCTATTATATCAAGCCCTTCATCTTAGGGAGTGCCTCATACATATTGTATTTCTCAACCTAGATGTCATATTCTAAACCTGAGTGCTTCAAACATATATTTTAGATGTGTCCAATATAAAAAGAAGTGGTTGAATGTCTCTATTATCTACTAAATACACAAATATATTTTTCATGTTGATAGTTTTGTTTATTAGTTCTATAATAAATTGTGTATAGATATTAATACAATTGAGGTGGGCCCAAGTACATGGAAGCACTTGAGAGTATCTATCATTTACTAAATATATGAATATTTAGATTTGATAGCCAATATATTCACCATTTAATTTTGAAGATGATTTTCTCCCTCTTCATTTGTGTTTATTATTCTTGTGGTTAAATGTTCTTCTCACTTAATTTTGAAGATGATCTTTCATCTCTACTATTTTTTCTGATTAATCTCATGGTTTAATATTATTTCCACTTAATTTTGAAGATGATCTTTCACCTCTATTATCTGCTTTGATTATTATTATGGTCCAATATTCTTGTACCTCGATGCTAGTTGTCTAATGGACTATTTATATTGTTACATATTATGTTATATTATTTTTATTGGACCTTCTTTAAACTTTATTTTAAATTAATTAATGTTTCTAAATACTCTCTTGATCCATGCAATCGATATGATATTATCTTTTAGAGAATAATTTCATGACTCATTTTTTTGGATATGACTATTGATGTAGACTCTTGTATATAACTATTTCTCTACGTTTTTATGCTAATTACATTCAAAAGAAGATGAAGAAACTAAAGGTTGAAGGTTTGGGGTTTGTACGTACCCGGATTAAGTTGTGCACTGTTATCTAGATGTTGTAAGAGCTCCTCTTTGGCTATGGAGGAAGACACCTATAGATAAGAAGAAGATTCTAAACAAAGAAAATGTTAGAATAAGATAAAGTGGACTGCCAAGCTACGCGCTTGGTCCCGAAAGCGTAAAACTTCGTGAGGGATGACAGTCCACTATTTAAGACAAAGAGATTGTATAAAATTGAAATGATAAAAGACTTATAGAAATAAAAAGGCAGAATGTTGTGTACCTATCTCCTGTAATCTGTGAGTCTCAATAGGCTGGTCAAAGGGTTTTGTCTAGTTTAGGGGCTGCTTAAGTAGGTTCTGGTTTGCACAGTTGCTAATGTCGGTTATGTTGCCGATGTCGGTAGTAGAAGGTGCCGACATCGGTTATAATGCTGATGTCGGTAGGGGAAATTAGGCTTTGGATGATTTTCAGGTTGTTTTTGTAATGGACAGAGGACTCTGGGAGTTGGAGGGTTTGTGTAGAGTTATGGGAAGGAGGATAGGGTCTGAGAAAGGACAAAAGGTAGTAGGTTGGTGTGAAAGTTGGGTAAGAGTCAGAGGAAGGCTTTTTAGCCCTTCCACGGAGAGAGTCAGGTTTCTTTCACAGTATCTAAAAATAGTAAATAGAAGCTAATTACTAAGTTATTCTAGAATTGTGAAATGGAAACCAGAAGAATACTTAGCTTTTAGGTGAAGATGAAAGGTGTCAGGATGCTTGTTCCTGTTACAGCTGATGTCGAAGATCTCATAAAATATTTCCAATCCAATGTTTGGAGTGATTTCTGTAGAGTTTCTATAGCCTAAAGAGCGATAATAGAGTTCTGATGCTTAGTCTCAAAGCGTGCACGTCAATATGCAAAGAGTCAGTGGGGAAATCAAGGTTAGAAACCTAGTTTAAGTAACCGATGTCAGGGATTCCAGCGGTGTCAATCGACAGTTGACCGATGTCAATGGCTAAAGAATGGGTAAAAAGGCTATTTTTAGCCTTTTGCCCATTTCTCCACCTGCCAAGTGCATTTGCCATTGGAGAATGGTTAAAAGATGGGTATATTAGGCATGAGGGTTAGTTAGAAGGTTGGAATAGGTCTTAGGTAGTTATGGTTTAAAGGACTTAGTCATGGGGTGAGTCATAGGGTAAGAAATAGTCTTAGGTGAGGTGTCTAGGCGAGGTGTCTAGGTGAGGTGTTAAGGTGAGGGGATGATTAATTTAAAATAGATAATAGATTTTAAATTAATAGAGTGTGGGTTAGGAGATGTTGGACCAAGGGGGGGTGGACACAATATTGGTGTCTACATTTGCCCCTTTTTGTCTTGTGGTTTGTCTTGATGAATTGCAAGACAAAAATAAGAGTAAGTTGCCCCAATTATGGGATGAGGTATTCCCCCTCAAAGCAGGATTTGAGGGAAGGTGCACTGATATCGAGTGCCGATTTGATAGGTAGTAGATGGATAAGATGAGATTTGAGCAAAAATGTTGTAATTATTAAGATTACACGTATACCACTTCACGTGATAGGTAGGTCAAATTGTCATGGTCAAGGTCGAGGAGTGCTAAAATCGAAGTAACCGATCCTCAGCTTTTTAGTCGTAGCTGATTGGGTTAAACGATCAAAGTTGTAGCTCCAATGGTCATCATGTTCCAAGTATCCTAGGCTTAGGAAGTGCTCCTGGAAAACATGAAAATGTCACAAATACTGGGGATCAACTGGAGCACAATCCATCAATAGGTGTGAGGGTCATGGATAATTTGCTAACTAGTCATGAGGTAGCATATGCAATCAAAACAACCAAGGCGTAGTTATCTCAAAAGTGGTTGTGGTCGAAGGAGATAGTCACAATCTCCAAGGTCATTGGTCGAGTCTAGCTGAGATATAAGTGATCTCAAATTATTTGTGTGTGGTTAGGGAGATGTATATTATCTCCAATGTGCCCCATGAGGAGTCTAAGAAGACTTCTACTATCAGAGCTGGTTGTTGTGGGCATGATTTTGGGTCATTTAAAGAAGACTAAAGTTTTAATTCCACTGACATTGGTTAGAAAATTGATGTCGGTCGCAATAAGCTATCAATGTCGATGGAAATCAGCCAACATCAGTGGCTTAGGGCATGGTCTTGCCAACATTGGTGGCCTGCCAAACCTGACAAAACCATATTGGTAGCCCACTAAAAGTCATTTGTGATTTTTGACAAAGTGAAAAAAAGAGCTCTGAGGCATACTGTGATTGAGACATCCAAATTGTCTGTGGTAGCAATGTGGTGTGGTAGATTGCAATTGGGGAGAAGTGTGAGTGAGATTGATTGTTATTAGAGGTTGAGGAGCTAGTTGTGGGCCACCAAGACTTTTATCAAGTAGACAAGGTAGAGGAGATGGCGGAGGGTGGAGGAGGCCCCGCGAGAGGACCACCACCAGTGGCACCCATCATACCACCATGGCAATGTCGACAAGATGAGGTAGGGTGGTTGAATTTGAGTTTTGCATTGGTTTTTTTAATTTGATTTAGTTTTTGAATTTTTTTGTGTTTTTAGCTTTAGATCGAGGGGGAGGGGTAGTTAGAAGGGTGGGTAGGTTAGGTAGGTGAGTTTAGGAAGTTGTGGGAGGTTTTTGGGGGTGATTTAGGGTAAAAATGGGGAATCCCTAATTTTTAGGGCTCACTTTGTTCAGCCCTAGGGCCGAACCAGTCACTGACATCGGCAGATCCACCGACGTCGGCCAACCAGCGACTGACGTCGGTCACTTAGCTACCGATGTCAGTTAGGTGAATGCCGACATCAATTAAATAAGTGCCATCATCAGCACACTAACTGATGTCAGTGGTTGTTAGGTCTTAAAAAAGTTTAAAAAATGATAAGCCAGAAAGTTGAAGTCATGTCGAGGGCTTCTCGAGTGTAGTGATAGGCCTACAGGTTTAGTTAATGGGTCCATTAGGTAGACAAATGGGCGAATGGCTAAGCTAACCTTAGGAGACCCCATGTCAACTGAGTGTTGCCTACATAGCCTTGGTTTTTAAGGGCCTCAAGCCAATATAGTTCTCCTGAAAGGGAAGAAGAGTCATAGAGGTTTGTAGTCATTTGTTAATGTGGTTGTTGTTTTATTGGTTAGATGCAAGCGAGGCAGACACTAATTCTATAAGATCATCTCCCTACATTGCTAATGCAGATGCATCAAGACATTACTAGCAAGGAGTAGACCCACATTACTGTAGTGGGACTAGGCGGGCTACGGTGCTACTGTCGAGTGGCTAGAGATGTGAGCCTGATGGTGGCACTTATTGAGTGGTGGGATCACACCACCAACACCTTCCATCTGCCCATAGGAGAGTTAACTATGACCATCGAGGATGTGTATCTGATTTTGCAGCTACTGATACACAGAGTAGACTTATATGTGTGCTCGAGAGAGGCACATGATATTCACATGGTGATGCTTTTTGGTGAGCATGTTGCTGAAGCGACTTACCACTCAGCCAATTTTGTGTACGAGCCTTTGTATGATGTAGACAAGGATGTGCATCAGTTAGCCATCTTGATGATGATTGGCATCACAGTGTATGCATTATTGGATGCAGAGGGAGGGAGGTTCTCGATCGCTATGACCAGGGTTTTGGTGGATATGTTAGAGGGATAGATAGTATTCGCGTGGGCCCCAGTTTTTCTTGCTCAACTATACAGAGAGCTCTAGGGGATCAGTTGGAAATGATAGTACAGTTTATGTGTAGGCCACCTCCTGCATTGTTGGGCTTATGAGCACATCATGGTGACACAACCTCTCGGCCTTCCAGTGGCTATCCAGGCTGGATTCCAAGTCAGATTCAGGCAATGGCACAGACACGTGTAGACGGGATTGTCAGGGATATTGATTACTACAGGGGGGTTCTAGATAACCTGATCCCTTAGACACTATCTAGTGATTGTCCCTGGTGTACTCAACATTCAGAGACTAGGTAGAGAAGCTAGTGGAGGTGCAGAGCCTAAGATGGGTTAGGGGCAGGCGAGCCAGTGAGCTCGAGAGGGTACCAACAGAGAGAGTATAGTGCCAATATGGGTTGTTACAAGATGTGCCTATCACCTTCCCTCAGTATAGACGAGATGACATCGAGGTGCCACTCCCACTGCTAGAGGAGACAGAGGGACCTAATTTTGAAGAGATACCGTAGGTCCTGGGGTAGTTAATCTAGGGTGTACAAAGGCCTACTTGGCTTGGTGGGTAGGATAGTATGTAGGGGTGTAGAGAGGACCACAGCCCAATCTCTAGATAGTTATCAGGGAGAGAGATGATATAGTGCAGGAGAGAGATGCTGACATCCAGGAGAGGGATGCAGCATGAGCATAGGTCACCAATTTGTAGGGATAGGTGGCAAGGTGTCAGGGGTAGATGACAGTTTTGACAGCCTAGGTGGCTACCTTGACAGGGCAGGTGACAACATTATAGGGGCAGTTGGCCACAGCCCAGGTGTAGGTTTTGGTAGGTCAGGGTCTTGTTCATTCACCACCATAGCAATCAACTCATGAGCCAGCACAGTCGACACCACAGCAGGCACCTCAGCCACAGCCACAGAGCTCACTACAGGGCATGGCATCAGGGTTTATGGGTCCTTCACAGACTATACCTATCTTTAGGTACAACACCACTTTAGATGAGATTTCTTATTATGAGGGTGCCATCAAGCGATATCCTCAAATACAACGATATTCAGAGATGTTGGCCGAGTAGAGATCAGTGTCCTGTGTTACTACCTTAGGTTTGTGGAGATGGTGATGGTCAGAGAGTGGCGATGATTCAGCATCATCATGACCATGACCACCACCACCACCACAGCCTTGAGACTTTTTGTAGTCAGAGATTATGTATATACTGGCTTGCGAGCTGTTGATGCAAGATGTATTTATATTTTGAGAGAGAGAGATAGATGTTGTACTTTTATAAAATATTGATATACACACATATATATATGATGATTTTTTGGTTTTATTGATATGTTATGGATGTTAGTGTTTTTAGCATTTCTCATATGTTTTAATGATGCATGCTTGATGATGTTTATGATGATGTTATAATGATGCTATGATTATGTTACAACTTTTTCCATATTGGGTGATGGTGTATGCTATAACATAGGTTTGTGGTTTTTTCATTCCTAACAAGTTTTCATATTAGTGATGATGTATGCTAAAAATGAAATGAGTTTATTTACGCTTCAGCTCTTTTCATATTTGTAATGATTTATGCTTGACATAAATTGTGTTTGGTTGTTAGTTTCCATGTGTATTGTTTTCCATAGAAACTAATGTAAATGGGTATGTGACGAAGTCAAATAAGAAGTGAAAGGTGTGTTGCTCTTTCATTGACAAGGACCATAATGATAGCATAGGTAAGGGGTTTTTGGAAACAAAATCCCCGTTCATGCATTACATCATTGACCATTGGTTGTGTTAGAGAAGTAGTCGAATCACTTTGACATTAAGTGAGCTCAAAATCCCTTGAGTATGTTGGGGAAATAGGTGTTATGTTAAGATAGCATAACCCTTGTTGACAGGGATGATTTTGCCCCTTTTATAGGTGACCCTAAAAAATGACCATAGGCAAGTCCATGACTTTATAACTTGTAGACTGATCAATGCGGGGAGTCTATTTGGGGATGTTGTTTTGCTTTGCAGTCATGTGAAGCTGATTTATGCAAGAAGCTTTTGAGAGGGTGCTATTTGTAGCAAAATTCAGGCATAGCCATCCTTCGAATAAATGGCCTATAGTTGACTTTGTATGCTTGGAGGTTTATTAAATAGTTGTCCTTCAAGGGAGTAGTCTATTAATTATAGAAATGATGTAGTTGTCCTTCGAGGGAGCAGTCTACTTTTATAGTTTTTATGACCTTTGTCAGGCATCTCAATTTTATGTTGTGTTTCTTGATAGAATTTTTAGTCATAGACAAGCCTATAGAGGTTTTGGAGTCTCCTTTTTATTAAGACAAAGCATTAGTGTAAAAAGGGTTAACTAATGTTTGTGGGAAAAGGGGGTTGAAAGGAATAGGAATGAGGATGATGAGGGTTGCTCAAGAGACGAGCTCAAGTTAAATATCAAGTGAGTGATTACTTGATTAGTAGTATAATGGTCATAGATGTAAGGCATTAAGGGGCTCAGGTTCAGGTCAACCTTCAAGAGAAGACAGATGATAAGTCTCTGATCCATACTTATGCGTTATGATATAAGGTCTGAGCCAATTAGGAGCAAACTTGCCTCGTTTGCTTCTTTCTATATTGGTCACATGTTGGTTTTCTTTGAGGATGAGATATCCGATGTTGAAATCTTGCTCTCTTAGATTTTTGTTATAGGCACATTTTATGCGGTTTTGGTAAATATGAAGATGGTTAAGGGTAGCAAGACGACGTTTGTCGAGTAACTCAAGTTGAGCTAATCAGTCTTGATGAAATTTATCGTTAGAAAGTATGTCATGCAAGGAGATGCATAGAGAAGGTATTTGTACTTCAAGAGGCAAGACAGCCTCAGTTCCATACACTAAAGAGAAAGGTGTAGCACCCGTAGGGGTTTGAATGCTAGTGCGATAGGCCCACAACGCGAAGGGAATGTGGATGTGCCAATCCCTTCTAGTGTCACTGACCACCTTCATAAGGATTTTGGTTAAGATTTTGTTAGAAGCCTCTACCTATCCATTTGATTGTGGGTAATAAGGTGAAGAGAAGCTGAGTTTGATACCAAAAGAGTCACAAAGTTTTTAGACAGTTTTGTTTTTGAAAGACTTGCCATTATCGGTGATGATCTTGTGGGGTACAACGAAATGACAGATGATGTGTTGATTGATGAAGTCAATGATTTTGTCAACTTTAGTGGAGACGAAGGGAACAACTTCCACCCATTTAGTGAAACATTCGGTTGCGGTGATAATGGATTGATGCCATAGAGATGAATGAGGGTTAATCTCATCGATTAGATCTAAGCCCCATTGTGAAAAGGGCTAGAAATCCTTAGCAACTTGTAGAGTGTGGCTAGGGACGTGAAGTAAGTTAGCACATTGTTGGCATTTGATACAACACTAAACATAATCACTACAGTCTTGGTGAAGAGTGGGCCAATAATAGCCCAGGCGAAGGATGCACTTTGCAACCGAGTCACCACTGAAATGCCCTCCACAAATCCCATCATGGACTTGTTTGATGGCATGAGATGTTTTAGTGGAGGTTAGACATCGAAGAAGGAGGCCATCAAAACCTCTTTTGTAGAGAAGACCCCCTAACATGGTATATCAAGTAGTACTTTTGATAAAAGCCCATCGTGCATTGCTAAAGAGGTCAGGAGGAATAATAGAATAAGTTAAGTAGTCCACGAGTTGTTTATACCAAACATCTTGTGGGCTAGAGTTAATGGTGCTGACAAAGTTGATGTTAGTCAAGATATATGAAGGTAACGCCAAATGGTGTACCGTAACATAGATTCTTGAGGAGGTAGATGATGATGGGATGTGTGAGGCTAGAGAGGCCATAGTGTCTACAAACTTATTTATAGAACAAGGAACAGTTTGAAAGAGATAATGGTCGAAGGACTCTAACAATGTGTCAACACAGTGTTTATACCATTGCAAAACTTCATTTTTGCAAAGGTATGAACCGTTAATTTGATTAACGACTAATTGTGAGTCACCAAAGATGTTGATTGTCTTGATGCCTAAGGAAAGGGTAGTTTAAAGTCCCAAAATTAAGGTTTCGTATTCGGCCATATTATTGGTACATTCAAAGTCAAGTTTAAAAGAGAGAGGCATGGGCTCACCCTCGTGAGGAATGAGAATGACTCCCGAACCCCCACCAAGTTGACATTTGGATCCATCAAAGAACATTGTCATTTGATAGAAAATGTCATCGGTGGATAACGTGGCAATTGATTCGTCAGGGAATTCACAATGGGAAGGTTGGTTGTTAGGTAGAGGGGCATTCGCTAGTTGATCAGTGATTATTTGCCCCTTTATAGACTTTTTTTGAATGAATTCCAAGTCAAACCTAGTAAGAAGCATGAGCCAACGAGCCATACACTGGTTTTGGTATGGCTTGGAATGCATGTATTTTAGAGGGTCTGTGTGAGTGATGACATAGGTTTTATGATTGAGGAGATAATGACGGAGTTTGGATGTGGCAAAGACTAATGCCAAACAAAGTTTTTCGGTATGAGAATACTGAGTTTTGTAATCAATGAGCATTCGGCTTATGTAGTAAACCGCTTGCTCACGATGTTGTTCATCTCGATGCGCGATCATGGCACCTAAAGAATGATTTATTGCTGAGATGTAAAGATAAAAGGGTTGATCGTCTTTGGGTGGAATAAGGACTGGTGGAAAGACAAGATAGCGTTTAAGAGCCTCAAAAGCCTCTTGAAAATCTTTATCCCAATTGAAGGAGATGCCCTTTTTAAGGAGGTGATGAAAAGGTTGACATCGGTCGGATAACTGCGAGATGAAGCGATGAATAGATTGGAGCTTCCCTTGCAGGCTATGAAGTTGTTTTAGATTGGTAGGTGGTGGCATCTCGAGTATAGCTCGAATTTTAGCGGGATCAACCTCAATGCCATGAAGAGAAATGATGAAGCCTAAAAGTTTCCCTGAGAGAACCCCAAAGATGCATTTCTTGGAGTTTAGTCGAACGTTCTATTGGAGGAGGCGAGTGAATATGATTTTGAGAATAGTTAAATGGTCACGGTAGAGTTTGGATTTCTCAAGCAGGTCATCCACATAATCCTCCATGATTTTGTGGAGAAGGTCATGAAAGATATAGGTCATGGCACACTAGTATGTGGCACCTACATTTTTAAGGCTAAAAGGCATGACCCTATAGCAAAAAGTCCCCCACGGGGTGATAAAGGTGGTCTTATGTTGATCTTCTGGTGCAATCAAGATTTGATTATATCCTGAAAACCCATCCATGAGTGAGAGCATCTCATGACCAGCCGTAAGATCAACTAGTTGGTCGATGTTAGGTAAGGGAAAGTCATCCTTTGGGTAAGCCAAGTTGAGGTCCTGATAATCGATACAAATGTGGATTCCCCAAGTCGCTTTTGTGACAAGAATGATATTTGACACCCATTGTGGATAATCAATGGGTGGGATAAATGAAATAGAGAGAAGATGTTGAAGCTCCTCTTTGACAAAGAGTGCAATGCGAGGATGCATCTTGCGAAGCTTTTGCCTGACAGGCTTAGCCTCAGGGTTTGTGACGATGTTATGAATGACAATGTTAGGGTCGATACCAGGCATATCACTATAAGACCAAGCAAATGCTTTGCTATGATCTGTAAGGAATTTGGTATAATCAGTTTGTTCTTGGGCATCTAAAGATTGACCAATATTTAAGATGTTAGGGATGTCGAAATATGGTAGTTTAATGTCAATGGTTGATTCATTTAACATAACCTGCATTTCTGAAGGAAGTGATCATTAAATGAAAGAATCATCCGCACCCATGTAGGTGAGTATGGCATCATCATCTACACATTGGACAGTGTTGATGGTAGAAGATTCATCGTCTATCATGTCTAGATAAATGAGAGGGAGAGACCTTGATACCCCACCTAGTTGATAAGTCAGGGGTTCTAAGTGAATGGCATTTATGCAAAAAAAAAAAGGAGGAATGGCGACTACTGACTCCATAGGTGAAGATGGAGGAATAGGCAAAGCCAGAGTAGATTGTTCTACGATAGTTTCATGATGAGGGTTTTTAGAGATTTTGTAGGCTCTTCAAAACCCAAGCCATGTCATTTTTTGGCATTTTTTATTGCCTCATCGTTTGGAGGCTCAACGGGTTGGTGGGAACCTTGTTCATAGCGCCCAAACCCAAATCCCTTCCATGCACACCTATAAAGATAGGTGTGAGCGAAGCTAGGATTGCCAAGAAAAGAGAAATTAGACGTGAATAGTTGGGGTGATGAAAGAGGATTCCCATCAGTAGGAGCTCAATCTAGCCCACCATAGATGAGATTTGTTTGAAGAGTAAGAGGACCATATGGAATGACCATTATGATGCGATGGTCATAATTTGGGTTGTGATGAAGTTGTCCATATTCCTGAGGGGTTTGGAACATGTCCAGGATAAGTAAATGATACTCCCCAAGTGAAAGCCGCTAGAAGGTATCTTCCATGGGATCCTTTGTAGTCACTTGAGGAGGAGGAGTTGGTGTAACTGACGTTTGTGAACTTGTGGAGGCTTCCACAGGTGGAGGTGGAGTTTGGGTCAATGTTTTCAAAGGTATGAGAACATCATTGGGTTGATAGGTTGTGTTACATGTTTTAAATGGAGAAGGGTCAGCAGGAATGACATGAACTTGACCCTCATGTTCAAATTTGACACAATGATGTAGTGTAGAAGGGACACAGGTCATGGCACGAATCTAAGGTCATCCCAATAACATGTTGTATTAGAATTCCCCCTCTATGATTTAAAAGAGTTTTGAGATTGTTCGTGGGCCAACACGAATGTGCAAGACCACGGTGCCAATGGTAGTGGCGATGGAATTGTTGAAAGATCAAAGAATGGCGTCGGTTTTGGACATACAATTCTTTGGGAGGGCTAATTGGTCATATGCATGGGTGGAGATGATATTAATACTGACACCCCCATCAATCATAACTCACTTAAATGCGAGTTTGATCAACGTAAGCTGTGATGAAAAGGGTAGCATCCTGATCTTCCAAGTTAGAGGTAAGAATTTCAGAATCACTAAAGGTAATGGAGGCGATAGTGGGTAATGATTGGACTAAGGCAACCAATGGTTGAGGATCTTTGGGTTGGACCTCCACTGCTTGTAGAGCTTTGATTAAAGCTTGGTGATGGTTTGGAGAACTTTAAATGAGGTCATATAAGGACATCTTTACTGGAGTTTGGTGAAGTTGTTTCACCATTGAGTCACAAATTACCTCTGAAGATGTTTGTTGGGATGTGCCCAAGATTGAAATCTTGGGTTTCGGTGGTTGAGAAGGTTTGACAAATGGGTATGTCCAAGGAATAGAAACCTTCTCTTTTCCTTTATCTTTTAATGTTTGTGACCTGGTGGCCACATTAATGGTGTTAATCTCAAATAAAGGGGAGGAAGGAGGTAAGGGGACCATAGTCTGATGATGAGATTCTGATGAAGGTGAGGAGGTTTGAGATATATGGGAAGGTGTCGGGGGTTTGTCGAAAAAATCTTCAACAAGAAGGTTGTCTTTTTTCATGTATTGGCGAATGAAAATCTTAAGGGCATAACAAATTTTAGTGTCATGTCTAGGTGTACGATGATATAGACCGATTTGGGTGTCATCAAACCATAATGGTTTTGATCCGAGAGGTTGAAATGGTTTAATAGGCGGGAGAGTGATGCTAGAAAATTATAACAATCTACGTAGCAACAAAGCATAAGAACCCACTAATGGATCTTCACTTGTTGTGATAGCAGATGTTGACAACTTCTATTTTGTAGGAGTCGTTGAGGGAGTTTTTCGTACCACCTTTTTAGTAGGTGGTGTGGCCACTCGTGTAGATGGCACTTTTTTGGTGGGGGGTGCCGAGTTTTTCGGTGGAAGTATGTTTTTGGTAGGTAAAGGTAGTAGGGGAGGCAAATTGTTTTTGTTAGGTGTTGGAGTAGGAAGCATTCCCATTAAGGTAGAAGGGTGTGGGCCCAAAATTGAGGGCAATGGTGATGGTGGGGGAGGAGTTCTCCAACGTGGTTTAGTGGCCTTCTTCAATACAGCGTGAGGACCACTAGCATGGGGGGCAAGGTTCAAGTCTACCTTCACTTGTGGGTGAATGAGGTTAGGTACATGGTGAACACCAAGAGATTTAACCTGTTTCGGTGTGGTGGTTGCTTGTGAGTGTCTAGGTTCAGATGTGGATGGTTGAGCTTCTGAGTTTTTAGAATTAGAAGCCTGATCTTTGTCAGAGATTTTGGGATGATTTGCCGCAGACGGGTCAGTAGTATGAGATGAAGCGGGATGCATAGGATAAGGAGCTTTAAGTTGCTCTCATAATGCCTCATGCTCTAAGCTCCTCGAATGGAGAAATCCTAAGTTCTTAGCCAATCAAGAGAATGGTTTAGAAGATGTTGCACGAGGCTTTATGATTGGTTTTTTAGAAGATGTGGGTGGTTGTGAGACCAAAAATGTGTTAGTTGCAACGATCTCAGGCCAAAGACGTGAGAGTACCATTATTGGATCGTCTTCGATCGAAGTAGGTGAAGAGACAAGTTATTCTCTTGGTGGAGAAGGAATTGGAAAATGTGGCTCCTCAAGAAGATAGAGGGTAGGGATGATCATGCCTTCTACTTGTGGTCAAAGAGCGGGAAAAGTATGATCTTCCATAGGTGATAGGAAGGATGAGGGCAGGGTTAGTGGCATTGGTATCATCAAGGTGTCTTCCAATATAAGAGAGGTCGATGGAGGACTAATAAGAGAAGAAGGTTCTTCTTCTTGTGGAGGAGAAATAGGTTGGTTATCTTCTTTAGACTGCGAAAGAGGTTAGTTAGGTATAAAAGGAGAAACCATGTCGACTGTGCGTATATTACGCTCTTGGGAGTCATTGGCCATGGTCTGGACGTTATTTTGACTAGGGGGATGGCTAGGGAATGGTTGTCTAAAGATGTATATGTTTTGGTTAGGTGATGCATTTGGGTTATCCAAGACAAGATCCCCCTTGTCTAACATGTCCTGAATAACATTCTTGAGGGTTTTGTAATTGTCTATGTCATGACCTTTGACACGATGATAATTACAAAAGTCATTCTCCCTATACCATGTTGGGATGGCTAGTGAGGGATCAAATTGAGGTGGTGTTTGAATTTGAGGGAGGTTGAGGACTCCTTGCTTGACTAGTTTATCCAACACGGAAATGTATGATTCTCCTATTGGAGTATATTGACATTGTACGTATCATTGTTAAAATTGTCGTGTAATGCTTTGTGATGAAGAGGGTTCAGATTGGTTAGTTGTGGTAGAAGAAGATGATCTAAGTACCACAAAATTTGCCATTCCCTTGGATTTAGATTTGGAAGAAGAAGATTTGGATGAAGGGTCATTTGATTTTGCATTAGTATTTTTACTATGCAGTTTGACTTTATCTTCTTTGACAGCACAGAGTTCAAGCTTCCTAGCCATGGTGAAAGCTTCATCAAATGTGCGAAATGTTTAGACCCGTAAAGTAGATGAGATGTGTTTAGCACATGCTCATGAAAAGAGCTCAATGAGCTCAAGTTGAGGTAAAGAAAAGGAGAGTTGGTTGATTAAACCTCTCCAACGGGCAACAAAATCAGCTATTGATTCATCGTCGAACTGTCTAATAGAATATAGGTCCATGATGGAGACCTTTTTAGTGGTGTTGATTGAAAAGTGGTCAAAGAATAGCTGAGCTAATTGAGTGAAGGTAAAAAGAGAGTGACTGGTAATAGAACTATACCAATCAAGAGCAGCCCCAGAGAGTGACATGGGAAATGTGTGAAGTAGTAATGCATCAACGTGTGCTATAAGGTAGCAAGCGTGTCAAAATGCTCATAAATGTTGTTGTGGGTCCTCCTTACTCTAAAAATGAGTGAATTTTAGGAGTTCCCATTGGCTTGGATATGGTTGAATTGGGACCGAAGGATGAATATGTTCACTACAGATTTGTTCATATGAAAGAACATTCCTTGAACCCGAAACAGATGTCTCAAGATTAGACATCTTATCCATCAACATCTTGATGAGATCGGTTGATGGATTGGCAAGTGGGGCACCCCCTAGGTTGTAAGGTACCTGGAAGACATTGGGAGGGGCATAAGATGTGCCAAGTTGCGTTTATATAGGTGAAACATATTGGTAGTTCGTCATGGGGATTGATGTTGAGATTAAAAGAGGTTGTGCCATGAAGCTGGAAGGCATAACTTAACTAGGTGCCGCCAAAGGTGGTTGGATGGTGGCAACACTAGTTAGAGGATAGGTAGTCACTCTTATATTTATGGGTGCAAGAGTGGGTGGGATGAAAACAAGCAAGTTTTGAAAAGGTGTTGAACTTGTTTACATTATTTATGGTTGAGGGGGTACAGAAACCCTGATGGATGTAGGTCTAGAAATAGAAGGAGAGGCCAACTCTTGAGAATTGGCCATGGTTGGGTTATTAGTTGAGGCAATGGCCTGAGTGACCATGGGTTGAGTAACAGAGGCTATTGATATATTTTCCATTTCAACTAAGGAAGTTGGCATCCCAAGAACAGGATTACCTGAAGGATCTCGTGTTTGGCTTCTCACAAGATAGTGTTGGAGAGCCTTGACGTTAAGGTCAAGGAATCTCTCAAAGTCTTGATCCCCTGTAGGAACTATAGGTGGTTGGTTTGAGGTTGGAGTACGCTTAGTGTCTGAAGGATACTCCATTAGAGGACTTGTTATGGAGGATGAAGGTGGAAGTGGTTGTTGCCTTGCATGGTCAACAAGAGTTTTAGCTTGACTACGTGTCAAAACTGTTAAGGTGTGGAGCTAAAAGCTTCAACTGTTTGCAGACACAAGAAGAGGATGCTGAAGAACCAGAGCCACCAGCGTCAGCATCATGACCGATGTCAGTTAGATGCAGTGGAAAAGGAGACTGGCAATGGCAAGGAGTCGGCCGACGTCGGCAGCACCAGACAAGCAGGGACCAGCGTCGGTCGCCTGTGTATTTCTAGAACTGCTGTTGACGAATAGTCAGTTAAGTGAAGCGAGTGTTTGTATGTCAAATGACTAATTATAGTCACGAGCTGTGTGTCTAATTATTGTAACTAGAGTTCTATTTTTGTAAGCATGGGATCCTATTTAAAGACCCATAAGGCATGTATTGTAATAATCCAGAAGGCAAGTAAAAAGCATTGAAGCAAGCAAGGTCAAGGAGATCTACAGGTGTAAGGTCAACGAGATCAGCGAAATCATTTAAGGAGGGATAATAACTGAGGCTTTAGAGTTGTTGTGTTGAGCAAGAGAGAGAGGGAAGAAGATCTTGAGGTGTGGCAAGCCTTTGAGGTGGAGGAAGAAGTGGCATCTTCCTTATTGTATTTTCTTCTAGTAATATTTAATACAAGAGTGTGTATTGTCTCTCAAATTCTTTGTTGTCTCAAGTTTTTAGCTACTTTATCATTATGGTATAATTCCGTGTTTAATTGCTAATACGAGAAGTAATCATATGTGCTCTAATTGGTAGAGCTAGATCCCCTGACAAGTGGTATCAGAGCTACAGTTTGCAGGAAGCAGGGTATTGTTTTTGATTACAGGTCATTCACAGGGCTTTCTGATTGAGTGGGAGTTCAGCAATGGCAGAAGAAAGCAGGCTACAAATGGAGAAGTTTAACAGCAAGAATTATCAACATTGGAGGATGCAGATTGAGGACTATCTATATCAGAAGGATTTGTACTTACCGTTGGGTGGGGTTGCATGCAAGCCCACAGATATGAAGGATGAAGAATGGAACGTTCTTGATCGGAAGGCTCTCGGTTCCATAAGGTTGAGCCTTGCATCATCTGTGATTTCCAGCTTATCACAGTGCAAGATAATGGAAGAGTTGATAAAGTCTTTGGCGAATTTATACGAAAAGCCCTCGGCTTCTAATAAGGTATATCTTATGAAGCAACTATTTATTTTGCAAATGCAGGAAGGTGGATCGGTACATACTCATCTCAGTGATTTCCATGGTTTGGTAAACTAGTTAGCTTCAGTCAATATCATTTTTGATGATGAGGTAAAGGCTCTCTTGATTTTATGTTCTTTGCCTGAAAGTTGGGACGATTTGGTTATGGCAGTAAGTAATTCTGCATCTGCTTCTAAAATCTTAAAAGTTGATGATGTTGTGAGTGTGATCTTGAATGAGGAAATACGTAGGAGAAGCACAGGTGAATCATCAGGGAATGCTCTAAGTGCAAAAAGCAGGGGATGGCAAAGGGAGAAGGTTGAGCAAGGGAAATCAAGGTTGGGAAGGAGATCCGAGTCCAAAGGTATTACCTGCTGATTTTGTGGAAAGAAAGGACATACAAAGAAGGAGTGTTGGTTGAGAGATAAAGAGAATCAACATGCAGGTATTGAAGAAGCAAAGGATGCAAATATTGTGATGTAGGACGCTCTCATACTTTCTTTGGATAGTCAGGTAGGATCATGGATTTTAGATTCTGGTTCATCTTTTCATGCATCCCCAAACAGAGATTTGCTCTATGAGTATGAACAGGGAGACTTTGGAGTGCTCTATTTAGGGGATGGTATGCGTTGTCAGATAGTTGGCAAAGGGAAAGTGCAGCTGAGATTGCAGATTGACAACACATGGGTGTTGAAAGAGGTCATGCATGTTCTGATTCTGAAGCAGAGTCTGATTTCTGTAGGAAGGTTGGGAGATGATGGATGCACAATAACCCTCACAACAGATTCTTGGAAGGTTGCCAAGGGAGCACTTGTTCTAGCAAGAGGTAAGAAAGTAGATACTCTTTATCTGTCTACTTGTATTACTGATTCTACTTCTGGTGTAGATTCAAAGATGTGGCCTAATAGGCTTGGTCACATGAATAAAAAGGGAATGGAAGTTCTTGATTCAAAAGGTATGTGTTCAAATTCGGAAAGCATAGATAGAGTTCATTGCAGAAAGAGGAAATTTGATGCTTTTGATAGGAACAAAGAAGCCTTGGTGTTTATGGAGGAGATGAAGGATAGAGATCAGTCACAGGGGCTAAATAAATCTGAGCAGGGCAGCATGGACAGAGGTTTGATCCAAGAAGAGCTCGTGCATGAAAATTTCATCACTTACAAGAACACACAGACACCGATGTCGGTCGCTTGGCATCGACGTCAGTCATCCAGATACTAACATCGGTCATGTGCAGACCAGTAGGGTCAGTAGGTCAGGCAGGAGAAGTCCGACGTCGGTCATAAGGACCGACGTCGGCAGGAGAGATGCCGGCATCGGCCAGGGAAATGATGTCGACAGTCAGGGTCAGTGCAAGGAACCGACATCGGTCGGGAACAGACTGGGAGATGGCCTAGATCAGTCACTGGAACGGATGTTGGGTGAATTAATAAGTCTCAAACACCCATGTGGAGGTCAAGAAAGGTATGTGAACCTCATATTCGTTGTTCACCTTCTTTATATTGCTTACTGATAGTCATGAACTAGGAAGATGGAAGAAGCAATGCAGGTAGAATCCAAAAATAGTGGGAGCTTGGCATGGATGAGGAGTGTGAGTCCTTGGAGAACCAAATAGGTATTTGTTGGTAGTGTTGTCAGCTGGAAGAAAGCACTGGATAGAGGGATGGATTCCTATTTTAGAGAAGAGAGTGGATGGACACATGAGACAGAAGGCTATGGTATATGGTCTTGAGTAGGCTGCAAAATAATGGAGGTTTGACCATTGTATTTTATCTTTACCAGGTTGGATAATATTAGCTACATTATTTTGTTACTGTATTGTGTTACTTGTTGCAGGGTTTCATATACAGGGAGTTTTCTGAGCTAAGGGTAGAGTTGGTTTAGAAGTGTGTCATGGAGAATTTGGGAGCAACAAAATTCTTGTGACATAAGAGACAGGTATAACATCACAGGTTTGCGTGGTGGTTGGTCTTCAAGAGTGACATTGAAGAGGAATACAGAGCCTAAGGAACAAAATAGATGGTGTACAGGTACAGGTACAAGTTGCAGCTGTTTATCTCCAAGTGGGAGATTGTTAAGGTGTGGAGCTAAAAGCTTCAACTGTTTGCAAACACAAGAAGAGGACACTGAAGAACCAGAGCCACCGGTGTCGGCATCATGACCGACGTCAGTTAGATGCAGTGGAGAAGGAAACCGGCGACGGCAAGGAGTCGGCCGACGTCGGCAGCACCAGACAAGCAGGGACCGGCGTCGGTCGCTTGTGTATTTCCAGAACTGCTGTTGACAAACAGTCAGTTAAGTGAAGCGAGTGTTTGCATGTCAAATGACTAATTATAGTCACAAGCTGCGTGTTTAATTATTGTAACTAGAGTTCTATTTTTGTAAGCATGGGATCCTATTTAAAGACCCATAAGGCATGTATTGTAATAATCCAGAAGGCAAGTAAAAAGCATTGAAGCAAGCAAGGTCAAGGAGATCTACATGTGTAAGGTCAAGGAGATCAACGGAAGCATTCAAGGAGGGATAATAACTCAGGCTTTAGAGTTGTTGTGTTGAGCAAGAGAGAGAGGGAAGAAGATCATGAGGTGTGGCAAGCCTTTGAGGTGGAGGAAGAAGTGGCATCTTCCTTATTGTATTTTCTTCTAGTAATATTTAATACAAGAGTGTGTATTGTCTCTCAAATTCTTTGCTGTCTCAAGTTTCTAGCTACTTTATCATTCTGGTATAATTCTGTGTTTAATTGCTAATACGAGAAGTAATCATATGTGCTCTAATTGGTAGAGCTAGATCCCCTGACAAAAACCATTCAAGGTAAAATGTGTTCAGATTCTAAAAATTGTATATTTCAGTCTCAAAATTTTGGAATGTGTGTTTAACAGCAAAAAATTCAGGTTTTGAGCTTGTTATTTTGAAATAAAATATTTTTGACAGTGACCGACGTCGGTTAAATAACTAATGTCAGTTATGAAGAGTTGCCAAGGTCAGTAGTATAACTGATGTCGGTGAGGATGAATTGCCGACGTTGATGGAAAAGCCGATGTCGGTGTCTGTGTATTTCCAGAAACACAAAAAATTGATATTTTTGAAAGAAAGAGAAATTTTGAGTTGTTTTTGGATCTCAGAATGCAACCTCACCAGCTCAAAAAATCAAATACAGACAAAAAAATAGACGATGGCAAGCAACCTCTAAACGTTAAATTCCAAAGAATAAATTTTAGAGTTGTGGTGGCTTATGCCTTAGAAGAATATGTTTGGGAATTGGGCTTTTAGAACAAGTCCTAAAGAGGAAGTCTAAAGATGGTTTCGGGTTATGTTTTGGTGCTCAAAAATTTGTATTAGGTTTTGTACGTGGCCTGGTGTTAGGGGCTTGCTCCCTTCACTTCACGATCCTAGAGCCAAGTTGGGTTGCTTAGCCAATATATACTTTGCCTATAGTTTATACTCTGCCAGAGAACAGAGTGGGTCCTCCCCTTGGTAGTGAAGTCCAAGTGGGATCGCCAGGAAGGGTAAGGTATCCGTTAGGTGATGAAATCCTAGTCAGGCCTTGTCTCAAGTATGTTAAAATGTTTAATTTGATGTGCTTGTGATTTGGTTGTGTAACATATGTGTACTATGCCTTATTCATAATGCATTTTTAATTACTAAGTGAGAGGGCTAAATATGCATTCAAGTAGAAATGAAATGCAATAGTGTTTTTAACCCAAATTGAAATGTTTTGTTCAGATGCAAACAAGTGAGGAAAAGGTTAAGAGCATGAATTTTCACTACTCTAAGATGCAAACAAAAAGTGACAAGAAGAAAAAGAAAGAAGTTCTTTTTAACTTGTGCTTATGATTTCTTTTCAAAATAAAAAGATAGAAGGAGAGGAAGTAAGAAGAGAATTTTTCCCTAATGCAACTATATGAAAGTTTGCTTTTAGAAGAAATGAACCCAAGGAAAACTCTAGGGTCCCACCGGGCGTGCCATAATGTTTCTCTACATTTTTGTGCTAATTACATTCAGAAGAAAATGGAGAAACTAAAGGTTGAAGGTTTGGGGTTTGTACATACCCAGATTAAGTTGCGCACCATTATCTAGATGTTGTAGGAGCTCCTCTTTGGCCATGGAGGAAGACACCTGTAGATAAGAAGAAGATTCTAAACAAAGAAAATGTTAGAATAAGATAAAGTGGACTGCCAAGCTACGCACTTGGTCCCAGAAGCGTAAAGCTCCGCGAGGGATGACAGTCCACTATTTAAGACAAAGAGATTGTATAAAATTGAAATGATAAAAGACTTATAGAAATAAAAAGCCAGAATGTTGTGTACCTGTCTCCTATAATCTGTGAGTCTCAGTAGGCTGGTCAAAGGGTTTTGTCTGGTTTAGGGGCTGTTTAAGTAGGTTCTAGTTTGCACAATCGCCGACGTCAGTTATGCTGCTGATGTCAGTAGTAAAAGGTGTCGACGTCGGTTATAATGCCAATGTCGATAGGGGCAATTAGGCTTTGGATGAGTTTCAGGTTGTTTCTATAATGGACAGAGGACTCTGGGAGTTGGAGGGTTTTTATAGAGTTACGGGAAGGAGGATAGGGTCTGAGAAAGGACAAAAGGTAGTAAGTTGGTGTGAAAGTTGGGTAAGAGTCAAAAGAAGGCTTTTCAGCCCTTCCACAGAGAGAGTCGGGTTTCTTTCATAGTATCTAGAAATAGTAAATAGAAGCTAATTACTAAGTTATTCTAGAATTGTGAAATGGAAACCAGAAGAATACTTAGCTTTTAGGTCAAGATGGAAGGTGTCAGGATGCTTGTTCCTGTTGCGGCTGATGTGAAAGATCTCGTACAATATTTCCAATCCAATGTTTGGAGTGATTTCTATAGAGTTTCTGTAGCCTGAAGAACGATAATAGAGTTCTGATGCTTAGTCTCAAAGCGTGCGCGTCGATATGCAAAGAGTCAAGGGGAACTCAAGGTTAGAAACCTAGTTTAAGTAACTGATGTTGGCGATTCTATTGGCGTCAGTCGACAGTTGACCGATGTCAGCGGCTAAAGAATGGGTAAAAAGGCTATTTTTAGCCTTTTACCCGTTTCTCCACCTGCCAAGTGCATTTGCCATTGGATAACGGTCAAAATATGGGTATATTAGGCACGAGGGTTAGTTAGAAGGTTGGAATAGGTCTTAGGTAGTTATGGTTTAAAGGACTTAGTCATGAGGTGAGTCATAGGGTAAGAAATAGTCTTAGGCGAGGTGTCTAGGTGAGGTGTCAAGGTGAGGGGATGATTAATTTAAAATAGATAATTTATTTTAAATTAATAGAGTGTGGGTTAGGAGATGTTGGACCAAGGGGGGTGGACACAATATTGGTGTCTAAAATAACCTAATAGATAATATTTTTCAATTAAAAAAATTATAATAATTTTTAAATTTTTCATAAAATATGTTGACATTATTAAAGTGGAAAATCGCTATTTCATTTTTAATTATAAACTATACATAAAATTTGAGTAAAAATGAAGTCTTTAGTTTTAACAACTTTTAAAATTTTATTTTGGTAGTTTAATCTTATCTTAATCATTTTGTTTTGGTTTTTTAATCTTATCTTAATCATTTTATTTTATATTTTATAATCTCATTGTTATTTTATGCTAATTGCTCAATTTTATTTAATTTTTAGGTTTTTAATTTTTTAATTATTTCTCCCTCACTTAAAATTTAAATTTCTCCAACTCTATGATATTACAATATTTTATTGTTTATATTTTTAAATAGTAGCTTAAGTCTGCAACCTAAACAATCTATTCTCTATTCTTGATGATGGTTCACAGAGTGTGACCTGAAATGTCTTTTTTATTTTGAGGTTAAAATTCTTACACGGTTCTAAATATAAATCTCTTGGAATTACTTCATGGATTGTGGAAATGTTATCTCTTTAATTAAGGGATGTCACTTTAAGAACTCTACATTTAATACTTTTGAATTAGTAGGTAATAAAGTTAAGTGATTGTAATGGATAAATTTTATATTTTATATTTCTTTTTAGGAGAGTCCAATGGATATTTTGTAGTTTATCAAAGTTTTTTAGATAAGGAATTTGAGCTCATCATTCTAATATATCTTAATGATGGATTATGTGGTGTGATATGAAACATCTATTTAAAAAAATCATTTTTTTTTTCAAATGTCTTATTTATATGTACATGGAGTATGAAACCTAATAAGTCTAAAAATATTTGTAATTTTATTTCTATTTATTTTTACTATTTAAAATAATTAGGTTATCAAATATCTTGTTTAAAATGAAATTTAATTGTACAAGAGAATTATTAAATTGGTGAAGAAACTTCATGACATAGAAGTGGTCGAGGTTTATATTCTTAGTAAAGAAATGATTAAATTGTGTGTGTGTGTGTGTAATTTTAAAAAAAAATCATTGCATTGCTTATTCCACTATCATTTTAAATATTTAATGGGCTTATCATTCCTTGATGGCAATGGTAATTTATTGTTAGCTACATTGCCACCATTTCTTAGAATTAATGATCTAGTCCAAAATAATTCCTAGCACAAAACAATATTGAAATACATATCACTTCCATTGCCATGACCCCTACAAAAAATTAATACCTCTCAAATTCTTCACAGTGTTATCTTATAAAAAAAGCTTCATCTTTTAGTCACTATTGAATAAATAATAAAACATTTTTTCTATTGTCAACTATATCTCTACTACTACCTACTATGAGATGGAACAAGACCTCCTATAAGTGACATGTTCTATGTAGTGTACATAAAAATAAACCTGATACATTAAAACAAGAGAAGCAATACTAATAGAATCCTTATGCTAACAAAATAATAAAACTGACATATAGACAATAATACATAGTACACACATTTTCACCCAAAAAAGCCCTTTCAAGTTAAAAAAACCCTTTCAGGTTAAAAAAACCTAGCACAATAACTCCTTTATTGTATTAACTCAACTATTTACAATAAATTAATGTACTTTCAAGTTCTAATTTTCCATACTATATCTTTGAGCATATATATGCACATTAATAGGTCAGCATCAAAGCAATATTATAATACCATGGGTACCAAAACCATGGGCTAAAACCACCCAAGTACATACCAATGTGGTCCCAAAACTTTTAAGGGTATTTTTTAGGTAAAAAAGGTAACACACTAACCTTCATGTAATCAACTTCTTGAGGCCTCACTATGACAACTGATGGAAGGATGATGTGATGGATGGACTATTAGTCTAGTTGATTGGGTCAGTTCATTTGATGGATTTGAATAGAAATATCCAAAAGGGATGGTTGGCTAGGGAAAGCTAATGGCATGGGTTTTTGAATAGAAAACATCAAAGGATTTTCATGTTATAGCATAATAGTTATGTTGCATCAAATTACTCACTAAGGGTAGTAAATTGAGATGTGATAGTGTTTCAAGAATCTCTGGAGTTTAGGAGGACAAGATAGCAAAGTTATTAGTCTACATTAGGTTGTAGGAATTGGTTGAAATTAAGTTGAAAGACTCTAAGGATTTGGATATGTCATCAAGTTTGGATTTCTAAAATAATGTCATCTATGAAGTGAATGAAATATGACAAGGTTAGACATGAGGATGAAAGGAGAGAGTCAGAGTTGTAAGTTGTGGGCTCGACAGGCTAAAAGGTGGATTCACCTTGGTAGTTAAGCTTTTATTAATTGGGTTTGTTTATCAAGAGTATCTAACTGAATAATGATTATGTTAGGAAAAGGGTTAGAGAAAAATACTTCTATCCAAATTTTAGAGTGTATGTCACTTTGGATGTTTCTTATTAGTATAGAGGTTGGCACTCTGAGAAATGTTTGTACTCTATATAAATGAGCTTGTTTAGGAAGTGTCATTCAAGAATGAGGTAAAATTTTGTTCTAAAAATTTAAAGCATTGTTTACTTTTTTTATGTTTGTTATTTTGGAGAATATAATTGATATAGTTTTGTTTACTTTGTTAATTTTGAAGTCAAGTGTTTTGTTTTGCAATGTATTGTTGGGCTTATATGCAATTGAACAAGGTTTTTTTAATGAAAATAAAACTATGTTATTGCAAAAAATTAAAGTAATAAAAGTAAAGAAAATAAATATTTTCTTTATTTTTTATTGGAATATTTATGCATGCAATGTTAACAAATCAATGCATAAATCTTTTTAACATACAAATGGAAATATGTAGAAGAGATATTCTATTGTAGAAATGAAATCAAACATGAAAAATGAGAATCATTTACATTATGAGCATTGGCCAAATATCTTTAGGAAAGGTACATTTATAGAGAAGCTAAAAATAACTCAAATTAGCAAATATTTAAGCCATATTTTACTAAATGGCCTAATATGACACTTAAGTAAGATAAACAACATGTATAAGAAAAACCATATAATGGTATAAAAATCTATATTAATACCCCCCCTTAAGCATAGCTTAGGTGTCTATAAAAACTGGGTCCTGACAATAAGACTTGATGAGGTACCCAAGTACATAGAAAATCTTTCCATAAGAATAAAGAGAAGCCCCCTAGAAGTAGAGAGAGAATTAATGAACTAAAAATCCCCTGAGAGAATGATGTTGGAACTACTGAATCTCAAGAAAAGACCACAAATAAAGGTACTTACTCTCAATTAAAGGTTTGACGGATATATCAGTAATTTTTTCTAAATTCTGGGAGTAGTGGAGATCAATGACTTGCTCATGAATAAGCTCAAGAATGAAATAGATGTGAATCTTGATATGATTGGTTCGTTGATGGAGAACTGTATTCATGTAAATATGGATGGTGATTTGATTATCATAGAAGATGATTGTTGGTCAACGAACTCAGTGAGAATCCCCTAAAGCCAAATAGCCTTAGTGATAACATTAAAAACTCCTTTGTATTCTACCTCTGTAGAAGATAAAGAATAACATTCTACTTCTTTCTTGAGTAACTAATTAGTCCTAAACAAAGGGAGAAATTGTACCTTGAAGTAAACTTGTGATTTTGAATATCGCCAGCCAAATTTGAATACACACACACACACACACACACACACACACACACACACACACACACACACACACACACCTAATCAAGTAAATGCCAATACATATTCCATAGTGAATCCAAAAACTATGAATACCCTGAATGTCATGGAAAATCTACTTAATTGCTTTGCAGTGCAGCTCATATGATTCCTGTATAAATCTAAAGAACAAGACCACTGTATATGAAATGTTAGGTCTAGTGTGAGTAATATAGATAATATTGCCAATTAGTTATTGATACAAGGTGTCATGTCCTAACACACACACCTCAACTTCAAAAATTTAAATAGGGACCCATTGTTAATCAGATATTATTATTTAGGGTCTTCTGAACCAAAAGTCTATGACATAGCATTTGAAAGTAAAGACTAAAGAGAATTTATTTAACGATAAAGTGAATTTGTTTGCCTCTCTTGATTTATGTTTTTTACTTGATTCAATCAACAATGTTTGATTTAATGTTTACAGAGTGTCTCAAAGGTATGGAGGAATCAAAGTTATGTATAAGCCATGATAAATAATTTTCTTTTCACCTTTGATTTTAACTTACGCTTATGTTTAATTAATATTTGATTCAATGGCTAAAGAAGTTGACATGGTTTTTCTAATTTTATTTGGGTCTTTGTATATGATATGTTTTAAATAGATCATTCCATGATTAGGTATCTCTCAGGCCCTTTTGAAGTTCAGTTACTCTTTCCACATGACATCAATTCACGAACTCAAAGCCTAATTAAATAACATAAGTAGCCTGATGGTGATTTCAGCATGGACCTTTCTACAGATATTCCTAAGCAAGTAGAGAAGTAAGAGTCATCCATGTGTCATCATCCTAATATCCCAAAGGTGATGTCAGCATGGACCTTTGTATGGATAATCCCAAGCAAGTGGATCATCAAGATCTCACCAAGTATCATCATCATGTTACTCCACAACCAAAACAATAAAGCATGCCAAACTACAACTTGGCTAGGAGAAGAATAATGACATAGAGACATGTGTCCTCTAGAACCACATAATCAAGAAACAAAGACATAAAAACCAAGATAGAGAGATTGGAAAAGATACTTTTATCATACTAAGATGACTAAGCATCCAAAAAAATGTAGAAGAAGCCAAATAATAGTAAAAGCCAAAGAAGTCGGTATTATGAAATTCAAATAAAAAGAATAAAAGGGAAAAGAGAGGATTTCATTATTTCACTTAATTCAAATTAATTAAAGAATTGATGCATTCAAATCTAACATCTAATGAAACTAAAGCAATATATTTAGAATTGTCATTTCTAGTCAAATTACATTGCCTCCAAGCTTTCAAGATTATTACGAATTCTGAGCTCAAGTGTAGACTATGAATTCATAATTCCATTTCAACCAAAAATTTACAATCCTTTCACAAATAAAATAAATTTTAGACAATATCTATGGCCTCCTCATTTTACATCCTAATCCCCTCTACATACTCAATTTAGGGCTAATCAAATACACATATATAATATTAGATTCGATGACATTGAACCATGAGTTCAAACACTACTATACCATTTGGGATATGGTTGATGTAGTCAAACAATACAAGAATGAAGACCAAATTTCTCTTTTCACATGTAGATACAAGGATTTCCTTCTAGCCATCAAATTAAACAACTTTCACAATGCAATTAGTAAGCCAAAGGTAATGCCCTACATTAACTTATTGTTTGATTTATTCATGAATGATAAGGTCACTAGAAAAATTTTACACTTTAAGATTGGCAAGACACCAATTGAATATATCAATGGGAATGCCTTTGAGAAGTACTACAGGCTCCCCTTCCCAAACATGTCATATAAGCAATAAATGGTGAATTAATGGCTTCAAAACAATAACATCAATCAGAGCCTGCAAGGGTGGGCTAACAACCCCAACAACTTTACAGTTTAAGGCCATAGTTCAAACATTATCATTTTGGTCTTTAGGCTAGGGGTGAGAATTACCATGGCTCTACTAAAAAAGATATATGGTTTTTCAGCCATCACTTATGTCAATGAGGTATGGGTCTCTATACTAGATATGATTTCAACTTCCAATAAAATCATTGCATTAAGAGGGATCATTAGCTCAAATCTAATTTTGAAACTCACAAATCCTAGAAGTTGCCCAGATGAAAATTTATATATGATGTCTTACGTGGTAAACACAATTATTGGTGTATGTTAGAATAATTAATTTATCTTATCATATTTTAAATAAATGTCTCAAGGTCTTGCACCTTTGATTGACATAGGTTAGTTAGATGGGGTATTTCATTTGTAATTAGTTACATTATGAGCTGTAATATCTTACATATTAGGAGAATTAATCTCACTTATTATTGTATAAATAAGCACCTCTTGTAGTGCTTTTGCTAATGTAATTCCATTCCGTCTTTCACCTAGTATCAAAATAAGATATCTTGAGGAGGTTTTTAAAGCATTAGAGATTCGATAGAGATTGAGAGCCAAGTTCGTGTGATCCTTGGATGTGACACGCTACTCCAATTTTTCCCATCCCAAGTTGAAATGATACCAGAAGTCTAGCTAATTTTATGAAAGGAAAAAGTTGTCATGCAAATCTGCTAATCTTAAATCCCAACTTGGAATATCAAATCTAATCTTTTAGGGTTATTTTTTGGTTTTTTAAATTTTTGGAAAAATATAAAATATCTAGAGCCAATCCTATATTTTTTATGAATTCTACTCAAAAAAATATGAATTTAAAAAAAATTCAAAATCTTTGAAGCTTCTAGTGATTTTCTAGAATTTTTTTAAGTTTCTATTTTGTAGGACAAACAAGGAACAATAAAAAAATTGTGGTTTTTATGATATTTTTTATAGAATCATGGATCAAATATTATATCATTAGATTCCTATCATCAAAATATTTTTGAAAAGTATTCATATTTTGAAAATGAAGCATCGAGGCACCCATGGTGAAATTTTGAAGGTAGAGGGCAATTTGGAAAGTCTTCATTTGGTACAGGATCAATTTTTTGGGTGGATCGCCACCCTGCTTTGCCAGTTCTAGAATCATCACCACCATCATACCACAATAATTTTTTAGCCTCTATTCATTCTATATGACCCCCTGTTGAGTGTTTTTAGCTCTTAAGGGCTTGTCCTTTACCACTATGAGCCATCTTTGAAGATCTTTTCTTCTGAGGGTCATAACTTTTGATCCGTGATGCTTGGGAAGGTGTTTGTTTTTCACCTTGGCTATTTTTTTGAGATATATGTAGTGGTAAGGATATTTTTTACATTTTTATCACTCGTATTTCCATAATTTTTAGTTTTTTTCTAGTTTAGCTAACCAATTCATGTATTTTGGACCTTTAAGAGGCCATAACTTTTGACTGGTAACTTTGATTTGCATCTTGTATTTTTGGAAAGTGAGTGTTTTTATTTGATATTCACATATAAAAAATATATTTATTATGATTCTATATCATATTTTAAACTTCATTGGTGAAATTTATTGATTCATCACAATAGTGAATATTGTAAGGCAAAAAGCCCATTTTTCCCACAATTACAAAGACTGTCAATTAGGGAGGGATATTTTTTAACAAACCTCAAAACATCTTACAATGATAAAGTTTCATTTTAAAACTCCTTGAATCCATTCTGGGTTGAAACTGATGTCCAATTTCCTTATTTTTCATTGCATTTTTTAACACATTTTTTACGGAGTCCAACGCCATTTTGTGTGTTGGTGTGAAATTTGTCCTCTTTGTGTATGCATTTTTGCATTTTAAGTCACATTTTGAAAATGCACATTTCATTTAAACATTTTAAAAACACATCTATAATTTGTCATACATCTTGTTATTCACAATGTCTAATTTAAGACCTAGATTTGTCCTCCCCAACACACAATTGCTTCACGGTGACTACACAGCATGGAAAATAGAAGGACAAACACATCTAGAGTTTGAAGATATTTAGTTAATAATAGAAGGCACATGGGTCAAACATGCAATAGATGTTGATCAACAACAAAAATATAACAAATCTAATAAAAAGGTTAAGTTAAAAATCATGTTTGGAGTTTTGAATGAGGTACAACCTCATATCTGATGTGCTATAACTATAAAAGATGCTTGGGATAAGCTTAAAACAATATATGAAGCAAAGAATCAAAATCAAATATTGTATCTTCAAAGCCAATTACACACTCTCAAGCTCAAATCAAATGAAAAATTATAATCATTCCTTAGAAGGGTTGTAACTTTATGAGATTCACTTCAATCTTTGGGTGAATCGACGACAGATGATTCTTTGGTTCCTATAGTCTTTAGAGCACTGCCCCTTACATATAAGATCTTTGTGACCACTTTGAAGGTCACAAGATAAAAATCAACTATTGTGGCATAGAATTACACCCTTGTGGGAGAGTTATTTAGGCCCTCCCACTCCCAACCACAATATGGGAGCAACCTTAGGCTGTGGGTATTCTATAATGAGGTTGAACCTCTGAAGAAAGTTGGCTTCTTCTTGGTAGATCACCTAAACTATTACTTCTGCTTTGGAAAGGGATAAATATGGGGTATACGGTAACTAAGAGAGATAAATGGGGTGATTCATCAAATTTAAATGGGAATCACATAAGCATGAAATAAACAATGATGTAACATAAGACAATCCTTGATCACACTATCTCACAAACTAGCTAAATTGCATAAGTATTTCATAAACTAGGCTCACTAAGTAATGAATGAAGCAATAAGGAATTCTAAGATTCACACCAAACATCCATTAATGGAAAAAATATCTCAATTTCATACCTACAACTAACTTGAAAACACATTAAAATAGGCAAGAAAGAAGGACAATGGACATGAAAGAACACTTCTTCACAAGGCCATTATGCACAAGCTTACTAAACACAATTCAGAGGTAAGACATAGGTGAAAAATAATCTTATTTTTTCAAGAGGTCTTGCATAGAAATTTTGACAAGGTTTCTCCTTGTCAAATGAGAGTATTTTCTTACCAATTTGGAGAGAAATGGGAGATATAGGAGAAAAAGAGGAAGAGAGAGAAGAAGCGAGCAAACAAAATTCAATAAATGAACTGCAACCACCCACCATGAATTCTCAACCACATTTGGATCAATTAATACTAATCCTACCTCAACAAATTAAACTTCATTAGCTCCAAATAGACTTCAAAACCTCTCATTTTCTTAAAAACATATTAAAAGATAAGAACTTGTTGAGGATGATGAGTCATGATCCATTAAGAAGAAAAAGTCTACAAAGAATTTTGAAATTTATATTAAATGCTCCACTTGCACTCTCAAACCACCAAACTCTCTATCTTCTTAATGAGTTTATAACATTATGCTTCATCTTGATATGTTATTTACATTATCTAGTGTCTCTTCTAAAACTCCTTTCACAATCACAACTCTACCTTTACTCCAAACCCTAAACATAGGTCCACTATAGATGAAAACCAATCCCTTTATTGGTTTTCATGTAGTCATAATCTCAGTGAAGATCCACAAGCTTCTTATTCTCTTAATCATGATTGAGACATAATTTCAAAACTAAAGACAAATTTTCTAAGCTGGCTAAGCATACCTTTATGTAGAACTAAGCTTTAATGACAACATATGAATTTGCAATGTTTGCTTTGGTAACCCATGTGTCCACAAAATATTTTGATCTGACGTGTCCACCTATGTGGCATCTCCCCACCACGTTGTTTATTTTATTTTAAAATAATGATCATTATCACTTTAGACATGTGTCTTCATCTCATTCCCCCCATGGAAGCTTGATTAAATTTGCTCCATTGATCTTCTTGAGAGTCTTCTAGCCTTAACATTTGGCATTACCATTGATATTTGATTTGCATTTGAGATTGTGACACTTGGTAGTCCCACGTGCTTTCTGTAGACCTTTTTATTAGTCTCCATTTGGTTAATGTGCTTATGCCATGTGGTAGCCTCGCATGCAATCTAGGCTCATTGACTTAATGACTTTGATCTGTACCATCGATCTGCTTCTTCATGATTAAACATGCTCTATCAATCTTTGATCTACTTGATCAAATGTGTGTCATTGATCTCCATCTAAATAATATGATCAAATTCATGCCATCAACTAATACCAATACATTGTGATCATGACACTTGGCAGCATAATGCTTATTCTCTAGATTCTCTGACCTATTGACCATCATGTTCATTGTTGATCTCCATTTTCACTACTGAACACATGTCATAGATCTATCTTGACTTATTGACTTCATCAATCATCTGTGTGCCATTGATCCTTGATCTTGGATTCCAAGATCATGACATTTATCAGCCCTGCATTCAACTTAAAACTTGTTGAATATTTTTGAATTCAAATGGTTATTTCCTATGGCTTTAATTTGGCATCCATTGGCATGTCCCACATTGCTAGATCATTTTTGAAGGCTTATATCTTGAGGTAGAAAACACACCAAGACACCAAACTTATAAGGGATGTTCATGACACAAAATAAATCATTTTCATGGAATATTTAAACTTTAGTTTACTTCCCAAGTACACTTATTAAATGCACAACCAAACTAACCTGTTCATTCTTGCATGATGTGCTAAGAAAGTCTAGTTCCTTTAGGCTTATGCTAGTCATCTTTATCTCTTCAAAAGGACACTAGGAGGTATTATAACTTAACCAAGACACATATGAGATTTAAAACCATCTTTATTACCTTAATAACATGTAGGGGATGACCTTCACTTGTAGGTTTAGACCTGCTTCCAGGCCTTTTCTTCAAAATTTCTAGATTCACATTAAGACTTGCTTAAAGTGTTTCAAAAGCTTGTAAGTGACATGTGATAGGGTCATGAGGTTTGGTTTATTCCTTCAACCATTATATCACTCTCTCAAAAAGGACTCTACTAAGCTTCTCACACCACATCCAAGCAAAAGTTTTATATGTAGGCCAATTTTGGCCAACATTTCTAGTGACCTCCTGGGATTGCATGCCTACTATGTAACAGATTAGATGACTTATCTAATCCATTGGGCATACAAGGTCACAAGTCTTTCTTTCCCAACTGATACAAGGATACCTAATTTTGAAAACCTCCTCTTGGAGCAACAAGGACAATAAGAAACAAAACCAACCTTATGCCTAAGGCACATAGGGAAGGGGAACACACAACTGAAAAGATGTGCACAAGGAACTTAGAGTAAAACTTGAAATTCTACTCTAATAAATACAAGGCTACAACTTACAAGTACCTTTCCCCTGGGTAAAATGGAAAACATTTAGCATCATTCACTTTTAATGGACTAGGATGAAAAATACCTTATTTTTGAGGCACCAAACCTGGTGAACCATGTTGTTTTATTGGTAATCTTCTTGACATGCTCTCAAGTGGATGAAAAATGATAAACATGTCTCTAATATAGGCATACTCCTAAGATGACTCAAAACTGATCCCATGATGATCTTCAATGTGAAAAAAATCTTGGGAAAAGGTCTCAATCTGATTTAGGAGAGTGACTACTACCTCTCCACTTGGTGTCTCTTCAAAGCTAAGAGATCATTCTGACATATTTATGATTGTAACCTTGGCCCTAAAGAGCTCATTAGGATCATGATTTCTCTCTAAAACCTCTCAATTAGTTTATTGTCTTGAGAGTGAAGTTTAGGTGTCTAAGTTTGCACAAAAGGACTCTAGATCATCCCAAAAAGTAGCTTCCTCTTGTTCACTTGGGACAATGCCAACCTTAACACCATTATTGTTCTATGGGGAGTTGAGTTTAAATATATAGAGGCAATCTAGATAGAGTAGGGTAGGCTATCAGGGCCTATCTAATCTAGTGGAGATAGGGCCCCCTCCTCCCCCCTCAGCCTCCCCAGATAGATATATAGGGGCAACCCTTATAGATTGAATCCAAAAAAACACTATTGGCACCCTATCCATCTATATACCCCTATCTCTAGTCTCCCATATCCCATCTAGTTTGGCACCCCCCTCCCTATATATCTTATCTATATGGCTATTTTTTTGGCATGATCTCTATTTTCTTGGCACCCCATATATAAATGTAAATGTAAATGAGAGGTGGGGCACTCACCTAACCCTATCTATCTAGGGAGGGTGAGGGGTGACTGGAGTGTAACATATAGAATGGCACTCCTAAAAGAAGCCATGTGAAATTTCACCAACCCATTTAAGATTCAAAATGTCATATTTTTGTGGTTCCAAATCTGACTACTCTCCTTCATTCTTGAATACATCAGTACTAACTTCAATGGACAATTCATCTTGAGACCGATCAACTTTTATAACCTAACTTACAAGTTCATTTTCATGCTCTGGAGGAGATATAAGTTGGTTTAAAACCTCTACCTGGTCCAAGAAGTCATGTTACAATTGTTTCCATGCTTCATTATGATCCTATTTCTCATCTATGTAGAATAGACAATTAGTTGTCAATTCAAGGTCTCCCCCATGTTTAACTTGAGGATTGTCCTTTTCAAGCTCTAATTCATTAGTGTCAAAGCCATGCCAAGAAAGATGGTATAAACTTGATTTTTCCTCCTATGAATGAAGTGGGTTGCCTATCAATATTTCTTCCTCATACCCACTTATATTTTCTTCTTGTGGTTTACCTATGAATACAAGCTCCTCCTCTGTCCTTTATAAAATAGGTTCTTTCTCCAAGAGGGAGATGGTGGGAGGTGAAGAAGTTCACCTTGCTTACAACTTAAGAGAGTATCCTTCTAACCAGGGACTTTGGAAGATATTTTAGGTGGTTCTTAAGGGATGGAAAAAGAGTCATGGAACTCTTGTAGGGAAAGCTCATTGAGCTGAGCTAACACCTATTTTCTATTCTCTTCAACCACTAACTCCTTCTCTTGAATTGGTTCTTGGATTGCTTCAACTAGCACTTCCTCTTTCTTCTCAATACTTTTCTTAACTAATTTCCATGATGGAAATGTATAAGATGTAGCCACCTTCTCTTCTTCTTGAATGGGTATAGGAGAGGGTGGTTTCATAAGAGAGGTATGACATAGTCAGGGTCATTAACATAGGAAAAGATCCATGATGGGATGGCTTCATGTTCTTGGGTGGGAATGGGCATAGGGTTAGGAGAGGGAAAACTAATTGGTTTGGGTTTGACATACTCATCCTCCCAATGATTCAACATCTCCTCTATCAAGTGTATCCATTCCTTTACTCAGTTCTTCTTAAAGCATGGATAATCACCCTCTTCAATAGATGTCCACACCCTCCAAAACTTATACAAGAAGCTCATTATGTCTCCATGTCATGAATGGGGAATTCTTTTCCAAGTCCAACCTCCTTATTGATTTTCATGATTGTTCTCACTTAGTCTGGTATTGCTTCTCTAATTCTTGACAAGGATGGACTTTGACAAGGTTGACTAGAGGGTTTAATTTGAGCATTAAAAAGGGTAGGAGATGGAAGATTGGTTGATATCATTCCTAAGAAAAATTGATAGTCATTTTATTTCCTAGTTTGGTCTTTCCTAACTAAGCACTCTTCTTAAAACCTCAACTCTTTCTCCTGAATAAAAGATTAGTGTTCAAGGTTTTTTTGATGCCTATAACACCCTTTCAACCTCTCTCAATTCTCTTTCAAAGTCAAGTCTTATCTCTCTAATACTCTTTTTCAGTTAACTAGAGAGACAAACTCTAACAAGGCTGATACACATTGAAGCCATAAACATTGATAATCTAATATGAAGGATAAGGAAGCAAAAAATATGTATTTTGATCAAATGAGTGATAATACATACTAAATAATGATGATTAGGCACTTGGGATACTTATACCAGTTGATAAATACTTAGAGTTTCCATTGATGTTTCCACACATGCCTTTAAAGGTTGATTGGATGAATAGAACACCAAAACTCTTCACTCAATGAACAACATGGTCCCATTGGACATCCCAAAAACTATTATGGCATGGAATTTCACCCTTATGGGAGAGTTATTAAATTCCTCCCACTCCTAGCCATAATATGAGAACACCCTCATGTTGTGGGCATCCTGTAATGATGTTGAACCTCTGGAGAAGGCTGACTTCCTCTTGGTAGATCACCTAAACTACTGCTTCTACTTGGGAAAGGGATAGAGAGGGGGTATAGGTTAACTAAGATAGATAAAGGGGGCGATTAACTAAATTTAAATGGGACACACATAAGCATGAAATAAACACTGATGTAACATAAGACAATCTTTTCTCACACTATCTCACAAAGTAGCTAAATTGCATAATTATTTCATAAACTAGGCTCACTAAGTAATGAATAACGCAATAAGGAATTATATGATTCACACCAAGCATACATTAATGGTGGAAAGAGCTCAAGTTTAGACCTGAAACTAACTTGAAAACACCTCAAAATAGGAAAAAAATAAGGACAATGGACATGGAATAACACTTCTTCACAAGGCCATCATATACAAGCTTGACAAACATAATTCAGAGGCAAAAGATAGGTGAAAAACAATCTTATTGATTCAAGAGGTTTTTCATACAAATTTTTAAAAGGTTTCACCTTGTTAAATGAGAGTCTCTTCTTACAAATTGGGGGGAAAATGGGGGATATAAGAGAAAAAGGGGAAGAGAGAGAGAATAAGTGAGCAAATATAATTCAATAAATGAACTAAAACCACCTTTGATGAATTCTCAACCAAATTTGGATCGATTAGGACTAATCCTACCTCAACAAATTAACCTTCATTAGCTCCAAATAGCATCAAAACCTCTCATTGGATTAGAAACATACTAGAAGACAAGAACTTGTTGAGGATGATGAGTTATGATCTGTTAAAAAGGAAAAGTCTCCAAATACTTTTGAAATTTTTATTGAATGCTCCACCTACACTCTCTAACCACCAAAATCTCCATCTTCTTAATGAGCTTATAGCACCATGCTTCAACTTGATATGTTATTTACATTATCTGATGTCTCTTCTAACACTCATTTCACAATCACAACTCTACCTTTACTCCAAACCCTGAATGTAGGTCCACTATAGATGAAAATCAATCCCTTTATTGGTTTTCATGTATTCATAATCTCAATGAAGATCCACAGGCTACTTAGTCTCTTGATCATTATCGAGACATAAATTCAAAACCTAAGATAGACTTCATAACTTGACTGAGTAGAACTTTTCATAGAACTAAGCTTTAATGGTGGCATATGAATTTGTCGCATTTGTTTTGATAGCCCATGGGTCTAAAAAATCTTTTGATCTAATGTGTCTACCTATGTGGAATCTCCCTACCATGTTTTTTATTTTATTTTCAAATAATGATCATTGTCACTTTGGACACGTGTCTTCATCTCACTTACCCATAGAAGCTTGATCAAATTTGCTCCATCGATCTTATCGAGAGTCTTTTCATCTTAAATTTTGATGTTATCATTGATCGTTGATCTGAATCTAAGATTTTGACACTTGTTAACCCTATGCACTTTTTGTGGACCCTATTATCAACCTTCCTTTAGTTAATGCACTTATGCCACATGGAAGCCTTGCATACAATCTAGGCTCATTAAATTATTAACTTTGACCCACACCATCAATTTGCTTCTGCATAATTGAACTTACTCCATCAATATTTTTTTTGCTTGATCAAAGGCATGTCATTGATCTCCATATAAGTAATATGATCAAATGTGGGCCATCAATTTACTACCAATCCATCGTGATCATGACACTTAGCACCATCACATTCATTCTTAAGATTCTCTGACCTATTTGCCATCATGCTCGTCATTGATCTCCATTTTCATGATTGAAAATGTATTGAAGATCTATCTTGACTTATTAACTTCATTGATCACCCATGTACCATTGATCCTTGATCTCTGCTTTTGAGATTTTAACACTTGGTAGCCCTAATTTTAACTTGAAACTTGTTGAAGATTTTTGAATCTAAATGGCTATTTCTTATAGCTTTAATTTGGTGTCCCTTGGCATGTCCCACACTACTAGATCATTTTTAAGGCTTATATATTGAGGTAGAAAACACACCGAGACACCAAAATTGTAGGGGATGTTCATGGCACAAAATTCATCATTTTCATGTAATCCTTCAAATTTGGTTGAATTCCAAGTACACTTATTAAACACACAACCAAACTAACCTATTCATTCTTGTATGGCATGTTAAGATAGTCAGGGTACTTTAGTCTTATGATATTCATCTTTATCTCTTCAAAAGGACACTAGGAGGACTTTACCAAGACACCTCTGAGCTTTAAAACCATCTTTATTACCTTAATAACCTATACAAGATGACCTTCACTTACAATTTTATACCTACTTCTAGCACTTTTATTTAATTTTTTTATATTTACCTTAAGGCTTTCTTAAAGTGTTTCAAAATCTTACAAGAGACATGTGATAAGGTCACAAGGTTTTGTCTGCTCTTTCTACCATCAATTCACTCTCTCAACCAGGACTCTGCTCAGCTTCTTACACCACATCCAAGCAAAAGTTTTGTATGTAGCCCAATTTTGGCCAACACAAACCTTTGAGATTTTGGTAAATTTTTTACAACACAAGGAAGCTTTACATAATTCAAAGGAAAAAAATGAGGAGCACACACTCACATAAAATCAAAAGGGGAAGAAACCCATGAAGGGTCCAAAGCAATCTCCAAAGTAGAATAATCAACAAAACTAACAAGGGAACAAATCATGTTATTATAAATCATGTAAAATTTGTGGAAGATAGGGACATAACTTAAAATATTGTTGGTGCAACACATTTCAAAAGAGATCATCAAACAAGAAGCCCTCTTTCAACAATACACTATAAACATAAAATAATCAACCACAACAAGAAAATAGGTGGAAACAGAAAAGTTACAAGCCTAAACAACATGGCAATGTTGTTAAAGACAAGGATCCTTCAAATGAGGAATATGGTTTAGCTACTCAAAAACATGAGTTTACCAATCATCCAAGTGCAGTTTATTATGTTGATTTAGGGACAACTAGACACATGATAGGGAGAAAATAATGGTTTTCTAATTTGAAAAAAATAAAATAAAAGGGAAATATTTCACTTGGATATGATATCTCATATATATTACAAGGTAGTGGTGACATCAAAATTCAACTTGGAAACATAAATTACAACTTTTTAAATGTTCTCTATGTTCTAGGACTTACCAAAAATCTATAATATGTTAATCAGCTACTTGACCACAACATCATGGTTTAATTTGATCACCAAAATGGTTAAAATTTTTACCACATCAAAGACAAGTCTAGGCATTTCAAAGTGATTTATAAGGCTTCCAACATTGGCAAAATGTTTTAGCTTGATTTTTTTTTGATCATCAAGCACTTTTGGTCAAAGATACAAAATTAGGCAATTTATGGCATACAAGATATGGTCACTTGAGTTCTGATTATTTGGTATAATTGAGCAAATAGGAAATGGTTCGTGGTCTTCCCAAACTCAATAAATCTTATGATATATGTACCATTTATTTAGAAAGAAATAAAGAAGATCTCCTTTTGGAAATATTGAATATTGGTCACTTGGTAAGTTAGATTCAGTGCACATCGATCTTTATGGACATTTTGCTCCCAATCTCAAAGGGTATAACTACTTTTAACTTTTTGTTGATGATTACTCATGGAAAATGTGGGCATATTTATTGAAGACTAAGGATCAATATTTTTAAGTCTTCAAATAATTCAAGGCCACAATTGAAAATGAAAATGGTAGGAAAATCAAGACCCTCCACTCAGATCATGGGGGGGGGGCAATACACCAGTAAAAAACTCTTAGCCTATATATATACAAATGAAATTAGTCAATAATTGATAGATCCATATTCACCTTAGGAAAATGCAGTTGTAGAATGGTGTAACAGGCTCATTATAGAAATGTTTCATAGCATGGTTGAGGATGAAATATTTCCTAGTACATATTGGGTAGAAGCTTGTTGTATTACAATCTACTTGTTGAACAAGTCACCCACCAAAGCTCTTGATGGAATCACACCACATGAAGCTTGGATAGGGAATAAACCAAAGGTTACTCACCTTCAAGTTTTTAGTTGCAAGGCATATATGCATGTTCTTAAGAAAAAGGGAACAAATTAGATAAGAAAATGAAAGAATGTATTGTTATGGGATATGGTGCACAATTAAAGGCATATAGGCTTTTTGATCTAAAAACAAATAAGGTACTAATAAAAAAATATGTAGTGTTTGATGAAAAGAGTGGAATCAATCCACCTTATAAATAGGTAAATGATATAGGTAAAAGTATTGTAATATTTTCAGATAGTGATGGTGAAAGTGAAAAAGAGGATAGTCAAACATGACCTCCAGTACCACCACCTATAGTTCAACATATGCCCAAATGGTATACAAGTACAATATGAGATGCTAACTTGAATGGAGTACCAAATACATCCACTTCAAGACTAAGGACTCAAAGTATGGCTCAAGAAGAGGTTAATATGGACCTTATGAGTATTATGCAAGAAACATATGATCCCTCTATAGTAACAAAATCCCTATAGTTAAAACCTTAGAAAGATGCCATGGATGTAGAATGTCAATCACTGATAAAGAATAACACTTGGCATCTTATTGATCTTCTACTAGGGAATAAGCCTATAAGATACAAATTGGTCTTTAAGACCAAGTAGAAAGTAGATGGAAGTATTGATAAGTACAAGGTAAGGCTTAATACAAAAGCATATGTTAAAAAATAAGGCATTGACTATGAAGAGACTTTTGTTACCACAACTAAGATAAAGACTATTAGAATGGTTTTTGCTATGGCTAAACAATTTATATGGAAAGTCCATAAAATGGATGTAAAAAGTGCCTTTCTCAATGGATAGTTGAAATACGAAGTCTACCTAACTCAACCTAAAGGATTTGTGATACTTGATCAGGAACAAAAGGTGTTCAAGATTATCAAGTCTCTATGATCTAAAATAAGCTCCCCAAACCTAGTGCATTAAGATTGATGAGCATCTCATACAACATAGATTCAACAGGAGCCCATATGATCCTAACCTCTATCTCAAACAACATGGGGAGGAGGTTGTTATAGTGATTGTTTATGTTGATAATCTAGTCATCACTGGCAGTATAGTGAAGATGATTGATGCAACTAAGAATATCTCAAGTGATCATTCAATATGCCAGATCTCGAGATGTTACACTATTGTCTTGGTTTAGAGGTATGAATGAAGGAACATTACATTTTTGTTGCATAGATGAATTATACCAAGGAATTGCTTGAGAAATTTAAGATGATGGACTACAAGCCTATTGTAACACTTATGGATATATGACTTCAGTTATCTCATATAGATCCATCATCAGAAGTAAATGCAACTCTCTATCAGTAGTTGATTAGGAGTCTCATTTACTTGACATATACTACGCCATAAATTAGCTATGTTGTCAACTATCTTTCTCAATTCATGCAATAACCAAAGGTGACACATTAGAAAGTAACAAAGTGGGTATTGAGATAGATAAAATTTATTGTTGAGTGTGGCCTAGATTACAAGAAGAATGATAAGTTCTTGATAGGTTACATGGATGTAGATCATGCAGCTTTTATTGATGATAGGAAATCCAATTTTGGTTTGTGTTCTTTCTAGGATCTAGTCCAATTTCATGGTGAAGTAAGAAGTAGAATTATGTTTCTTGATCTTCCATAGATTTAGAATATCACACTACATCAATATTTATCTATGAAGTGATATAGATATGTTACATTCTTTTAGGACTTAGAGTTCTATAGACTCGGCCTACTGTTCTAAATTGTGATAATCAAGGTGTTTTATATCTTATTCATAGTATAGTTTTTCATGAGAGAACCAAGCACATAGAGGTTTAGATTCATTTCATATACTAACATGTTCAATAGTACAACATATAGTTCTAGTATTTCCCCACTCAGGATTAATGTGTAGACATCTTCATGAAGTCACTTGCACATGATAAGTTTGAGCCATTCAAAAATTCTCTCTCTTCTTCTCTTCAAGCTATGATCAATTAAGGTCGAGAATGTTAGAATAATTAATTTATCCTAACATATTGTAATAAATGTCTCAAGGTTTTGCACCTTTGATTGATATAGGTTAGTTATATGGGGTGTTTCCTATGTGTAATTAGTTACATTTTGAGTCATAATCTCCTACATATTAGGAGATTTAATCTCACTTATTATTATATAAATAAGCACCTCTTGTAGTGATTTTGCTAATGCAATTCCATTCCATCTTTCAATGTATACTTTTATTCTATGAGTTTTATCTACATGGTTCATTTTGCTTGTTTAGGGTCTTAGAGGCCATTTGGGTCATTTGGGAAGATTAGTCCCATATTCATTGAAATGTGGGGTTTCAATCTCTCTCTCACCTTTATATTTACCTTTCTCCCTTTGTATTCAGAATCAAAAGTTAATGAATATTTTGGATTTATCCATTTTGGTTTGTCTCCTGTAATTCTCTTTTGTCATTTCAATTTACTATAACACTTTTGTGGTGTGCATTCACTTCTTGTCTCATGTGATCATTCGACCTTCGCATTCACCATATCTGGACTAAGATCAAACTATGATATGGTATCAGAGCCACCCATGGTAAATGTTTGTCTAGTTATTTACTACTGAGCTTTCTATGAAATCTTGAGATTTTTTGCATAAGCTAGATCATATATATGTATTGTTTTCTATTAGATGTGTCTATTTATTTTATCATACATTTGCATGCTTTGTAATTTTGGTTTATAGAATATATTTGGAGACCTAAGATTCTTGTAGTTTGATCAAATTCTCTATGGATTGGAAGAAGGAATTTTTTACTTAAGGAAACACGTTTTTCCTCCACATGATCTTTTTTGTGTCTTCATATTTTAGCTCTGATTTTTCATTCTTGTGCCTAGTTTGCCATCTGCCTATTCAATATATTATTGACCTCAAACCACAATGAATCGTGCAAAAAAATTTATGGGTTTGGTGCACATTGATCATATATTTCCATATTATTTTAAATTTATGAATTTTGTTAAGAAATTCAAAATTTATGATGTTTTTAGTAACTAATACTTTAAAAAAAAATAGATCATATAATTTGGAGATTATTGCTAAAAAATTATTTCAAAACAAGCTAAGTTTATTCAAGTTTTCTCTAATATTTTTTTCATGTTAAATTCATTTTTTTAATATTTTTATTTAAAATAAGGGGAAATAGGCTACTTTTATTTTAATTCACAAGTAATGCATAAGAAGATTGGTCAAGTGCAACATTGTTAGTGGATATTTTTTATTTTTTTTAATAAAACAATATTTTGTGAGCAATATTTAAAAATAAAGTGTTATTCAATTTTTTACTTGTTCACATTGTACTTTCTTCCTTGGATGCACTATTGATTGAGTCTGGCATCCTATTTTATTTTCAAAAAATTATCTTTTTTGACACATGCACTAATTACTCTAGAAGCACTATCGACTAAGTCTAACATCTTTTAAACGTGCATTTGAAACATTTGGGAGGGGTTCATAATTTCATAGTTTAGGGGGTGTACTATGACTTTTTGGTTGCTCTTTGCATCCTACTTGCACTACTAATACATTTCATTTTTTCTTTAATGGATTCAAGTTCAATCAACCCACTAACTCCTTTTAACTATCATGAATGGAAAATCAAGATGACAATCATTCTAAGGAGTAAGGGTTTGCATAGGATAACCATGGTTAATGAAACTAACTTAGCAAAAATGCAAAGATAGTTAAGTGCTATAATCATAGTGATGAATCATATGGGTTATTATGTCTTTATGTAGCACCTAAGCTTTTATTTCACTTAAAGTCTACCAAATCACCTCATGATGTATGGACTATTCTAGGTAAATTATTTGGGGAACAAGATGTGATGAGAAGTCACAAACTTGAGAATGAACTCATTAACCTAAATCCTAATAACTATGACACCCTTCAAGATTTTTTCATTAAGTTTAAGTCCTTGAGATTATGGTTGAAATAATTTGGGTACAAAAAGAAGATGAACAACATGTTATTTCTATATTATTTAAACTAGGTCTCGACTATTCAATATTTATCTCTAAATTTCATGCCACTAAAAAGTGATTTAGGAACTTCATGGAAAATGCCCTCTTTAAATGATTTCATTTCCAACTTAAAAAAGGAGCAAGACAAGTTGATCCAGATGGGCACATTGAAGTCCACAAAACCTCAAGCCTTAATTTTTGGGAATTAAAAGACTTCCAACAAAGAGAAGAAAAAGAATAAGGATCAAGAGAAGAAGAAAGAATCAACCTATGATAAAAAAAATTTGAAGCCTCCTCTTCCAATGGTAAACCTAAGAAAGATAAGGTTAAGTGTGCCTACTATAATAAACATGGGCATGATGAAATTAAATGCATGAAGATGCAAATTGATCACCTAAATCATCTCTTAGAGAAGAACAACATAGGTGTTCCTAAGTCCATCAAGCATAATTAATCTACCCAAGATTCTAGTAAGGCAAAGGGAAAGGGGAAAGAAAAAGAAAATGGAAAGGCTCTTGTAGCAATTACAGCTTCAACATCTTCATGGACCATTGACTCAAGTGCTTCTCACCAAATGGACTCTTCCCTAGTTGAGTTTTCCTCTTTAGCACCTTGTAGCATGTCTTCTATCAGTTTGGGTGATGAAAATTATGTACTTATCTCTTTCAAATAATCTCCTATCAATGTATAAAATCACTCATATTTGAAAAGGCACGAGGGTTGAATTTTTACCAGATTTAGTTATCATCAGGGAATTACATAGTGATACTATAGTGGCAGTGAGTAGGGAAAATCACCAAGCTAGGTTATACACCTCACATTTTGCACCTGATTCTTCTCTGACAACATTCTTGAATCATTCAAATGGAATTATAAAACTATGGCATGAGCAGTTTGGCCACCTTAACTACCACTACCTTGAAAAACTTAGGAAAAATGACATAGTCATAGGCTTGCCTTGAGTCTAATTATCTAAGTGACTTTGTGAGGGGTGCTCTCTTGGAAATCATCTTGAAGAAAAATTTGACAAAGGCAAATCTTGGAGGGATTCACAAGCATTGGATTTAGTACACAATGATGTATATGAGCCTTTTCCCAATTTATCTTTTACAAGGGCTAAGTAAATTATCAATTTCATTGATGATTTCTTGAGATATACATGGGTCTAATTTTTTAAGCAAAAGTCTAAAGTGTTTGAATATTTTCAAGACTTCAAGGCACTTATTGAGAAACAATCTGAGAAATCCATCAAGGTTATTCAAACTGATAATAGAGGTGAATATGTTACAAATAGATTTGAGAAATTTTACACCATAGAGGGGATTGATTTATAGTGGACATTTACTAATAGACCTTCTTAGAATGGATTTTTATAATGTAAGAACATGTCCTTAAAAGAGATGGCTAGTTGTATGATTCACTCTAAATCTTTGATACCTAAGTATTGGGTTAAATTCAATATTTATGTTTGATATATTTATAATAGGGTTCCTCAGAAAGATTTGAAAGGAATAACACCCTTTGAAGCTTATCATGAAAGGAAACCTATTATTGATCATCTTAGGTTTTTTGGATATCTAGCTATGACATGTATACCAAAGAAGATACGTAAAGATATATAACCTCAATCCAAGCCTTACATCTTTGTAGGTCATCTAGATGGTGTCAAGGGGCACCACCTTTTACATCTAACGATACATGAGTTGTTTATAGAGATAAGTGTTCAATTTTAGGAGAGTCCCATAGACTCAACACTTGACACTTTTCTTTCATTTTGATTCACTTAGACTTGATGATTCTTCTTCTAACTCAGATCATCCAGAGTAGGTTCCTGAGCTAAGTTATTCTTCTTCTTCCAGTTCTAATAGTGATAATAGTGATGGGGAGTATTCTACATCCACCTCTAGTCATGATGATGATGAGTTAGCACATGACTAACCCACATCTGGGCCCTTTTGGGCCATATAGACACTTCAAAGTGTAGACACTTGGGTAGGGGATCCAATAGATGACATATGTACTCAAGTAGATTATCAAAGTGGTCCACATGCTTTCTTTTCTTCAATTTTAGATCTACAGACATTCTAAGAAACTTTAGGCATACTTGAGTGGGATAGTACTATGTAGGAATAATATTCTTCCTTGATAAAAAATCACACTTAGGATTTAACTTCACTTCCTAATGGAAGGAAGATGGTTTGATGTAGGTGGATATATCAGACCAAGTTTATAGTAGATGGGTCAATTGATAAGTATAAGACATGATTGGTCACCAAGGGTTTTTCATAAGTAGTTGGCATTGACTACTTAGAGACATTTTCACCTGTTACAAAGATGACTTCAATCTGCATATGGTTGAGATGTGCACTATATGGATGTGAATAGTGCCTTTCTTCATGAAGGTATTGAGGAGGAAATCTACATGGAGTAACCACCTGGGTTTGTTTAGGATTTATCCTTCGTTTATAGACTTAATAAATCCATCTATGACCTCAAATAGACCCATCAAGCTTGGTGTGCCAAGATGGATTCCTTCCTCCTTAAAGTTTCACTAGGTGTCATTCAGACCCTAATGTATATTTTTTATGGCAAGATGATTCTTTACTGATAATGGTCCTTTTTGTTGATGATCTTTTGATCACTAGGAGTTCCTCATCAGCTATTACAATGGTGACAACAATTCTACAGGACATATTTTATGTGATAGACTTAGGTATTTTGAAATACTTCCTTGGCATCAAGATTTCACAGTCTAATTTAGGGATTTCACTTGCACAACCCAAGTATGCTCTCGATATTTTAGCTTTATTTTACATGGATTATTTAAAGCCATATCTAACTCCCTTTCTATCAGGAGTCAAACTTGAGGCTAATTATTTTACACATTTGGTTGATGTCACTCGATATCAATAAATTTTTGGTAGCCTCATTTATCTAACTCATACCAAGCTTAATATTTAATATGAAGTGGGACTTGTATCTATATTTATGTAGTAACCCCATGAGTTGCATTGGAAAGTATCTAAGAGGATCTTGCACTACATTCAAGGCTCTTATAGATTTGGGATTTAATATAGGTTTGGCATAGAGGTTGACTTGGTTGGATTTATAAATTTAGATTGGGCTCATGATACTCAGAATCATAAGTCCACTTAAGGTTATAGATTTTATTTGGTTTTTGGTCCCATCAGTTGGTCTAGCATGAAGCAAAATGCTACTTCTATATCATCCATAGAGGCAGAGTATAAGAGAGTTGTTAAAGCAACTACTAAGGCTATTTAGCTTCAGGGGTTCTATTTGAGTTTGGCATTCCTTTCAAGAAGCCCACCATCATATATTATGACAACTAGAGTACCATATAGATATGTAGGAATTTGGTTCTGCACCAGTGGACCAAACACATTGAGATTCACATGCATTTTATCTAGGAGCTTATTCAAGGTCAGCTCATTGACTTGAGATTTTTCTAGTCTTTAGAATAGGTTACAGATATCTTTACCAAACTCTTCACTGAGAGTAAGTTTATTCATCTACAAGCTCTTCTTGGGGTGTGGTCTACATCAACAACATCATCTTTAGAAGGGCCTTATAGCCTCTTCACTTCTTTTATGTCTCTCTTTTTGGGGGGGAGTTTTTTCTACGGGTTTTCTCCTTTTCTCTAATTTATAAGATATTGATTTATACTTGGGGTACCTTATTAGGCCTCATTTTTAGGACCTAATTCTCCATCCCACCTAATAACAATAAATAAAAATAGTGCATCCATCTTATGAGTAGCCCTAATAACCATCTCCTAATTACCCTAAAAATGAGATATGTGATGATTTTAATGTTTTTCATGTACATAGATTTCATAAAAACATGAAGAGGTTGATAGATACCTTCCATCCCATGGTGTATAAATCAATTTATGGGAAGAATATGCCCAAACTCTCAGACCCCATCATGAAAACTATTCAAAATATGGGTGACTATTGGCTATACCTTGAGTACAAAGTAATCATAATTGAAGGTACAAAGGCACATACTTCATACTTACCAATGATTGTGCTTGACAAAGTGAATAAACAAGATATTTTTACCCGATTGGTTGATAGTGTTGATGTTGACTTGAGGAAGGCTAAGGAAGAAATAATCCATTCAACTCCTCTTAGCATCAGAGAGATGTAATTTATAAGGTGGGAGCATTTTCATTTGGTTGGAAAGATTAGGGCACATTATGGGTTCAAACAGGCACCTTTTAGATACTGGGACCCAAAAAAGAATGTAAGAGAGCATATTATAAAATATGAAAGAAAAGTAAGGATTAACTATGGGCACCAATCTTATGAGCATGATAACATATTTATCAATGTTGAAGATGATTCTGAAGTGGAAATAATAATGTGTAGTACCAACATGTCCATGATTATGGCATAAAGGATCTAGTATGATGCTACCCTCACCAAAGAGGATGCCAAGATGATTAAGAAGGAGGAATGGGTTTCCAAACTTATTCATAGACCCCATATTCAAGTAAAATAAGAAACATAAGAACAAGTTGGCCCATCCAAAGAAGCTTATATTGAAAAAAGAGCTTAAATGCCTTTAAGATCCCCCATACACACTACTACTACTACTTGTCCATGTCAAATTAGGGTGGAACCTCAATGCACAACTGAGTAACAAAGCCTTGTAAGTCCCCACACATCAGCTGGACTTTTCTCCATGCTTCCTTTACTCCTACTAGCCATTACACAATAAGTAAGTCTTCCTTGTTTTTATCTCAAGTACATGTTACTTCTCTTCATTTATATCTAATATTAGTAATGACCCATTTCCCAATGTAACCACCTTCATTATCACCTATCATGACATTTACACCATGATTGATGATGCCCCTATCCACTATATTTCCATCTTTACCACCTATCATTCCTCTAGTGGTTACCACTCTTCCATCTCCCTCACTATCTACTACCACTACAATCCCTCCATCTCCCATTCCACCATCAACTTGGCTAGACTCTATTGTTGAAAAAAAAATGGCATACACAAGGAAGCCTAAGACCCATCCCATTTCACCTCAAAAGGTGGAAGTAGAGGAGAATCAAATAATTTATCCTAAGGAAAGGAAAATAAGAAGAAAGGGTGATTTGGGGTCAGACCCTATGCATATTCATGATATTCAAGAGGAATGCAAAATATTGGGTGATGAATAAGAGTAGGTCTCAAAAATTGAAATAAAAAAAACATAATCATTTGATGAGACCACTTAGACAAAGGAAGATGATGAATAGATGACTGAGGGAAGCATCCAATCAGAAGGGATAAAAATATTGCAATTAGAAGAAGTCAACAAAGGAAGTGGTAATTCTAGGGATACTAAACTGCTATCAAATACAGAAGGGGATGCATAAATAGAGGCATAATCAAAGTTACACATCATAGCACACTGGGTAGCCTCAATTACACCTCCAAGCTCTCCACCTCAAATCATTACAATGGCACCTAAAAAAATTAATACACTAACAATCTCTCCCTTGGTTGTAAATCTTTTTAGTCCACATTTTGGTAACTTCCTTAGTTATATAAACTATCGATGATGTAGTTGATTCTTTATATTCTTTTCATTCTTTAATCTACTTGAACTAGACATAAGCACCTATAATGCCCATTTTGCATGTCACATCCCAACCTACTACTATGGGACCTACCACCACTATTATAACTATTGGGAATGCATGTACTTCTCATACTAACTATATTCAAAACCTGTTAAGCACCTATATAACCTACTCATTCTTTGGTGAAATCAATCCATAGTCCCTTCAGCCAAGGAGTACATTTTAAAATCCTAGTGTCCACATCAATTTTTACTACCCTAGCTACCCCTTCAAGGCTGAATGCATAATTAGAAATGCCCATTGGCTTAGTTCCTTAGGTAAACTCACCATCTCAATCCATAAAGCAACATGCAAGGCCAAGTATGTAATTGACACACTAGTACAAAGGAAGGTTACTGGATGGAGGAAGGTCATTCCTCCTTTTCCTACATAAAAAGGGGCATCCTCCCCAAAGGCCATGCTACCTCTAAGACAATCCCCCTAAAAAAATCTTATAGCATAAATAGAGAATAAAATAACACAAATAGAGTAAACAGAATAATAAGTTGCATTGGATATTCCTTCGTGGATCCAACAATTGCAACATGAAGAATCAGGGAGATAACATTTGGTGATAACTGAGCAACCCACAGTAAAGTTCCATTTTGATGAATAGAAAAACACCTTGAGAAAGGTGAAGAGGAAAATTATGGTTGATAAATGGCAATATGTCAAGATGAAATAAAGAGAAGACATATTTTCTTTGAATAAATAAAGAAAAATAAATCCTTCAGATATAGACGAACATAAGGAGGACCTCTATACTTTTTGTATATGCTTTTGGGGTAGTCATGAAAGAGATGTTCAAAATTTTTGATCAACCTATACAGAGGCAACCTAAGGTGAGTACTATCCATTTCCCTAAAGAGATAGTAGATAATTTGTAGGGGATGGCTAGGAAATTATTTGACACTATTGGCTCAATAAGGTCTGCAAAGGCCACCTCCCAACCTAAGTGGGGAGACATTATTTAGTTATTCAACAAAATAAAAGATATTGATGGTAAAAAAAATTATATAATCTAGACAACATGAAATAAGGCTTATGCCCACCTCAATTTGATAACAACATCCAAAGCTACTTGGGAACAAAATTATATTGCTATAAAAATGGATAGTGTACTTGAATGGCATCAAGAGATGCAGGTTCTTGTTGAACAATTTACAAACCAGGATAGGGAAGCTATCTCTTTCATCACTGACTCAAGATTCATTCAAGTAAGCACTTCAAAGGGTAATTAGTGCCTAAGACCATTTTTGAGAATATTTTACATGCAACACTTGATATTTTTATATCAAATATTGAAGGCATTGTCTATAGAACCAGGGATGAAATTATACAAGTGGTCAATTTTGTGAGGGAAAAAATTATATGGACTGAGGCATTACATGCATAGGTTAGATTTTCTTTGATAATGTTAAGTTGTGGAGCTAAAAGCTTCACTGATACAGACATGGAGGAGGGTGCAGAAGGGTTGCTGAGTGTCATAGACACCGGCGTCGGTCAGGCCAACCGACGTCGGCAGGACAAGGTAGGAGAGCAACCGACATCGATCAGAGATCGGTCGGCGTCGGTGACCCCTAGGTAGACAGGGACCAGCATCGGTCACCTGTGTGGTTCGACTGTGAGTATATTACGGGTAGTTGGTTGACGAACCAAGTGTTTGCATGCTTAGTGCTAATTATAGACTGAGAGCTGCGGATCTAATTATTGTACTAGGTGTCTAATTATTGTTTGGATGAGATCTATATAATAGACTCATGGTTGTATTATAAACTGGTGCTAGGGAGTAAGAGAGCATAATTATAATCTCCTTCTGTGTGTGAGGTAGAGCAATGGTGTGTTCCTCCTAGTGCCACAGTACCAAGGTGGGTGCTGGATTGGAGAATCAGTAGGGTTCTTCAGGGGTGTATGATCTTGGTCATCAGGTGAGCATGGCTTCTATAGGAGATCTACATGGTAAGTAAGATCATTGATATGCAGGTGTGTGTGTGTGTGTGCAAGGTCAAGGTTCACAGGTGTGTGAAACCAGCTTGATCTATAGGTTGAAGATTAGATAGGATAGCAACACAACAGGGAGCAGTATCAGGAGAGATCTACTTGGAGTACAGGTGTGTACTTGTGGAGTGCATGGAGCACTTGTGGAGTGCGTGGAGCACAGGTATAAGGTGAACACCAACTCAGTGTATGAGTTGGGTGTTGGGACCTAAGAGAGAGATCTTTGAGGAGAGAATTACTATTCACTTGAGGTGTGGGAAGCCTCTGAAGAGGTGGTGGAGAAGAAGTGGCATCTTCTTTATTGTATTCTTTTCTGTATGAGTATTAATACAAGTTGTGTATTGTCTCTCATATCTTGTGTTATTTCTAGATTCTAGCTACTTGTTGATTCTGGTTATTTCTGCATATTAAGTTGCTTGGTATTTGGTAATCAATTGTGTGCTTCTGGTGTTTTATATTCCCAACAAGTGGTATCAGAGCTAAGGTTGTAGGAAGCGGTTTTGTGTTTGGTTACAGGTCACTCTCAGGGGTTTCTGATTGAGTGGGAGTAAAGTAATGGTAGATCAAAGTAAGCTAAGGATGGAGGAGTTGAAAAGCACAGATGGTCACTTATGGTCCGATGGAAAGAAAGAGCAGGTAAAAAGAAATTGTTGGTTTGTGGAAGATCAGCATGGAGAAACTGAAGAAGCAGATGTTGCAGGTGATGTGGCACAGGATGCTCTGGGAGGTTTCTTGGATAAAGTTGAATCTTGTCTTATAGATTCGGTTGCCTCTTTCCATGTAGCCCCAGATAGAGGAGCTGGTGAGCCTTGCCAAAGAATTAGCAAAGGGGAAGTGAAGCTGAAATTGTAGGCGGCCAACACAAGGGTGTTGAAGGAGGTCATACAGGTCCCAGGTTTGGAGATGTGGCTAATTTCTTCAGAATAGTTGGGTGATGGGAGATGTATGAGAACTCTCACAGTGGATGCACTTGAATTAGCTGGTGGTAAGAAAATAGGTACTCTTTATCTACTTGTTTATATTACTGATTCTTCTTTTGTTGCAGAGACGTGGCTTCGTAGGCTTGGTCACATGAGCAGGAAGGAGATGCATGTTCTTAAGCGGAAGACAGATATATTTGATAGGCTTAAGAACTGGAAAGCCTTGGTGTTCTTGGAGGAGATGGAGGACAGAGACCAGTGGATGGGGCTGGATACTTCTGAGCAGGGCAGTTTGGACATGGAGATTGATTCAAAAGAGCTCGCGGGTAAAAAGTCATCACTCACAGGAAACACAGGTACCGACATCGGTAGGAAAACCGACGTCGGCAGTATGTAAGACTGACGTCGGTTAGGAGGGCTGACGTCGGCAGCAGAGGACACCGACGATGGCAGGTTGGTAGTCAGGACAAGCGTAGGAACCGATGTCAGTCAGATGCAGAATGTGGAGTGATCGAGGTCGGTCACTGTAACAGATTTTGGGTGGATAGCATGCTGTCAAGGAGTCTCAAACACCCATACAGAGGACTGAAGACGTAAGTAGGCCTCAAATTCATTGTTCCTCTTCTTTATACTAGTTGCTGACTACAGATCAGGAAGGATCTAGGAAACAGTGGGAGTGTGGCATGGAGAGATTGCAGAACCAGACGGAGATTTGGTAGGGTTGCCAGCCAGTTTGTTAGCACTGAGAGACGAATGGATTCCTTAGTTGAAGAATAGAGAGAACGGACATGTGAGACGGAAGGCCAGGCATGTGGTCTTGAGGAGCTGCAGGACAGTGGTACAGGGTTTGACAGGTGGAGGATGAAGCATTGCTTTAGTCAATGTCAGGGTAACTACTGTGGTTTGACTTACCAGGGGGATGGTGATTGCAACATCATTCTGTTGCTGTATGTGGATAGTATGCTAGCTAGCAGGGGTGTACATACAGGGTTTTGTTGAGCTAAGGGGTAAGATTAGTTCAGTGGTTTGCTATGAATAATTTGGAGTAGCAAAATTCTTCGGCATGGGGGACATGGGAGATCATAGGGTGATTTTGTCTCTAGTGGGAGCTGATGTGAATCAGGTGTTGGCAAGGTTCATCATGCAGGATGCAGAATCAGAGCGCACCAAGGGCTGGACAGTTTAGTGTCCGAAATCACATGAGGTCTAGTATAGACCTGAGTTTTCCCAAGTAGTGGGAGCTATCAAAGAGTTAGGAGCCAATTCAAAGAAGTGGATTCTCATGTACTTGAGAGAGACTAGCAGCAGGGATTCATGCTATTTAGGGTTAGGACTTCGCTACATGAGATTGTAGGAACGGATGCGGCAGGGTACTCAGATGACAGGGAGTACACCACAGGTTGTGTGGTGGGTGGTCTTCAAGGTTGTGCTTGAAGAGGGATACAAACCAAGAAACATATTAGATGGGGTATAGGTACAGGTACAGTGCAGCTATTTATCTCTAAGTGGGAGATTGTTAAGTTGTGGAGCTAAAAGCTTCACTGATGCAGACACGGAGGAGGGTGCAGAAGGGTTGCTGAGTGTCACAGACACCGGCGTCGATCAGGCCAACTGACGTTGGCAGAATAAGGCAGGAGAGCAACCGACGTTGGTCAAAGATCGGCCGGCATCGGTGACCCCCAGGTGGATAGGGACCGGCATCGGTCGCCTGTGTGGTTCGACTGTGAGTATATTACGGGCAGTTGGTTGACGAACCAAGTGTTTGCATGCTTAGTGCTAATTATAGACGGAGAGCTATGGATCTAATTATTATACTAGGTGTCTAATTATTATTTGGATGAGATCTATATAATAGACTCATGGTTGTATTGTAAACTGGTGCTAGGGAGTAAGAGAGCATAATTATAAGCTCCTTCTATGTGTGAGGTAGAGCAATGGTGTGTTCCTCCTAGTGCCACAGTACCAAGGTGGGTGCTGGATTGGAGAATCAGCAGGGTTCTTTAGGGGTGTATGATCTTGGTCATCAGGTGAGCATGGCTTCTATAGGAGATCTACATGGTAAGTAAGATCATTGATATGCAGGTGTGTGTGTGCAAGTTCAAGGTTCACAGGTGTGCAAAACTAGCTTAATCTGTAGGTTGAAGATCAGATAGGATAGCAACACAATAAAGAGCAGTATTAGGAGAGATCTACTTGGAGTACAGGTGTGTACTTATGGAGTGCGTGGAGCACTTGTGGAGTGTGTGGAGCACAGGTATAAGGTGAACACCAACTCAGTGTATGAGTTGGGTGTTGGGACCTAAGAGAGAGCTTTGAGGAGAGAATTACTATTCACTTGAGGTGTGGGAAGCCTCTGAAGAGGTGGTGGAGAAGAAGTGGCATCTTCTTTATTGTATTCTTTTCTGTATGAGTATTAATACAAGTTGTGTATTGTCTCTCATATCTTGTGTTATTTCTAGATTCTAGCTACTTGTTGATTCTGGTTATTTCCACATATTAAGTTGATTGATATTTGGTAATCAATTGTGTGCTTTCGGTGTTTCGTATTCCCAACACATAAAAAACTGATGGATAAAATTCTTCAGTTATTCAAAATATCTCTTCTTTATTTTGAGGCTATAGAGGTCAAATTTTAGGCAAGTCATGAACTTTACCTATAGAAAGAAGTAGCCATGCAAGCCATTTCAGTAATAAGTGTTATGCCCATTCTACCTAAGAGTGCTCAACTTCCTAACTATACACTAGTGCGTACTCAAATTGGGCCTACCTATGTGCCACTTCCAGTGACCACAACCACAATTACATTGGTGTCTACTTTGGGCCTACCTATATTTATAGTGTTTACTTCAATTTTAATGCTAGTTTCAACTCTAGTTCCACTGACTTTGGTGTCCGCTTTAGATATGTCATATTTTTCTTGTTTTAACAGTGTTATATTATCACTTTTTAAATAGACATATATATTTTCATGTAATGATTGAGATAGAATTGTTAGTTCCTAATTAATTTAGCTTGTATATATTGTATTTTAGATGAGGGATTATATTTTAAGAAATCATCATTTTACATGCACACTTTTCATGAGATTAGCATACAATGTTATTTTCAAATATGTATTTTTAGACTTCTCTTGAGAGATTCAGCCTTCCCCATTCCAATATTATTTATACATGTATCCTCTTATTCCAAATGGAGGAGAATTTTGGTTGTTAATATTAATAAGAAATTCTGAGAAGTTCTGCAATTTTATTCTTGATGTGCAAAATTTGGTTCTTCTCCAATTTGTAGATTGTGTAAGAATTTCTATCATCTTAGTTTCTTGGTGTTTTTGTTGTGTATGAGTTATCTATTTTATATATAGTCATTCATATTAATCTATATCTTATATGAATAAATTTTATATATAAATCATAATCCCTCATTGTGGATATGTTATTATAATCTAACAAATGAGACAACCTTTGATTTTATGTGTTTAAGTATGTTTTATTTTGGTTACCTTTGACTCCTAACTATGTTTAATTTGTATTATGCTATAGTATCCTGTAAAAAATATTGGTATGTAATTACTTATCCAACCTCTAGTTCAAGTGTTGGTCATGTAAAGTTTCATCTAGTGTGGTCCACAAGCCTCCTTTTCTGCCTTACCTTTCCCTCTTTTTGAGTTTGTTTTTAAATTCTACCTACCTTAGGTTAGAACCATCATCAATCCACCCATCTCAATTAGATTTATATTTATCCATAGCTGACCCATCCATGGTAAAAAAACTACCTCAATCACTATTATTCCACCACAAGTTATTTATAAAACCCAATATCTTACAACTCGTGCCTTAGAATGAACACTTTTCACTGACCCTAAAATTTTAGAGGAAACCTCATAAATTTTTTTTGTGGTGTCCATAAAACTTACATCAACATGTAAATTACGCTAGTTCTAGAATGAGGGATTGAATGTATGCCTCTTTTTTCCTTGAAAAGAATCACTTGAGTTATAAGGAAGTACTTAAAATATTAAAAAGGTCAACCTTAGACACTAACTTGTTATTGCCACATTTAAAAATCCATAGTAAAGTTAGGTCTGACAAAGGATTTACGAGACAACCTTGAGCTCAATAAGTCTATCCATTTAGACAACACCATCTTCCACTACTCCTAGTGGCCCATACTTAGCCTCAACCTTAGCCCCAAATCCAAGCATCAATTCAGATTCCAACCTAGCTAACTAGTTTTGCTATCAATGTTTCTAGATTTGTCCATAATCTACCCAAAAACATTGACAAATATTTGGCTTCCTTTTCATTTCAGAAGAGCATATCAAGGCCTTCAAAACTGCTTTGGGAATCTTGAATGTAAGCCACAAAGACATGGCATATATACTATTTTCATTCACATTATAATATGTGGCCCATGATTGGGTTTTAAATGTCCTAGAAGGTTCCATTATCTCTTGGTAAGAGCACCAAAACACCTTTTTATCACAATTTGGCTAGGTCACTAATGCAAGTGTTGTTTATTAACACTTTACAAGCATTATAAGAGAGATAAACAAGCCATTTTGAGCCTTCAATGCTAGATTGTAGAAGATGTATATTAGACTTTAGACCAATTACACACTTAGTGAGGAATTGGCCCTTGAGATGTACAAGAATGATCTGGACCCTGTGACTATTGTATTTATACATAGAGTTGTTGATATTGATACACTACCTTTGGCTTATGCAGAATCTAAAATGTAGACAAATAATTGAACCCTTAGATGCAATATTTGGCCCCACTTAATCTTGGCCCTATTATAAAACATTTTAGTGTAATTCCAAATATGAACTAGAATATTGTGGCCTAAAACAAGAACCAAGTGTATAATTAGTTGCCTTTGACCAAAGCTCCACCCAATCAACATCTTGACTTCCTAAATAATTGTATGCCTATGTCTAACCAAAAAAACATGAATCAATCATTGGTACCAATTAATACTTTTAAAACATAGGGTACTAATTTTGATTCCATAAAATTAGAATTAGAATCAATTCAGAGGATGGTGCAAAAATTGAGGAATGAGATTTTGAACTATAGAAATTCATGGGTAATATTAGAGGATAGAATACCAATTAAATATTTGGATTTTAGAGGTAAAATAGACCTTGTAACAGGGTCTAGGAATAATACATAACTACATCCACCTAATAGGATGCCAAATTTTAACATTATGGAAGTGACCCTTCCAAATTGGCCTCGAGTTCATAACAATGCATAACATGGTGAGTTAGACTACATCAAGTTCTACACATCCTTCAAGATCATTCAAAAGGAGATGGATAGGCAAGAAGGATCTGCACATCAAATAGAATCTTCTCCCTCTACTGATCCTAGATAATCTAGTATAGCAATGGTTTTTGAGACTTATGATCTTCCATTTCCAAAAGGGGAGGGTAATGAACTAGAAGATAATACAGATGAGATCCATGCATTCTAGCAGTTCATGAGGAAAAATTACAATCTAAGGAGAAAATATCCCATTACTATTTCAAAATCTCTAAAAAATAATGATAATACTCCTTTATATTCTTAAGCCAACAAAAATCCACCTCCTCCTATGAGAGATGAGTAGTTTCAGAGCATGGAACCATAAACCAGGGTTAGGTACAACATTGTTGAGGACATGAAGAATATCAAGGCCAATATCACCCTACACGAACTGGATCAGATCACCAAGCAAAGAGAATTTTTTCTCAAATCCCTAACTAGGAGATCCTTTACATTAGGTAAATCCAAAGATGTGCATGCAAATTTTATTGTATTTAAAGATAAACTTAAAGTACCACTATTTATGATACTTATTCAATTATTTGTGAAGAACATACACAACTACTTGGTTGAATCATATGCCTCAACCAATGTGATGTTGATAACTATGTAAAAATTTGGGTTTGACTCTATCCAATTCAAAAAGGGTGGTCCTACAATTATACAAGTTTTCTGTCTCATGTGTTGGAGAGTTAAAAAAACATGGGCATTAAGATAACATCTGAACCATGTGTGTAATAGACCATTAACATCTTGGTTTTTGATATTCCAGAAGTATACAATCTATTCCTAAGCTGATATTATTCTAAGACACTCAATGGGTACATGGCCATCCACTTTTCCCACACATGGTTGCCCTAGAAAGGATTGGCCAACCAGATTCATGTGAATAGAGAATGAAATATGAAATAATTGATTATTGAGTACAATGTCACTAATGAGAAAGTGGATTTTATGTCTTCACATGTAGTATTTTATACATTCACCACCAAACAAGAGATGCATGAGCAATAATTTAAAGGTCCATCTTAGTTATGGGTTCTCCATTTTGATAGAGCCAGATCAAAGCAAGGTACTAGTGTTGTCATTACCCTGATAGATCTAAATGGTAAGAAGTAACTTGATGCTTACAAGTTATAGTTCCCCTCTACCAATAACAAAGTAGAGTATAAAGCTTTGATCCTCAACTCGCAGTTTGCACTCAAACATAATGTTAAGTAACTATATATCTTTGGGGACTTTAAACTAGTGGTCAATCAGATTAGGAACAAGTAATTAATGTGATCTCACCTACTTAAATAATTATAAACATCTAATGTTATAATTGATTTATTCCTTTGAAATATTCAACATCAAATCCATCCCGATATATTAGAACTAGACAACTAACTTGTTATCAGCTTCAGTTATTAATTTGGTACCACTTTAGATGTCCAAGATGTAGAAGTTATTAGTGGAGCTAGTTCATTTCCCCTCCATCTCAAATATTGTGGACAAATTATAGGTTTTTGACAATGACCAATAGTTCATTAAATTCATGAATAAATGTAGAGTTTTCAAAGCTCAGATAATAAATGAGAAAGATGTTGAACCCATGCATGATGAAGACTTGGGAGAAGATTGTGTTTTTTAATTGAAGCAAAACTACATTTCTTTGGGTATGATCTCTTTAGAATTAACTTTTGATCTAGATCCCCAAGCTTAGAATTAGAAACCATAGAGAGTAACTAGATCAACTTTTGTCAAAAAAATTGGGCACTAACTAACACCTTCAATAGGTGAATATAGGCATGAGTTATACTAAAATTAAAAAACATAAGCTAAAATACCTATTGGCATAATAGAAATATGTCATATCATGGACATATAAAGACTTGAAAATCTTCAACCCTAGAGTCATTACACAAATTATCCATCTGAATCTAGATCATAAGCCTTTCTGATAGAGATAGAGGCCAATAAATCCAATTCTATAACCTCTAATTAAAAAATATATACAAAATATGATAGAGGCTAGTAAATAAAATTATATAACCTCTCATTTAAAAAAATCTACAAAAGATGCTAGCGGCCAAAATTGTGTTCCCAATTAGGCACTCTACTTGGGTAGCCAATTTAGTACCAGTCAAGAAAAAAAGTGAAGAGATCAAAATTTGTATCAATTTTAAGAACCTAAATAGAGCATTGGAGAAATAAAATTACCCACTACCTTCACTAGATGAGGTAATTTAAATGGTGAGTGGATCATAGATGATGTCCTTCTTGGACATATTCTTTGGTTATAATCAGGTACTAGTAGAGGTAGAGGATTGGATGAATGCTACCTTCACTACATAGTGGAGAAATTTTGCATATAAAAGGATGTTTTTTGGCCTAATTAATGTAGGAGTAACTTTTCAAATCACCATGGACTTCACTTTCCAAAGGCTGGTTATAAAGTGCATCATCATACATGGATGACCTCACTATGTTCTCTAAAGATAGAATTGACCACGTAAACCACCTCCAAAAGGTGTTTGATAGATGTAGAAGGTATGAAATGTCACTTAATATAAATAAAAACATATTTGGAGTTACTAAAGGGAATACATTAAGCCATGCCATCATCAAAGATTTGATATCCATTAATCTAGATCAAGTTCAAGCCATGTCCAAGTTGACACCTCTAAGTAACAAGAAAGAGTAGAAGTCCTTCTTTGGTAAGATAAACTTTGTGTGATAATTCATTTATGGATTTATTGAGTTTTTCAAGCCACCAAACACCATTCTAAAGAAACATGCTTAGATAGAATGGATGATATAAGCCTAGAAGCTTTCCAAGACATCAAGACTGCTATTGCTCAAGCCCCAATTCTAATTAGTCTAAACTTTAATAAAGACATATTTTTTCTTTCACTTCAGAACACATTATAGTTGTTATACTAACACAAAGGGTGGATGATAATGAGCATCCCATTGCATTCATGAGCACCAATGTAAAGGTTATAGATTTGAAATACTCTATGATAGACAAGAAAATTTATGCCTTGATAAAAGTAGTGAAAAAGTTTAGGCTTTTATGAAATAAAACATATGCCATTGATCTATATCCTATTTTCAAGTTCATGCTTGGCCAGAGTGAACTAGGTGAAAGAAGAGGAAAATTGATGGCTAAACTTCAAGAGTTTGACCTTGAAATTAGGCCAACCAAGATGGTAAGAGGCCATGGGATCATCCAACTAATGACCGATACTGATCCATGAATCAATATTGAATAAATTAATGAGACATAGGTAACTAGCGGTGAATGGTACACTCAAATTATTCATTACTTGATCATAGGTACATACCCTCCAAATCTAAATAGAGAGAAGAGACAAGCTTTCAGTATCAAATCAACTCATTATTTCATAAATAAATGAGTCTTATACATAAAGAACTATGAGGATATCTATTTAAGATGTGTTTCAAATGAATAAGTTATGAGTATCCTAGATGACCTACATCACAATATAGGTAGTGGGCATCCCTCAAGAAACACAACTCACAAGATTCTATGGATGGGATACTACTAGACCACCATCTTCAAGGATGTACATAACCATGTTAGGACCTACCATTACTATTAGGTATTTAAGAGAAAAAAGTAAATGCTCTCATGCCTTTGCATCTAGTCATTGAAGGACATCACTTTTCCCAATGAGGCCTTGATTTTATTGGGGTGATAAACCCAAAATTTTCAATAGGGCATATGTTTGTTCTCATAGCTACTTACTATTGCACCATGTGGACAAAAGCTATAGAAACAAATAATTCCGGAGCCATTGATGTCATCAAATTTTTGGAATAAAACACATTGACCAGGTTTGGCACTCTCATTTCCTCAGTTTATGAAAATGGTTTTGATTTTCAATATTTTGAATTCACAAAATACGCTTATGATAATCAAATCATAATTAAGTTATCTTCAAGCTATTATCCATATGAGAATGGAGTAGTTGAATCTACCAATTAAAATATGATGGATTCCATTAAGAAGTCAGCATAAGATAAACCTAAAGAATGGCATCTCTTGTTAAAATATATACACTATGGACAGATAGAATCAGACATAAGTAAGTCCTCAAGGCTTCACTTTTTCTACTAGTATATGGACAACAACCCATCTTCCTATTAATCTTAAGATACCAACATACCAATTCATGCAAGAGTATACTGGAGTAGATGAAAGAAAACAATCTAGACTACTAAATGTAGTATAAATGGAGGATGTAAGAATTGAAGCACTTCATATCTTCAATAAACATTAGGATATTGTTAAAACATGGTTTGATAAAAGATCCAAGATCAAATCCTTCATGATTTTAGATCTAGTGATTTTATGGGACAAAGCACATGAGAAGAAAAGAGATGATAAATTCACTCCTTTATGGATTGGACCATATCAAATATCAAATATCTTAGGTAAGAATGCCTTCTAGATGAAAGACCTCTAAGATAATTTCCTTGCCCTTTCAATTAATGGAAAAATGTTGAAGCACTATTTCATGGCTGATCAAACGAGAGATGCCTCAAAATGACTATGAATAGAGATTGTAGGTGTAGGAATAAATTATATTTATTGATTTTTAGGTTAGATTTATTAATTTCTAGATTAAGTGTAGGATTTTTAGAATTATTCATTCCTACTTTATGCATTTGATTTTAGAAGAATAGATGTTTTGCTTCTAGTAGATTAGTTACTATGCTTTCTAGATTAATTTTTTAAAAATTCAAAAGAAACCAATAACAAGGGGATTACAAAATAACTACCAAAATCAAGGGTATGACTCATAAGGATTCACCATTGGTCCTCATAAGAATTTATTCTAGTAGTACTAGAGATTTTGGGGTCAAGGTATGTGTCATAACTGAATTATGTCCTGCTTTGAGTGGATGAGTTTACTCAACCTCTGGGATTTACTTTGATATAATTACATACATTTGAAAAATGATTTCCATTTCCAAAGATTAACTGCACTATAATATGCTAAAATTTGTATTGGAGATAATAAATATGGACATATTGATTTAAATAAGTTTTTTTATGAATTCACCTAGAAAATAATGACTCCTAACCCTTATTCTATATTTGTTTCAAAAAAAATCATGCAAACTAATATAAAAGGGTGATTCAAGTGATCTCTATGAGGGATATGGACACCTATTTGATAGTATAACAAATCTTTAATTGGAATCAGAGGTGTCTTTGTTTGGGTTATGTATGCCTAGCTAGCAATAGAGCAATACCTAGGCTTCCTTTACTATTTGGTTATAAAATTTGAGATCAAAATGAAACCTACAATGTCTGTTGAGTACTTTTTCAAAATTTTCATAATAAGGTAAAATTGAATTCACAAGATTACATACTTAGATCCAAGGGATGGAAAGGGTTAGTATGTTGCATGAGGAAGTAGGAGTCTATTTCAAGGTCTAGTTTAATTATTCATTCCTTAGTAGGACTAAAGTTTGGTTATGTTGTATTACTGAGATTATGGATTCTCAAAATACTTGGGAGTATTTTACTCACTGAGTCACCATTTTTTGTTCCCTAACACACACACCCCATTTTTAAAAAATCAAATAGGGACCTATTTTTAATTAGATATTATTATTCATGGTCTTCTAAATCAGATGTCTATGACATAGCATTTGATAGATCAACAAGGTTTTATTTAATATTTGTAGAATGTCTCAAAGGTATGGATGAATCGAATCTATGTATAATCCATGCCAAATAATTTACATTTTGCCTTCAATTTTAAATTATACTTATGTTTGATTAATATTTGACTCAATGGCTAACTAAACTAATGTATTTTTCCAATTTTAGTCAAGTATTTATCTATATTATTATTTAAATAGATCATTCCATGATTACGTGTCTCTTGGTACCTCTTGGAGTTCATTTTATCTTTCCACGTGACATCAATTCACTAACTCAGAGCCTAAGTAAAGAATGCAAGTAACCTGATGGTGACATCAATATGGAGCTTTTTATGGATAATCTATAGAAATTAGAGTCGCAAGAGACATCCATGTGTCATCATATTATTATTACAATGGTGACATCATCATGGATATTTGTACAAATAATCTTAGGTAAGCAGAGTAGTGAGATCCATCCACATGTCATCATCCTGATAGCTTGGTGGTGACATCAACATGTGACTTTGTAAGAACTATCCCAAGTAATTAGAGAAGTGAGATCCATCCACATGACATCATCTTAGTAGCTCAATGGTGACATTAACATGGAACTTTATATATACAATCCTAGTCAAGTGAATGCTAGGATCTCACCAAGTGTCATCATCCTACTATACCACAACTAAAAAAATAAAACACACAAAGTTGTAAATCGACTAGGAATGAAATAATGACATGTAGACATGTATCTTACAAAACCACATAAGCAGTAAATGAATAAATTGAAACCAATATATAAAGATTGGAAAAGAGACATTTATCATAATAAGATGGCTAGGCATCCATAAAAATGTAGAAACCATATGGCAATAAAAGCCACATAATTTGGTATTATGAAATTCAAATACAAAGAATAGATAGGGAAAAGAGTAGATGTTATTACTATACTTAATTCACATATAATGAATAATTAATGCATTCAATTATCATATCCAATGTAACTAAAGCAATATATTTTGAATTCTCATTTCTAGTTTAATTACATTGCCTCCAAGTTATCAAGATTATTGTGAATTCTAAGATCAAGTATAGACTGAGAATCTAGAATCCATTACAACCAAAAATTCACAAACATTTCATAGAGTAAATAAAATTAAAATAGCATCAAATTCATCCTCATCTAATATCCCAATCCCCTCTACATACTAAACTTTAGGGCCAATCAAATATAAAGATATAGCATTTGATTTGACGACAATGAACCATGAGTTCAAACACTACTTTGCCATTTTGGATATGGTTGATGCAGTTGAACCATATAGGGATGAGGACCAAATATCTATTTTCACATGAAGATAAAAGAATGACCTCTTGGACATCAAAGTATTTGACCTTCACAATGTAATGGCTAAATTAGATGTAATACCCTGCATTGACCTATAATTTGATTTGTTTATGAATGGAAAGGTCGCTGGAAAAATATTACACTTTAGAATTGGTAAGACACCATTTGTATATACAAATGGGAATGAATTTAATCAGTACTGTTATATCCCAAATTTACACCCTATATAATTTCATTGAACCTTCTCAAATTTTGGCTAACATGGAACTATCTCTCCTCATAAACAAACTATTACAAGAGATAGATCTCTAGGTTTGAAAGGGATAGATCCCTTGATCTATATTTAAGCTCACACACTACACTAGACTAATCAATATTGGGGGTGAAAAAGGAATAAGGAAACATAAATCAACCTAAACTAATGAAGGTGATATACCAAATATAAGTCTACAAAACACAATTGCATCTACACTAAGAATATAGATTACTAAGATTGACCTCAACTCTATGTCCTTCTAACGTAAGTGTTTCTCATAGAGGTAGATTTATATACATATATAGAGGTGGGTAAAAAGAAGGTATGATACCAGAAACTACTATTATGTCTCTCTTTTAAAGACACACTTAAAAAACACATACGCTTTATGAGATTTGTTAGAAGATATATCACTCACACAAAACATGCAATAGCAGAATGGAAGCAAGGAGAAGACATTCATCACTTGTCAACCATATAAAACACTTGACATACTTATGTGATAGATTATATAGAATAAATAAACTTCAAAAAAATTTATTCAAAGGCAAATGAGGTGTCAAAACTAGTAGGGCTTCACAATACCAACTATGGATTCATTACAAAGCCAAAAAGGCTTGAATATATAGAGCATAGGAGATGAGAGAGAATAAGTGAAGATGAAGGGTCACAAGGCCAAGTTTAAAAATTTATAAACCAGTTACAATGCAATATAATAGAGTGTAAAATATTTCATGAAGTCCTATTAGACAAGTGTCCATCACAAACATGACACCTTCCCTGAAGTTGTCATGGAAATCTACATGGTCCTTTTTGAAACTACCCTCATGATGATGAGTAGTCCATATATATTTTAATACCTTATAAATATTTGACACATATAATATGACGTGATAATATTTAAATGAGATAAGTGCATGCCCTTGTACGCTTCTCCAACTGATGATCCTCCTCTTGACACTTGTGTTCACTATTTGCAATCATTCGTTAGCATTCTAGGCCTGGATCATACACTTGTCACTATGAGGATTTGTATTTTTCCAAGGAGATGCATTTTAGAGGTGTTATAAAACTCATTTAGACCTTATTTTTTATCTATTCCATCATATAGATCTCCATGAAACTCCAAATATGTTTCTCACTTCAAATCTTTGATAGTTACATTGTTTTCTCATTATGCTTATGTAGACTGCCTACAATGAATGGTCTAGTAGAGGTTTTACATATAAAACCATGGTGAGATTTGAGTATTAGGATTTATATTAATTTTCTACACACTTTCCATAGTGACTTTCATCTATTCATTCCTTTCTGCACATATGAAACACATCAAAACTTGTAGAAAACTCAGAATTAGGTTTGTCTGTACAAATGACAGTATAGATCAATTGGATGTCAAGGATATTGGGAGATTTATAACAATGTATAAAATAATTTCAAGGAAAAAATTCCACTTTTGGATTCATATCCATTCATCTTTTCTCCATTAGGTTCATATAAGGGTTTTAGGTCTCTTAGTTTTTTAACATCGATTCATAAAGCTTAAAAATTTAACCCCTAAACTAACTCCACAAAGGTGGAGTGTAATTCCCACCTAAAATATCCCTAGATACTTGAGGTATCATGTAGACTATTTGTATATATGTGAGCAAAATAAAATGTCTCATCGACTGGTTGCTTACATTCTAAGTAGGCCTGAGAAAGGATTAGGCCAAAATGACCAATTATGTGATATTCTCTACCAAATATTATATCCAATCAACCCTAAAATATCCCCTACAAGTTAAAAAATTGATTAGAAAGGTCATATGGTCCTATGAATTAAGTTAGGCACCTAAGGGTTTAGGCCTAGTTCTAGTCCTAATAGACCTGTACTATGTTTCTACATATGTGACCACTTATGAAGGTTCCAATGAGTGTAGGTGCTTATTCACACTTTTTTCATATCCAAATCAACCTTTAAAATTTTCCCATGGTGTCTTAAGACTCTTCCTTACAACCTTTTATCATTCATGCACCATAGGTCTACAGGTTACCTTATTTATGAAGTGCCCTCTATCTAAGACAAAATAGATGGTACTTCCCCTATTCATCTAACCCAAATAAAACTATGGATGTATTTATTAGGTAATGAGGACCATTTATACAAATTTTCAATCTTAGATAACCTCTTTGGAGCTCTTAACATCAAATGTTATCAAAACTAGATTCTAGGTCTATGTACTATCTATAGAGTTTTGGTAGACTGAGTTTAAGGCTCATACCCAATCTTGGATTAATCTCTATTATGTGTCCTTTATCTAAGAAACACATGAAATGTGGCATCATCATTATCAAAGTGACTTCAATGTGTTTATTCCATCTTATAACTCTATCAACCTCCAAACCTACATGTTTCATTAGGCTACGTTAGTCTGTAGACTATGTCAAACTATAGGTGTACATCTTAGGGAATATAGGATTCCTGTAGGTGTATGTATATGCTTGAAAATTTTACTTCATGCCTTATGATTCATCCTGAGGTCACTAAGACCATATAAAACCTAGTTGAGCTCATTTCATGTCTTGAAACTATGCTCTCATCAATATACTATAGTACACTAGTTGTCATTGTAGTGTTCAAGGTTTATTTGGCTTAAAATCACTATATTTCACTAAATGTCTTGAGTGAAAAGTTATCTACACTAGAAGCTCACTTACCATCACTCCCTCTTATCTAGAACACTTCCTCTCACATTTAATAATGACACCTAGGCTTAGGCTACAAGAATTAAGCTATAGGGATATCACAAACTTCATCAACTCTTACCCATAGATGACATTTTGTAAGATCTAAACATCTTTCGAAGAAGTTAAGGAAAAACCTCTCAATGAGAAAATTTCTCAACTCTAACCTATACATGTTGCTTGAGGGATCTCAAAACCAGTCTCCAATTTATTTTAATGACTCAATCCCACTATTTTCACTTTGAGAATATTTTCACAATCTTGGAACCTCCTTGCTTCATCAACATGATTGTTCAAGTACTCCTACACAGTCCTGTAGGTGATTGTTATAGTGAGGTCTGAATGTATATGTGAGTTTAATCTTGGATTATCTCTTTTACTATTGATGAGTATTTTGAGTACAAAAATTTAATGGAGAGATAACCACCATGCTTTGAGAGATTGAAAACAATACACTACCTTTGATATGAAGACACTTACAAAAAGACAAAAATATGGAACTGAAAAAAACTATTCTACAAACCATAATGCTCACTCCTAGCATAATGAGGATATTTACGCATATATATATATATATATATGTTCACATGTGAAAAATGAAATGAAAACAACATGGAGAGGAATAAAATATTCTAAAAGTACACCTACACTATTGGTTCACACAGATCAATCCAAATAGAGAAGGAAACCTGAGGTATTAGGGATGTGCAAGTAACTTGAAGGCATCAACAATATTAAAGATTGTTTATAAAACATAGAATAGTAAACTAGAAACTATTACCATGAAAAATAAGACCATAAAGGCTACTAACATTTCCCAAATGCATTCAGCCCAACTCCTCTCCTCTTGCCCATACCAAGTGTAAATCAATTGACGTATTTAACTTTGTCTAAGAGAGTGATGAGAGAGACGGACTATTTTTTTCTAGGTTTTAACCTATTTGAACCTCCTAAGCCTATAAAATACTTGTGGGGATATTAAGAGATCCTCCTAGAGCCTCCCATGTGTCATCTAAGCTATGTAATTCATACAACTGCCTAAAACTACCTATTTGCAGTTGATCTTCTTGAACCTACGTCATGTCAATTTAAAAATAGTTTCCTAACATAATATAACATATGAGACATTAAATTTTATCTTTACACCTTTATCCATTGGTTATAAATCATACATTTCATCCAAATAGCTAAAATGCGACAAAAAAAGATATTAGGACAAAAAGATAAATATGACCAAGGTAAAACATATTATGTAACTTCACTAATGACCATGTGACCATTTTATGACTTAGTAGTACCTTATATAAAGTTTGAATATATATGGGGTTGACCTAATTTGACTTAGGGTAAAATTTGGTCAACATTTTGGTGATTTACTAGGGGTAGCATACCTTCTATGCTAGGGGCCAATTTCCTTCTCCTATCCTTGGGCAATAGAGTCACTCATAAACTACACTTAACATTGATAAGACTCTGAAAGGACACCAAACATAGTAAGGAATCAAACACAAATTACTATAAAAAGACACACACCTATGATCTCTTGAGCACTTAGGGAAACACACCATAACTTAAGCAAAAACACACACCTATCCTAGTATGTACAAGACTTCAAGACACTTGAGGTGAAATATATATTCTTCATTGCTTCAACTAGGCTTAAAGATAATGCTTCTTGCATCACTATTACTCCATGAAAAAAATCCATCATATGAGGCATATTTGTCAATGAACACTTGCTTGTGGAGATAGTCAAATGACATATCATTATTATATCTTTTGTTGACTATAAGTATGTCACTTGGAGATATCAAAAAAATTCCATCTATCCCTCCAATAGTCTTGTTTAGGTTTACATTGTTGTTCCCAAAATCAGCTTAGCTCGATTTTGGGAACAACCCCCCTACAAAACTTGTATGTTTCATCTTTTGTCTCTCTAAGTTTGTTTTCGAGACGGGTTTTTCTCGTTCTCATTTTGGTCCAAATGATACCATTCAAAATTAGTAATGTCTTTTCATCCCATTTTCCCCAAAAATGTTGAAATCATTATGGTCTCGATGTATTCAGAGGACCAATTTCTGCCTCTTTCAGAGTTAGTATTTTTTTTCTTCTGTTTCCATGCACGAGCGGCAATTTTTGCCACTAGTGCATTTTCCCCTTCAAATGCAAGGGCAGCAATTTTTGATGCTCCTTCATTTTAGCTATAAGGGTGGCAAAAAATTATGCCCCTGCATCTGAACCTTTAACCAACCTGCAAGGGTGGCAATTTTCACCACCCCTGCATGTCTCAATTTCCATGCACAACATTTATTACCGTGTGTGGCAGGTTGTTGGGGTTGTTTTTCACCCCATATAATTTGATTTCAAGCTTATTTATTTTCATTCTTCCTCCTCTCCTCCTATCCTCTGCCTCTAGATGATCCAGCAAATGGGTGAAAGCACATTTTGGTGGATTTGAGCTTCCTGTGCGTGTGGTTTTTGTGATAGGTCTTGTTTTTAGCATTAATTTCCTTTCTTTTCCTGTTCTTTGCTTAGTTAGTTTGCTTTTGTCATTTTTGGGGTTTTTTTTTTTCATTTTGGTCAGTCAGCCTACTCCTGGGAAGGTGGCAATTTTCACCGTCTCCCACCTTACCCTCCTCGTCGGCCTTCCCACTTCTTTTCCCTGATTGGGCGATGAAGTTTGCCGCCCCTCCTTTTGCCCGAGGTTCTTATACCAACCTACATGGGTGGTGATTTTCACTGCCCATGCCTCAGCTTCCTTAACTTTTACATGCACAGGTGGTGAATATTGCCACCCACATAAGCCTCACGTGCTTGGGTGGCAAAATTCACTGCTCGTGCGCCCTCTTAGCTAAAGGTATGCATCAGCGGCAAATTTTGTCGCCGATGCATGCCCAATGTGTAGGGGCAGTGAATTTCACTACCCCTACTTTTTTCTTCGATCTGCAGAGGCAGTGAAATTTGCCACCTGTGCAGGCCGATCCTACAAGGGTGGCAAATTTTGCCGCCCTTGCATTCTATCAATTCCTCCTGTATGGGCGGTGATTTTTGCCGCCCATGCATTCCTCCTCTAGATTTTTTTTCTAACTCTAGAGGATTTTTTGTCTTTTCCTTTCTTTCCCTTCCTTCCTCATTTTCTACCCTAGTTTCTGATCCGACCCTTTTTAATACCCTTCTTTGGTCATGACCACTTAATATGCAGTTTCCCCCAACTCATCCCCCTTTCCCTAATTGTGTGATCATGGCTGCAATACTTTCAGAGAATTCTTGCTTGTCAACACCTGTTCGACCAAGGCCAGTTTCAATGTCTGAAACGTCTCCCAAAAAGGCAAAGACCATGAAGTACAAATACCATGGCATCTTCCCAATCACCTTAGTTACCTCCAACATCAATGATATCAGGGACATCAAAATTGGCCACGTGGATATGGCCGATTTTGTGGCTCGAACGAAGGTGATGAACCCAAGCTCTGAAATAAAGAGGATCGTTGAAAGTAACATCCACTTGGTTGTCGCTTTTTTAGTGGCAACACATCATACGGAGTTTGTCTTCCAATGTGCCCGCTTCTATAACAAAGAGACAAGGTCAGTCTCAGATGCCATTGGTAATGTGATAATTCAGCTAGATCCCGAGTTCATCGACAAAGTCTTCATGTGCCCTCCAGTTACTAAAACACTAAAGATCAACTTCATAGAAGCCCAGAAGGAGTACGACAAGGACTCTAAAAAGGCAAAGAAAGTCATGAATAATAGGTGGCTAAAGACACCCAGAACCAGTCTATCCAGATGGCCATAGAAATTTTTGAGGAGCGATTTTATTGAAGAAGTCGATGACTTGATCACCCTTCTCAGTAGAGTGTGAGGCCTCCCATCTTCCTCACAGTTCCATGAGTGGATGTACCCGTTCATCAAGATCATCCTTCAGGGTAAGTAGGTCATATTTTGGGGTGAGCAGATCAGCAACGCCCTCCATGAGTAGCTAACCAAGGTACAGACTTCTTCCAAGTTCTATATGACTTCATACCTTGTGTACATGTCTGCCTCAATGCAAACTTTTCCAGGTTTGACAACTGAAGGGGATAGAAATATCACCTCAGTCTACTCATATTACCCTCAGTTGACACTTCAAGGGTCAACCTACCATTTCAAAAGGGTAAATGACACTTTCTTTGCCATATTTTTATGCCTCTTCAACCCTCAGCTTGAGCAAAAGAGAGTATCAGATGAGGCTTGGATGGTTGTTAATGACTACAGTTGCATGTTCCTTAAATTTCCCACCTTCTTCTATCTTTAGGTTGGCTTTTTGCAAGGCTATCCCTATATGCTCCCTAGGTTTCATTCTGACAAGTTGGTTCTAATGGAGCTTTGCCGACAACTGGTTGTCATGCATACTAGGTAAATGGAGCTGAAAAAGCCAGATTTCAGGTTTCCAGTCAAAATTGGCATATACTCTATTGTGACAACAGCTAAAGCCAAAGTCATGGAAACAGAGATGCAGCTGGTCACTCTGAAGAAATTCAAGAGAAGGGATAAATTTGACTATAGGGGAGTCAAGGACAAGATCAGACAAAAGACTCAATTCCATGAGCCCATGATCGAGGACATCTGGATAGACCTGAGGACAGTCGAATAAATTAGGAAGATGGACTATTGTAGGCTGACCCTAGAGCAAATTGAGTATTTGGGGCTTATAGAGGTTCCCCCCAATTTGGGCAATGATGGGAGCATTATCAATAGTAGGTACCTCGCTGAAAAGATCACTGGCTCCCCTCTTCCTCCAACTCAGTGGTCCCAGAAAGAACTAACTTCTCTGAGGAAGAGATTTGAACCAATATTGGCTAACACCAATGACTGGTTAGCAGCCAAAGGGATCGTACTAAAATAATTTATCATGAGATCCGAGGCTGAGTTCCAAGCAGAGATGAGGAAGAAAGCAGAAAATAGAACCAAGAACAAAGTTGATGTTCCTTCCCCATTTAGGCCTCACAAGCCTAGAATCATCTTTGAGTCTAAAAAATCAAAGGTTACTGAAGAGCCAAAAGCAGTGGCTAAAGGAATTATAGAATAGAGCTCTCAAGAACAAGCAACCCAACCAATGGAAATAGATGATCTGCTGTCAGAATAGCAAAAGACTAAGCCTCTACCTTCACAAGAAGAAGCACAACCACTTAAGAGCGTTTCTCCTTCTCTACCTCAATCTCCTATGGCATCTCCTTCTCCTCTCTCCCCTATCAGTGTTCCTTTTTCTAGAGCTGCCTCTCCTTTTAGAGTTATATTTGGCAATTCTCAGGGTGCTTTTGGAGATACTTTTTTCTCTTCTGGATCCATTCTGAGTCTTTCATCTCCTTTCAATCTAGAAGAAAGTTCTGCACAAGAGCTAGAATCAATATTCAGTACAGTTTTGCCTGTTACTCTAACTGTGACCACTGTTACCATTAGCAGTGTAGAAGTTGCCATGGTAACACTAGCTGAGAGAACCATTACCACAACAGGTACTTTTTCTCTCCCGCCATAGATGTCAGCTTTCACACCCAAAAGAAAGAAGTTAGCCATCTCTCCAGATGACTTCGATTTTGGCAAAATAGTTCCGGTGAAAGCTAAGGCTCCTAAGACGCCAAGGATCCTCCCAAAATTGGTTGAGAAAAAGGGACAAAATTTTCTAGAAATAGCTAAGCATCCACAGGATGCAACCCTTGAGGGTTTTGAAATGAGTAGGTATTCCATCTCTCGTATTGAACTTGGCAAAGTTACTCATGAAGGTGCGAAAAGTGATCTACAGTCTACAATGGACATCATGGTCTAGAAATTTGATCAAGAAAAAGAGATGAAAGACTATTATAAGGCTAAGATAGAGCAGTTGACAACAATAATAAGGAGATTCACTCTTCCCCCTGAAGCGGCAACTCTAGAGGCCTTCTCTGTAGACGACCCTGTCATTCAAAAGGCAGAGAAAACTTACTTGAAGGGGAAAGTGTTGGAAGATTATATTGAAAAGATGCATACTTAGGGAATTTCCTTACTCATAGAGGTTGTGGAAAAGACAGACAAGATGAAGAAGGTCAGAGCAAATTTAGATGACCTTGTCTCTCTTGTCTCTCAAGATGTTGATAGTTCAGAAAAATATCTTAGCAAATGGAGGGAGATGAAGGATCTAAAGAAAAGCACCTTGATAACTATCGATGTGATCTCCAGCAAAGACTCTTATGTTGAGATCAAGGAGTCACTAATATATAGGATACAGGTACTCAAGGATTTAATTGAGGATCTCAAAACTTCCAGGGATGCTAGTGAGAAGAGCGACACACGCCTGCTCAATAAACTAGAAGAACTGCCCTATAACCTCACTTCTAGAGATAACCAATTTCTCTCAGCTAAAGAAATGATCCAAGGTTTTAAAGGGATGATTCAAAGAGATTTTGAAGAAAAAACCTTCTCAATGACTTTTGTGGACAATATCTTGGATACTCAGCTGACTCTAGACAATCTAAAATCTAGGTTAACTAGTCATGTTAAAGCAATCACAACATTGAAGGATTCTTTAATCAGAGCTAGAGTCATCTCAAAGAACACAGTTATGCCAGACAACATAGGAATTCATGCATCCATTACTATGTACGATGCTCATCTAAAAAAATCTGGTGACAAGAGCTGAAGCTTTTTCTCCTTCTCTCTTCTTATTTCCTTATGCACTTTTGTCTTGTGAAAAGTGCATGCAATTTTGTAATATGTAATTACATGTAAAAAGTTTAGAAAAATATCTCAAAGTCAAAGATGAGTCATCTTTGACTAAGATATTTTTGTATTTTATTATTTTCTAAATTTTGAGAGTTTCTCCCTATATATAGTGGAGACCTCTTTTGTAAATGGAGCTTGGATAATAGAGAGCAAAAGCTCTGCCAAAATTGAAACACTTTTTGAGACTTTGTGTTCAAACTTGTAAATCATATTTTGTTAAATAAATGAGAAGCAGGTTTATTTCAGACTTTGTGTTGAAATTATCTATGTTATTTAGGAAATAGTTCTTATGTCATTTTTCCTGGTAATATCTTGTTTATCTGATTTAATAAGCAAAGGTGAGTGTGTTAATATTATCTGAGGGTGTTTCTAAAAGGTAGAAGAGAGACTTTGAGCTACTTTTATCTTTATGATTTTGTTATCTTTTGTAGTTTTAGGCGAAGACTTTGTGCTTTGTTTCACTCTAAATTTACATTTGTTCTAAATTGGTAGAGGAGACAATGGAAGACTTTGTGTTTACGTGGGTTTTCTATGACTTTTGTTGCTTACTTCAGGTGATTTTCTGCTCTATGCTAGATACCATTCCTGAAAGAAGAGGAATGTTATTGGCCCATGACCAGGATTTCTCTCTCTTGTTATTTATACATCACCTCTGAAAAAAGAGAGGTGGATGTTGTTATACCACCCCATGTGTTATTTTCTGCTTAATTATATAAATACATATAGCATATAAATATTCATAGGGAACTTCCCCTTGATGAGAGGAGAGATTTACCTCATCTAGATCTGGTAAACCCACACTTTTCATGACATTAATCTCCCTATACTGTGGTTGATATACCCATTTTGTCATCAGTTAGTTGATGACAAAATATTCACCCAACAGTTTTTGGCGACTCCACTGGGGATCGAACATGCATTTTGAAGCCTCAAGCTTTAACTTGAATCAATTTCGATTCTTTTTTCATTCAAAATCTGGAAACTCCATGCTACACAAGAAGACAGAGAGCGAAGGGTGTTTTTGACCCCGTGTTTGAGTTGGCACAGCAGAGCCATTTTGATCTCTTTCCTCCACCACCTTTCCTCCAACAGTCTAGGAGTCTTCCTCCTGACCTTATCAGGTCACCAATGCAAGGTAGAGCTTTTTTTTCTGTTGTTAATCGTGCCCTGCCTATAAATACCCTACTAAGGTTTGTTATCTTACCATTTAATCATCCTAACATAATGGCTCAAGGCCCGTAGGGTAATTCCTTTGGCCCTCTTAATTTGACTCCACCTTTGCATGAACTACCTCGTAGTTCTAGAAAAAAAAATTAAGTTTTTTGGTGATGGGAAGGTTCATCCCAATGAGCATATTACCGCTTTTTCCATAGCATGCAGTGTAATCAGTGTGGAATTTGAAGATGTAATAGTGAGACTTTTTGTGGAAACCCTGCCAGGCACTGCCGCGGATTGGTTCTACCACCTGCAGGCTGGGTCAATGACTAACTGGGACACGCTTAAAGCTAAATTTGAAGCTAGGTTTACACCTGTTGAAGATGCACATGCTTTGTTAGTGCAGTGAACATAGATGAAAAAAGAACCCCAGGAACCCATGAGGGATTTCATAGCTAAATTCAACAAGTTGAGGAACCATATTCCAACTGTGGCTCAGCCCATGCTGGAGAACCTCAAGTGCTTTCTTATCAACTCGCAGCTTCCCAAAGTAAGTTTCCTGTTGAGGCAAGCGGGCCCTATGGATCTAGCATTGGCTCAAAATTTGGCTACTGAGATTGAAGATGATCTTATCCTGGCAGATAAGATCAGAAAAGACCCTAGTAAAAATAGATTCTCTTCATCTATTGAAAGCTCTTCTACAGGCACTACAGATCCTATGGTGCAAAAATTGACAAATAAACTGATAGCTTTGAAGAGGCAAATAGCCCAAGGTACGTCTACCCTTACCTATCGAAATATGCCCAAGAGAACATTCCAAAATCAGTAATATCAGGGTAATGTTACTCGAAACTAAGGGCAACCAAATCCCCTACCTCCCCCTCCAGGGAAATTGGCCATTGAAGTAGTACCTGCCAATTCCATGGTCGATTATCTAGAGGTTAAACACGACTATTCACTCCAACCTCAGTTGGACCAACAAGATGATGTTAATTTCTTTGATGAGCAGGAAGAAGAATTAGCTGGCGACTCTAATATCAGTTTCTTGGATTACCAAGATGAAGCTAAAAGTAAAGGGGAGGGTTTGGATGGATCCTACGCTATTTTCACCAGATCTCAAAATCAGTCAGCTTCATAGACTGACAAAGAAAAGGTAGAAGAAGAACCTCGGCTAGTGATTTTCATCGCTAAACGAGGGACTCCATTGCCTCCACAATCAAAAGATCAGGTAATTAATAAAAAAGTAAGTACCTTCAACCACCTCATACCTTCCACTTATGTTGCTCAGACCAGTGTCGCACTTGCTAAAGTCCCTGATGATGGACCCTCTTTCCCTGTTTTAAGTTCTTTTCAATTATTTGATATAATTGATCATGCTAAAAAGACTAAAATCCAAATGAAAGAGATTGAATATTTGAGGGCTAACCCAGAACAATTTGATAGGTTAGCAAAATATATGAAAAACTTAGCCATCCCCATAGGACAAGATTCTTTGAAGGCCGTTCATGATCCCCCTAAAGATAAACCAGCCCAAAACAATCTTTCTATGACTCCTCCTATTGCTCTCGAGAAAATAGAACCTTTCTATGTTTCCCTACTAATAAATGGTTATAAACTGAGTAATTGTATTATAGACTCTGGAGCCTCAGATAATGTCATGCCCATGAAGGTGGCAGATTCTCTTGGCCTAACTTTGACCAAAACTTTTGGGAGGTGTTTTTTTATGGAAAATAAGCAAGTTCCCCTCCTTAGTCAGATAAAAGACGCTTAATTTGCTTTCGCAACTTTTCCAAAAAAGCAAATAAAAATGATGATTTTAGTGGTCGATGTTCCAGCATCTTGCTCAGGCAGAATTTTTGCAAAGATGTTGGAGGTGAGCTAAGTATGGACTTGTCGAAAGCAATAATCCCAATTCAAGGTGTCATGAAAAAGTTGCTTCTTAAAAAAGAAGCAAGGTATGTAGTTACCCGATCGTCAGCACTGGAAGCTCAAATTTTATTTGAGTCCTCAGGCATGGGCAACTACTTCTTATCTACGGATGAGATCCATGGGGCATCTGATGAAACTCTTATGGGTGATAACTTGAGATTGTGTTTAGCTGACACAGCATGAAAATTGAAAAATCAAAATGAATACATGGAAGAACCTCTTCCCCCAAACAAAGGAGTTTTCAAAGAAAAAGAAGCGTCTAGCAAGGTATGAACCTTAGAATTTGATGGAAACTGCTCTTCTACTTGTTTGGGAGCTGGAGTTGTGTTGGTATCTCCTCAAGGAGATATTGTTCCTTTATCCTATAAGTTGCAGTTCAACAACACCAACAACACGGCTGAGTATGAATCCCTATTGCTCAGATTACAGGATGCTAGAGAAAGGAGAATTAAATTACTCCATGTTAAAGGGGATGTCGAGTTGGTAGTCTGCTAGGTGAAGAACCTCTATCAGACGAAAAATGAAAGGTTGTGCCACTATCACAATCTGGTCTGGGATCAAATTGAAAATTTTGACACTTTTAACATCTCCATCATTCCAAGGGAATTCAATGACCGGACGGATGCATTGGTTGTCTCTGCTACTCTCTTAGTTCCTCACCCAGACTTTAAAGGAGATAAGTACACTATTGAACTGGTCTTTCGGCTAAGTGTACCTGATAATACCAGCCATTGGCAAGTATTTAACAATGACGATCAAATCATCGCGTTCTTGGAGCAAAAGGACAGTTTTGAACAAATGCATTTTGAAAGTAGTGAACTCCGAGAATGTGAAGCAACTCCTGAGTCAAATATGAATACAGGTGAGGATTTCCTACATCTTAAGGGGAATAAGATTCCCAAAGGCCTGGTTTCCCTAGAGAAGATGTTTGATAACCATGACAGGTTTATTAAACAACAACGAACAGATTTAAACTCCTCTCAAGATTTTGATCAGATAAACTTGGGAACCAAGCGAGATCCTAAGATGGTAAACATTGGGAAATACTGCATTCCGGAGGAGAGATTTAAGCTTGCTAGTTTACTTCACCAATTTATAGATGTATTGGCTTATTCCTATGATGATCTGAAATCATTCAAGCCAAATGACATTCACCATGACATTCTTCTGAAGGCAAACTCTGTACCTTACAAGCAAAAGTCTAGGCAATACAATCCAAAAATCTCAGGTACTATTTTAGCTGAGATATAAAAAATGATTGATGCCCAGATAATTTTCTCAATCCATCACTCCACATGGATTGCCAACATAGTGCCTATCAGAAAGAAGAATGGCAAAATTTGAATCTGCGTGGATTTCAAAAACTTAAATCAGTTGTCTTTAAAAGATAACTACCCTCTTCTTATCATGGATCAAGTTCTGCAGATGGTAACAAGTTCAAAAATGTTATCAATGCTAGATAGTTTTTTGAGGTACAATCAGGTCGAAGTCAGAAAAATAGATCAGCATAAGGCAACATTCACCACACCTTGGGGCACCTTCGCTTATCAAAGAATGCCTTTTAGTCTGATAAATGTAGGTGCCACATTTTAAAGGGTGATGGATCTCGCTTTCAAAGATGAAATGGAAAAATTCATTGTAGTATACCTGGATGATCTGACAGTGTTTTCAAAGCATCATTCTGAGCATGTCCACCATTTGCAAAGGATACTGAAACGCTGTCATCAGAATGGTATTTCTTTAAACCCAAAGAAATCTGTCTTTAGAGTAACTGAAGGGAAACTTCTTAGACACATTGTGTCCTGAGAAGGTATTAAAATTGATTCAGAGAGAGTCAAGTCCATCCAGGAACTTACTCTGCCTACCAGCAAGACTGCAGTTCACTCTTTCTTTAGAAAGGTGAATTTCCTTCAGAGATTCATTCTCGAGTTTGCTGAGAAAACCCGCCACATTGTCAACATGATGAAATTCAATGCTACATTTAGGTGGACTACTACGGGCAAATCAGCATTCAAAAAAAATCAAAGAAGTAATTACTCGTGCACTAGTCTTGATTTGTCCAGATTATACTAAAAGTTTCAAAATATACAATTATGCTTATGAGCGTACACTATCAGTCATTTTAGTCCAATAAAATCAAGAAGGTGTAGAATCTCTTATCTCTTTCATGAGTTGTCTACTCAAGGTTCATGAGCTAAAAGATTCCCTTATGGAGAAGCATGCATACGCAATGGTCAAAGCGGTCAAGCATTTCAGGTTTTATATCCTGAACTCTCACACTGAAGTTCTCATACCTGACACAATAGTAAAATCCATTTTGACTCAGCAAGAGTTTGATACAAAGAGAGGTAATTGGATTGCCAAGACTCAGGAGTTTGATCTGGACATCAAACCTACCAAGCTCATATAGGGAAAGGGTATTTGCTAGTTGATCGCCAACAACATTCCAGATGAAGTAGAAAATGAAGAAGTAGAGATCGAAGGCATGCCTATGGTCCTCTTTGTTGTAACTACTGATGAGTGGTATTTTGACATTACTCATTTTCTGACATATGGTGAGTGTCCCGCTCATCTTTCTTATAAAGAGAAATAGAATGTTAAATTAAAAGTAGTTGGTTATGTTCTGTGGGATAATGGTCTGTACAAGAGAAACCTGGATGGGGCATTTCTTCATTGTGTTGATAAGGCACAACAAGAAAAACTCTTAGTCTTTCCACAATCTGGCCTATGGAGGGCATTTTTCTGCACCGGTGACAGCACACAAAATTCTATGAGCAAAGTATTATTGGCCAACGTTGTTCCAGGATGCCTACAGATGGGTGTGTAGGTGTGAATTGTGTCAACAATTCGTTGGGAAGCCTAAGTTGTCTGCATTGCCTCTCAAGCCAGTAGTAATCGAGAAACTTTTTCAGTAGTGGGGTATTGACTTCATTGACGTATTCAACCCATCTTCAAGTGTCAGACATGATTATGTCCTCACAGCAACAAATTACTTTACTAAGTGGGTGGAGGCCATCCCAACCAAGCACACTACGTCTGAAGTGGTGTGTAGTTTTCTCAAAGAAAATATCATCTCTCGATTTGGATTCCCACTAAAGATTGTAATAGATAATGCAGCCTATTTTTCATCACATGAAATTACTCAATTTTGTTTTTATTATGGGATTACGCTATCCCACACTTCATATTATTTCTCTCAAGGAAATGGCTAAGTAGAATTGAGTAATAAGAACTTGATCACTATTATCAGGAAGTTGGTAGATGACAATCAGAGAACATGGCACAAAGCATTATATGATGCTTTATGGGCAGATAGGATAACACCCAAAAGGGCTATAAGTATATCGCCTTTCTAGCTTCTATATGGATTGAATGCAGAAATCTCTATCACCCTTGAACTAACAACGCTTAGATTAACTAAAGCAATCGAAGACTCAACCTTTGAAATCTCAATCGACAAAAGAATCATGTGTCTAACTGAGCTGAATGAGTGACGAGCCATGGTAGTGGATCGAATTACAGAGCATCAGAACTGGGTGAAGGCACTTTTTGATAAAAAAGCTAAAGTTTACGAATTCCAAGTCAGAGATCAAGTCTTGTTATGGGACAAGAGGCGAGAACCAAAAGGGATGCACGGCAAATTTGACTCCCTATGGAGAGGCCCATTCACCATTCAACAGCTCTGTGGTGAGGCTAGCTTCTTGTTGGAGTACCAAGATGGAACGCCATTTGCACTACCTCATAGCGAGCAGCATCTGAAGCTGTTCAATCCTTGAAGCTTGAATAAGTCTGTTTGTATATATATATAGTTTTTATATTTTGTCTATTTTTCTTTCATTTTTAGCTTGACTTCGTAGCCTAATGGCTTGGATGAAGGCACTTAGAGACTAGTTTTTACTCCCATTGATCGATTTGATTAGCAGAAGTTCCCCAATAGGAGCCAGCTGTTGTTCTCAAAATCAGCTTAGCTCAATTTTGGGAACAATCCCCCTATGAAACTTGTCTATTTCATCTTTCGTCTCTCTAAGTTTGTTTTTGAGATGGGTTTTCTTCATTCTCGTTTTAGTCCAACTAATACCATTCAAAATTATTAATGTCTTTTCATCCCATTTTTCCTAAAAATATTGAAATCATTACGGTCTCGATGTGTTCAGAGGACCAATTTCTGCCTCTTTCAGAGTTAGTATTTCTTTTCTTCTATTTCCATGCACGGGCGGCAATTTTTGCCGCTAGTGCATTTTCCCCTTCAGATGCAAGGGCAGCAATTTTTTCCACCCCTGCATCTTGACCTGCAAGGGTGACAAAAATTAATGCCTCTACATCTAAACCTTCATTCGACCTACAAGGGCAGTGATTTTCACTGCCCCTGCATGTCTCGATTTCCATGCACAACATTTATTGCCACACACGATGGGTTGTTGGGTTTGTTTTTCACCCCATATAATCCAATTTCAATCTTATTTATTTTCATTCTTCCTCCTCTCCTCCTATCCTCTGTCTTTGGACGATCTAGCAAACAGGTGAAAGCACATTTTGGTGGATTTGAGCTTGTTACGCGTGTGGTTTTCGAGGTAGGTCTTATTTTTAGCATTTGTTTCCTTTCTTTTCCTATTCTTTGCATAATTAGTTTGCTTTTGTCATTATTGGGGTTTGTTTTTTCATTTTGGCCTAGTTTTTGACCTGGCCCTTTTTAATACCCTTCCTTGGTCATGACCACTTAATATGCAATTTCCCCCAACTCGTCCCCCTTTCCCTAATTGCGTGATCATGGCTGCAGTACTTTCAGAGAATTCTTGCTCATCAACACCTGTTTAATCAAGGCTAGTTCCAATGTCTGAAATGTCTCCTAAAAAGGTGAAGACCATGAAGTACAAACACTAGGGCATTTTCCCAATCACCTCGATTACCTCCAACGTCAATGACATCAGGGACACCAAAATTAGCCACATGGATATGGCCGAGTTCATGGCTCGAACGAAGGTGATGAACCCAAGCTCTAAAATAAAGAGGATCATTGAAAGCAACATCCACTTGGTTGCCACTTTCTCAATGGTAGCACATCATATGGAGTTCATCCTCCAATGTGCTCACTTCTACAACAAAGAGACAAGCTCAGTCTCAGATGCCAGCGGTAATGTGATAATTCAGCTAGATCCTGAGTTCATCGACAAAGTATTTATGTGCCCTTTTTCTACTGAAGTGCTGAAGATCGACTTTATAGAAGCCCAGAAGGAGTATGACAAGGACCCTGAAAGGGCAAAGAAAGTCATGAATAACAGTGGCTGAAGACACCCAGAACCAGTCTATCCATATGGTTGTGAAACTTTTTTAGGAGCAATTTTATTGAAGAAGTCAGTGACTTGATCACCCTTCTCAGTAGAGTGTGAGGCCTCCCGTCTTCCTCACAATTCCACGAGTGGATGTACCCATTCATCAAGATCATCCTTTAGGGTAAGCAGGTCATCTTTTGGGGTGAGCAGATTAGCAATGCCCTCCATGAGCAGCTAACCAAGGTATAGACTTCTTCTAAGTTCTATATGACTTTGTACCTTGTGTACATAGCTACCTTAATGCAAACTTTTCTGGGTTTGACAACTGAAGGGGATAGAAAGACCACCCTGATCTACTCATATTACCCCCAGTTGACACTTCAAGGGTCAACCCACTATTTCAAAAGGGTAAATGACACTTTCTTTGCCATATTTTTATGCCTCTTCGACCCTTAGCTTGAGCAGAAGAGAGTATCAGATGAGGCTTGGATGGTCGTCAATGATTACGATTGTATGTTCCTTCAATTTCCCACCTTTTGCTATCTTTGGGTTGGCTTTTTCCAAGGCTATCCCTATATGCTCCTTAGGTTTCCTTCTGACAAGTTGATTTTAATGGAGCTTTGTCAACAACTGGTTATCGTGCATACTAGGCAAATGGAGCTAAAAAATCCAAGTTTTAGATTTCCAGTCAAAATTAGTAGATACTCTATTGCGACAGCAGTCAAAGCCAAAGTCATGGAAACAGAGATGCAGCTGGTCACTCTAAAGCAATTCAATAGAAGGGATAAATTTGACTACAGGGGAGTCAAGGATAAGATCAGGCAGAAGACTCAATTCCATGAGCCCATGATTGAGGACATCTAAATAGACCTGAGGACAGCTGAAGAAATTAAGAAGATGGACTATTGCATGCTGACCCTAGAGCAAATTGAGTATTTGGGGCTCGCAGAGGTTCCCCCCAATCTGGCCGATAATGGGAGCATTATCAATAGCAGGTACCTGGCTGAAAAGATCGTTGGCTCCCCTCTTCCTCCAACTCAGTGGTCCCAGAAAGAACTAACTTCTCTGAGGAAGAGATTTGAACCAATATTGGCTAACACCAATGACTGGTTAGCGGCCAAAGGGATCATACTCAAAGAATTTATTATGGGATCCAAGGCTGAGTTCCAAGTAGAGATGAGGAAGAAAGCAAAAAATAGAACCAAGAACAAAGGTGATGTTCCTTCCCCATCTAGGCCTCACAAGCCTAGAATCATCTTTGTTTTTAAAAAATCAAAGGTTACTGAAGACCCAAAAGCAACAGCTAAAGGAATTGTAGAACAGAGCTCTCAAGAACAAGCAACCCAACCAATGGAAATAGACGATTGGCCATCAAAATAGCAAAATACTGAGCCTCTACCTTCACAGGAAGAAGCACAACCGCTTAAGAGCATTTTTTCTTCTTTGCCTCAATCTCCTGTGACATCTCCTTCTCCTCTCTCCCCTATCAGTGTTCCTTCTTCTGGAGCCACCTCTCCTTCCAGAGTTATATTTGGCAATCCTCAAGGTGCTTCTAGAGATACTCTTCGCTCCTCTAGATCCATTCCTAGTCTTTCATCTCCTTCTTTCAATCTGGGAGAAAGTTCTGCACAAGAGCCATAATCAGTAGTTGGTACAGTTTTGCCTGTTACTCCAATTGCGGCCACTATTACCACTAGTAGTGTAGAATTTGCCATGGTAATGCCAGCTGAGGGAACCATTGCCATGATAGGTACTTCTCTCTTGCCATGATGTCAGCTTTCACACCCAAAATAAAGAAGTTAGCCATCTCCCCAGATGACTTCGATTTTGGCAAAATAGTGCCGGTGAAAGCTAAGGCTTTTAAGAGGCCAAGGATCCTCTCAAAATTGGTTGAAGAAAAGGGACAAAAAAATTTATAAATAGCTAAGCCTCCACAGGATGCAACCCTTGAGGGTTTTTAAATGAGCAGCTATTCCATCTCTCGTGTTGAACTTGGCAAAGTTACTCACGAAGGTGCAAAATGCGATCTACAGTTTGCAATGGACATCATGGTCCAAAAATTTGATCGAGAAAAAGAGATGAAAGACTATTATAAGGCTAAGATAGAGTAGCTAATAGCAGTAATAAGGAGATTCACTCTTCCCCCTGAAGCGGCGACTTTAAAGGCCTTCTCCGTAGACGACCTTGTCATTCAAAAGGCAGAGAAAACTTACTTGAAGGGGAAAGTGCTGGAAGATTATATTGAAAAGATGCATACTTAGGGAATTTACTTACTCACAGAGGTTGCAGAGAAGATAGACAAGATGAAGAAGGTGAGAGCAGATTTTGATGACCTTGTCTCTCTTATCTCTCAAGATGTTGATAGTTCAGAAAAATATCTTAGCAAATGGAGGGAGATGAAGGATCTGAAGAAAAGCACCTTGATATCTATCGGTGTCATCTCCAGTAAGGACTCTTATGTTGAGATCAAGGAGTCACTGATATACAGGATACAGGAACTCAAGGATTTAATTGAGGATCTCAAAGCTTTCAGGGATGCTAGTGAGAAGAGCGACATAGGCCTGCTCAATAAACTAGAAGAACTACCCTGCAGCCTCACTTCTAGAGATAACCAATTTTTTTAGCTGAAGAAATGATCCAAGGTTTTAAAGGGATGATTCAAAGAGATTTTGAATAAAAGGCCTTCTCAATGACTTCTGTGGACAATATCTTGGATACTCAGCTAACTCTGGACAATCTAAAATCTAGGTTAACTAGTCATGTTAAAGCAATCACAGCAATGAAGGATTCTTTAATCAGAGCTAGAGTCATCTCAAAGAACATAGTTACGCCAGACAACATAGGAATTCAAGTATCCATTACTATGTACGATGCTCATCTGAAGAAATCTGGCGGCAAGAGCTGAAGCTTTTTCTCCTTCTCTCTTCTTCTTTCCTTATGCACTTTTGTCTTGTGAAAAGTGCATGCAATTTTGTAATATGTAATTACATGTAAAAAGTTTAGAAAAATATCTCAAAGTCAAAGATGAGTCATCTTTGACTAAGATATTTTTGTATTTTATTATTTTCTAAATTTTGAGAGTTTCTCCCTATATATAGTGGAGACCTCTTTTGTAAATGGATCTTGGATAATAGAGAGCAAAAACTCTATCGAAATTGAAACACTTTTTGAGACTTTGTGCTCAAACCTGTAAATCATATTTTGTTAAATAAATGAGAAGCAGGTTTATTTTAGACATTGTGTTGAAATTATCTGTGTTATTTAGGAAACAGTTATTATATCCTTTTTCGTGGTAATATCTTGTTTATCTGATTTAATAAGCAAAGTGGGTGTGTTAATATTATCTGAGGGTGTTTCTAAAAGGTAGAAGAGAGACTTTGAGCTACTTTTATCTTTGTGATTCTGTTATCTTTTATAGTTTTAGGCAAAGACTTTGTGCTTCATTTCACTCTACGGTTACATTTGTTCCAAATCGGTAGAGGAGACAACGAAAGACTTTGTGCTTACGTGGGTTTTCTGTGACTTTTGTTGCTTACTTCAGGTGATTTTTTGCTCTATGCTGGATACCATTCCTGAAAGAAGAGGAATGTTATTGGCATATGACCAAGATTTCTCTCTCTTGTTCTTTGTACATCACCTCTGAAAAAAGAGAGGTGGATGTTGTTATACCACCCCATGTGTTATTTTTTGCTTAATTATATAAATACATATAGCGTATAAATATTCATAGGGAACCTCCCCTTGATGAGAGGAGAGATTTACCTCATCCAAATCTGGTAAACCCACACTTTTCCTGGCATAAATCTCCCTATGCTATGGTTGATATACCCATTTTGTCATCAGTTAGTTGACGACAAAATATTCACCCAACATATATATTGCTTAGACTTTGTCATGATCACTTGAAAATCTTCAATCTGATCATTAGAGATCATCACAACCTCCTCAACTTCAAATTCATTTTCAGCATGACATGTCTATTGTTAGGAGTCATCAATGATGTCCTCTTTATGATCATCAAACACTTTATGGTCCACTAAGGTTGTTTCTTACTTGGTTGTGTCTTGAAGATACTCCTTATGTTCATATGGATCATGATTTACCTCATCATCATGTCTTCATTATTTTTGAATAGCTAAAGGTCTATTATCCTCCTCAAATTCCTGCATAATGGTATTAAATTGCTACCACATGTCATTTGTTTCTTATTAAGGTTCTTGTTTATGAGCATTATCTTCTTTGGTAGGTAAAATTGAGTGTTCACCAAGACTGTAATGATTTTTTATAACTAGGATCTCAAAATCATCACTCATGTGCACAATATAGTTTCCCCATGTAACTTGCTATAGAATGTTATTAGGATCTACCTCAAGGACTCCATCACAATCTCCATGAAGGATATAAGTACCAAGGCCTATTTCTTCAAATCCACCTTTCTCAGCTCCCCACTCATCAAGATACAAATTAGATATGCCATCAAGGAGAGTTAGAGGTTCTTGATCACTAGGGTGATCATATTCCTTAATGAAATTCCAATTCAAGTTAGAGGTATAAGGCACATATGGATCTACATGAAAAAAAGAAATAGGTTATGATTTAATTATCACTTTTTCACCATACCTAGTCTTAAATCCCATATAGGACCAGTATGAAGTTAGATAACCTCCAATTTTAGTAGTGAATTCTCTTAACAAACAAAGTACAAAATGAGGAGGCACATCTACCACTACAACATATTGAGAAATTATGAAGGTAGGACACTCCTTTGGCATGAGGTTGATACTTCAAATTCAATTTGTCAACTACTTGATTGGGCATGACACAATTACTAGCTCCACTATCAGTAAGACAATTATGTACCAAGGCATATCCAATAATTATGGATTGATATAATGGAGGAGGGTTGTCTACCTTTTCAACCTTATTTGATTTTCCTTCACTAGACTTCAAGGTGTTTGTCAATGCTACCTCTTTACCACTAAGTTATTTAGTTGCCAAACTAAGTTTGTACATCTCTTCTTGAAGTAGGTCTACTTGTACATGTATTGCTAATGCATCCCACATTGATGCATTCACATGAGACCTCTTTATTTCATCTACAATATTAGTGAAAGGACCACTAACTTTTACTTGTCCACTAAGAGGAATAGTACTACCTACACCTTGAGAATTTTGAGGTATGAAAGCACTCCTAACATTCTGATCTCTTTGAGATAATTGTGTGTTTGGAAACGTATTAGACATACCCACCCTTGTGTTTGTTTCAACATTCATTGATTGATCATTAGCATCCCATTGAACTTATTCAACTGCCTTTCTCTTGCTCCTTGTGTTTGTAGCTATAAGACTCACATCAATGTTTGATTGCCCTTGATAATTGATTGCACATGAGTCATCTTATTGCCAATTGACCAATGTGGACCCCACTTGAGCACTCTTCCCATTGTTTCCTCCTCCATTTGGTACTTTATCTTGAGTCATATCTAGCATTGTTCTCAAACTTGCCATGAAGGCTTGATTGAAGGACTTATTAACATAGGAATATGGATCATGAGGTTGATTCTATGAAGGTTGATTGTCATGACCTTGGGCAAGGTTATTTTGAGTAGGCACTAATTCCCTTGAGGTGGAAGTATCATTTTGATTGTAACCACCATATGACTTTGTTTTAACTAGTTGTCCTTACCCTTTAGGATGACCTTAGAAAGGGGGACTATTGCCTTGATAGTTAGGGTAGGACTGATTAGGTTGATAGTGACTTTGAAAATTCCTTGTTGTTGTTAGATAATCCTCTTTATACCTAATATGTCTTGATCTATAGCTCTTATATTGTTTGCCTCATTAGACTTACTTGGTTAACGAGGGGCAATAGGCTTGTGTTTAGGTGCAAGAATAGGAGAATAAATAAGTGTAGGGGTTTTAAAATCATGGAATAGAGGTATGGGAGGTCTTGGGGCAATCTTCCCAGTATGGATCAAACAATTCTCTACCCTAATAGACACTTCATAGGCATTAGGTAGTGTGTTGCCTCCCATGTATTGTATCATCATTGAAATGTCACTATCAAAAGCTTTAAGATAGTAAAGGAAAGCATGGTGAGTTATGGGTATTACCAAGATTGGGATCCTATACCATGTCTTTTGGAATCTTGTGTTGATGTCTTGAATGACTTATTGAGGTGATCTCTTTATGCTGGTCAACTACTCAGTCAATGACAAGTTGTTAGTCTTGTCCTCAAATCTCATTATCAATGCATCTCCCAACTCATCCCATGTGGTGATTGATTCAGGTGCTAAATTACCATACCAGTCAAGAGCTTTTACTTTTAAGGAGATAGCCAACAACATGATTGAAATGTTCTCCTCTATGATGTGATGGATATTTTAGAAGTTAGTAATATTTATAATATGCTCAATAGGTGTGATGGTAGTCTCACCAATGTATGATGGAACATTTTTGAGGATAGATATGGGGATATAATCATAGTGATCAAGTCTTAGAGGACTATAGCCATTGAAGGAAACAAAAGGAAATTTTATTTCCATGGTAGCTTTAAAAATTTATAAGAATGGGATGATTAAGAACTTTCTTATGGGTTTATGAGCAAGGTATGAATTCTTTAAATAGAGATGGTTGTTATCAAATATGTTTATCTTGTATGAGTATTGAAGAAGTTCTTGGAATTAAAAATGAATAAATTTGGCAAGAGACCTTGTGTTTACCTTAGGCATGAATAATTTCAATAGTCTACAACCAATATTGAAATGTTGGAGTCACTAGATACTACAAGAAGTGGACTATTACAACTCCTTATTGTCAAAGCCAGCATCCATCTTGAACTACCTTCTTAGACTGCATGTCCCATTGGGTGTGCCAAAATTGTTATAGCCTAAAATTTCATCCTATATAAGTTAAGTAAACCTTCTCAAATTTTTGATGACATGGAACTATCTCTCCTCATAAACAAACTAATACAAGAGATAGATCTCTATGTTTGAAAAGGCTAACTCCCTTGATTTATCTTTAAGCTCACACACTACACTAGAGTAATAAATATTGGGGGTGAAAAGGGGAGAATTAAACATAAATAAACCTAAAATAATGAAGGTGATACACCAAATATAAGTCCATAAAACACACTTTCATCTACACTAATAAAAAAGACTACTAAGACTAATCTCAACTCTATATCCTTCGATCATAAGTGTTTCTCATAGAGGTAGATTACTATACATATCCAAAGGTGGGTGAAAATAAGGTATGATAATAGACACTACTATTCTCTCACACATTTCAAGACACACTTAACATACACATACACATTATGAGACCTGTTAGAAGAGATATCACTCATATAAAACATGTAAGAGCAAAATGGAAGCAAGGAGAAGATATTCATCATTGGTCAACTACATAAACCATTTGACATACTTAGGAGAGATATTATAGAGAACAAATCAAATTTAAAAAACTTTATTCAAAATTAAATGAGGTGTCATAACTATTAGGTGTGATTTAAAAATTTGACTAAAGAGAGGATGGTCAGTATGGTGTTAGTTCCAAAATGAAAGAAACACACTAATAGAATAACATATCTAGGCCTAGACACTAGGGAAAGATTGGTTTAAAAAAATGATAAACACAACTAAAAATTAAGGAATAAAACACAAGAATTCCTTCACCTTCCTTGGTTTCTCCAAATGTCTTTGTAGTGGTGGCTTACTCAGCTTGTGCTCATGAAGTCCTTGGCAATGGAAGCTTGGCTACCTCCATCTCTCCTTGGCACCTTTGGCTTGTGGCTTAGCTTCGATTGGAATAAATTTGGAATGGTAACACTAATTTTTTGAAGCTTTTGGAACCATTTGACCATTATAACTTTGCATAATAAAGTCCCTAGAAATGATGTGGTGAGGCCTCTGATTTATAGATTTTTATAAATGTCTAGAATCAACTTGAACCGTCTATCTTGAGATTGAGATGTATGGTTGATGATTAATCCAATTTTTGGAATTAAGTTTGTAATTATATTCATCATGACATTGGAAGAAGGGGAAATTAATAGGCATGGAGGGCATCATGAAAGGCATTGATGAGGCATGGAGGGCATGAATCCTGATATATATGGCATTTATGGCCTAGGGATGTCTTCTCAAGAAATGAGGTCACTTATGATATAGATATTCAATATTCATTTCTAAGAACAAGTTTTTAACAAGTTTCCATGTAAATATTAATTATGCCTTGATTTGGGTTAATTATCTCTTAAGCATGATTAAGCACTTTGTGCACAAATTACTCAAATTGATCAGAATGCCTTGTTATTGGTCTAAAATTTGACTAAATTAGAATTAGAAGTCAATGTCAGATGCATTGGATCAATTATCCCATTTAGGATGTTACCAAAAGAAAATAATGAAGGTGCATGTCTTGTGCAAGATATTTGATAGGAAAGATCAATATAGAGCACCTAGGTGCAAAATTGGCATTTTGACTCAAAATGATCTGATCAAAGTTAGTTGGCCCATAAATTGCATTTTCCCATTTAAGGATACCCTCACCAAAATCAGCACTTGATTATGTCAATTTCACATAATTTAGTGTTTTTTAGTGTTTTTAGGCCAAATTATACATTTTAGGTGGAAATTAGCTAAAAAATTGGTTGAAGGTTATTAGTGGCTAGTTTAGGTGTTTATAATTTACCCCTGTTTGGGAAGATGTTGCAAACTGTAGGTAAAGCAATGTCTTCTCAAAGTATGAGAAATGGAATTTATGCCAAAAGAAGGTGATGGTTAAAGAACAAAGCTCCAAATGGTTTTGGGAAGCTTATGATGATGCCCCCTCGAGAGAGTGGCCATCACATTTGTTGATGGATGGTCCCTCAAAAAGAAATAAGAAGAAAGGTGGAATTAACTCATGGTTGAGATTAATTCAAATGAGAAAATGCTTGCATGCATTGATGTAAAAAACATACTAATTTTCTCAAAGGTAGTTATAATCAAGAATAAAAGTCAAAATAATGATTTGCCCATAGGTGGTTATAAACATTAAGCAAACCTGAATTGGCTAAAACTGATGGTGCCCCAGTTAGGGCTAATTAGCAAGCATAACTAAAGGATATAACCTAGAATATAGATTAAAGATGAGTGGGTGCAAAGTGATGAAATATATGAATAGAAGAATAATATTGATCAGTTTGAATGATTTAGTTATACCTGCCAATGAGGAGATGCTCATCTTGATTAACAATGATACAACTAGAATGGTCAAATGAGTTAATTTGATCAAGGTGGGTGGGAGGATTTATCAAGGTGCCAAGGAGAAAATTCTACAACTCCATTGATTGTAGACCTTTTTGAAGCTAATTTTTGTTGTATCATGTGATGGTAGGCTTCATGATAAAACACCATGAAGAATTAGCCAAAATATGTATAAGGACTAACTTTCGATCTAATAAACACTCAAAAAATAATACAGTAATGATAAAAACCATGATGACAATGTTAATGGATGAATATTGATGGACTTAAGAATATTGTGTGTAAGGAACACCCAATGAACACAAATATACTGAGTCGAGGCAACAGTGCTGAAAGCAAACAAATAAGAAAGCAAATAAACAAACAAATAGAAAAACAAACAAACAAAAATCCTGAAAACAAAAGCAAAAAAAAGCATCCTAACAATGACCATGCCCTAGTAAGGTAGATCAAGGATAACTGACTAGACCTGGACAGGAGAAATATTTTTGGATTTTTGAAATGTTATGAATGTTTGTCATTTTAAGGTATCTTAACTCGTTAGAGAAAGACAAGATACCTAATTGTAAAATAAAGAGAGTGTTTGGCATAGGTTTCTCATAAAATGGTGAGAGCGTATGGAAAGGGGGATTGAGGTGACCTCAACATGAATTGAGCATGACCTACATAATCCTAAAATGACCTCAAGTCATAATAATTCCATCCACACAAAAGGTGAAGAAAAACCAACTAGGTCCCAACAAGTTCTCAAATCTTGCAAGTGGACAGTCAAATGAAAACAACAATGGCAAGGTGATGCGGTAATGCATGCTAAACAACTGTTGCCCCTAGTTTTCCCATAGGTGGTTATAACTAGGATACAACAACATAGGTCAATGATACTAATTTGCCCATAGGTGGTTATAATTAGTAGCAAGACTTCTGAGACACTAATTTGCCCATAGGTGGTTATAATCAAGCTCACATAAATAAGCATGGATATAGGATGAAAGATATCTTGCCAAATCAACTGTCATACTAATTTCACAGACTGTCATTATAAACATGGATTGGATTGATTGTTGAAACTTGATTGGAATCCCTCCATAAAAAGTGTGGGAAGAACCAAATGAACCAAGAGCAAAACAAGATTGGGTAGGATGACTAAAAATGTTAAGCACAAAATATACTAAGAGTGGCGGGTGAATTAGTATATTATATATCTTTTATTTAATATGATTTATTTTCTTTAACCACTCAATCATACATTCAAGATATGCAATAAAACTGAAATAATAATCTGTACCACACGAGAGAGAGAGAGAGAGAGAGAGAGAGAGAGAGAGAGAGAGAGAGAGAGAGAGAGAGAGAGAGAGAGAGCATATTTTAATGTGGAAACCCAGAGTGGGAAAACCCATTGATAAAATCTCAAGTATATGAATGAGCACCAACTCAAAATACAAAGTTTGTAAGAACCAACTTGTAGGAGCACCAACCCCTTTGTTGAGCACCAACATATCAAATATTTGTGAGCACCAACCCACAAAATCACCAACCCCTCTTGTGTATAAAACACAACTATCTCTCAATGTTGCTTACTCAACAAATGATAGAACTCTACAATATCTCCTACTTTTCTCTCTTCGAAAACAAATACAAACCATACACTATCTTGCATTTGACAAATGGCTTCTCAAGCCTTTATTTATAGCTTTCCAAATTACCTTTGGCATTCACCCTTTGTGACCCTTCAATCCTCATAGAAAATGGCACCAAACTTACATGACCCTTCATATCCTTGCATTTAAAAAGTCATATGGTCAGCCTTCATAAGCAAAAGTGTCCTTTCCTCTTTTGTCTTTATCTTGGTGACTTTTCATATTCCTCAAAGTGTCCCTTCATGGAAAAATGTGCCATACCTCTTTTGTCTTCACATGGTGACTCTTGGAATTCTTCAAGATGACTCTTCATGAGATAATGCGTCCCATTCCTCTTTCGTCTTTTACCTCGTGACTCTTTGACTTCTCCATGGGCCTTATTTTGACTTATATGCAACCAAAAATACATTCATTAATATTAACACATATTAGCCAAGATATGAATATGAAAAACACCATTAAATGCAATGGGGCCTTTATCACCAATAATGCTAGACCGTTGACATCAATGACAATATTTATAACAATCTCCTCCTTTGTCATTGATGGAAACCTAAAACTAAAACTACCACATCCTAAAATTTACAGATACTATCATCTAAAAAACATACAGTAACTCCCCCTTACTGTAGCAACATATACCTATTCTTTATACCTATTTCTGCACTTGTACTTGTTATTCTTCCCCTTTGACATCAATGGAATAGGACCTACCTAGAGCTAACACTTAGCTCCCCCTCAACTAATGCAAAACCTCAATAACAAAAAGTAAAAGAAATTACTCCCAAATTTTCTCACAGATTTCTCAAATGTGTCTTTTCGTAGTGCCTTTGTAAAAATATCTGCAATCTACTCTGTAGTACTGATATACTCTATCTTAACATGTTGATCTAAAACCTACTCTCTCAAGAAGTGATATCTAATAGGAATATGTTTTATTCTTGAATGCATCACTAGATTCTTTTAAATATTAATAGCACTTGTGTTATTACAAAAAATAGAAATAGGTTCATCATACTTTACTTTAATGTCTTCCAAGGTTTACTTCATCCAAAGCACTTGAGTATAACACAATACTATTACAATATATTTTGTTTCAACTATAGAAAGTGATATTAAATTCTACTTCTTACTTAGCCATGATACTAAGCTATCACCAAGGAAGAAAGCTCCTCCACTTGTACTCGTTTTATCATCTAAACACCCTATCCAACCTAAATATGTATAAGCAACCAAAGTTAAATCTCTGCCTGTGGGATACCATAATCCATAATCTAATGTCCCCTTGATATATCTGAATATTCTCTTCACTAACTGAATATGACTATCTTTTAGAGATGACTGATATCTTGCAACCATACCTACTACATGCATGATGTCTGGCCTTGATGCTATCAAATATAAAAGACTACCAATCATAGATCTATATAAAGATTGATCTATAACAGGTGAATGTTCATCCTTGCTCACCTTATTTCCTATACACATTAGTGTTTCAATTGGTGCATAATCCTCAAAACCAAATTTCTTCAACATTTCTTTGGCATATTTACTTTCAGATATGAAAATTCTTTTATCTGACTGAAATATTTTCAATCCTAAAAAAATGACAATTCTCCAATCATAGACATCTCAAATTATTTTTGCATATTATAAGAAAATTATTTTGTCATATTTTCAATATTTCCTCCAAAAATGATATCATCAACATATACCACAACAATCAATTGATGCTCACCTTTTGTTTTGATGTAGAGATTACTATCAACAAATCCTCTCTTGAAACCTTGATCCTGCAGGTACTTATCAAGTCTTGCATACCAAGCTCTAGGAGCTTATTTTAATCCATAAAATGCTTTCTTCAATTTGTATACATGGCTACTAATATTTGAGAGAATAAATCCATCAGGTTACTCAATGTAGATGACTTCTTCTAGATTTATGTTTAGGAAGGTAGATTTGACATCCATCTGAAACACTTTGAAATTTTTAATCACTGCATATGCAAGAAACATTCTAATATCCTCTAACCTTGCCAATGGTATAATTTTTTTTTCAAAATCTATTCCCTCAATCTGAGCATATCCTTTACATACTAATCTTGCTTTATTTTTGGTCACTTCTCCATTTTCATTCAGCTTATTTCAATAAACCCATTTTGTTCCTATCACATTGTGATCTTTTAGTCTAGGCACTAATTCCCAAGTCTCATTCTTTTCTATCTAATTTAATTCTTCATCCATATCTTTAACCCAATGCTTATCATGTCTAGCTTCTAAAAAATTTCTAGGCTAAATTTTGGATAATAAAAAAAAATTAACTTGCTTAGATTCACTTACCATAATTCTTTTGATACGAATTCTTCCATTTATGTCCCCGATGATATCACTTTCATTATGATTTATCTGAACATATTTGGATGGAGTTTTGGTGCCCTTTTTCTCCTTCTCATCTTCATTTGATTCTTTAAAACCTTCCTCTTCAATGATTTTAGGAATGTCTATTGGATCACTGATTCTTTGTGTTCCATCTTCTTCTATCCTGACACTTGCACTTTTAAAAATATTCTTGGTTTTTTTGTTATAACATTTATAAGCTTTAATTTTGTAATAATAACCAATAAATATACCTTCATCTTCTCTAGATTCAAACTTACCAATTTTTTAATCTATTTTCTTTATGAAGTATCTGTTGTCAAAAACTCTAAAATAATCAACTATTGTTGGTTTTTCTTTCCATAGCTCATAAGGAGTCTTATCACTATTGACTCTCAATAATACTCATTTTTGAATATGCACTATTATAGCAACTACCTCTCTCCAATATTTATCTACTATCTTGGATTCATTTAGTATTATCCTCGACATCTCTTGAACTATTCTATTTTTTCATTCAACTACTCCATTTTGTTGTGGAGTTCTAGCTGCTGAATAATGTCTCTTTATTCTATGTTCTTCATAAAACTCAATAAATTGATCTAACATGAATTCTCCTCCTTGATCTGATCTTAGACACTTAGTCTTCAAAATGGTTTCATTCTCAACTAATGCTTTGAATGCTTTGAAATGTCTGAAAGCTTTTGATTTTTTATTTAAAAACATTACCCAAATCATATATAAAAAATCATCAATAAGCAACATAAAATACTTCTCACCTTGAGTACTTTAAGATCTCATAGGTCCACATATATCAATGTGAACAAGCTCTAGCATTTGAGTAGTCGAGTACTCTTTTATTTTGAACCACCTTCTAGCTTGCTTCTCATGCTGACAAAGTTCACAAAGTGTGTCAGATGGCTTTGTAATCTTTGAAATATTTCTGACTGGTTTCTTCTTTCTTATGTTGAAAATATTATCAAAATTTACGTGCCCCATTCTCCTGTGCTATAGCCAACTTTCTTCAATCTGACTCAAAAAACATCTTTGACCTTTGATGTTTGATAGCATATACAAATTATTATCTGTTCTTTGAGCATCTGCAACCAACATATCTGAATATTTTCTTCTAATTTCACAACCTTCTACATGAAAATTTAGTGTGTGCCCTTGATTACATATTTGACTTACACTCAAAATATTATGATTAATACCTTTTACATACAAAACATTTTTAGTTATACCATTATCCAAACTTAGTGTACCTTTTCCAGCAATTTCGGTAGTAGTATTGTCTCTGAATTTCACTATGCCACCATTGATCTTCTTCAAGTTTATGAACTTGCTCTTGTCTCTTACCATGTGCCTCGAACATCCACTATCAATGCTTTTCTTCATTTCTTGCATGTAAAGCAGTCTACACCAACATAGATTTTTTAAATTCTTTCTTTTTCCATGAACATGTCTGAACTTTCCTCTTGATGAATAGAGCCTTGAAACCTTGGTCTTTCTTGATTGACTCGAACACGCTTCTATAGTTTCAAGCTATGTGTCCCAAGTTGTTTCACTTGTAACATATTATGGCCTTTTCATTAAAGCATGATAGAGTAGCAAAAGAGTTGTGGCTTCTGCTTGATTCTGTATGAATTTCCTTTTCCTTATTTCTGAAATTGTTAGCCCTTTTTCTACATTCTAATTTTTTATGACCATATCCATTACAATAAAAATAGTAATCATGAAAATAAGACCTATTTATGTATCTCTAACCTGATTGATTTTTGTAGCTTTGTTTCCTCCAGCCTTCTTTCTTTGAGATGTCCTCTGTATTCTTAACTTCTTCCCTTTTTATTTCTTCTTTTGTAAGAGCTTCAGCATAGCTCTTTCCTTTTTCTTTGTCTGTGAAAGTAGTGACCTCCTCTTTCTCTTTTTCAAATCTAATACCTATCTTATCTGACATTGATCTTTGATTTTTTAATATCTTATTCAACATATTAGTGTTATTCTCAAATTTTGAATCATTTGCTGCTTTATCATTGATTGCTTTATTTATTTTCTTAAGATATACTTTTAAAGAAGCAATTTCAATAGCATACCTTTCACATTCTTTACTTATTATTTTCAACTGTGATGTTAGATCTTTTTTATTCTTCTTGGATTCTTCAAAGTATGCTTGTAGATCTTCAATTATTTTCTTTGACTCCTTTTCATTTTTCTCAATCTGGAGCTTTAATCTTCGATTCTTCTTTTTAAGAGCTTATAACTCTTCTAAAGTACAAATGAGTTCTCCTTTCAGATTTACTTCAGCTTCAACCTATTCTTCTTCTTGATGATCTATACTTTTGCTTGTGGAGGCATCTTCATGTATGGCCATGAATAGAATCTCTTCTTCTTCTAAATCACTGACTCCACTATCTTCAACTGAGTTAGGATCTTTAGAATACAAACTTTTTTTCTTGAATCCCTTATTGAATTTACCTTTAAAATTCTTCTTGTATATAGACTTTCCTTCTTTTTTATCATCATTACCTTTATTTGGGCATTTAGCCACAAAATGTCTAATCTTTCCACAATTAAAACATTTAAAAAGTAATTTTCTTTGATATTTACATGTTCCCTTTTTCATCTTTCAAATGAATAAAGCTCCATTGTCATCTTCATCATCACTAGAATTATCACTTGATTATTAAATTTTAGCCTTCTCTTTCTTTGATGTATTGAAAGTCACTTCTCTCTTTGAGGGTTTATCTTGTTCAATCCACATCTCATATGCTGTAAAAATACCATGAAGCTCATCCATCTTTAGCTTGGATAAATTCTTCATCTCTTTAATTGCCAAAACTTTTGCATCATATCTCAATGGTAGAGATCGCAAAAAATTTTGAACCATAGTTGATTATTCTAAATTTTCTCTAAGACCTTGAAATTGATTAACTATTTGATCAACTCTTAAAAGATAACTTGTATTTTCTTCTTCTTCCATCTTCAAACTCTCAAAATGTCTTCTAAAAGTCTGAAGCTTAGCTTGCTGAACCTTTCCATCACCTTTGTAAATATTATCAAGTTTTACCCAAGTTTCATGAGCAGATTTATATTTCATAACTTTAAAAAAAATTGATTCACATAAACCACATAAAATATCTTTTAAATCTTTAGCATTATTTTCACTTGCCTTCTTTTCTGTTAGAATAGTTACAAGTGTATGTGGCTCTTCATATTCCTCTACCACTTCTTGCCATATGTCAAACCTAAGGGCAATCAAATAAGTCTTCATCCTTATGCTCTAAAAAATATAATTCATCCCATCAAACAAAGGTGCTTTATTTGTAGAAAATCCTTCATGTGATTTAGCCATCGTGCTTTCTCGATCTTACTTCAATTTGTAAAACTTTTTTAAAAAGAACCTACTCTGATACCAACTGTTAAGCATGAAATATACTGAGAGGGGGGTGAATTAGTATATTATATATCTTTTAATTAATCTAATTTATTTTTTTTAACCACTCAATCATACATTCAAGATATGCAATAAAATTGAAATAATAACTTGCACCACACAAGAGAGAGAGAGAGAGATACTAGATTTTTATGTGGAAACCCAAAGTGGGAAAAACCATGAAGAAAAATCTCAATTATATAAATGAGCACCAACTTGTAGGAGCACCAACCCCTTTGCAGAGTACCAACACATCAAATATTTGTGAGCACCAACCCACAAGATTACCAACCCCTCTTCTGTATAAAACATAACTATCTCTCAATGTTGCTTACTCAACAAATGATAGAACTCTACAATATCTCTTACTTTTCTCTCTTCAAAAACAAATACAAACCATGTACTATATTGAATTTGACAAATGGATTCTCAAGCCTTTATTTATATCTTTCCAAATGACCTTTGGCATTCACCCTTTGTGACCCTTCAATCCTCATGGAAAATGGCACCAAATTTGCATGACCCTTCATATCCTTGCAATTAAAAAGTCATATGGTGACCCTTCATAAGTAAAAGCATTATTTTCTCTTTTGTCTTTATCTTGGTGACTTTTCATATTCCTCAAAGTGTCCCTTCATAGAAACATGCACCATACCTCTTTTCTCTTCACATGGTGACTCTTGGAATTCCTCAAGATGACTCTTCATAAGAAAATACATCTCATTCCTCTTTCGTCTTTTACCCCATGACTCTTTGACTTCTCCATGGGCCCTCTTTTGACTTATATGCAACCAAAAATATATTAATTAATATTAAATAAATATTAACACATATTATCCAAGATATGAATATTAAAAACACCATTAAATGCAATGGGGCCTTTATCACTACTAATGCTAGACCTTTGACATCAATGACATTATTTTCAACATAAAAATAGGTTTTGGTCTAGATAGGAATGTAATGATAGGATGTCATGATCTTGCTAAGGATAAAGATGATTTTTCATAGATTGAATAAAATGGTAAGAGGTTTGCCTCCAGGTGATGGAGTAAATGGCTGGGATCTATAATAATGGTAAAAGGATATGTAGTAATGATCAATGGCATATGAAAAATGAAATGGTATGGTACATGTTTTTTGCTTGGGTATGGTGTTTGACATATGATTCTATTTTTCTTATTGAGATGGAGATGCACATCCTAATCAATAAATGATACAAACAAAATACTTGATCATGTTAATTGCTAGCCCATACCTCATCTGGATAGTTGCTCTATCAAGAATTAGTTGTAGATCGGGTTATCAATAATGCTTTTGTGATCTTTGTTGGTCATTGATTCTTATTCCTTTAAACATCGAGACAAGGTATCCTTGTATCCTCTACAAAGGAAAGTGCAGCCATGGATGGTAGAAAAAGATAAATAATGGATGGTAGGCTTGATTATGAAATAGAATGGTTGATGATAATGGAATGTGGAATGGTTGGAAAATAAATGAAGATTAGGACTTTCAGTCACACGTAATGTTATTGATGTTGGATTCAACATAATTTTGGTTGTGATAGGTTTGAATAATTTTTCTCTCAATAGGACAACCAAATTTTTTTGTTGTTTGATCTTGAGAGTACCTACCATTTGATTAGGCTATAGATTAGAATTTATGTTGATTTGATCTTTGATTTTGTCTTCATCAAGTAGTGAACTTTTGTGCTCAACTATTGGTACCTCAATGAGGTTTTCACCAATAAAGTTATCTTGATTTTACCATAGCATTTTTGAAAAGGTTTCACTAATGAACATTGGCTTTTGACTTTGATTTTCTTCTTACACTTATGAAAAAATTTCACTAGGCAATGCTAAGTTCTGACTTTGATTATCCCCTAGCACCTCTAAAAAGTTTTCACTAGGAGAGTGTTCTTCTGCTATATGAATGTGGTTTTGGCCTCCTTGCTCTTCTTTAAATACTATGTCATCATGGATGTAGTTCAAAAAAGTGGGATTATATCAATCCTAATCGACACTTATGGGAGATGGAATGTTAATAATATGGCTATCTTGGTGTAGACACCGTAAACGTGTCTGCACCTTGGTTCTCCCCCTTGGTCCTTTCTCCCTCCTAGTCCTCCTTGGTCCCTAACCCACCTAGGTCTTATTAATTAGAAATTAACATCTATTTTTAATTAATTGAGGCCCCCTTTCCACCCTACCCTTGCCTCCTTAGATCCTCCCTTGAATCCCTCCACCTTCCCCTAGCATTTATTAGCCCAAATCTCACCATTATATCCCCCCTCGTCCATTTTGGCATCCTTATGACCGTTCTGCCCATGACCCCTCGCTCGGCGGCGTGCAAGAATGGGCAGAGGCTATTTTTAGCCTCTGTGCCCATCCTGCGACCGCCGATGTCGGCGACCCTTCGGCCGACGTCGGCGAAACTGCCAGCGTCGGTAGCCTTCATTATCCCCTTCTGCATCCGTTGCACCCCCTGGACTCTTGAGCTCGCAAACAGCTTCTCTCGGTGCTTTGGCTCTCATCTCTCCTCCGTCTTAACCTCGTGCAGCAACAACAACAGGTGAAAAAGGCCCTGGATCAGTATCTTCTCCTTGCAGCAACTCTTCCGTGGCTCCAGCAACATCTCCATCTTCTTCTTCAGCAGGCTAAAGGTAAGCTAGTCTGGTTTTTATTTCATTTATTTAGTTTAATCATCTATCTTCTATTGTCCTCTATGTCTCTTCCTTTGTCCCTCCCCCTGAGAGGCTGCAAAGCCTTCTCAGGCCCCTTCCTCTGTGAATCCTCCTTTTCCCTGTCCTCTGTGTCTCTTCCTCTCCCCTGTATCTCTGCCTAAGACCATCCACAGACCCGTCCATCAGACTAAGACCCGTCCATCAGACTCAAACCCGTCCACAGACAGACCACATAGCAAGACTCAGACCAGACCCTGCTCAAACCCGACTACAGGCCACAACCCCGACCGACGCCGGTCACTACCCCAACCGACGTCGGCAGGATAGCCGACGACGACAGATCAGAAAACCGACGCCGGCGACATTTTCGACCTCGGCGACTGTCTTCAGCCCAACTCCTTCATTCAGGTAATCATTTTTGCTTTCTTCTTTCCTTTCCACTTTCTTTATCACTTCTGTATTCTGTCATTCTATCTTTTATCCGTCACTTATCTTATCAAAATAGTGGGTTGACCTCCCTTAAGGAAGTTTTTACACTTCTGGGAACAAGCCTTTGCTTGGCAACCCACTGCATCTCTGTCTAACATTTTTCTTGTCCTAGTTTCTTTCTTCTTCGCAGGTGTCATTCCTCCATAGCCAAAGAGGAGTGCCCACGAACGTTTGGATTTACGGTGCGCAATCTTATGTCCAGGTACTTCCAAGCCTTGTCCTTTACTTTCTTCTAGTTTCTTTCTTTATAGTCTGAAAAGCAAATTTGAGGTAGAAACATCTCTGGCACGCCCGGTGGGACCCTAGGTTCCTCCTGGGTTCCTTTTTCTTTTTCATTCATTTAGGTGCATTTAGGCTCCTTTCTTCTTGTCTCTTTCTTCTATTCCAAATGACACTATAAGCAGGGCTAAAACAAACCTTTCTTCCTTGCATTCTAGACTAGTCTAAATATCATACTCTCATCCCTTTCTCCATCTTGTCTTCATAACAATATCACATTTCGACTTGGGCTTAAAACATATTGCACTTTCATTTCTGCTTGTGCTTGCATTAGTCCACATCTAGTAACTTAGGCGCATATTGAATAAACCGTAGACACTTTATGTTACACTACCGAATCACATGCACTAAAACAAACATAAAACATACCTAAGACAAGGCCCGACTGGGAATTCATCCCCCAGCAGATACCTTACCCGTCCCGGTGACCCCACTTGGATTTCATCACCAAGGGGGAAGCCCACTCCGTTCTCTGGCGAAGTCTAAACTCTAGGCGAGGTATATCTTGGCTAAGTGAGACCAGCTAACCACTAGAATCGTGAAGTGAGGGGAGCTTGCTCCTTAGCACCAGGCCACGTACCAGACCCTAACACAGATCTTTGAGCACCTAAAACAACACCTGAAACCATCCTTAGACCGCCTTCTTCTAGGACCCTTTTTTCAGCCAATCTCCCCCAAACATTCATCTAAGGCATAAGCCACAAGTTTCTAAGGTTAATTTCTAGGATTTATCACTTAGGCTTGTCTGTCTTTCTCTGTTTTCCTCTTCTCATCTGTCTGTTTGAGTGTGTGAGGACGTTTTCTTCTTTGTTTTTCTAAGAACCTTTTGGCTCTCTGGAAAACACAGTCACCGACATCGGTTCTTCCACCGACGTCGGCTTCCTCTGTCACCGGCATCGGTTATATGACCGACGTCGGCCTTATTTATTACCGACATCGGTTTTTCAACTGACGTCGGTCTCTGTCACTGTCCTTTTTCCTTCAAAACCAGCAGCCTGAAACCTGTCCATTCTCTGTCACAAATCACATTCTGGTTTTCTGAGACTGTAAGAACATAGTTTCTGGAACCAGGACTCTCTTCTTAACCACTTTAGCCAACAACCGCTTTCGTCTATCCTCGTCCCTAACCCAGTCCTATCATGGAGTTCCACTCGGAAACTGAAAGAACTCCTACAGGACCGATCCCGACCCCGACCCCGACTCAAATTCCCATCATCCCTGAAGGGGACCAGGATTTTGCAAAATTCTTGGACCTCAATGCCGCAGCCCTCCAAAACTATCTCGCGAGAAACCCAACGCGAGACCTTTCGGGTGACATGGCGACGACATCCACACCATTCGCCACCCAACCCTTTTCGACTCAGCCTTTCGCCTCAACTATCAACCCAATCATGGCCAATACGCAAAGTTTGGCCTCCCCGTCTATTTTCAGACCGACCTCCATCGGGGTTTCATTACCCCCTCAACCGCCTACAATTCAACCAAGTTCTACATCATATCAAAACTTGATTGTCTCGACCCCTCATACTCTTGCGCCCACCAATGTAGGCATGCCGACTTATCTTTCTACCAGTGCCACCATTCAACCACCTTTGGCGGTGCCCAGTCACCCTATACCTTCGACCTTCGTAACGCAACCACCTTTAGCCTCCGCTTCTGTCCCTGCGACTAGTCATCCGTACATTGTACAACCGACTGTGTCGCACGCCTCCTCTAGCCTCTTTCAAGTGCCTTACAACTTAGGGGGCGCTCAACCCGTCAATCCGTCAGCAGATCTTATCAAGATGCTGATGGATAAAATGTCCAGTCTCGAAGCCTCTATTTCCGGTTCAAGCAATACTTTGTCATATGACCAAATTTGCAACGAGCCTATCCATCCTTCCGTCCCTATTCGACCATACCCTAACCATTGGGAGCTTCCTAAATTCACTCGCTTTCAGAGTAAGGAAGACCCTCAACAACATCTACGGGCATTTAGACATGCCTGTTATCTTATTTCCCATGACGATGCGTTACTTTTACGCACGTTCCCTATGTCCCTTTCTGGCCCAGCCCTTGACTGGTATAGTTCTCTTGCCAGACACTCTATCTTTTCATTCATTCAACTCGCCCAACTATTTCTTGACCATTTCTCAATCAATATCACCAAACAAGTCTCAATCACAGACCTTTACTCCATCAGGCAATTTGATGACGAATCTATTGTCGCTCATTGGAGGGGCCTGATCAACCAGCTCTCCTTCTCTTTGCCTCAACCCGAGCTCATCGAGCTCTTTTCTCGAGCATGTGCCAGACACATCTCTTCTACCTTGCGGATTCAGACATTCTGCACTTTTGACGAAGCTTTCATCATGGCCCGAAAGCTCAAACTCCGCGCCCTTGAAGAAGATAAGGTCAAATTGCGTCATACCAACGCAAAATCTACTGGCCATTCTTCTTCTTCCAGACCTTCTTCTTCTGCCAATTCCGAATCTAAAGGAGTGGCCAACACTATGGTCTTTAGATCACCATCCTCAACAACAACTAATTACTCTCAACCTTCGACATCTTCCAGCATCACCAAACAATTCCAACAACGGTACATTCAGCGTTCTTACACTCCGCTTGGAGAACCATACGCTTCCGTTTTGGAAAAACTTCTCAAGCAGGGGGTCCTCAATCTCCCTCCAATCCGACCACCTCAGTTCGACCCTTCAAAAGCCCTCCCTACATGGTATAGGGAGGCCGACTTCTGTCCCTTTCATCGCGTCCAAGGCCATGACATCGACAACTGCCGAACCTTCAAGAACATCGTCCAAGACATGATCGACAAGGGGGATCTTATTTTAGATAACCCGAACGCACCCCCTAATCAAGCCATTGACATCTTCAAACAACCTTTCCCCAATCATCCGCCTACTCAAAACAACATCCAGACTTCGACTAATGACCCTCAAGACCATGACATTCACACGATTAACACTATCTTGCCTCTTGCCCTTGACCAACCTCTTCCACTAAAGGATGAGGAACCTTCTTCTCCTACTAGTCCTCCATCTACCTCTCTTGCATTGGAGGACGCCTTGACCACATCAACGCCATCAAGCCCACCTTCGTCTGAAGACCCCACATTGCCTACTCCTCAACTACAAGTAGAAGGCACGACCATCCATGCCCTCTGCCCACTTGAGGAACCACCCTCTCTTATTTCTTCTCCACCAAGAGAAGAACCCGTCTCTCCACCCGTTTCAACCGAGGAACACCCAGTCACGGTTTTCTCTTGCCCTTTGCCTGAGATTTATACATCTCGCTCACCTTCGTCCACATCCAAACCCAAACCCATATCTACCCTCGCCTCACACAACGGTGGCCCTCGACCCAAACCAGCGAAGACCACTAGACCACATCGGAGGATTCCTCCCCCACCTTCGTCATTACCTTCGATCTTGGGCCCGCATCCGTCCACTTTAATAGGAGTGCTTCCCACTCCCATCCTTCACAGAGGCACATCACCTCCATTACTCCCTCATCCCATCAGACATACTTCTCATCCAAACCCTCGACCTATGCCTCCTTCGCCTCCCAAACCAATGTCACCAACCCTCACTGCGATAAATCATCCCGACCCGTTAGCAGGTTCATATGCCTTGCTCTTACGGCACTTGTTGCAGTCCTCTCGTATCGACCTCCCGCCTCTTAGACAATATCAATCTCTCAGACCTAAACCACCTTGGTTCGACCACACTTGCATTTGTGCGTATCATCGCACGCCTGGACACGACACGGAGCATTGTCATGCCCTCAAGGTCGCCATTCGCCAATGTTTGGAGAATGACACCTCCCTTTTCAACCACATCATCAATAAACCTTCAACACCACCTCACTCATCAACTCTCGGATCAAGGCCATCTTGGTTCGACAACTCTAAATTCTGCCACTATCATCACATTCCGGGACATGACACTGAGCGTTGTTGCGCTCTTAAAGCTGTCATTCGTCAGCACCAGAAAAAGGACTCCCTTCTCACCAAGGATCCTCTTGACCACCTCTTCGACAAAACATCAACCCCGACTCATGCCTCTCCAACCTCATCACCTAAATCGGGATCCCCACGCCAGCCTGTGGCCCCTTTGCCGCCTTTGACCCCCTTATTCGACATTAATACCGTCCATCTGACCACTAAACCTCAACCGACCTTAACCAATACTTCAAACATTCTCCCTAGCCGCTGGGGGAATTCATCCTTCATCCAAACCTCGACCAATTCTTCAACCCAGTCTCTACCACATATCAATCACTCATCTCGACCAAGTGTCCATCGACCCAACCCCCGACCAATTATTCGACTAGTCTCAACCAAACTTCGACCACATATCAATCAACCAGACCTCTCAACCAAACATTCAACCTTTTTCAACCAACCAACGACAATGTCAACCAACTTCACATCCATCAATCAACACCTGACCAATCTGGAAAGAGGCAATTGGGGCAAGTTTGCTCCCAATTGACTCGGACCTTAACATACAAGCATGGCCCAGGGTCTTATTAGACCCTAAACCCCTTCTTATGTCTTGCGTCTTCGACCATTCTTCTGCTAGTCGAGTACTCGTCTACTTGGCACGTAACTTGAGCTCGTCCCTTGAGCAATCCTCATCCTCTTAATCCTCATCCCTTTCAACCCTATTCCCCCTTAACAAGTCCTCTACAACCCTTTTAGGATGCAGTGATGCTTTGTCCTAATAAAAGGGGCGTCCTTGAGCTTCTGCAGTCTTGTCCGTGACTCTCATTTCTATCAATATATCCAAATCAAGATGTCAAAACATATCCATGGTCTCTAAATCAAGTCAAATCAAAAAGACAGACTGATCCCTCGAAGGACAGCTGTACTATCATTGCTGTATTACTAGACTGATCCCTTGAAGGACAGCTAGGCCAACTTTTCAAACATTATCAAGCAAAAATATAGACCACTCCCTCGAAGGATGGCTATGACTACTCTGGCAATAAATAGCAACTACTTTAGAAGCTTCCCGCATCGATCAGCTTCGCAACATGACCATTACATCAAATGACATCTCTATGCAGGCTTCCTGCATCGATCAGTCTGCGCAAAAAAAAAAAAAAAAAAAAAACGAGTCACGGACATTGGCTTGTAGTTGTCTCAGGGTCTCCTATAAAAGGGGCAAGGTTATTCCTGCTCTTACACTGGGTTACCCTATCCTCCTCCTATCACCAGCTCAAGGGATTTCGAGCTCACTTTAATGTCAAAGTGATTCGATTACCGTTCTAACTCAACACTGGTCAACGACGTAATGCATGAATGGGGCTTTTGTTCTAATCACCCCTATCTATGCTTCCTTTTTTTGGTCCTTGTCAAAGAAAGAGCAATTTGCCTTTCACCTTTTCTCTACACTTTGGTCACGCTTTGGCCACGTCAATTGTCGACTCATCCTTAAACCAAGCCAACTTCAACATTTTTCAACCCAGCCTCGACATTTTCAACATGACATCAGGCATCATCCTTGTCCTTTTTCGCATAGTTCCCATGGACACCAATACACATGGAAACTACCGACCAGACCCAATTTATGTTAAGCATAAACCAATACTTGCTGAAGCATAAATAGACCCTTTATTCATTTTTAGCATACATCCATCGCGACTATGGAAACTTGCTAGGGATGAAAGACTCTCGACCACTTCTACAGAATACACCATCTGTAGCATCCTTTTATCCTCATCTTACCCTCATCATTTCGACGCTTGACCAGTCTCATCATCGACCATTTTGACCCTCTTTGTCCGAACTACATTGGTCTGAGGCCCTAGGACAAGGGCTATGTAGGCAGCACTCAGATACCACATCTTCTGAGGTTAGCTCGACCACCCCCATTTGTTCGTCTCTATGATGGACAAACCTTCTCTTCTTTGACTCTTATCACGCCCAACTTCGTCACTTTGACCAAGACCTTTGACCAAAACCAGTCATCGACTTTGACCGAGACCAATCAATCCCTCTATCCCTCCCTCCCTTTTAGGGAGAACTACATCGGCCTGAGGCCCTATCACCAGGGCTATGTAGGCAGCACTCAGTTGACATGGGGTCTTCTAGGGTTAGCTCGGCCGCATCCTTTCGTCCATCCATCCTCTTGACCAATGACCATTGGTGATCATGCGTATCTTCTTTGACCTTCTTCCAAGACAATGTTGCCTTGGTTGTTTTTGCGTGTATGCTATTCCACGGCTGGTTAGTAGAATTGTCCGCAGACCTTTTTTTGACCACTCACAAGTATAGGATCACGAGCCAGTTGATCCCTACTACTTGTGGCTTTTTCGTGTTTCTGGGAGCACTTCCTGAGCCCTGGATACCTGGGACACGACGACCATTTGGAGCTTCAGCTTAGATTGAGTGACCCGATCAGCAGATGACTAAATGCTGGGGCCCGGTTACTTCAATTTTGGCACTCCTTGACCCTTGACCATGCGACAATTTGACCTGACCCTCTCGTGAAGTGGACTACGCGCAATCATGACTATGGCAGCGTTTTCACTCACTCTCTTCTATCCATTTCTTTGTCAAAATCGACACTCGATCTTCGGTTCCCTTCTCTCGACTATCGCTTTGAGGGGGGAACACCTCATCCTTTTTCTGGGGCAACCAACTCCTGTTTTTGTCTTGCAGTTCGTATAGAACAACCAACAAGACAAAAAGGGGCAAATGTAGACACCGTAAACGTGTCTGCACCTTGGTTCTCCCCCTTGGTCCTTTCTCCCTCCTAGTCCTCCTTGGTCCCTAACCCACCTAGGTCTTATTAATTAGAAATTAACATCTATTTTTAATTAATTGAGGCCCCCTTTCCACCCTACCCTTGCCTCCTTGGATCCTCCCTTGAATCCCTCCACCTTCCCCTAGCATTTATTAGCCCAAATCTCACCATTATATCCCCCCTCGTCCATTTTGGCATCCTTATGACCGTTCTGCCCATGACCCCTCGCTCGGCGGCGTGCAAGAATGGGCAGAGGCTATTTTTAGCCTCTGTGCCCATCCTGCGACTGCCGACGTCGGTGACCCTTCGGCCGACGTCGGTGAAACTGCCAGCGTCGGCAGCCTTCATTATCCCCTTCTGCATCCGTTGCACCCCCTGGACTCTTGAGCTCGCAAACAGCTTCTCTCGGCGCTTTGGCTCTCATCTCTCCTCCGTCTTAACCTCGTGCAGCAACAACAACAGGTGAAAAAGGCCCTGGATCAGTATCTTCTCCTTGCAGCAACTCTTCCGTGGCTCCAGCAACATCTCCATCTTCTTCTTCAGCAGGCTAAAGGTAAGCTAGTCTGGTTTTTATTTCATTTCTTTAGTTTAATCATCTATCTTCTATTGTCCTCTGTGTCTCTTCCTTTGTCCCTCCCCCTGAGAGGCTGCAAAGCCTTCTCAGGCCCCTTCCTCTGTGAATCCTCCTTTTCCCTGTCCTCTGTGTCTCTTCCTCTCCCCTGTATCTCTGCCTAAGACCATCCACAGACCCGTCCATCAGACTCAGACCCGTCCATCAGACTCAAACCCGTCCACAGACAGACCACAGAGCAAGACTCAGACCAGACCCTGCTCAAACCCGACTACAGGCCACAACCCCGACCGACGCCGGTCACTACCCCAACCGACGTCGGCAGGATAGCCGACGACGGCAGATCAGAAAACCGACGCCGACGACATTTTCGACCTCGGCGACTGTCTTCAGCCCAACTCCTTCATTCAGGTAATCATTTTTGCTTTCTTCTTTCCTTTCCACTTTCTTTATCACTTCTGTATTCTGTCATTCTGTCTTTTATCCGTCACTTATCTTATCAAAACAGTGGGTTGACCTCCCTTAAGGAAGTTTTTACACTTCTGGGAACAAGCCTTTGCTTGGCAACCCACTGCATCTCTGTCTAACGTTTTTCTTGTCCTAGTTTCTTTCTTCTTCACAGGTGTCATTCCTCCACAGCCAAAGAGGAGTGCCCACGAACGTCTGGATTTACGGTGCGCAATCTTATGTCCAGGTACTTCCAAGCCTTGTCCTTTACTTTCTTCTAGTTTCTTTCTTTATAGTCTGAAAAGCAAATTTGAGGTAGAAACACTTGGTTGATGGTAATGGCCTATGGAATGGTAATGGAATGGGGAGAGGCTGCACAATCCTCATAGAAGATATTAGGATAGCTTGTGTTAAATTTTAATTACTCATCCTCAAAAACCATGGAATGATCACAAATGTATTCAAATTGATCTACAAGGCATGCATAACCAATATTGAAATAGCTACGAACATATTCTTCTTTTGTATCTGATTCTAACTCAAGGAATTTTAAATAAATTGTTGAGACTGATGTTGATTCTAATTCTAATGCTAAATATAATATTGATTATAAAATATAATTTGACTCTAATTTAGATTCTTCATCTGATGGGTACTTTGTTATAATGATGTCTTGTTGAATGCTTGGTATTAGATAAGTAACAACCTGTAATAACATGATGGGCTGCACAAAGATTGGTTTGTCAGAGTGGGACTCCTCTAGGATGGAAAAAAGGTTAAGAGATAACTCCTTAGAGATTAGATCTTAAAAAATAATCACATGGTCAATGTAATGATTTTCCCAAAGGTAGTTATAATCATTAAAAAGTGACTCAGCAAAGACTAGCTTGTCAAAGTGAGATTCCTCAATAATTAGGATAGGATCAATAGGTGATTCATCATAGGCTAACTTATCATATATGGATGATTCAATAGAAACATCTTGGATTGGTTAGTTCTCTTGGCCTTGGTTTCTAATGAGTTAGAAAATACTAGTTTTGAACATAGCTTGGTCTTCAAATGATTGAATCGATTGAGGTTTAGATGGGATTGATACTCGATGAGGAATGACTTGTGGTTGGATAATGGTAGGGCATTGGGGAGCATGATTGCTTGCATGAGCCAAAGGACATAGTCCTAAGATGGTAATGATAGGGAATTTTAGGGCTTGATTGATCACATAAGCTAAAGTACTAGGTCTTGGAATAATGAAAGGTGTTGTGGAGCTTAGTTGCTCGCACAAACCAAAGGATGAGGTCTTGGTATAGAAATGGTTGGGCATTGTGGAGCTTGGTTGCTCGCACAAGCCAAATGATGAGGTCTTGGTATGAAAATGGTGTGATATTATGGTCCTAGAATAGAAATGGTATGATGTGGTGGAGCCTGATTACTTGTACAAGACAAAGCATCCAAGTCTTCCTCATAAACCATATCATCCCAGTCATGAATTGGCTCATAAATTGGTTCTTAACTATGTTCCATGTACTAATTATTACAAAGAGGGTATGGATCTATAACCCAAACAATATTATCTATAGTTGGGTCTACAAAGTCTTCCTCACAAGCCTCTTCATGCCAATCAAGGTTTCTATTTGGATTTTTTGGATTTTGACTATGTTCCCCATATGGAGTATTGTAGGGATAATGATAAAACTCCTTATAAAATATTTCTCTATATGGGTTCCTAATGGGATTTTGTGAGGCCATTCTATCATAAATTGGATTTTACATGAATCCACCATAAGTGTAGTGAGACATATCCATGTAAATGATGAAAGATATAAAACAAAAATTCTTAGAGTTCTACAAACTCTAAAAAACTACGTCTAAAAGATAAATGGTTCAAACTTGGTTGAAGGTGGAGCTGTATCTCCAATATGGTATGAAAGTGGAGATATATCTCCAAAATGATTTGTGCTATGACTTGACATAAAATAGTCTAACATCAAATGTCTAATGTCAAATATCATATGCATAAAAGGTCAAGTATCTGAATAAAAATTGGCATGTCAAAGGTCTAGGTCAAAGTGTTCCAAACAAGGTCTAAACTAGGAAAGGGAAAAACTGAGTTACTAGGTCTTTTGTCCAAATGCTTATTCAAAAGCTAGGCTCAAAAAAATAGGCATACGCTAGGACTTTTGGCCAAATGACATCAAAATTTGGACTTGAAACAAAGGCTGATGTGATTTGATTTAATCTAACAAGTTTGGAAATAACTTTGACATAAACCTAACACACAAAATCAAACATAAACATGATCAATTGGCATAAGGCATAAGGTAAAAGATTCTTGTAAGAAAGACTATGTTTTCCCAAATAAAGGCATAAATAATGATGAAGATAGGCATGAAACAAACAAACCATCAATAGTTTTCAAATTTGGGTAATTGATTAACTTAAGTTATACGACCCAAAAGATAAATATATGTGTATTAACCCCATGAATTGAGGCCTAAAAAAAATCAATTATTCTTTGAATCCAAACTTGATAAAGTTAATTGAAAACTCAACATTGCAAACTAGAATTTGACCAAACAAGCTAGATAAGATCAGACAACATGATGGCACATAAATGAGATCTAAATGGCTGATGTGACATGGTTTGAAACAAACAATTTTGATACAATGTGAAACAAGTCATGAAATAAATTGAGCAAGATAACGACATAAACATGCTATAATGATGTGATTTATGTGATACTTTAAAAGACTCAAAGGCAAAATGGTTTTAACATGTTTTGGGAAACATAAAACTACCCTCCTCAACTCAAATGACACACACACAAACAAGTTTAGCAAAACTTTCAAAGCACAAGTGTGGTGTAAAATGGCCAGCATAACACCTCTTTAGACAAAAGAGTGATGTATATAATTTTTTTTTTGACATGGCTTATGAAAAAACAAACAAGTTTTAGTCTCAAAACATACCAAGCAAAAATGACCAAAATACTCTTAAGTATAACCATCGAAATCCTAGCAAGGGTATGATAATGTGGGGATGACTAAAATATTAAGTTTTGAATGTCTTTAGGGGAATCAATTGCACAATGAATTTCACATCAAACAATGCAAAAGACAAGCATGAAAATTGGGTGACCATGCCATTGGCTAGTTGTAAAAAGGTCTAGTCTTTTTTATAACCACTACATCCTACTATTCACTCAATGTAGTGTGATGTCTAAATGTAGATACATCCCATGTGCAACTCAAAAGGAGTAAGTGAAGTCAATGCTGGGAGATGAGACCCTAGGTCAAAGCTTCCCTAAAAAAATTGTGGGAGGTAATGACTTCCCCCTTGTAAGACAAGTTTCCATGAAATAAAAGACTAATAGAAAGACTTTAGGGTCATTTTCAAGATCACCCAAACTTTTATGAGTTTTTGGGGAGTGATTTAGATGACTTTATTTCTAAGCCTTGGAATAGGCTATTTTTAATAGGATTGGCACTTTTGATTCCAAGGGTTTCCTAAAGGGGACAAATGGAAGAGAATACATGCAACATTCCTCTTTTTTCTAAACAAAGATTTAATCTAAAAAACTATTGCAAACAAGAATTGACAAGTGTGTTCAATTTTAAGCCCAAATGAAAGTGAGGTGGTGTTCATTTGACCCCTTGGTCTTCATTGCAAACTTTGAAAGCATTCATGATAAACATCTAAAAAAATTAAACACCAAAACAAAGTTCTTAGTTGATTTTTAAGCATGTAAAAGGTGATCTAAACATGTTTTTATCAAATGTCAAGCTTGGTCTTGTAGAAAAAATGTCAGCATGTCCTTTATCTTTGAAGCTCTTTTTGGTTTGAAATAATGAACTTTGGAAAAAAGTTTTTATCAAATGTCAAGCTTGGTCTTGTAGAAAAAATGTCAGCATGTCCTTTATCTTTGAAGCTCTTTTTGGTTTGAAATAATGAACTTTGGAAAAATAGCTCTTAGGTCTATGTTTTTACAAAAACACAGTGACCGACATCAGTTATATACAACCCATAACGGTTACCTTAGCTAACTAAAATCTAACCGATGTTGGTTTTGCTAACCGACATTGGTTAAGCCATGTAACTGATATTAGTCTTACTTATTGATGTTGGTTACTATGTAAAACAATGACAACCAAAAATGGCAAAATAAAGTTAGAAAATCAATTTTTAAGGGTTTTAAGGGTCTAAATAATATTTTAGAGTTACAAAATGATCTTCTTCAGGTGTGAGTGTCTAGTCCCACTAGGAATGCCATAATGTGATCTAATAATTTGACTCAAGAGAGGATGGTTAGTATGGTGTTAGTTCCAAAATGAAAACAAAATGAAAGAAACACACTAATAACATAACATCCCTAGGCCGAGACACTAGGGAGTGCTTGGTAACAAAAAAAAATGACAAACACAACTAAAAAATAAGCAATAAAACACAAGATTTTCTTCACCTTCTTTGGTTACTCTAAAGACCTTTATAGTGGTGGTTTACTCAGCTTGTGCTCATAAAGTCCTTGGCAATGGAAGTTTGGCTACCTCCATCTCTCCTTGGCACCTTTGGTTTGTGGCTTGGCTTGGCTTGGAATCAATTTGGCATGGTAACACTAATTTCTTGAAGATTTTGGAACCATTTGAGCATTATAAATTTGCATAATAAAGTCATTATAAATGATGTGGTGAGGCCTCCTATTTATAGATTTTTGTAAATATCTAGAATCAACCTGAATCGTTTATCTTAAGATTGAGATGTATGTTTGAGAATTAATTCAATTTTTAGAATAAAGTTTGTAATTATCCTCATCATGACATTGGAAGAAGGGGTAATTAAGAGGCATTGAGGGCATCATGGAAGGCATTGATGAGGCATGGAAGGCATGAATCCTGATATTTATGGTATTTATGGCCTAAGGATGTCTTCCCAAGAAATGGGGTCACTTGATGATGCATATATTCAATATTAATTTCTAAAAACAAGTTTTTAACAAGTTTTCATGGAATTATTAATTATGCCTTGATATGGGTTAATTAGCTCTTAAGCATAATTAAGCACTTTGTGTACAAATTACTCAAATTGATCAGAATGCCTTGCTATTGGTTCAAAATTTGACTGAATTAGAATTGGAAGTCAATGTTAGATGCATTGGATCCGTTATCCCATTTAGGATGTTACCAACAAATAATAATGAAGACACATGTCTTGTACAAGAGATTTGATAGGAAAGATCTATCCAGAGCACCTAAGGGCAAAATTGGCATTTTGACTCAAAATGATCTCATCAAAGTTAGCTAGACCACAAATTGTATTTCCCCATTTAGGGATACTCTTTCCAAAATTAGCACTTGAATATGTCAGTTTCACATCATTTAGCATGTTTTAGTGTTTTTAGGCAAAATTGTGCATTTTAGGTGGAAATTAGCCAAAATCCTAGTTGAGGGTTATTGGTGCCCAATTTTAGGTGTCTATAGTAGGGCTTTTCCATACCAATTTTGGTTCCATTACAAAGCCAAAAAGGCTTGAATATAGAGAGCATAGGATAAGAGAGATAAAAATTGAAGATGAAGGGTCACAAGGCTAAGTGTCAAATTTGGAAACCAATTATAATGTAATGTAATGGAGTGGAAAATAGTTCATGAAGTCCTATTAGATAGGTGTCCATCACAAACATGACACCTTCTTTGAAGTTGGCATGGATATCTTCATGGTCCTTCCTGAAACTACCCTCATGATGATGAGTAATCCACATGTATTTAACTACCTTAGAAAGCCTTGAAACATATTATATGACATGATAATATGAAAATGAGATTATTTAATGTCCTTGTATGCTTCTCCAACTGATGATCCTTCTCTTGACACTTGTGTTCACTGTCTACAGTCATTCATCAACATTCTAAGACTAGATCATGCATTTGTCACTATGATGACTTGAATTTTTCCAAGGAGATGCATTTTAGAGGTTTTCAACAACTCACTTAGACCTTATTTTTTCTCTATTCCATCATATAAATCTCCATGAAACTCCAAACACACTTTACACTTGCAATCTTTAATAGTCACATTATTTTCTCACTATGCTTATTCAGATCGCCTACAATGAATTGTCTAGTAGATGGGTTTCCATGAAAAACCATGGTGATATTTGAGTATAATGAGCTATATTAAGTCTCTACACACCTTCCATAGTGAATTTAATATATCCATTCCTTTCTACACTTGTGAAACACATCAAAACTTACAAAAAACCCAAAATTAGGTCTTTTCGTACAAGTGATAGTATAGATCAATTGGATGTAAATGAACCTATAAGAGTGTTAAACATGTATAAAATACATTCAAGGCCAATTTTCCACTTTTTGATGCATCTCCATTCATATTTTCTCCATTGGGTTCATCTAAGGGTTTTAGGAGGGTTTTAGATCTCTTAGCTTCTTAAGATTGATTCATAAAGATTAAATGTTCAACCCCTAAACCAATTCCACAAATTTAGAGTAAAAAACCCCCATAAAATATCCCTAGCTAATTGAGGTATCATGTAGATTGTTCACACAGATGTAAGCAAAATAAAATGGCTCCTTGATTGGTTGTTTGCATTTTGAGTAGGCTTGAGAAAGGATTAGGCCAAAATGAGCAATTTTATGATGTTCTCTAAAAATGATATATCCAATCAACCCTAAACTCTCCCTTGAAATTTATCACATGTATTAGAAAGGTTATATGGTCTTGTGAATCAGGCTACACACTTGAGGGTTTAGCCCTAGTTCTAGTCCTAATAGACATGTATTGTGTTTCTACATACCACATGTGAAGGTTTCAATGACTATAGGTTCTTATTCACACTTTGCTCATATCCAAATCAACCTTTCACATCTTCTCATGGTGTCTTAATACTCTTCCTTGTATCCTTTTATCATTCATACACCATAGGTTTGTAGGTTACCTTGTTTGTGAAGTTCTCACTATATGAGACAAAATAGAGGGTACTTTCCCTATTCATATAACCAAAATGAGACTATGAATAGATTTATCAGGTTATGATGATCATTTGTACAAATTTTCAAGCTTTATCACCTCTTTAGAACCCTTAACATCAAATGTTCTCAAAACTTACTATATGCAATTGGAATTTTATGATGTGCATGAATTAATCTTGGATCAGATAACATAGAGGACACTTACACTTCTAATTGGGTATACACCTGTTAAACAAGATCATGACCAATATGGGGATCTACTTGATCTGATTATGGGATCACTTGTATCACCTATCATAACATATCATGCTAGAAAGGGTTCTAAAGCCTATAGTCTAACACAATCACATAACAACCCTAAAAGAGTCATATGATTTGATATTTTACTTATGATAATAAACAAGAAAGTAAACTATTATAATAACAAGAAAATTAAACCAATCTAGTTTGCACCAAATCTTGTGGCACAATATGAGGGGTTAGATTCAAATTAATCAAATATGTATAGGGAACTTCAAATAAAGTAAGTATGAGTAACACCCTGACACATAATATGAAGAGTAATATTATTTGATCCAACACTTATGCCACTTCTATCTACTAAAAAATAGGAGAACAAAGTTAGAATATACTTACTTGGATGTGAACCCATCATGATTAAATCTCTCCCTTGGCCAATGGGGATTCGTAAGAGGTTGTTATGGTTCATAAGGATCACTTTGTTGGGCCAAAGCATCCAAGACCTATCCACATGACTAGATTCTCCAAAATAAGAAACCTAAGCTAAGAATCCTCAAGTATAATGGTATAAGAGTAGATTTTGAAGAAGCACAAGTGAATAATAACTCTTGATTGCATATTCTTAAAGTGATCAAAATGACCTTGTATATATAGGAATATCTTACCCTAAAATTGTTTGGGAATGTCAGTTGTACTAGGTTGACCGGATCAACCTAATACATTCTCAGGCTAATGCCTAAATTTTGTGCTAGGTCAACCAGAAGGTAAATAAAACATAAGAGCTAAAATTACCCTAGAACACACTAGGTCGACCAAGTCAACCTAGTGTACTAAATAGGTCAAAAGGGTGTCAAGCAAGGAGAAGGATAGAAAGAGGAAAAATACTAGAAGACTGTACAAGGGAGGAGAAACAACTTAGAAAAAGGTTTTAAGAACTAGTTGAATTGGAAATAATGTGGTAATAAGAGAAAATAATTCTATGAAGCACCAAAGGTTTACCTACCCCTTTCTTGGTGTACCCCTTAAGGCATGCACTTGGAGAGATTGATTCATGATGAGTTCTTGCAAGATGCATGCTATGTACCTAGGGATATGATATATTGATGTATATGGGTTGATAGAGATTTTGACATGTGGCACACATCCCCTTAGTTATATGGGTACAATATATTAGGATAATAGAGTAACTTGTGGAAGTAGTACGTTGGGTAATGGTTGGCTTACACTAGGATTAGGAGGTTACCCATCCATGGGTTAGATAGATGTATATATATAGGAGATGATTATCATGGTAAAGATATCAAGTAAGCATTGAGTCTTATATTGTAAGAGGATATTGGAGGTTGTCCCCTAAAAGAAACATTGTGGAGTTATTCCTTCCTAAAGGAGTTTTATATGGTCTATGTACCTAGGGATATGATATATTATGTATATGGGTTGATGGAGATGTCGACATGTGGCACACATCCCCTTAATTAGTTATATGGGTACAATATATTATGATAATAGAGTAACTTGTGGAAATAGTACATTGGGTAATGGTCGGCCTACACTAGGATTAGGAGGTTACCCATCCATGGGTTAGATAGATGTATATATATAGGAGATGATTATCATGGTAAAGATATCAAGTAAGCATTAAGTCTTCTATTGTAAGAGGATATTAGAGGTTGTCCCCTCGAAGAGACATTGTAGAGTTATTCCTTCCTAAAGTAGTATTATATGGTGTTTCCCTACCTTAAGGGTATTTATGCATATATTTAATATCAATATCTTATCAAGTGGTATCAGAGCTTCGATTTGGGCAATTTGTGTGGAGCAAAACCCTAATTTTGATATATCTTCTGAAATATAGGTACTTTTTATTCAAAATTTTTACTGGAGATGTAAGAAGATATAATAAAATTACAGTCAAAATTTTAGAATATTTTGAGTTGTTTTAAGTGATTTGTTGGGATTTTATGGATCAGTTTTAACATTTTAGGGTTTCATGAACCTTAATTTTTTTGTGGATCATGGAGTTGCAAACATTTTTAGGGGAAGATGATATTGATGCTAGAGAATGGTGGCTCCTTTTGGAGAATCATTTTACAAAAAAATTTGGGCAAAGATGATTACTTCCTTTTTTGTCTGGGTCTGCACTACATTGGTTTGATCAATTGAGGTGTACAGAAAGGTTTTCTTCATGGAATGAAATGAAACAGATCTTTTTAGATTGTTGGGATATAAAACAAGAAGTAGAAAAAGAAGAATCAGTAGAAGAAGCAATAGAAGAAAAAGAAGAAGAAGAAGAAGAAGAAGAATTGCATGATAAAGGTTCAAATTATTTGGCTCCAAAGAAATCTGGGTCAACTTTTCAATTTCATGGATGCATTCAAAATAAAAGGGTTATTGTGTCCATAAACCCTACCAGTAAGTATAACTTCATCAACATGAATGTGTCCAAGCATCTACATGTTCAAGCAAAGAATATCAAAGAGGTTCAAGTAGATGGTAAGAATATTTCAATGTTTGAAGATCTAAAGCTCATTATGGAAAAATATGTTTTGCATTCAGATTTTTATGCTTTAGATATGGATGATGTGGATATAGTTCTTGGATATCCATGGTTAGAGACTTTTGGAACAATGAATATTAATGTTCAAAAAAAGTTCATGAAGTTTTGGTATAGGAAAAATAAGATTACTTTACAAGATATCATAGTGAAAAAGGCACCAATAATAATCCAGGTAGATCATGAGGATGAGATTGAAACAGGTGATGAAGATCATGATGAAGATTCAAATGATATAGATAAAGACACACTACAAATGAACACTTCATCTACTCAAGAGACAAAGAAGGAAAACGTGGAAGAGGTAGAAGTAAAGGTGGATAATGTCAAAGTATTGGAAAAGGTTGAGGTATATAGACACCCACATCATCATGAGAGGAAACAATCATGGAACCAGGTGAGGAAGTGTCATAATAACAATCATTTTGTCTATACTAGAAATAAAATTTATAATCATTATGGATATGCATGGAATCCAAAGAAAAAATACTATGGCACATGGAATGAATGGGGAAATCATTATGACTATGCATGGAAGAATACCTACTATGGTCATGGTTGGAATCAGAGAAGCGCAACAGAATATGGTACATGGAATAAAAAGAGGAGTAATTATGTTGGGACACCAAAGCAATATAATTATGATCATAAACAAAATTAGAGGAGCACAAGGGACTTTGGAAACAAGTTTGGAGAGCTATCACCTGCCAAGATCACATTTAGATGGCTAGATGATCGAGATTGGCGATAAGTGTGTAATGATTTGAAGCACACTCATTATTTGGTTTATTCCTATGTTTCGGGGATGAAACATGTCAAAGAGGGAAGTAATGTTATGTACCTAGGGATATGATATATTGATGTATATGGGTTGATGGAGATGTCGGCATGTGGCACACATCCCCTTAGTTAGTTATATGGGTACAATATATTAGGGTAATAGAGTAACTTGTGGAAGTAGTACATTGGGTAATGGTCGGCCTACACTAGGATTAGGAGGTTAGATAGATGTATATATATAGGAGATGATTATCATGGTAAAGATATCAAGTAAGCATTGATTCTTCTATTGTAAGAGGATATTGGAGGTTGTTTCCTGGAAGAGACATTGTGGAGTTATTCCTTCCTAAAGGAATATTATATGGTGTTTCCCTACCTTAAGGGTATTTCTGCATATATTTAATATCAGTATCATTACAATGTAAAGCATCAGTATTTGATAAAATTTAAAAATATTATGTGTATACATATGCCCTAATCAAAGCTCATCACATGTCACTAAGGTGTAACAAGGGATGGTCCTTTGAGAAAGAACATAAGGACACACACAATGTTGATGCTAAAAAAAATGTAGTATATTTAAAAAGCATAAAATAGCTAAAAGTAAATGATTGAAAGGGAAATTAATATAAAAACTAAATGCAATGCATACTTTGACTTACATTTATCATGGGATATTGTCATATATGTTTTTAGTTTTGATTGTGGTGGGCACAAAGACTACTTTTGACAAACCCAAAAATACAAAACTGAGTAAAAATAAACAAATACAAGAAAAGCCAAGATAATTGGTGCTATATGGATGGTACGTACTTGAGAATTTGGTAAGCTGGGTGATAAAATGCTATGTTAAACCAAATAACCAAGTCAAACAAGAGTAAATTGGGTAAACAAAAATCCAAGGCTACTAAAGACCGAAAAACTCAAACAAGTAAACGTCAAGTAAGAAAAGAAAAACTCACCAATTCAAACCAAGGATACATATTTAAAAAGGAATGATAAGCAAGAAAAATCAATGGTAAAAATAAAAATGAAATGGTAAAATAATATTTATGAGTGATCAGTAACAATACTAAAGACCTAAAAACTCAAACAAGTAAACCTCAAATAAGAAAAGACAAACTCACCAATTCAAACCAAGGATACATGTTTAAAAAGGAATGATAAGCAAGACAAATCAATGGTAAAAAGAAAAACAAAATGGTAAAACAACATTGATGAGTGATCAGTAACAATCCACATCTCAATCATCAATGGAAAATGGGGATGCATAAAAGGCAAAACAACATTGATGAGTGAGCAGTAATAAGCCATATCTCACTCAACAATGGAAAAAGGGTGCAAACTTAGTGTCCACAACAACAGGATAGAAAAATCATGAAAAATGGGAAAATGAATGTAAATTAAGTTTATTAAATGTAAAATAAAGTGAATAATATGATCTAAAGTGATCAAGCATGTTTTTTTGCATCTAAAGATAGATAAAACTAAAACAAAGTAGTGTTAGCATGTTTTTAAGAAATGAAGAAGAAGGAATTTAAAAATGGGAAAATAAATTTGGAATCACAATTTAGCTATCAAGGGGGGAAAATGAAATGGGTGGAGAGGAGAATGAAGGAAAAACCAAGGTATAGAAACTCTTTATCGAAGTCAAGACACTCAAATTAAATTTGTCAAAATAAGAGGACTATCGACCTTAAGGACTCTGAAGAACTTCTCTTAGCTACATAAGTCCTGGGTTAACAAATGGAGTATATAGATCCCATGACAGTTATATGCATGAAAATTAAAATGGACCTAACTCTATATGACAGTTCTCCATTCTTTAGCAACCCTTATAGAGCCGTCGGTCTACGGTGAAGATTGGGTACTTGCATGAGAAAGTAGGTAGCACCATAGATTTTATTTTGAAATCCCCTATTCTAATCTATTGGTCTACCACAACCCAAACGACTTTGGCTCTAGTGAAGCTGACTGTGGAGTTTGAGCTTTGATTGGAGATAGGAGATGTGCTTCTAATCACATCGTTTGGTGTGAATTTGAATTTTGAGATTTATATGTTGCCTTTTAGATATCATTGCCTTTTGTTTCAAATGATTTGGATTTTAAATTTCTTTTGATGGTTTTTTTAAGATTCTTCCTCCATATGGATTTGGAAAACCAAACATGGGTACTAAATATTACTTTCATTTGAAAACTTGGGACAAGGTTGCTAAGAGTCTCGTAAATCCAAGTAAAATAAAAGTGCTATCTTGACTTCAACCTTGTTTTATCTAAGGTGGAGGTGAAATAAAGGGGGAAATCAAGAGGAGTGACACATGAAACAATTTGAATTATTTCAAATTTAAAAAAAAATGTGATAAAGGGTAAAAAAAAAGGGATACAATGACATAAAAGTGTGATTCCTTTTCATAAGAGCGAGGTAAATGGAGGAAACCATGCTAACATATATTGTTTACAAATTCCATCTAAAAAAAGAAGCGAAAAGCTAAAGTTTAAGAACAAAGATCAAGAACATAAAAAGAATGGTAATTTTATGAGGAGGGCTAGGTCCTATCCATGGTCTTACAAAGTAACTCATAAAAGAGAGACCCATGAGGGTGCTAATAAGCAAGAGAAAAGTGAAAAGTGAAAAGTGAGGAGACCTTTTTATAAAGCACCTCAAAAAAGAAATATCCAAAGGATGCCAAAACAACATTAGCAAGCAACAAAAAGAGAATAAAAATAAGTAAACGATGGTGGTTTTTTGAGGGATGTCAGGTCCTATCTACAGTCTTACAAAGCAACTCACAAAATAAAAACCCAAGGGACACTAAATCAAAATTGGTAAACAAAAGGAAGAGAAGAAAAATAAGTAAAAGATGGTGGTTTTGTGAGGGATACCAGGTCCTATCCACTGTCTTACAAAGCAACTCACAAAATAAAAATTGAAGGGGTGCCAAATCAAAATTGGTAAATAGGAGAATGAAAAATAAGATAATGAATACTATGGTACATCAAGAAACTAAAAGAACAAAAAGGGAGGACTGAAGGTGTGTGAACAAGAGGGAACTACTGTAGAAGGAGAAACTCATGTTTAAGTAACCTACAAAAAGTGTTAGATAGATATAGGTAACTAAAAATGACAAGAAGGAAATGTTTAGGCAAAGTACTTTCTTAAGAATTGAGTATTGGTGGGTTCTTTGAAAACATGGCCTTCATTAGTTTGAAGATGATAAGTGCTTAGACCAAGGATATCCTTAACTAAGTATGGGCCCCACCATTTTTAGGTGTATTTACCTTTTTTGTCATGGGTGTGGCCTAGTTTAAGGACAAGATCACCAATATTAAATGTTCAAATTTTAACATGTTTATTATGTTGTCAAAAAATGTGAGCCTTGTATTGGTAGTTATGTTGTAAGTCAGAGAGATGATGTTCATCCACTAGATCAAGGACATGAAGGTGAGCCTCACATAATTATTCATCAGGAATGATGCCATGAAGAGATATGCAAAGAGAAGGAAGCTCAAATTTAAGAGGAAGAACTGACTCAGAACCATAGACTAGAGAAAATGGAGTTACCCTAGTAGCAGTATGAATGCTAGTCTGATAGGCCCAAAGTTCAGGATAAAGATGAAGATGCCAATCCGTGCAAGTTTCATAAATTATCTTTTGAAGGATTTTATTGAAAATTTTTTTAGAGGCCTCAGCTTGACCATTACACTGTGGATGATAAGGAGTGGAAAAGTTGTGATTGATTTTGAATTTGGTGCAAAGTTGTTTAACATGTTTATTTTTAAAATTGCCACCATTATCAGAAATGATGGTGTGAGGAACACCAAAGCATCAAATGATTTGGTTGAGAATGAATTTAGATATGTAGGCCCAATGACATTAATAAAAGGCATGGCTTCAACCCACTTGGTAAATTACTCAGTAGCAGTGATAATAAAGACGTGTCCATCTTGGGAGTGAAGAAGTTTACTAATGAGATCGATTCTTGATGTGGAAAATGGCCATAGAGATTTAATAGTTTGAAGTTAGATAGGTGGTGAATAAATGAGATCCTCATGAAGATGAAGTTGACAAGGATTACACTTTTTGGCATATTAAATGGCATCATTTTCTAGAGTAGGTCAATAGTAACCCATGCATAGGCATTTGTGGGTTATAACATGTCTGTTACAATGACCACTGTAAATGCCCCCATGTGTTTGTTTAAGTAGAAGAGGGACCTCATCTTGCATAACACAATAGAGTAAGGTTCCTTTGGCATTGTGATAATAAAGGATGTTATGTATAAATACATACTTGAAATCTTGTTTATGAAGAAGTGCCTTTTCATAAGAATCCAAGTCAGGAGGATAATTTTGATGTTCTAAGAATTAGATGATAACTTGATACCACAGAGATTGTCAAATGGTGACAACCTCGATGTGGTAAATAAGTGAATTAAGAGGGTGGGTATATGATGAAGATGTAATTATTTTGATGATAAAATAAGGATTACAAAGGACTTGATGTGGATGAAAAAGAGAATCTAAGGAGGTAAGAGAATCAACAATGGAATTATGATCTCTATAAAAAGGCTCAATTGTAAAAGAGGTAAAATCCTTGGCAAGAATGATTGCAATTTGATGATAGGTGATAAAATTTTCACTTTTACATTGATATACACCACTAACGTGATGGAAAATGAGTTGAAAATCACCCAAAGCATGAATATATTAAATGTCGAAATCAAGAGTAGCTCTCATGCCTAAGATAAGAGCTTCATACTTGGCCATATTATTAGTGACATCAAATGTAAAATAGAAATCTAAAGGAATTATTTTTCCAAGAGGTTTGGTGAGAATGCAACCTACCCCAGCTCCTTGAAGGCATTTAGCACCATCAAAGTAAAGGGTCTATGCATCTTCATGTAAGTTAATATTAATTTTAGGCTCTTCGATAATTACCTTTGGTTTAGTAGTATTGGAAGAAGTGGAAGATTCATCAAGTTGATTAGCTTCAAGATTGGTAGTAAAGATATGAAAATAATCTTTAAGAGAGATTGCTTGATTAATACCTTCAATGTAAAGAATATTATCATTTAAAAGGTTATCTTAAAGGGAAGAAGTGGTAGAAATGGGGGCTACGGTAAGTTGGTCAGCTATGACTTACCCTTTAACAGCCTTTTGTGTGATGATGTAAAGATAGAATTCCATAAGTAAGACCATCCATTTTCTAATTCTATCTCTAGGAATAAATGCTTTGGATAAAAAATGATGAAGGGGGTTAGAATTAATAATGACATAAGTGGTTTTGTAAAGCATGTGATGAAGCTTTTCAACTACGAAAAAAATAGTGATGCAATCACACTCAAATTTAGTATAATGTGTTTCATAATCAATGAGGCCTTAGCTAATATAGTAGATGGCATACTCTTTGCTTGTATCATCCTATTCGGAAAGCATTGCCCTGACTGATATGGGTGTGGAAGAAGTATAGAGTATCAAGGTTCTATCATTGGAAGGAGAATAGAGTGTAGGTGGATGGAGTAAGGATTATTTCATATTATCAAAGTATTTTTGACATGGATTCATCCATTCCAAGGCTATACATTTTTTGATAATGGAATTAATAGAGTGAATTTCATAATCCATATCAGGAATAAATTATTGAATTACCCCAAGCTTGCCTACATAGTTATGAATATCAGGAATAGATCAAGGAATAAGCATATTGATAATAGCATTAATCTTGGTTGGATCAACATCAATGACACAGAGATATGAAAAATCCCAATAATTTTTCAAATGACACTCTGAAGACACATTTGAAGGGATTAAGTCGGACTTTATATTTGATGAGATGGTCAAAGATGATGGCAAGATCAGAAATATGATTGTATAGTGTTTTGATTTAGCCATAAGATCATCCACATATATTTTGAAAATTTTATGGAAGAGATCATGAAATATATGAGTCATTGCACATTGGTAAGTAGCCCCAACATTTTTGAGACTAAAGGGCATTTTAACATAACCATAGGTGCCCCATTCTATGGTGTAAGTAGTCTTATGTTGGTCCTCGGGAGCTATATGAATCTGATTATATCCTAAAAATCCATCCATAAGAAATTAAAATTTCATATCCAACCATGGAATTGATAATATCATCTATTTAAGGTAAAATAAAGTTGTCTTTAAGACAAGCAATATTAAGATTGTAGAAATCAATGCAAATATGAATGACCACAATGACCTTTTTTGAATAGGAATAATATTGTAAACCCATTCAAAATAATCCACATGTTTAATGAATTTAGAATCAAGTAGTTTGATGATTTCCTTATGGCATAAGTTGGTAACTTTGGGAAGAAATTTGTGTTGCTTCTAATGCATAGGTTTGGCATCAAGATAGGTAATGATGTTATGGACCACTATGTTAGGGTCAATGTCAGGCATGTCTTGGTAAGACCAAGTGAATGCCTCTTGATACATATAAATTATTGTGTTTAGAGGGGGAAAGTTCTTTGGAAACTGTGGTTAGTCGAGGGCATGAGGGAGTACCATATTCTCTATGATTTGTTTCTTTAATAAGCATGGCATTTTCATCTTGAAAATGGTATGGTGCATTGGGTAAAGATGAAATTGGATTAGTTTTGGGATCAATGCTAGGGATAAAGTTATTGAAGTGACAAGTTTTAGTTTTAAATTTTCCAATTTTATGATGTTGTTGGGGGAATTGAGTCTCTTGAGAATAAAGTAACTCAAGAATAGCTTCGTCACTAGGCAAAGTAGGAAGAGGACCACAATACTCAACATCTACTTCTAGATCTAAAATTTGATTACCATGGTGATCATATTCAGAATGTATTTGATGGACATCAGTGGCCTTGGCATCAAGTGTGATTTTAGGAGTAGAAGAAGTAAATGGAGTAGAAGAGGCAAATGGAGTAGAAGAGGTAGATGGAGTATTGATAGAAAAAGAATTAGATTCAATGAGAGGATCTAAAAGAGGTAAAGAAGAGGAAAGTGCTTCTAGAGGTTTGAAAGGTGTGACTTGCTCTACCACCCAAGCAGAATTGATAAGAGGAGGATTAGTAGGAACTACATAACCCTTAGGTTCTAAATTATTATCTACAAAAATGGTATGAACATCTTGATTAAAAGCATGAATTTGGGATAAGGTATTTTGATAATGCAATACATCCAAGTCTCTAGATTGATCTTGGGCCATGATATAGTTGTCATCATGTGTGGGAGAAATTGTGCATGCTTGAGATTTAGGAAGATTTTTAGAAGGTGAAATCCCAATATTAATGAATGTTCAAGGAGACATGGTGAGAGGATCTTGAAACAATTTATCCACTCCAAAATCATTTCAATTAAAAGCATCTTCAAGTAAAGATGGATTTTAAGCATTGCATGGATGGGGAAATCAATAATCTCATCCATGAGAGGGATGGTATGATCCCTTAGTAAAAGAGGACGAAGCCATTCTAAAATACATGGAAGTAACTTGGTGGTGCTGTAGGTATGTTGTAATTCATTGGGCTTATCATCATCAGAATCTACAAGAATGACTTGTAAATCAAGATTCATGTTGATAAAGTCAATTAAAGGAGCATTATTAATTTTAGGGATGCTAGGAATGTGATATTGTGATTTGGGATTAGGTAATTGAATGATCCATGGGTTGGGATCAGCTTCATGATTATATAATTTTCCATTATGGATAAATTTAATGCATTGACTACCAAAAGAAGCAATGGCCCTCATTTGATGAGTCCATAGATGACCAAGGAGTATGTTATAAGATAAGGGAAGATCAAGATCCATAAGTTGGATCCAAATGGTCTTGGGACCAATGGTTAAGGAAAAAAATATACAACCAAGTGGATTTTGATTAGTTTTATCAAAACCATGACAAGTAAGATGGGTTTGTTTAAGATGACTTTTGTTATAACCAAGTTGTTGTAAAAGCCATAAAGAGGTACATTAATACCAGAACCCTTGTCAAATAGAAATTTTTGAATAAGGGTGGCATTAATGGCTATTTTGATGAAGAGAGATAGATCATCACGATGAAAGAAGATTTCAACATTAATCATGTCCTCTTCAAGGAATTCAATGGAAATCTTGGAAGAGGGACACATAGATTCAATGGTATTAATGTTAGTTGGTTGAGAATATATAGAAGGGGGTTATTCATTTAAAGAAGATGGATCTTCAATCTCTTGGAGTTGTTGCATAATGAATTTACGATGATAAGGTGAAGTGCAAACCAACTCCATAAGATGAATCTTACATGGCATAGACTTAAGTTCTTTAAGAAAATTCCAATGAGATTTAAAAGAAGAGCCACGAGGTTTAGAAGATAAATTAGATTTTGGAGAAATAGATGTGGTTGGAGGATCAAAAGCATGAAGTTGTTCCTCAGGTGATTTTGATTCAATATTGATAGTGGTAATATCTTTAAGCAATTATTCCTCTAAAGAAGGTTTCTTAGGCTTGGTAACAGAATCTTTATGAGCTGGTTTCAGATGATAGTTGACCTTAGCCATATTAATGTATTGAGAGTTGTTAAATTATTGGTCATAATCAGTGTCAATTTCATAAACATCATTGGAATTTGATTGATTAGAGGAAGAAGATTTTTGGTTATTAGACGTAGAAGCTTTAGAAGATTATCATTTTTGAGAAACATTAGTGTGTTCTTGATGATGATGTTTGATCATGGTTTCATGGTCGAAGGAATCACCAAGCATGTAAAAAATAGCACATTTAGCAATCCCTCTACAAGATTTGTGAGAATGTCTAATATCGGCATGAAAATAAAAAAAGAGTTTGGGATCATACCACATAGGAGGAGCACTAGGATATATTAAAGGTTTATAGGGCAATAAAAATTATTGCATTTGATGTACCGAAAGAGGTAAGTTAGATACTAAAGGAATGTCATTTTTGACAACTCCTAGGTTGGTTTGAGAAGTGTTACTAGTGATACCATTGGATGCTTGAAAAAATAGTTTAAGAAGTTTATAATTAGGTTTGAATTACTTCATAAGAAAGTTTTGCCATTTAACTTGGTCAAGAGCTTCGTTAAGAGTTTAACGAGAAAAAATTCAAACCTTGTATTGAAGGGTGGGAGTTAAAGCGGTGATAAAGAGTTTGAATAGGTTATCATCAAACATATTATGATTGGTTTTATGAGAGAAATATTTCCATATTTTAATAAATTCATGAGCCAAGTCATTAGGAGATTATTTAGCATTTATGAAATGGATAAGACAACTTTCAAGAAGATCAATGTGTTAAAACTCTTTAACCAAAGGATTAACCAAATTTTCAAGTTGCCAAATAAAATGTTGAGGTAATTGATTATACCATTATAATACATCATCAGTGAAATTTTTAACTAAGATTTTAGTAGTAGCAAATGTATTAGTTTGAATCCATTCTTTGTAGAGATTACCAAAGGCTTTAATAAATGAGGCAAGGTCTTTAGTCCCATCATATTTGATAGTTGGTGATATGTTACCAATGTCAATAGATATAATGAAGGGAGATAAAGTCTCATTTTGAATGGTTTTAAGCATCTTGTTACTCATTATTGGTTGAGGAATAACATTACCTGAGGCATCTCTAAGAGGTGGAGGAATGTAGTTAGGATTAGCTTGAGGATGCATGATTGTAGGTTGATTAGCCACATTAATCAAGTGTTGTTGAAGTTGCATCATTTGATTGGTGTTAGAATTTTGCATTATTTTCATTTGTTGAATCACTTGGGCTAATAATTGGGTTGTATCAGGTGGTGGATTAGTGTTAGAAGGATCACTCCCTAAATTGGTGTGGGGGGGGAGGATTGTTAGAAGAATTGTGGTTAGTGTGATTGTTAAGTAAACCTATGTCAATCACTCCTACATTAGTTTTAATATTTTGATAAGTTTCTTGGTAGGTGTAGAAGGGATTGGATTCATGAACTTAATATTGAGGTTATATTTGAACCATGTTACAATTGGTAGATGGAGGAAGAGAAGAGGTGCTCGAAGACTAATGGTTCTATTGGGAGGAAAAGAGGGGAAGGAATGAACATCCCATATAGGATCTAAATGGATTAAGACCATTAAAAAAGATCCTGATAGAGACCTCATTATGACTAAATAGAGATGAACAAGATGCAAAACTCAAGAAATGGGAAATTATCTTGAAAAATAGAAAAAGTAGGAAATAGAACTAGGTCAACCAGCTCAACCTAGTGTAAAAATAGGGTCTATAGATTGTAATGGGTCAACCTAATGCAGTTCACCAAAGCCATACAACATACTACATCAACCTAATATAGTGAATAATAAATAGGAAAATATTGATGACAAATTTTGTGAATGGAACAAGATGATTTGTAGCTAATCTAATAAAATAAATGCTAAAAGGAAACACACAATCAATTGAATTGACATTGGCCAATTCAATAGACACAAAGCAAAAATATTGCACCAACACTGGTTAATACAAGTTATTGCACACACAATTCAACAAAGATCAATAAATCAACTTGGAATGTAAATCTAGCTGATTGGTCAACCTAGAATGTTAATTAGATTATTAAGAATGATTTTAAGTGATATGCAGTTGGTTGTAAGCAAGGTACTAGATAACAATCTATGGATGGTTTCAGGTATGTTTTGGATGAAAGGGACTCTAGTAGAAATGACACAAGCTTGGTATTGGGGCTTACTCCCTCACTTCACACACCACATTGATAAGAGTGTTGGGTGCTTAGCCAAAATATACCATTAACTATGCTTTATACTTGACCAGAGCATCAAGTTGGCTTCCCCCTTGGTGATGAAATGCAAGTAAGTTGGCCTGGGTGGTCAAGTATTAGAATTATTTTTGATGTTAAGTGATTTGGTCATGTGTGAAAAAAGAATAGAAATAGTGCAACTAAGTAGTTAATTAAAAACCTTGTATTTAGACTATGTGAACTATTATAAGCATGCAAACAACTTAAAAATAAAGATGTGATTAGCATACAAGGTGAATTCCAACTTTAAAACAAGGTATAGTGAAAACACTATATGCACAATAAACAAAACTAGGTTGAGAGTATCGAGCTAGTACTATTGAAGATAGAGTCTAAAAAACCTACTAGGTTGACTAGGTTGACCTAGTTATTTTAGACAACAAATAGGATATAGAACTAGGTCAACCAGGATGACCTAGTTGGCTATGTAGAGGTAGTTTTAAAGGCTATAAACTTGAAAATAAAGTACAAAATCAAAAGAAATAGAAGAATATAAACTTACCTTGATGGTTCAAAGATGGAAATGAAGGAGATTGTTGATCAAGAACCTTAGAGAAAACTGGTATGATCTATAGAATTGGGTCAATCTATTCGACCAAGCTATATAGGAATATGTTGAAATAGTGTTAGAAATGCACAAGGTTAACCTAGTTGACCTAGTAGGTTGGACTAGAAGTTTGAAAATACACTAGGTTGAGTTAGTTGAAGTAGTATGTTAATCTAGAAATTTGGAAAATTAAAACATGTATTGGGTCAAGTTGATCGATCAGGTTGTACAGGAAATACTACAAAGGGGTTGAAAATACACTAGGTTGACTTTGTTGACCTAGTAGGTTGAACTAAGAGTTTATAGAGTAATAAAAACCTATGTTGGGTTGAGTTATTTGATCCAGTTGCTTATTCTTGAACACAAATAAAAATAACTAGGTCGATAGAATTGAACTAGTATGCCAAAATATATGATAGAAATGATGACAAAATAATGAAATAGATAAGATAAAAGTGAACAAATCCAATAAGGGTTTGATTGACATTAGGTTCATCAAAATGTATGTAATTAAAATTGCATGATGTACATGAATTAAACTTGGATCAGATAAGATAGAGCACACCTACACTTCTGATTAGGTATACACTTGTTAAGCAGGAGCATCACCAATATGGGGATCCAATAGACCCAATTAGAAGATCACTTGTATCACCTATCACAACATATCATTCGAGGAAGGGTTCCAAAGCCTATAGTCTAACACAATCACATAAAAACCCTAAAATATTCCTATTATTTGATATTTCACTTATGCTAATAAAGAAAAAAGTAAAATATTCTAATAACAAGAAAAGCAAACTAATCTAGTGCACACCAAAGCTTGTGGCATAATGTGAGGGGTTAGATGCAAAGCAATCAAATATATATAGGGAATTTCAAATAAAGTAAGTATGATTAACACCCTAATACATAGAATATGAAGAGTAATATTATTCAAGACAGCACTTATGTGAATTCTATCTACTAAAAGAGAGGAGAATAAAGTTAGAATATACTTACACATATGTGAACTTGTCACGATTCAATCTCTCCCTTGGCCAATGGGGCATTGCAGGAGGTTGTTTTGGCTTGTAAAGATCACTTTATTAGGCTAAAGCATCTAAGACCTATCCACAAGAATAGATTCTCCAAAATAATAAACCTAAGTTAACACACCTCAAGTAGAATGGTACAAGAGTAGATTGTGAAGAAGTGCGAGCGAATAATAACTCTTGATTACATATTCTTAAAGTGACCAAAATGACCTTGTATATATAAGAGTATCTTACCCTCAAATTGTTCAAGAATGTTGACTATACTAGGTTGATTGGGTTGACCTAGTACATTCTCGAGCTAATGCCTAAAGTCTATGGTAGGTTGGCTAGAAGGAAAATAAACCATAAGAGCTAAAGTTACCCTAGAACACACTAGGTCGACCTAGTGTACTGAATAGGTCAAAAGGGTGCCAATTAAGGAGAATTAGGATAGAAAGAGGAAAAAGACTATAAGACTATGCAAGGGAGGATAAATAGCTTAGAAAAAGGTTTTAGGAACTAGTTAGATTAGAAATAATATGGAAATAAGGGGAAACAATCTTGTGAAGCACCAAAGGTCTTCCCACTCCTTTCTTGGTGCACCCCTTAAGGTATGCACTTAGAGATATTGAGTCATGATGGGTTCTTACAAGATGTAAAACATCAATATTTGATAAAAGTTAAAAATATTATGTGTATACACTAGCTTCTATGTCTATCTACTATCTGCAAAGATTTGGTAGACTGAGTTTAAGGCTCATATGCAGTCTTGGATCAATCTTTGTTTTATGTCCTTTGTCTAAGAAACACATAGAATGTGGCATCATCATTATGAAAGTGACTTGAATGTGTTTATTCCATCTTATAACTCTATCAACCTTCAAACCTGTATGTTTCATTAGCCTAGGTTAGTCTGTATATTGTGTCAAACTATAGGTGTACATTTTAGGGAATATGGGATTCATGTAGGTATATGTATATACTTGAACATTATACTTCATGCCTTATGATTCATCCTGAGGTCACAAAGACAATATCAAACCTAATTCAGTTCATTTCATGTCTTGGAACTATGCTCTCATCAATATACTATAGTGCACTAGTTGTCATTGCAGTGTTCTAAGTTTATTTGTCTTAAAAGCACTATATTTCACTGAATGTCTTGAGTAAAACCTTGACTACACTAGAAGATCACTTACCATCACTCTCTCTTATCCTAACCACTTCCTCTCATGTTTAAGCATGACATATAGGCTAAGGCTATAATAATGGAGTCATAGGTCTAACACAAAATTCATCAACTCTTACCCACATATGACATTTTATAAGAGCAAAACCTCTTTCAGAGAAGTTAAGGAAAAACCTCTTAATGAGAAACTTTCTCAACTCTGACCTGTATATGTTACTTGAGGGATCTCACAACTAGTATTCAATCTCTTTTAATGACTCAATCTTACTATTTTCAATTTGAGAATCTTCTCATAATCTTGGAACCTTATTATTTCATCAACATGATTATTCAAGTACTCCTACATAGTCATGTAAGTGACTGTCATATTAAGGTTTGACTGTATATGTGAGTTTAATCTTAGACTATCTCTTTTACTATTACTGAGTATTTTGAGTATAAAACTTCAATGGAGAGCTAACCACCATGCTTTTATATATTTAAAACAATGTAATACCTTTGATATGAAGACACTTACAGGAAGATGAAACTCTATAACTAAAAATAATTGTTCTGTAAATCATAATGCTCACTCTTAACACAATGAGGATATTTATGCCTATATATCTATGTTCACATGTGACATGTGATGTGAAAAAAACATGGATAGTTTAATAAAATATTATACAAGTACAACTACACTACTAGTTCACATAGATTAGTCCAAATAGAGAAGGAAAACTGAGGTGTTGGGGATGTGTAGGCAAGTTGAAGGCATGAACAATCTTAAAGATTGTTCATAGAGCCCATACCACCAAAACAAAAACTATTTCCATGGAAAGGAATGCCATAAAGGCTACTAACTTTCCCCAAATGCATTTAGTCCAACTCCTCTCCTCCTGTCTATACCAAGTGTAAATTGGTTGACCTATTTGACCTTATCCAAAAGAGAGATGAGAGATATGGACCAATTTTTTCCAATTTTGAACCTATTTAAACCTCCTAAGCCTATAAAATACTTGTGGGGATGTAAAGAGACCCTATTGAATCCTCCCATGTGCCATTTGAGCCATGTAATCCATACAACTACCTAAAATTACATGTTTTGTAGTTGATCTTCTTAAACCTACTTTGAACTTGTATCATGTTAGTTTAAAAATAGTTTCCTGACATAATATGACATATATGGCATTAAAGTACATATTGATACCTTTGTCCCTTGGTTATAAACCATACATTTCATCCAAATATCTAAAAGGTGGCCAAGAAAGATAGTAGGATAAAAAGACAAATATGACCAAGGTAAAACATAATATATGACTTCACTAATGACCATGTGACCATTTTATGACTTATAAAGACCATATATAAATCTTGAATATATAGGGAGTTAACCTAATTTTATCGAGGGTCAAATTTGGTCAATAGGTACTATAGGATCCCTTCTTAGACATGTCATAAAAGCAAGACAAAGTGAATTCATGGATTCAAAATAATAATGTCAATAATAATATAAAGGAGTGGGATGACAACATCAACAACTTTGCAATTTAAAGCCCTACCTTATCCATTCCCATTTTGATCTTCATTCTAGGGGTGATAATTTCCATGGCTCTACTAAACATATACATGCCATTCCCATTTTAATCTTCATGCCAGGGGTGAGAATTAACATGGATCTACTAAAAATATATATGGTTTTTTCACCATCACTTATGTCAATGAGGTATCAGTCTCTCTACTAGGTATGATTTTAATTTCCAATAAAATCATTGCATTATGAGAGATTATTAGCTCTAATCTGATTTTGAAACTCATAAATCCTAAAAGATCCTCAGATGGGAATTTCTATATGATGTCCTACATGGTGAACACAATGACTACAATAATGCATCCATCTTATCAGCAACCCTAGCAACCATCTCTTGATTACCCTAAAAATAAGATATGTGATGAGTTCAATGTTCTTAATGTGCATATATTTAGGAAGAACATAAAGAGGTTAATAGAGACCTTCTATCCCATGGTTTATTAAGCAATTTGTGGGAAGAATATGCCCAGGCTCTTAAACCCCATCATAAAATATTTTTGGAAGATGGGCAATTACTAGTTGCACCACAAGTGCATAGTAATTAGAATTAAAAGTATAAATGCACATCTTTTATACTTATAAAGGATTATTTCTGACATCGTTGCTAAATAAGAGATTGTTTCCTAGTTGGTTGATAATGTTGATGCTAACTTGAGGATGTCTAAGAGAAAAATTGTCCATCCAACTCCTCTTAGCATCGACAAAATATAACATATAATGAGTGAACACCTTCACTTGGTTGGAAATATTAGGGCACATTATGGGTTCAGATGAGCAACTTTCAGATATTGGGACCTAAGAAAGTATGTAATAGAACATCTCATAAAATATGAAATAAAAGTGAGGATTAGCTATGGGCACCAATCTTATGACTATGATAACATATTTATCAATGTTAAAGATGATACTAAAGTGGAAATAAGGATGTGAAGGGCCAACATGTCCATGATTATGGCATAGAGGATCTAGTGTGATCCTACCCTCACTATAGATGATGCCAAGATGATTGAGAAGTATGAAAGGGTTTTCAAAATTATTCATGGACCCCCTCCTCAGGTAGAATAATAAACACAAGAATAAGTTGACCAATCTAGAAAATCTTATATTGAAGAAGGAGCTTCAACACCTCCAAGCTCCCCCATACAGATAGTTGATACTACTTATCTATAACACATTAGGGTGGAACCTCAATTCATAATTGAAGAAGAAAGACATGAAAGTCCCATCACATCAAATTGATTCTTCTCCATATTTATTTTTCCCCCACTAACCATTGCACAACATGTAAGTCTTCCTTGTTTTCTATCTCAAGTACATGTTACTTCTCTTCATTTGTCTCCACTAGTAGTAATTCCCTAATCCCCTAGGTAACTACCTTCATCATCACCTACAATAACATTTACACTACCATTGTTGATGTCCTTATCCACTGGATTTCTATCTCCACCACCTATCATTCCTCTAGTGGTTTCCACTCATCCATGTCCCTCACTATTTGATACTAGTACAGTCTCTCCATCTTGTACTCCACCTTAAACTAGGCTAGCCTATATTTTTTCAAAACCAATAATGACATACATAAGGAATCCTAAGAACCCTTCCATTTTACCTCAAAAATTTGAAAGTAGAAGAGAAGTATAGTTTATCCTAAGGAAAGTAAAATGAGAAGAAAGGGTTATTTGGGGTCGAAACCTATGCATATTCATGATAATGAGGAAGACAAAATATTTGATTTTGAACAAGAGTGGGTATCAAAAACTATAATATAAGAGATAAAATATCTTGATGAGACCACTCAAATAAAGGAACATGATGATTGGTTAATTGAGGGAATCACCTAGTCAAGAAGGACAAAATTATTGTAGTCAAAGTAAGTCAACCAAAGAAGTGGTAATTATGGGGCTATTGAATTATTGTCAGATAGATAAGGGGATGCAGAAGGAGAGGTAAAATCAAAGTAAGTAAACCAAAGAAGTGGTAATTTTGGGGCTATTGAATTATTGTCAGATAGAGAAGGGGATGCAGAAGGAGAGGTAAAATCAAAGTTGTACATCACAACACAAGGGCTAACCCCAATAACACTTCCAAGATCTCTACCTCCAATCATTGTAGTGGCACCTACAACAATCAGTACCCTAACAATCTCTCCCTTGGTTGTCAGTCCTCTTAGTCCACATTCTCTAGAAACTTCCTTAGATATAACAAATACCAATGATGTAGTGTATTTTTTATATTCTTTACATTATTTAAGCTAATTGAACCAACCACATGCACCTATAATTCCCATTTTACATTCCATAGCCCAACCTATTATTATGGACCTGCCACCACTATTATAACTATTAGGGATGCATATACTTTTGTTATTTATTATTTTTAAAACTTGTTGAGCACCCATATAACCTACTCATTCTTTAGTGGAACCAATCCATAGTCCCTTCAGCTAAGCCAATGGGTACATTTTAACAACCTAGTTTCCACATAATTTTTTACTACCCTAGCTACCCCTCTAAAGATGACTACCTAATTAGAGATGCCCATTAGCTCAACACCCTAGGTAGATTCACTTACCATCTCAGTCCATAAGGCAATATGCAAAGCCAAGTATGTAATTGACACATGATTCTACAAACAAGTTACTAGATGGAGGAAGGTAATTCTTATTTTTCCTACACAAATATGGGAATCATCCCCAAATTCCATGCTACATCCAAGACAATCCCCCTCAACAACTCTTGCATCACAACTAGATCACATAGAGTAACAAGTTGCATTAGCCATTCTTTCATGGATCTAATAGTTGTAATAGGAAGAAGCAAGGAGACAATATTTGGTGATAACTATGTATCCCATAGTAAAATTCCATTTTGATAGACAGACAAACACCTTTAAAAAGGTGAGGAGGAAAATTGTGGTCACTGAAGGGTAACAAGTCAATCTAGAACAAAAAGAAGATATATTTTCTTTGACTAAATGAAGAAAAATAAATCCTTCAAACCTATAAATATATAGGGAGGATATCTATACTTTTATATATGTTTTTAGGGGAGTCATGAAAGAGATGTTCAAAAAATTTGATCAGCTTATATAGAGGTAACCTGAGGTGAGTACTATATAGGCCCTCAAAGAGATAGTAGATAATTTGTAGGGGATGGCTAAGAAATTGTTTGACACTTTGATTCAATAAGTTCTACAAAGGCCACCTCCCAACCCAAGTGGGAAGACATTCTTTAGTTATTCAAAAAAATAAAAGATATTGATGGAAAACTATGATATATAAGCTAGACAACATGAAATAAACCTTATTCCCACCTTAATTTAATAAAAACTTTTGAAGATTCTTGGGCATAAAATTATACTATTGTAAAATGGGATAGTGTACTTGAATGGCATCAAGAGATGTGAGCTCTATTCTAATAATTTAAAACCAAGAGAGGGTAGTTATCTTTATCTTGAATGATTTAAGATTCATTGAAGTAAGCACTCCACAGGGCCAATTGGTGCCTAGACCCATTATGTAGAATCTTCTATGATCAACACTAGATATTTTTAGAGTAGAGATTGAATGCATTGTATATAAAACCAATGATGAAATTATGCAACTGTAAATTTTATAAGAGATAAAATTATAGGGATTGAGGCGCTACATGCATAGGTTAGAGATGCCTTGGGCATACATAAGAAACTAATGGAAAAACTTCCTAAGTTGTTCAAAAGGGATCTGCTTGATTTTAAGACTATAGAGGTTGACTTTTAGGCAAGTCACACAATTTTTATAAAGATGGAAGAAACCATGTAAACCACTTCAGTAGTAGGTGTTATGCCTATTTCACTTTAGAGTGCTCAGCTTCCCAACTATACACTAGTTCATACTAAAATTGGGTTTGACTATGTTCCACTTCTAGTGACCATACTCATAACTACATTGGCATCTATTTTGGGCCTATTTTTAATTATAGTGTCTACTTCAATTATAACACTAGTATCAACTCTAGTTCTACTGAATTTAGTGTCCACTTTGGATATTTCATAGTTTTCTTCTTTTAGAAATGTTGTACTAACATCTTATAAATATACATATATATTTGCATGTAGTAATTGAGATAGAATTATTTATTTATAATTCATTTAGCTTATATATATTATATTTTAGATGAGGGATTTTATTTTGAGCAATCATCATTGTACATACATAGTTTTCATGAGATTAGCATACAATGTTATTTTCATATATGTAATTTTAGAATTCACTTGAGAGATGAGGATTTTCCCATCCCAAGCTTCTTTATACTTGTATCCTCCTATTCCAAATGGAGGATAATTTTGGTTGTTAAGATTAATAGCAAATTCTAATAATTTTTGTAATTTTAGTCTTGATGTACAAAATCTGATTCTTCTCCAACTTTTGGAGTGTGCAAGAAGTTATATCATCTCAGTTTATTGGTATTTTGGTTTTGTATGACTTATCTCTTTTATATACAGTCATTAATATTAAACTATAATTGATCTAAATATCTTTTGCATATAAATAATAATCCCCCTTTGTGGATGTGTTATTGCAGTCTAAAAAATATGGTAATTATTGATTGCATGTGTTTAAGTATGTTTTATTTTGGTTCCCTTTGAATTCTAACTATGTTTGATTGTGTGTCTTCTATTTTAATCTACAACAAATATTGGTCTATAATTTTTTATCCAACCTCTAGTTCAAGTGATGGTTTTGAAAAGTTCTATCAAGTGTGGTCCACAAGCCTTATTTTTTGTATTACCTTTCAATCTTTTTAAGTTTTTTTTGAAGTTATATCCACCTTATGTTAGAACCATCATCAGTCCACCCATCTCAAGTAGATTTATATTCATCCATAGCTGACCCATCCATGGTTAACAATTTACCTCACTCACTGCTCTTCCACCAACATGTTTATAAAACCTAATACCCTGCAACTCATGCCTTAGAGTGAATACTTTTCACAAATCCTAAAATGTTAGAGGCTACATCATAAAAAAATGTGTGGTGTGCAAAAAACCCACATCAACACAAAGTAGCAATCAACTAAATGAGAATGATGATTAGCCTAAAGTTTCACTCTAGATAGAAAAGGAGTTAGAATTGACTTACAGTTGGCCATGTTAAGTTGTGAAAATAAATCAAAATCCTACTTATTTTTTGTAATAGTGTTCCCAGATTCAAACTAAGAAATTTCAATCCAAAGGAAGTTATGCAACAAGCCCAAGTCAATAATTGAAAACCTATTAGAGAAAGTAGTTTTCACTACTATAATGGGGGATGAATAACTCCTTATGATCAAAAGGTCATCCACATAGAGAACCAAAATCAAAAGTGAGTCATACTTATATAAAATATAGACATTAGGATCAGAATGGCTTCAAATGAACCCAACTAAAATAATAAAAGAGTCTATCTTGGCATACCAAGCTTGAGGAGCTTATTTGAGGCTATAGATACATATTCAAAGTTTAAAAACTAAGGAAGAATATTCCATAAAACCTTATATTTGATCAATGTATATCTCATCTTTTAAGTAACTATAAATAAAATCACTCTTCACATCCATCTGATGAACATCCCAGTGATGTGTTGTGACAATATCAAGAGTGAGTCAAATTGAGTTTGTTTTGGCAAAAGTCTTTGTATAGTTAATTTTATGTACAAAAGAGAAAAAAATTTCAACCACATGTGATTTGAACTATTATATGGATGCATCTACAACAAATTTTGTTTGGTAGATCCATTTAATTTGAACAATTTTTCTTCCTCTAGGAAGAGGTATCAAATACCAAGTGCTATTCCTAAACAAGGAACCATACTCCTCTTCTATGGTAGTATCCCACTCAAGTGTGTCAGATGACTCACAAAATGACTATGGATTAGAATTCTATATAATGAATGTATGTGGGACATTATGTAATTATGAACATGTTCACTTGATGTTTGATGGATGTCTAACCTAATGGCCAAAAATTTGTAGTGTATGTCTATCCCAAAGAGGACCAAAATTTGGAGAGTCAGGAGGAGATTCCTCATCCTTAAAAAAGTGACTAGGAGAGAAAGGGGGTGAGTACCCATCACTACTCTCATCATTAAAACTAGAATAAGAATTTAGATCATCAAGAACCTACTCAGGTGGATCTGAATCATCTTAACTGTCATCAAATCCTAATGAGTCCAAGGAAGAGGGAGAAATGTCAAGTGTGTACTATGAAGGACTCTCCTAAAAACAAACACTTCTCTTGATGAAAAACTTATGAGTGGTGGGATGGATAAGATTATATCCCTTAAAAACCCTTAGTATATCTAATGAATATATAATATTGACTCCAAGGTTTTATTACCTTACATTTCTTCTTAGGAATGCAGGACATAAGAGGAGATTCAAACACTCAAAAGTGCTTAACTGAGGGTTTTTTACTACTCCATGATTTAAAAGGATTCACACCTTTCAATACTTTATGATAAACCTAGTTCTAGATATAACAAGCATAGTTGATGACCTTAACCCAACATTTAGGTGTAAGATATTTACAGTGTAGCACAAAGTTTGCCTTTTCCTTCAAGGGCTTATTTTTGTGTTTTTCACCACCATTTTGCTGAGGACTATATGGAACTATCATTGTAGTTTAATTCCCTATGAATTGCATAATTGCTCAAAATAATGGTTGACGTATTCACCACCATTTTCTATGCATAAAATATTAATGGCTTTACCTGACTATTTTTATACAAGGGCCTTAAAGTCTTGAAAGTGATCAAGGACCTCAAACTTTTGCTTTATAAAATACACCTATGTATACCTTGAAAAATCATCAATGAAGGTAAGGATATATCTGGTTTTGATAAATGAAAGTTGTAGAAAAGGACCAAAAATATCAATGTGTATTATTTATAAAATTTTTGTAGATCTCCATGATTTAATTTTGTCATACTTCTCTTCAACATGCTTACCAAGAATGCAACCCTAGTAAACACCATCAAAAACATAGACATGAGCCAACCCTGAAACCATCTAATTACTACTAAATTTCTCTAGGTAGTGATAGTTAAGATGGTTGAATTGCTAATGTCATAATTTACTCATTCCATCTTTATTAGTGAGTATAGAAATAGAGGGTTGATCATGAGAAAAATGTGAGAAAGTGTACAACCATGACTATTGATCTACTTCCCCATTTACAACTATAAAACCACTCTACAATTCCCTAATAACCATAAAATTAGGTATGAAATTTCTCTCATACCTAAACCCATGTGAGTGATCTAATAAATAGATAGGATATTAGTTGATAATGAGGGATCACATAGAACATCCTGAAATTTCCATCACTCACTTCAACAGAACCTCTCCCACTAAAAACTATGGAAGTGTCATCACCCAACAAAATGGAAGGCATAGAACATGGATCTAAGGATGGTAAAAGATTATGTGATGAATCCATGTGGTGTGAGGTAATATAATTAATCACCCATGTGGAAGGTTTCAATGTAGCTACAATGAGGGCCTTGCCTTTACCTTTGTCCTTACTATTATAGTTTATCTTAGAAGACTCTTGTGTCGATAAACTTTGTTTGATTGAATCAGGGAGACTAGTGTTATTTTTCTCAAGCATCTTTGTTAGTTGGTTAGTTTGTTTATTCATACATTTGGTTTCACCAAGCCCAATTTTATTATAGTAGGTGCATATGAGCCTCTCTTTATTGGTTTTCCTACTTGAACAGGAGGTCTCAGTTGATGCTTTAGACTTAACATCAATTTACTAACCCTTTATTTGTTCTTGGTCCTTCTTGTTTTGTTTATTATCCTTACTATTGGAAACCTTCTATTTGTCATGACTCAAAATTAAGACACATGGTTTAGAGGAATGCATTGTACCCATCTAAATAACCTTATCTTATTCCTAAGTCAATTCAATAGAAAAATCATTTAAGAGTGGCATGGTCCATGTATCTCTAAGGGCATGCTTGGGGGCATGAAAGATAGAAACAAAAACACAATAGTTAGAATATAATTTGGAAAGGATTAAAATAATCAATTGTTCACCATTTTTGCATATGCTGCATGGTTTCAACTATAACATGAGTGATTTAAATTTGATGAATAAGTGTTGTACTATGTCAAATTTGCCTAGACTCAAAATGATGAGTTCATTCTCCAACTCATGACCTCTCATAATATCCTTCTTCCCAAAGATTTTTTCTAGTATGGTCCAAACATCATTATGATAATTTATAGGTTTAAAGTGAAAGAGTAAGTTGGGAAAATTGATAGGCATAAATGTAGGCTTCATCACATCTGTTAAATTTCTTGACCTTCTCTACATCAGGTGTTGGTTGTATTTTAGTATCCATCATGATTCAGAGTAAACCTTTAAATTTCAAGTAAATTTATACTTTGGTTTTCCACTTGTGATAGTTGAATTATGTAAGAAAAAGAACCAGATTTTGATCTATAATGTAGTAAAGAATTATGTATAGAAGTGATAGTGTGAAAGAGACAAGGAAATTCAACTTCACCTAAACATACAGAGGTTCAATTTTACAAGGCCCAATAATAACCCCAATGCATAAATCTCAAAAAAACTAGTTTTAAAAAAGATATTTTTTGGAAAGGAGTTACCCATTGAAAATTATGTGAATTTGAAGTTCTTAAAAAAATCCACCTTGTAAAAAAGAATTTGGGATTGAAAAAAATTTAGATCCAACTTCTCAAAAAAAGTGAACCCCCCTTAGGTTGGTTGTGACTAAAGGATAAAATCTCATATGATGCATTTTGAATGTGATCATGGGAGTGGTGTCACATTCCAACTTTCCCAATGAATAGTGACACTCCTTATTAGATTAAATTTGACATGTGCACACACACCACAATGAGAAACAGAGTGTTAAAATCTAGGAGTGGTAGAAATAGGGGTGTCAAAAACTAGGGAGTCTATGCACAAGAGTTAGGTTTTGATGTGTGCTTAGGTAGGTTTTGAGTTTTGACATATGCCTGGATAAGCATCAAGTTATAGCCTATGCCTAAACAAGGGTAATATTTTGCTATCTATTTGAACATGTATCATATTCTAGAAAGTGTCTAACTAGTCATCAAGTTCTAGTGAATGTCTGGATAGGGATTGGGTTATGTTGACCATTCAAGTAGTTATTAGATTTTGTCAACTGTTTGGGCATATGTTAGATTTTGTCATTCATTTGGGTAGGTATCATATTCCACTATTCATTTGAACAAGGGTCAAATTATAACTTGTGTCTAGATGGAGTTCAAATTCCATTTGTTTTTTTAACAAGGGTTGGATTTTGTCAAATGTTTGTACAGAAGTAGAATTATACTAAGCCTTTAAAACACTCAAAAATTTTATATCTAGTACTATAAAGTAAAAACTATAGAATACTAACTAAATTTCTTGGGAAACCTGTAAAAACCTAGAAATGTATTTCCAATCAATTCTCTTGTTGTGCAGATTCCAAGAAAACACCCTCAAACCCTCTAAAACAAGCCAAAATTGATTGCCACAAAGTTGGGTCATGTTTAAAATTGATTCTAGGGTTTTTGCATCTTGTGAATTCAATACCATAGGTTATTTTAATTGAAAATTAATGACTAATAAATGACCTATAAAAATGCATTTTCCCTTGTTCGTTTTCTAAATCTAGATCAACTAAGGACCCTAGAAGAAGAGCAAAATCTGAGAAATGGTGAATTTCTAATATGCAAGGTCAAAGAATGCCATATTTATACCATGTCAACTAAGAAATTATGATTTAATAATAGAGGTTATAGCATTCAACTACCATAATCACTTTGATACATGTCAAACTGGGCCACAATCAAGGATCAAGATTGGATAGACATGAATGCACAAATCTCTTTAACATGTAAAATGATGTATGCAAAAGAGGTAGTCTGTTACATACGTGAAATAAAACATGAGAAATGAGAAGCATTTTCATTATTAACATTGGTTGAATAGCTTTAGGAAAGGTACATTTATATAAAATTCAAAAAGTAACTCAAAATTACAAAATAGGTTAAGCCATATTTTCCTAAATAACCTAATATGACACCTAATCAAGCTAAACAATATGTGTAGGAAAACCATACAATGGTATAAAAACTTAAACTAATAATGCATGCACAGTCACACACATAAAGGGTAAAAGTGGGTTTTTGAAAGGGCCTAAACCCTTATTACAAAAGGATCGAAAGATGTTACAATGAGGAGTAAAAGGACAAAGACTAGATAGGGCTAATTTATTAACCTGTGCAAGGTACAAATGTCAAACAACCATCTAAGGTTGTTAACCTATTATAAAAGATAAAATATATGAAAAGGACAAAAATATTACACTTCATGTTTCTTGTATTTTATTTTCTTGTCAGGAAAGAACTCTTCTTCGAGATATACAAGAATGGAAAAACAATTATTCCTAAGATATTATCTTGGAGTTTTAACATTTTTTGGTTCTTTTGTTGTACTTTTGTAGTCTCCAAGTTTTTCATAGTCTTCCAAAATTGATTGTTGTAGATAATTAACCATTACCTTCTTTGGAGTGATCCTTAGCTAACCTTACATAGAAAGAAATATATTATGTTAATGTAGTTGAAATCCTTTTTTTTCATTGGTTCTTCAATAGGAACACTAGGAATATTCTTAATGTGTGTTTTTTATTTATTAATATTATATTTTGACTCTTTGTTGATGTGTCCATTCAAGAAATTCCTCTTCAAGTGACCTATTTTATGAAATCCATAATATCAGATGCTAATGTTCTCATAGTCGGGTGGTTGATTCCAAATGCCCTCACTTTATTGAAGGGTTAAACTTTGTGGACTTGAGAATGTAACATTAATCAAGATCACTATTATGTATTTACTCATGTTGGATTTTTATTTTAAATTCTCTTTTATTTTCTTATCCATGTACATGTATAGACCAATGGCATCCCATATTGACCATGTGTGAAATATATTCAAGTGGAGGAGAGGAACCAAAACTCTTTTACCTTAAGGAATCCACATGGCATTTAAATAATGCCACATCAACACTTAAAATTTAACCCATAGTTTACTTTGATTGTACTCAATATATGTTTTTCATTTCAAGTGTTTAAATGTGTAATTAAATTACTTCACTAATAAATTAGAATCACAATAATAGATCATGATATGACTATAATAAAACATAATATATAAATAAATTATGAGCCACTTCGATGGGGAAACCTTAAAAACCTTACAATAATAAAAAATCACAATATGATGATCAAATACTAACCACTACCTTATAAATACCCTAATTATGCTATAGAAACACCCTAGGCCAATCTTACTACTAATAAGAATCTATAAAAATGATCATATGACTTAATTAAAGTTTATGAAAGGCACAAGTTAGCCACACATATAACAATACATGATATAAGCTAAGGGTTTATCATGCATATCGATTTAAAACTAATGTTGTCCTCAATATTAAGGATCATTGGATGCTTCTACAGGAATGCTTAATCATCCCATGTTGCATCTTCGTTGGCCAGATTCTTCCACTTGATTGGATACTCTATAAAAACCCTCATGCAACCTCTTATTATGTCATTGAATTATTCCCTTGGGGTTTAAAATGATTCTTCCCTCCTCATCAAGCTTTGGTTAAAAAAAATTGGCTCATTGTTTTTGTTCAATGACCTTTTTCAAGCAGAAAATGTGGAAAACCATATGCACTTTTTATGAGTGAGGTAACTCTAATTTGTATGCTATACTACCAATCTTATGAAATACTTGATAAGGTTTGTAATACTTAGGTGAAATATTGATATCCTTCTTCTAATGTTTCTAAACCCCCACTCATATCCCATATATTGGGTCAACATAGTTATCATCAAACTAAAGTGGGAGTGCACTTCTAGACATTGATAATATAAGGGGTGGCTACATCCATTCCTTGTGTATGTCCATATATATATATATATATATATATATATATATATATATATATATATATATATATATATATATATATATATGTATATGTATATGTATGTATGTATGTATGTATGTATGTATATGGAGATGAAGTGGATGGGAATGATCTACCTCTATCATAATAGGGGTAGGAATCATATAAACTGAAATATGGGGTTGGATAGATAGAAAGATCAAGGTAGGGGATAATGGGTCCAAGCCAACGGAAATGAGTTGTAATATACCTACAAGGTATCAACTTATAGATAGAGATGGGGTTAGTTGGGCCAGATACCACCCTATCTCTATATTGAAAGAACTATAAGTTAGGGTAGATGTCCCTATGATAATGTTGATAGGGGTTGTAGGTGGGTGTATATTTAGTCCAAACTCTATTGAGATAGGGTAGGGTGCCCTATCCTATCCTATCCCATTGTAGGGTAGGTGGCCCTATATATATATATATATATATATATATATATATATATATATATATATATATATATTGATAGGACCTTAGGGGTCATTATATATAGATAGGCCAAGTGTGCCATGATAATGGGATTCTATCAATAGAAAAATGATAGGTGAAATACATTTCTTGACTAAATGGGGAGGGTGGTTGTATCCATTCCTTGTGACCTTACTCTGATTTTGATAACCCTATCTCCATATGGAAGGATTTGGAAAAAAATACTTATAGGTATTTAAAACATATAAAAATTCAATATTTGAATTCAAAAAAATTTCACTATGGTGGTGGTTATCTTGCTACTTCATGTGGTTTTGTGCCATTGTCAAGTTCTCTCTAAAACATGAGAGTACCTTTTAATGGTATTAAATGTTTTATTTGACTACTAAGACCTTTGAATGGACCTTCAAATGTGAAGTGACGGATGGTAGATAGTAATAAAATAGTTGGTTTGGTTTCTTATCATTCCTCCTTTGGCTCATTATCAACCTCCCATGCTACTTTTTCATCATCTTCTTCATTGGCACCTTTAATATAGAAAATTTTATTTTTCGCACACTAATGTCCTCTACTATTCTTTCTATTAAAATTAAAGAATAACCATTTCCCCCTCTTCTTTTTTATTTTTTTGAGGAGTCAATCTAGTAGGTTGAATTAATGACTATGCTAAAGTGATTTTATTTTTTATACTTCTGAATGGCTTCCTTTCAGTGACTAGTGCCCTTGCCTCTAATCTACGTTCCATGATAATAGCCTTAGAAATAGAACTTGGACTAAATAAGGGATTAGTTTCTAAAATAAGTATCAAAATTCCACTACTAGTCCTTTTGCCATGCATGTGTTAGTTGTAATCCCATCTTGTGAAACATGAAATCATGCATCAACTCCTTCATACACATTATTAAAGGTAAATCCAAATTAAACAACTTATGTTTATCTTTTAGTGAAAGTCACACGATCTAATTTTTAAAGGAATTCAAGTCATTAATTATTTGAATTCTTTTTTTTAAAATAGATGAAGAGATTTTACACTAGGCATATTTTCCAAAGGAAGGCTATTATTGGTCATAAAATGATACCATAAAATATTTTGGTCATTAAAATAAATACCAGTGTGAAATTCATCTCAAACACATTTTATAAAAAACTTCATAACTTTAAAGGCTTTCCAAATGTTATTATCCACCAAAAAACCTTATATCATAATAGGGATACTGTAATTAACAAAGTGTGAAAACCTATTTTCTTAAAACTAGCCTTACGACAAGGGGTGCTTATAGAGATGTAGTGCCTTAGAAGGATTTTACATGCCTAATTACCTTAAATTTCCCTAACCACCCACTTGGCACAAATATTAGTGCTTTGTCAATAAACATCAATAATTCTCATTCCTATTTTATCACAAAGAAGGAAACAAATGTCCCAAGATACTATGTAGAAGTCTCAATTTTACTTAACATTATCCAAGAGAAAATCTCTAAGTACTTTTTCTATTTTTTCATATAGGGATTTATAAGGGGCCTAACATGAAGAGTAGTAGACATGAGTGGAACCTAAAACTTACTTACAATATAAAGAGGCTTAGAAATCTAATAATAAACTTTCTTTTCCACTCTCTCAATAACATACTACCATAGCTTGGAAGGAGAACTATCAAAATCAAAGGGAATTCCTATAAATTTACAAAAATACCTCTTTTGTTTCCACTCCCATTGATAAGGTTTAAGCCACTTTGGTAAGTGGGAACATGCTTTGTCTATAGCAATGGGTTTTAGCCCATTGTAAATTGGACCCTAAAGCTTTGAAAAGAAAATTCAAGGTAGTGAGGCACCTCTTTGAAGGAATCTTATTACTTATTGAGAGTGAGGAAAGAGTCATCTCTAAAGTGGAAATTAATAAACTGAGACGAGCGATTAGGAAGAAAAATTACCATGATGAGTCCTTGTTTCAATTTTTAGGCAAGTAGATATCCACATACTTCAGTGGCTAGCCATGCAAAGCAAATGAAAGGGGGTAACCTTATTTAATGTATATAAAAAAACCAAATATGTTGTGCCCATCAATGGTGAGACATGTTAATGATTCAAAGAATAATGTTTGAAATTTTGGGAGAAAAAATTGACCATAACCCAAGGTTTTAAGCATTGTAATAATTAAGGTACATTCTATTTTATCATTTTTTTTAATATAAAGCTTGAGAAATATGGTCATTTGGTGAGAGATGCAATCCCACTCCATTCCTTCCCAAACTAAGATTATATTATCTAGTATGTATCTATTTTTGAAGAAACCAATCTACTTTAATTTGATGATTACAAGAGGATATGTAAAAGGTGATTCATTAAGGCTTTAACAATGATTTTGTAGGACATGTTCAAAAGGGTTATTGAGCACCAATTGGAAATAAGTCTTGGATCACCAACCTTAGGAATGAACTTAATACTTCCTTTGTTAATGATGGCTTCTAAAGACTTATTTTTTAGGTTTTGTATGTAGACTTGAAGCAAATTAGGTTCTACAAATTTCTAAGTAGATTTATAAAATTTACAAGGAAAGCCATTAAGCCATTAGAGAGAGGAATTTCAAAGTTTTTGAGTTGAAAGGATTAACTTATGAGGCACCACATCTAAACATTCTTGAAAATCCTATATTCTCTCTATTGAATCTTCTTAATGTTGGAACACTAGCTTATAGTAATCTAAAAATGACAACAGGATCTTTGGTGAATTGATGAAATATCAGTGAGGTATTTTGATGGCTTTGATTTTATCCTAGATTGTTTGGCCTTGAGATATTTTAAAAAATAATTCAATGCACAATACCAAATTTTGAGAAAATATAAATGAATCTTGATTTTTACCCCTTTGGTCATATGACTATCTGTTAATTTTATATTGTGGTTGAGAGAGGAACCCATGGCTTGTAGCCAAGAATCAAAAGGGTTATACTCAAGGAAGGATAAAATACTCTAGTATTTCTTACTGATAACACCATTAGCATGCTTCCAAACACATGTAATATACTTATCATAATGGTGTAGGACACTGGTGGTATAATTGATCACATCATTTCACCACAAAATATAGCTAGAAGCATATGGTGGATGTGGAACCAAATTACACACTCTAGTTATGAGTTAGATAGTATCATCATGGATGAGAAGGGAAATATTAATAAGGAATTAATTGTGGGGGACTTTGGGATGGTTAATGCCCCACTCCAATCTATTGGTGATAGGATTATGATTAGAAATATTTTTTTTCAAATGGACCGTGATAGCTTGCCCATAAAAAATACAAAGGGAGAACACATGTTACTCATAAATCATTACATAGTCCAAATGTTTAAGGACCCAATTGGCATTGACTCGAATGTTAGACCCAGTTAACCATGGTTTGTTTGTTAATGAATGACACTGAAATGTCAGACCAAGAATAATGGAATGAGAAAATGACAATTTTTTACAAACCAAAGTTATATTTGCATTAAACAAATTAATAACTAATACAATATTTATAGTCACAATATGGTTATTCATTTTACCTTCCACTACGAGATAAAAGCTCTCTACAAATAATAAATAATATTAAATAATATTATATACAATAATATTACATCCCCCGTTAATATGTAGGGGTAATTTTGAGAAGAAACATGCCTCTAAAAATTGTATTTTTTTCTTTTCCAAGTGTTTTTGTTAAGATGTTTGTTGGTTGCTCAATAGTACGACAATGTAGAAATTTTACATTACCATCTTTAACATAATTTTGAATCAAATGAAATTCAGTGTTTATGTACTTGGTTCAATTGTGAAATATTGTATTCTTCACCATTTGAATTGAAGATGTGTTACCAACCATGATTGATGTTTACAAAGTATGTTATTCCTTCAAATCTGAAAAAATCCTTTTGAGTAACAAAAATTTTCTAATTGCCTCTAAAGCTACCATGTATTTTTCTCATGATGAAGAAATTATTAGCAGTAATTAATTCTTTGACTTCCAAATAATACCCATTATTACCAAATTTATTAGAAAACCTGAAGTAGATTTCCCATCTTCGTAGTCATTAGCATAGTCAGAATTTAAATATCCGACTAGGTTGAAGTATCCTACACCAAAATATTTGAGCCAAAGAATTTATATTCCTTTTAGATATTGAAGAACTCATTTTGATGTTACCCAATGACTTTCTCTAGGTTTTTGCATGAATCTAGAAAGAACACTAACAACTAAATAAATATTTGGTCTAGTTGTGATCACATATCAGACTTCCAATAAGTTGTCTATATTTAGTGGCATTTACCAAATATGTGGTATCGTTTGATGTCAATTTCAAATTTTGTTCCATGGACATATTGAGAGGCTTAGTATTTGTCATTTTGAATTTTTTTAGAATTTCCCAATATATTTATATTGAGTGATGAAGATATAATTTGATTTTTTAATCACTTCAATACCCAAATAGTAATGAATATTACCTAGATTTGTTATTTTAAATTCTTTTATCAACTCTACTTTGATTTTTGTTATGTATCTCTCATTATTTCCTATGATGAGTAGATCACCCATATACACCACTTGAAATACAAATGTTTTGTAAAATTTTTTGACAGAAATAGTTGTATTTATAGTGGTTTATGCGGATGATATTTCAATTTGTATTTCAAATTATTTCAACTAGTGATTTTTCCAACTCGCACACTTTGTGCTCTCAGTCGTCTACTAAAAAATATTCTGGCCAAGTGTTTGTTTGAGATCACCATTCAAAAATGCAATTTTTATGTCCATTTTATAAACATTCTATCCATTTTGAGTTTTTGGAACAAACAAAGTTTGAATGTTATTCCATTTTGTTATTGGTACAAAGGTTTCCTTGTAGTTTATCCCTTTTTTTAGCAAATCCCTTGGAAAAAAGCCTTGCTTTGTGTTTTTTAAGTGAGACCTTTGACTTTTATTTATTTCAAAAGACTAACTTGAAAGCAATTGGTTTACATCCAATTGGAGGATTGACCAATTCCCAAGATCCATTTTTTACCATTGCATCATACCTCACTCTTCATTGGTGTTCTCCATGCATCAAACTTTTTAGTTTGTTTGAAGGAAGTAGGTTCAAATTCAAAAGTAACATTGACTTGTTATTATGGAGGGTCTTTTGAGGCAAGATTTTCTATCTTATCTTGAATTTTATCTAGGAACTTATCCTAGTGTTTTGCGGTTATATAAGCACTTAGAGTGCTTATTTGTACAACCTCATCAATTCTTACATATTTTAATATTTGTTTGGCCCATTGTGGTATCTTTTTCTAAGTAACTTGCAGAATCATCGATGTCTCATTTTCTTGATTTGAAGTTCTAGTTTTAGACATAGGACTACATTTTGATGAAGTTTTAGTTTCTTCCAAAAGGGGAGTGTTGTTTTCACTTACATAAGTCAATATATATTCAACTATTTTCTAATTACTATTTCCCCCTTCAATTTCTAGAACCTCCATATCAATCTCCTTGAAAACATCAAATTTAACATATTTTTCAAGTCAATTCAATTGGTGACTGATTCTTGTTATGTCCTTAATAGTTTCATAAAAGATAATATCTCTTGTGGTGAGAAATTTATTTTTGTTCTCATCAAATATTATGTATGCCTTTAAGGATTCTAAGTATCCCAAAAGGATGCATTTATGATTCACGTGGTCTAATTTATTCTTTTTCTCCATGGGAATAAATGCATAGCAAGTGGATCTAAAAATCTGAAGATATTGCATTTGAAGGGAGATGACCACACCAAACTTCATATGAATTATTTATTTGAAGGGTTATTGATGGTGACCTAATATAGATATATACTTCTACCCAAAAATATATATCTATCCCTTTGAAACACAACAATGTTTGAACCATGTTCATTTACTCAACTACATTTTGTTGAGCAGTGTAAGGGACTATGAGATGATGCTTGATTCCATTTTTAATTAGATATGTTTCAAACACTTTTGATGTGAGTTCACCACCATCGTTAATTTTGAATTTCCCAATGCAAGATTGAGTTTCATTTTCAACCTTTGTTTGAAAATTTTGAAAATTTAGACTTCTGATTTTTTTTGTAGAAAATAGATCCAAGTCATTTTGTTGTAGTAATCAATGAAAAACATGAATTAATTGTGACCACTAGTAGAAATAACTAAAAGAGAGAAAAAATCAGAGTCAACCAACTACAATTTTATTTTTTTTTTCTATTTTGACCTTTGAAATGGTTTCCTTTCATGTTTGGCTAATATGTAGGCTTCACACTTTTCAATAGTTTTGGGTAGTTTTGACAAACCTACAACACTAATTTTTTAAGTGTGTGAATTATATAATAATGAGTATGCCCAAATGTAGCATTTTAGATAAGAATTCTTGGCATTCATTCTCCAATGATATGAGAAAAAATTCTTGGAATAAAGTGTTCAGCCCTGAGTTTCAACAATTTGCCTTCTTCATATCCAATAAGAACAATTGTATTATTACATTTTATTGTGACATTCACCTCTCAATCATAAAAAAAATGGAGTGGCCTTATTTTCAAATGAGTACTAGAAACAACATGTTTCTTTTCAATTGAGGAAGTTATAACACATTGCAGAGAATGAAGTTTGAAATCCCTAGTGAGTTGAGTTGAATTGAACCTTTGCCTTGAGGTTACAGACTTGTTTTGTCTAAAAAATATACAAGACCAAAATTTTCTTCATAAAATTCCTCAAATAATTCTATTTATAAATTCATATTTTGTGTGGCACCAATGTCATAACCCAAGAATTACTCTAGATTAAACTCATTGAGGCATTATTTGCTTTGACTGAAATGGAAACCACACATTCATTTAAAAACTAACCCAGATTTGGTTTTGAGTATTTCTTCTTTCTATTTTATAATTTTTGTTTTATATATGCTTTAATCTTATCCCATAATGTTTTTCATTCTTGGGTCTCATGTCTCCCTTTCCTTTCATAATGTTTGCAAAATAAATGTTGTCTATTATTTTGGTTTCTTCATGTTGACTATTATTTTTGCACCCCCTCACCCTTTATTTTTCCATTTTACTTCATAATTTCCACTATTGTCAAAAGAAAATAATTTTTTATTATAATAAAATAAATATTTATCCTATGGACTCAATTTTTATTTCAAAGGGTTTTTCTCTCTCAGCCATCTTCTCAACTAGTTGATCAAAAGTGAGAGTATTCAACATATTATTTGCTTGCAAAGACTCAAGGTAGGTTGAGTATGTAGGGAGCAGAGATTTCATGAAGGAAATCATGTATACATTAGTATTTACACCAACAGCATCAATTATCATGTTTGATAGTATGAATTTTTTAATCCAAACATATGACATCACCATTATTCAACTCAAGATTAAACAATTTCAACTGTAAATGTATGAACTCCAATTATGAGTGAAAATCATATAAGTCTTTCAATTTGAGAAGAGATTTCCAAGGAGTTTTGAATCCCTATATGTGATGAAAAACCTCATCATCAAATAAAACCCACATCAAGGCCAATACTTTTGGATTATTGTGTTTACATGATTGTATCACATTTGCTTCCTTAGGTTCAACAGGTTGTGCATCATTTTCAGACAAGTCAAATCACAAGTCATTTAAAGTGAGAGTATCCTCCATCTATATTAACCATTCTAACTAGGTGTCCTTCCTAGTTAGTGTTGTTCCAGTAATAGTTTTGATTGAGTGTATGTTTATCAAGGGGTATGGATTGGTTCCTTGTCACTCCAAAAGGTTCCCTTATCTATATACCACCCAACTGATATATCTATCAAACCTCTATATATGCTTTCCCTTCCTATATACTTGGTAGTACATGGAATAAACTCATACTTTCTATATACCTAATAGTATTTGAAAGATATGTTAAATCATGTGAGATTAGAATGGCATGTTGTACCTAGGTAGTACAGAAAAAATATTTACTTTATCTAAGATTCCTGCTTAATAATAAGTCCTTGTATGTGGGAATAATAATCTTGTATACTTAAAGTATTCTTAATTTTTATATTTAAGTATAGCGATAGTCATAAATGGGTAATAAATAGAATGGAAAAATGATGAATTTCATTATTTCTCCTTGATGATTTATTGGGATGATATCTAAAATGTTATTTTTTTAGCTATATAAGGCTATAAGATCAATGGTTTGGTTGCAATAACATTATTCGTAAACATGAATTAGAGACACCATTAATACAAAATGTTACTATTTATTTAAACCTATATAATTTGTTTATTTGAAAAAATTTGATTTTGAAAAAATAAATTATTTTAAATTTGGTTTGCAAATGACTTAATTTTGATATTTTGAATAAGTTAAAAAAAAAACTTAATTAGGAATATCATCCATAAGTGTTTATGATTTTAATTGAAATAAAATATACATAAAGTTTAAAAATAATTTAACTTATATTTCCTTTTAGGGCTTCCTCCTCCCATGTGGTTATTGTGTTGGTAAATTAATTGATATGAAATTTAATGCACTTGAATGAAGTCCCACACAACTAAAAATTTAATGCACTTGAATGGTCAAGGCAACCTAAAACACATTTGGAAGACTAAGGTGCAGTCCAAAACATCACTCTACAGGGGAAAAAAAAGTCTTAGTTTTAAAAACAACAAGTTTTAATGCCAAAAGTACATAATTCAGCTTCTTTTAGTTAAAAAACACAATGTAAAATGCCACACATCTATTTTAGAGTGCCTTATAGTCTTTAATGCATAGCCTACAATATTCAAACACTAAAATAAAACATCCCAATAGTGAAAACACAATGTGAAATGCTTTTGGACCCAACTAACATAGTCAAAATGCATCCTTCTAGCTGACACACAGGTCTAAAACAATTGGAAAGTTTGTAGGTAAGATGTCCCAAAAACCAAAGTTCATTCTCATACAACCAAAATGCCAAACTCAATTCAAATTTTAACTAATTATTGAGAACAAAATAAAAAATATATTTGAAATTAATTTTGATTGGTTAGAAATAAAAAGTGGTTGATATTGAATGGAGAAAAAAATGACAAACCCTGTGCTCTGATACCAATGTTAGGTTAGTGACAAAAGTGATAATTTGGTGCAAATTATATTCACATTAAAAAATATATAATATTTATATCAATAATATGACTATTCATTTCACCTTCCATGAAGATTATTCAACTTCCCCATGTAGACTATTCATCTACCACTATGAGAAAAAGGTCTTTAGAAATAAAATTGAGAATTAAATAATATTATGTAAAATAATATTACACAAAATAATGGGTCCACAAAAATCTAATAGCATTTAAAATAATACCATGCTTCACATTCCATTATGCACCACCTCATTAAAAGGGTGTGAACTTTGTCCTTATGACTCTCAATCATATTAAAGTCATCACAAATCAGCCAAGTAGAAAGTGGTATATTGTTAGCGAGCCATATCCATAATACCTTTCTGTCAAAGCCATCATCAGGGACATAAACATTGAGAACCCCTAACAATGACCATCAATATCAATTAATACCCAAATAATTCAATGTGATGGATCTTCTCCCAAGGAAATAATTAAGGGGGCAAATTTTGGTGAAACCAAAATATTGGCACCACGATGTTTATCTTCATGTGACAAGGAAAAGTGAAATGCATCAGACCATATTATTATCAAAGAGGACTATAAAACAAACCTTTAAATCTTAAATTATTGTAAATAAACAAAATCTAGATCAACCAACCATTGACAAGTAGCATGTACAAAGAATTTGAGAGATGCCTTTGTGACACCTCAGACATTTTAATGAGAGAAGATTCATTGAGAAGAATCCTCCATGATTAATTCTCCTTGCCCATCCTCTAAATCTTATTTTTATCCAAGTACTACAAAATGATCACCCTATAAATATTTTTGGTGTTGCAAAATAAAATCCCCAAGTAAAATGAATAGTGTTTAGCCTCATTCACTTCTCATGGAGAGTCATTACCACCGTGAGATGGGATTCATGATTGTCATGTGGTAGGATCACCTTTGAAAGGTGTCCTTGATATAAAATTGATTATAAGAATGTGATTAACTTGAAAAACATAGATCTAAGAGGCCATCAAAATGTTAGTAGACTGAGGATGATTAATGGGATGGGGGATAAAGTTGTCCATATTTTTACCTCCTAATGAGGCTTCTTACTGGGAGGAGTGGGGGATACCTTAAGGATCTTATTATTTATGGTGGATTTCTTGTTATCCACCATAGTCCATCATTGTTTCTTCAACCTCCTTTTGATTCTTAGGTAGTGCATTTTTGATATAAAGCTTTGAGTGGACCATAAGTGGGTATTCACAAATCCTATGATCAAGAGCTTGACATTGAAAGAAAGTGTTTGTAAGCTTGAATTATGTTATCTTCTACAAAAAGTGATCCATCCCTACTTGAATATCAATATATTATTTCATGTCTTTTATCAAATCAACCTTGACATAAGATCGCTTATTAGAGCATGTAGAATAAAACCTATCAATCTCAATTCAAGAGCAACCACCATATGGATTTGGCAATCTCAACAAGGAAATCCCATAGAGGAAGAGAAATACTTGGTATCTCAACCTAGACATGGACCTTAATGAATATCTACTTAAACACTTATAAATTATGAGATAAGGGGTAAAAATCATAAGGGTATACCTAAGGAACTAATAACTTGACCTAGAAAGGAGACCTATAGTTGTGAAGGTTCCTTAAATGAGTACAAGATAAACCCTTAGTGAGGTTACAAACACTAGTACCCTAAAACCCTAAGGATTTTTAGTGGTGTCGAATCCAAACATTGAGGGAATTCCCATAAGGGATGCAACCAACATAGTAAGCAATGCGACAATGATTTTCATACCACCTACATAGATTATCAACAACATCTACTTTTAAACAAACATCTCTTCATAGACCTTTATAATAATTTTTTGAGTTTGTTTTGGTACCATCCCTCCCAATCTCGACACTAATGGTTGTGACATATATGTTAAGGGCCATTTAAAAATATTTAATTCACCCAAAGGACTGAGATAGAAATGTAATAATTATAGGTTTAGTATTATAAATCTTACAAAAGAGGTATGAAAATTAGGTGAGACAAGCCAACCAAATGCAAGTCATACATGCAAACTCTAGCACAATAAATTTCTCCTTTAATATGAAACATTTTAATTGTTATATATATACAATGATTTTTTTAATAAATTATATTCATCTATTAGAGGAGGTATGCAATTGTTTTCAATTTATGAATTTACTATAATATTTAAGGTTATCTACATTAATTAAAACAAATGTTATTAAGAATTTGGTGGAGTGAAAAGTTGAGGCACTTATTCCAAGATACCAAACTTTCATGAGTGACTCCCCCAATAACCCACTATTATATATAATTACTGAAATATACTAAAACAATTCCAATATAAAATAGATGTTAGAGCTTGCATTCCCTACTGCCTTATTTCATTATATCTATTATAATGTGTTAATACCTTAATAGTGATTTTAATATGTGTGAATTTTATGGACAAGTTTCATGAGTCTTATCACCTTTTCCTTCTAAGATGACATACCATTATGTTGCATATCTTGCAATATATTAGATTGGAAGCTCAATTGGGTAGTATTTTTGTTTGTTGGTTAAGAGGATGAAAAGAAGTTATTTTTATGAATTGAGGTACATGTAGACTTCCATAATGTGGCTGAAAAAATGTTTAGCTTTTGGGTTATTTTGTTTGTTTCTATTCATTGTGTTTCATTCCACTTTCAGGTTACTAGCAAAGATTTTTTTCCAAAGGTTTTGGCAATCTTGGTAACAATGAATCTGAAATAAGGCTTGAAGATTTTTTTGGTTGTTAACATGGAACTTAGATCAATTAACTTGTAAATTTAAGTTCATTATGATGAATGGTGAACCTAAAATAATCAAGAACTTCCTCTTGAAGACTCTTTGGCTACTAGCATGGAACTTTGATCAATTAACCTATAAATTTAAGTCTACCTTGATGAATGGGGAATATGAAATAATCAATAACTTCCTCTTGAATACTCTTCACATGGAATTCAAACCAATTAACTTGTAATTGTAAGTCCTCCTTGATAAATGTTAAACTTGAAATAATTAAAATGTTTCTTTTGAAGACTCTTTAATTATTAACATAGATCTCAGTTGTAATCTAATTAACTTGTAAATATAAATCTACACCAAACTAGTGCATTTGTAAAACACTCACAACTAATTATTTTTAATTTATTGTAGCCTCTCTTGAGCCAATTATCTTGGCTCAATTATCCTTGCTAGGAATGAGAATTAGTACAAATGGATATTATAAGGTTGATCACAGATTGGTTAGATTCCATATGCTTAAATTTATCATTTTCTTAATTAAAACACAATTATGCAACATGATTAAGAATTTTAATGTTCAATTTTTTGTTGCATCACTTTTTTTTTAAATGAAAAATTGATCTAGCTTTATAATGTAAAGTTTTATTTTTGAGTAATCAAATATCAGTTTAGTTATGAGGATTTCAAATTATAGTTTTTGTAGGATGAGTGCACTTTGAAATCCTCCTATTCAAATGGATAACAAAGGTTATTATGCCAACTATTACTATAAAAACATTAAATGGGTAACAAATAGTAAAACTTGAATAGAAAACTAGATAAAATCTAAGGTGTTGAATTAGTGTTGAATTTTTTAATAACCAAACAATACACACCCCCACACAATAATAGGGGAAGGGGAAACTTGGGGGAAAATTAATTCTATAAAAATAAGTGGAGTTTGGTTAGCCCTTATCAGTGCATTGGATTATGATTTTGAACTAAACACAATGAAATAAAATTGTGAAGAACAGTTGTAATAGGAATATAAATATCTACAAATGTATTTTAAACACTTAATTTTGGTACAAGGTCCTTTTACATTGTATCTTTGTCATGCTTTCTCACACTTCTTGTTTGTGTACTTTTAGTTATTTTTGGAAACTCTCCATCCACATTATACCTCGCATAGCCTTGTGTCATCTATATTTTCTCATAAACACCTCAAATGTGTTAGTTGTCAATGTCAATATTCTGGTTAATCATCTTCTATTTAGCTTGATCTTCATTTTAATCCCTTTTTTCCTATTGGGTCATAATTGGTAGTTCATTGATTCTATTTTGGTCACAACTGATGGTCTAGCCAAGTTATCTTCCTTTTGTGGGTATTTTCCATCTTAAGTTGATTCTTGGTGGCTTAATTGGTACTTATCACTACTCTCCATGGTCAAAATATGCATGAATGTGTCCTTGTGAAGCTTATATATATAACGTACCTTTAATCATTTTAGATCAAGTATAAGTCTCCTATCATTTGGATATCATACAAGCCAAGTCTCTCATTAATAATCATTAAGTCTTATCAAAAGTTATACATATTTTGTCAAATGAACCTACCCATTGAGCCTACATTGCATCTTAATCAATTCAAATTTTGTATCATCACACTCATATCAAGAGAAGGCCACAATGAAAAATATAATTACATTTAATTATCTATGGAGAGGAGGTGAAGTCCTTGCTTTCATTTTGGTTAGCAAAACTTATAAGCACTACAAAAACAATAAACCCTAATTATGAACATGTAGGATATTTAGTTGTAACTCTCAAGAGGGGGCCTAAGTCATTAAAATTACACATTTATATATTCTTGAGACATTGTGGTGAATTATGGTTACAAAATGGATACCATTTTCTAATTACTGTATGCATTGATGAGATCAAATGAAACAAGGATTGTGATTATCATCAGCTAGTAAAATGAAACAAAAAATTTTAATTCCTTAAAAGTAGTAGAGGACAAAATCGTAGCATAGTGTCATAATCAAAAGCATATGGTCACAATAAGTAATCCATTGATTATATCCCTCTCCTAGAAAACAAAGTCTGCATCCCAGAGGATCTTTTGTGCATTTCTTATAGCCCATTTATAGAATCTCAATCAGCTTCAAAACCTAGGTAAGTTGTATTAAGGTACACATCTCTCTTTATCCACATCTTTTAGTTTTACATTTTAATTATCAATCATTCAATCATTTAAGTCTTAATCTCAATTCACTAAGGTAATTCAGACTTGTATTTTATTATATTTTATAGATCTCCCTTGTGCACATTAGTTTTACATTCACATATTGGCATAATTTTTAATTAGTGGACATCACAAAATAAATAAAACACATACGTGAAGATGAAATTTTATACAAAGAATAGTGTTGCATTCATTAGGTAAAGACCAAAATGAGCCTATTTATTAATTATCAAGGAAAACAAGAACACAAGGGAAATGTTTATTAGTCCTTAATATGACTGAGTGTGAAATAGTTCATGCAATTCACTCTAGATGACAAAAGTTCTGATTTTAATATTGCATATGCACATAAATCAACAAACAAAACTTTAATTTTTTTGAACAAATATCATGTTATATGCTCCATGCCTTTATGTATATTCAACAAGCTCAATGATCAAAACATTTGCTTATAAATATTTTATTAAGTAAAGTTTGATAAGTAAAAAGAGAACTCGCACAATGCACAAATAATTATTGATTATGATTCCAAATTAACAATTTGAGCCTCTTATTGATGATATCTATTTTGAGTAACTTTTAGGTGGAAAAAGGAAAGCTTAGAGCTCTATAAATGGGCAGAGAAGAGTCATCCTCCATTAACAATGATTCACTTTTCACCTCTTATCTTCTTGGTTCTCTTGGTTACCTTGGTCTTATCTTTTCCCATATCTTTTTGTTGGTTTGTGTCTTATGGTAGTTATGGTTTGGCTAGGTGTGTGGTGTCTTAGGCTTGGTGTTACGTTTTTATTTTCCTTTTTTTCTTTGATTTTTTCTCCCATGCTTGTTTGGTTTCCCCCATCTTTTATGCCATAGTGGCTTTTGGTTTTAGAGATCTTTGTTAACATTTATTCAGGGTTATTTATGGAGATAACCCTGAAAGGTTCCACAACTCATGTGAAGTGTAAAGAGGATGAAAGTATTTATGAATCCTATTTTGATAAGATCAATGGTGAGTATTATCCTAATGCAATCACTATTTCAAATTTGGTTGTCAGGGAAGAAGGTAAAGGTAGTGAGAGTAACAAGATCTTTAGTAAAATTCTATGACAAGAGGAGGTCTATAAGCACTCAAAGGGTGTGAGGTTATTATTTGTGGCCATGGCACAAGAATAATTGGTGGAAATGAGTGGGTATTAAATCAAATTAGTAAGTCCCCTAGTTTGATAAAAACCCTAACCTTATGTCAAAATGAGTCTATGGAGAATGACTTGTAGATAGAAGAAGCACATGTAAAAAATATTGGGGTTTTTTGGTTTTCTTAAATGGGAATTTGTTGCCTTCTATAAATTTATTTGATAATTAGTTAAACTTTGTGGGGGAAAAATATGGGCATCTATATCAATTTTTGTAGAATGTTTCAAAAAGGGGTTTTCATTGTCATGTTTAAAATTTTGAATATGCAAATAAGAGTCATTAGTAAACCTTTATGGAATGTTGGTCAATATGTTTTTAAGGTTATTCCATGGAGCCCTAACATTGACTGTAATGATATTGTGTTCAAGACTTCTCTTGGATGGGTTGATATTTAAAATGTTTTGATGCAAAAATGGATTTTTCTTCCATAGGCCCTTAAATCATTAGGATAAGTCCTAAGGATTGAAGATACTAGAAGATCCATGTCTCACCTACATACCATGGTCTTGATTTATTTGGAACCTTTATAAATATTTAGGGTTAAAGGAGAATCCGCCTCTTGTTCTATTAATGGTTTGGGGGGTATCAGTGCTTTTTTTTTTTGAAAAAAGGGTGGCCACCTCAAAAAAAATTCCCCCTCTTGAATAGAAATAGGAACTCTATCAATAAAGATCAGAATAGTTTGATTCAAACCACTGGTGTTAAAATTGATGTTTACTTTAGAAATTCCACTATTGATGTGGTTAAGAAAGATAACCCTTGCTTTGACCTAGAAATAAATAGACACATAACACCACCTGATGCATAATTGGGAGAGATAATAGTTAAAGCTTATGGTGAAGAAGTTAACACTCCTTACCCATCTAGTGATTTTCTCATACCTTTGGGTCCAAGGGTACCTTATTTATTGGTAATCTCCCCTCTATATATTAAAAGTGAGGTGATTGGGATAACTTACCATGTTTCTTCAGTCTTAGTTCCTGAGGGTTCCTTAGTATAGAGTGATCCATTTGAACCTCAAGAAGAGGCTTTTTAATTTATTAAATAAATACCCTTAAAAGAATATTTTTTCACCTTTTTTGGACCACCTAATTCTAGGTTTTATACCCCTAGCACCTTGCTTGATTTTGGGCCCATTGTGTTGATAAATGATTTGGTCCCTGTGCTTATTTATTTGGATCCTTATAATTTGAGAGAGATATTTAGCCATGGCAGAGAAAGTTACTCTTACTCATTTGGACTTGAATGGTATTCTTCTGACTGGGAAGCTTAAAGTAGGAACAAAGAGATTAAAAATTGAGACAATTTTTGTTTCTTTTCAAGGACCAACATTTGGTAAGGAGTGTAAAATAACCAAAGGAAGGTCTCAAGCCAATATAGAAGACTCCAAAAATAAATCTAGGGAAAATAAGGTGCCCCAATGTTTCACTAGAATTTATCAAAACAAATGAGGGCTTAATCCCTCAAGCCAACCAAAGTAAGCCCCCTCTTTTATTTATTAAAATTATCAGTTGGAATGAGGGGTTTTGATTCCCCTGACAAAAATCTTTTTGTTAGATAATGTAGACACTCAGGGGAGAAAAGTGATTTCTTGTTGCTTCAAGAAGTTAAGGAAGTAGGCTCTAAAATCAACTTTGTTCTCAACTTTATTTGGCCAGATTATTCACACTTCTCTCCTAGTAATTATAGATGAAAGGGTGGGGCTTCTATTCTGATTAATTTTAAATGGGCAGATTTTATTATTGAGTGTGATTTATCCCCTTGTCATGGATCAATGTGGATTGTCATTGACCATAATAACTAGGTTTTTCGCATATGTAATGTGTATGCTCCAAATGACTATAAGGATAAGACAGAATTTATGGAACTAGTTTGCATCCAACCTAAAAGGTATCCCTTAGATTATGGGGTTGATTTTAATATGATTGAAGAAAGATAAGATAAATAGGGTGGAGAGCCACATGATTATAAAAGCAATGATCTTTTATTTTGGTTTATGTTGAAATGTATTGATAACATCTTTGACCTTCTTAATAAAGGTAAAATGTAAAGTAATGGTATTTGGTTTACATGGTGTAACAATAGAGTCAAATCCAAGAGATTATATTCTAGGCTTGATAGGTTTTATCTAAATAAGGACCTTTTTAATGCTCAACAAGTTGACAAAGGCAATAAGGTGAATGTTTTTACCTTCACCATCTCTGACCACCACCCCATTGAGATTATTGTCTTCCTAAATTCTGAGCTGGATTCTAGAAATTTTGAATGGAAAGGTCCCTATAAACTTAATGTTTCCCATTTGAAAGATAATGAGTGCAGGGAAGGTGTTGTGACTTCTTAAAAAATAGGTAAATTGATATGTGAGTCTTCTTCGAGTACTGACCAATGGAATAGTAATATTGATCTAACTAATTTTTTATTACAACCTATGGTCAAATCAAGGCTAAGATAATAAGGAAGGTTGCTATAGAGAATTAAGAGAATTTGATTTTTGTTGAATATGCATTACATAAAGACCCTACTAATGTTGGCATTATTGAGAACTTGGTTGTGCTTAAACACCAATTTAGGCAACACTAAATTTACTTAGCTAAAGGCCCTTAGATTTGATCTAGATTGAACTAGTAAAAAAATAGGGATAAGGGCTCTAAATTCTTCTTTAGGTTTCTAAAGGTGAAACACATTAAGTAAAAAATCATAAAGACTGATATTGATGGGATGTTCACTGAAGAGCCTAGTAAAATTAAGAAAGTTTTCTTCTATTTTTACACCAACATTTTTTTAACTGATGGGTTAATTCCTTAAGTTGATCATAACAAAATTTTATGTAGTAGGTGTATTATGAAGAAGGTTTCTCTTGAACAAGCTACCTCCTTGGATAGTGAGATCTCCCTGGATGAGAAATTATATATAATTGACTCCCTTAAGTGTGACATTTCCCCTAGGATTGATGGATTCTTTTTTGAGTTTTACAAAGCTAATAAGGATTGGATAACTCAAGATTATCTCAAGATCTTTAAGGAAGCTATGAAGGCTAGCTCCCTTGATGAAAATATTAATAAAGGGGTTATCAAACTTATCCTTAAGGATCATGACCAAAATCAGGTAAAAAATTAGAGACCAATAACCTTGTTTAATGTATCTTATAAAATTCTTGCCAAGATTCCTACTAGGAGACTTTCCTCTTTACTACCTAAGATTGTCTTAGATACTCAGACTATTTTTGTGGAGGGTAGATTTATCCTTGATAACCTCATCTCTAGTTTGGATAAAATGCACTAGGTGTTGGAGTCTAAACATGATGTGGGAATGATTTTGCTTGAATTCAAAGAGGTGTATGATATAATTAAATGGTCATCTATTGACATGATGTTGAAAGCCTTTGGGTTTTAAGATAGATTTTGTAGAATGATTAGTGTCCTCTTTAAATATGCTTTATCTATGATTGAAATTAATGGTGAGCTTACATAATCTCTTAAGTTGTGTGGTCCCATTAGACAAGGCTACCCCATGGCCCCTTATTTATTTGTAATCACAGTTGAAGATTTACACTATATTTTGAGAAGCTATGCTATAAGACCCCTTGTTAAGGGTCTCTCCTTGCCTAATAAGTTATAACTAATTAACGTGTTTATTTTTTATGATACCAAAGTGTTCACATTATTATAAAAGGATAACTTGTAATAGGTTGCGTCTAGATTGGATATCTATTCCTATGCCTCTGGATCAAAAGTTTTGATGCATAAATCATTTATGATTTGTTGGGAGGAAAGGCCACCTGATTGACTTGTAGATTTTGGTTGGAATTGGAAAGGCCCAAACCATTTGGTTAGATATCTAGGCATCTACTTTGTTCTTATTTCCTCTTTTAAAAGATGTGGGAGTGGATTTTTTTTTAAATCAATAATAAAATTGATAAGTGGCATGGTCATCTTCTTTCTCTTCTAGGTAGAGTCCAAGTGTGACAAAAAAATCTTGCTTCTTATAATATCTACTATGCCTCATGTTGGCTATTTAATAAAACTCATATAAAAAAAATTCATAAGATCATTAGGGTATTTTTATGGTCTAACAGGAAGGGCAATAGGAAAATACATGTAGTAGCCTAGGATATTTACATTTTAAACCAAAGAAAATTGGGGGCCTTGGTCCAAAGAACTTGAGAATCCAAGTGATTACTCTAGTTGTTAAGTGGATTATCAAAGCATTAAAATGGGATGAACCTTAGCAAATTTTGATTAGCAATAATATATTGAGGGGTTTCCCTAAAATAAATCATAATTGGAAAGTGTTACGCATCTCAAAGCTTTTGACTAGATCTTTATCAGTTTAGGTTACAAGATCTCCCATCTTTCACTCAATATGGAAGGCTTGGGAGTTGGTTAAGCATATTATTATTTTTACACCTATGTTCAATGGCTTGGGTTCAAGGTGTTGCTGGTATATTTCATTTGGTGGAACCTCACTATCAATAATTGGCCTCTTATGTTCATTGGGAGTATTCTACTTGTTCTCGATTTGCTAAGGATTTGAAGACATTCAGTGACCTTTTTTCTTGGGATGGCTGGGATTTCTAAAAAAAAATTAACAATAGGTTTCAATTGTTTTCCTCTTAATGTAGGACTTATACCCTTCTTTTAAAATATCTCCATAATGTCATATATGTTTCTATTCTTGATGATGAGAAGGAATTTTGGGATAGCATTAAATAGATTAATGGCCCTCCTTTTAATGAATTTACCACGAAGATGTTTACAATAATCTTTTTTTTTCCAAAATCCTCTATCTTAGTCTTAACAATAAGTGGCATGTATGTGATCCTATCCAAATTTGAATGTTTAGGTTTCATGTGATTTGGGCTTCTTGTCTTGAGCCTAAAAAGATATGTTTAGATGGTCATTCTTGCAGAATAAGTTAGTTGTTGGTATTGTTATTTCTAAGGTTTATCTTAGTAAACCCTCTTGTCTTCTTTGTGGTGAGTTGGATACCATTAATCACCTATTATTTATTTATTCTTATGCAACTAGAGTTTGGAATTATTGCTAAAAAAGATGGTCATGTTTGTTTGAATGTGATATCTCTTGGTTTAGCATTACTTTTGGTTATGTTTTTGCTAAGAAAAAAGTTCATATTTTTTTCTATAAGTTTTGGTTAGTATTCTCCACCAAAATAATTTGTTTTATTTGGAAGCAAAGGAATATGGATGTTTTTCAATTTTAAGACTAGGATGTTACTAACTTCATAGTTGAAGTTGTCTCTAGTTTTGTTTCTATGTAGATCTATCTTACATTAAAGGTGTCACAGTCTCAATTGGAATAATATCTTGGGACAGGGATGATGAATATTATCTCCATATTTTTGTTAGATATTGGTGGATACCATATAATGAGTCTTATTTTAGATTGGAGGGCGTGTCATGATACATCAAATGATCTATAGATCTCAGAGTTTGATTAGGAAATAATGGAGTCCTATTTTAAATAAGAAAATGGCCTTATAATGGCATGGGTTGCTTCCTATGATTTTGATAAATATGGTATTTATGCTTGGGTAGCTACTAAAAAATATGTTCTTTTGACCCTACAAGTTTATAGTTCCCGTGCACAACAAGAGCAATTTAATGGGAACTTGGGGAATGAAATAGGTTGGCTTATGCTCTTAATATGTGTGTTAAATATGATCTTGTGTCTCATTATCTACTTGTACATGAGGGTGGGATTAGTCTTGAATCTCATGGGAATATTTTTCATTCTAATATAGAGGAAGTTGATTGAATGAAATGTTAGTAAGTTTACAATCAAGTTGGAAAAGGTTATTGAGAAGGGAGGTGAATAATAAATTGATGATATGGTTTAGTTTTTTAAGAATTACAATTTGAAAACTATACTTGAGAAGGTTGATTATTTTATCCCTCATTCTAGTCTCTGTGATTTTACTTCTGGACAACAAGGACCTATGCATGAGAAGACCGACCAACTAGAACCTAAGGGTGATGGCAAGAGTTTGACTAATTGTTATGATGGTGTTAAGATAATTGATTAAGTTTGGGTGATATGGTGTCCTTGTTGAGGATGGTGGTTAGTTTTTTCTAATTTTTTTTTTGTTGGTGCCACGATGCGGTGGCCATATTTATATTGTAATAATGTTAGCTTCGAATTAATCTTCCTACTATGTTTTATAACGCCTTAGTGGTTATTTATATGGTTCTTTCAACTTTTGACATATATACTTTTATTAAAACTCTTGAAATATTAAAAATATGTTTGTTTTGATAATAGTTTATCAACAATAACACTAAACCATAAAAAACTTAATTACATTTGCATTGTCTTATAAAATTACAAACTTATCTCATGGATTAGGTTACAATTCTTGTGTTAAAAAAAATTATTTTATTTAGTTGAAGCATAATCACAACCTACCTTGAATGTGGCAAAAAAAATTAGTTATTGTAGATAATAGTGACACTATGGATATATATCACTATACAAATGAGTAAAACTATTTGTCAAAGAGTATTCTAGAGTAATATAGGAAATTGTAGTAACCAAAAACCCTAATTTGTTAAAATATATCCCAAGAGTATGATGAAATAATTAAAAATGTAATGTAAATAAAAGAGAGGGGAAGAAGAATAAAATAGACACTCTTGGGCATTACAATTGAAAATCTAGAACTATGAGTGAAGTTTGGAACTACTAACTCAAAATTGAATATGTGAATCAGGCTGTGATCTGTAACTAGGTTATAAGTGTAGTGGGCAAATTGTGTCTAGTTAATAATAGACAAAGGGCTTATTATATCTCCCAATTGTGCACACTATATTTTTTGGGGCATTTTAACTTTTAGGGTTGTTCCACATACTTATATGGATTGGAATTTTGGTTTCACTTCAATAATTTGATGATATAAACTCTTAAATTTTATCTTCCTTAGATCTTGACCTTATTTTTAATAAATGTATAACAAAAGATTAAGTGCAAATTATTTCACCTAGGTAATATCTTGAGGAATTTCAACTATGTATCCTACATATTTGGAATTAAGATTCTATGGGGTTCTAGTGCATGTGAGTGGCTCCCAACATAATGAGATATAGGACTTAGCCCCCTCTCTAGATAATAAAATATAGTTATATACTTAGATATGACCTCCTTTTGGTACAAGATATGATATCACAAGACTTGAATTGATATTGATGCAATGCAGGCTTAATGTACAAACTCCTTGGTTGAATGTGTAAAACTCTTGATCATACTTGATGATTGTGTGTCAGACAAATGACTTGTAAAAGATTCATTTGATAAGAGCAGATGTGTCTCCATATGTTATAGCTTAGGATATATTTGTATATATAAGTATGGTGATAAATGAAAATTAAAGGCACAAAGAATTTGGCCATGGTGGGAAGGACCTATAAAATACATGCTAATTTTGACCTAAAGGGATAATAAAGCTTTAAACATAAGTGAAGATGAATAGACTACAATTGAATGGGATCTTAGGAATGAAAAAATTATATATATATATATATATAGATTAGTCAATGCCAATGAAACTCTAATGTAGGCAAATTTAGTTTGAAAATAGCCAAATGTATATAAGTAAACCAAGTGAAATATAATATAGAAAATGGTCTTGTATCAAAATTAAGAGCTTACAATAACTTAATGACTATAGAATTCTATTGAACAATTAAAACTTAGAAATTACATATATAATTAAATACTCCATCATATTTATGATGATCTTATGAAATGGAATTTAACCTTGAAAAGAAATGAGTTTGATCACTTCAAAATGAATCTTTTTCAAAAGATAAATTAAATGATACAAAAATTGAAAGATCCCTCAAAAAAAAATTTGGGTGGAAGTTGTCAAATTTATATAAAGATATTGTATTGTTCACTTGGCAAAAAGAAGGATTGATTTGAATTCTTACAATTTTACTAATGAAGAACCTTCCCAAATGTTTTTCTTAAGATAGTTTAGTGTTATAAATAATTATAAATAATTAGGTTATCATTTTTCTCTCTCCCCATAATAAGTAGTAATTGAAAAAATGCATTTAGGCAAGTTTGCTTTAAGAGAGATACACTATAGTAACAAAAAAAATTGAGCATGCATAACAGGATATCAAATCACATGTTTTGGTATTGAAATTTTGAAAATTTTAGGATAATAATGTCATATTCATTGTGATGGTAAAATATTTATTTTATGAGATCCATAGGTTTAGATATAAAAGTGCCATAGAATCTTTAATCTTAAGTTTAAAATAGATTTTTAAAGTATTTAAATTTTAAATTTCCATACCTCTTAAACAAATCTATATTAATGGTGTTGATGTGAAAGTCTATATTTCCTCAGCAAAATTATAAGTGTCCGTAATATAAGAATCATATCCCATGTTATGATCAAACCTTCATAGTTCTCTTAATATTTAGATATTTTCCACAAAAAATTAATGTAAGCTTTGCATATGATGAAGATTTGCCTTCCAATAGTTTGGTTGGATATTCATATTCATAATTTTTGTATATTGAAAATAAGTATACAAATTTCAATATTTTCTATGTTAGTTCATCAAAATCTGTGATTAATTGTAATATGTTGTCATATTTTCTCACCATCTTGTGTTACCTATGACAGATTTCATAAATATCAGTTGTCCAAAGATTTTGAATCCTTTCATTTGTTCTCTATGAATTGAAATCTTAAATGTATAAAATCAAATTAAATAAGTTAAAATATACTATAATGAGGCCATATTAGTTGAATCTTTTGAGACTTATTCGACTACAACATCCTAGTAGATGTTATAAGTCCATATAAGTGACCCATAAAATTAAATTTTGTTGATTCAAACAATCTCATGTACACTTAAAAAAATTCTATCTATGTTATGATTAGTGATATAATTTAAATTTTATTTTTAAATAGAATGGTAATATGTTTAGTTAATTTTCTAAAGTTTTAAAATGAGTTAATTTTATAAAGTTGTTAAAATTGTGATTAATAAATTATACAAGAGTGCCCCTATTTGATATATCTTTAAATGTCATATCAATAAGACTTTTTCTAGGTATCAAATCATATCCAACACTTCTTTAAGAGTCCTCAAACCCAATTGTCACATCCTACACTTTTGATAAGTATTTGAAATATATTCAAACACTTATTTAGGAGTCACCATCACCTAATCCACTTTTTGATCAAGTAGATAATTTTTCTTATTTCATTGTCATCTTTGACATTTTAATTTTTTTTTACCTTGATAAATGCCCACTTTTTAAGGTGAGGGTTAAAGACTTTGTGCTATAATAACTTATCTCAAAAGAGAAAGGTTATATTCCTTATATGTTAGGGAAACTAATTTAGTTAAAGTATATTAATATCTTAGAAACATACGAAATTTAAAAATTTTCCACAATCATAATGTTTTGAAAAGTTTTCATACTTTAAAATTTTTACTAACATATATCTATGTGATATAATAATGTAAAGTGCAATCTAGTGTAAGTAATATAATATCATATCAAGCATAACATATTAGGGTATGATGCCTCCTTTCACAAAATAAAATGAGAAACAAAATTTATGCCTCTAAACATCACAAGCACACTCCTAGTTGGGTTATATATGATAATGAGAACACACTCAAGTAGCATGGCCCGATAGATACATGGAGAAAACCATGAAAACATAAGCATCATAGAAGTATACTATAATATGCATAATAGACATGATGTATACAACCATAGTATAGTAATAGATTACATTTAAGTTAAGGACCACATAATATTAGTGATCATATCCAAGTTAGTGATAAGACACTCTAGTGAGAAGACACACAAGATGAGACTCATAAAACTTTTTTTTATAAGATCCTCTATGAATAAGGACACATGCACATACAAGCAAATATTTATGCACAATAATAAATGTAACTATATAATTCATCAATAAAAAAATGTAACTATGTAACAATTATAATGTAGAATATCAATGTGATATAAGATATAGATACTAACAAATATAACTATTGTAATGTATAATATCCATGTGATATAAGATATAGATACTAGCAAAAGATGTAGGAATCTATCTAATATAGTTCAAAATGATAAAAGAGAAGCGAATATAAATATCATTGTACAAAAATATGTTGAAATAGCCATGCTCACATGTTAAGACATGATTTTTAATAAATTTTCCCTCTAATATGTGGGTGCATATTTTTTAATCTAGTATCATGTGACCTATGAATCTGCATTGCATCCACTCAACAGAATACAATAAAAATCATATATGTAAACCATGGATAATGAAAAATTCTAACATAGGTAAAAATGTTATAGTTATAAAGCCATGTTTTTGAATTTTTGTATTTTGTAATGTTTTTGAAGTTTTGAATTTTTTTCAATATTTCTAAAATTTTTAATTTTATCAATTTTATTGAAGTTTTGAATTTTTCTAATGTTTATATGTTTTATTCCCTTGATGTGAAATATATGAGCTATGTATGTATCAAGTATGATAACATAGGGTGATAAAGTGCATGAAATTTGTACTAAGCATCATCATGTATCAATGTAATAATGTTGGCCAAAGATGTAATATAGGTTCAAAATGTATGATAAAAGTTTAATGTAGTGACATATGATATAGTTGACTGTGGCAAGGCCAAATAGAAAGTGAATTTTAAGTTAAGGATAATGTTGTACACAAATAATATGACATAACTCACAATATAAAAATGTTCAAAGATAACAATATCTGGCAATAAATAAATTGTAAGTGTAAAATATTGAATCTAAATTTGGAATCATGAAGTGGTTATGTATATAAGAAATATGTGTGTGTATAATTAATCCATATGAGAATATTAGTTATGTACACCAAAGTAAAATAAATTGTCAAGTGAATAATTTGTATGGAAATTTGACAAACAAACAATGTTAAGATGTAAACAATGCTAAGGATGTGAAAGCCCATGTAATGTAGTAAAGAAAAACATGCAAGTAATATGCCTTTCTAATGTGATATGGGTATGATCATTAAAATGCATAACATATAATATTGATGTCATTCCCCTATGATAATATTATGCTAAATTCATGCTAAAATAAACTCATAATATTTCAATGAGGAACATGTGAGAGTACAAAGCCCTCATAGGGAAATATGTGTATATAGATGCCATCAATAGAGATTATGCTTGGTTATGATTTAACCATAGGTAAATAAATATGATTGGGTATGAAATAATTTTATTTTTATTTTTTATCTATATGGTAAGAATAAAATAAAACTAATGCAACAAAAATTTGCGCTGCATATGAAAGAAAATGAACAAGGCTTGCAAACTAGAAGAATGAGATGAAGAGGATTATAAGCAACCCATGGCTTCCCTTATAACTCAATGCATGATATGGCATAAGATATTGATAAATATGTTATTGAATCATAATGAAGACTAATGTAGGTGATATTAATGAGATAAATAATTAAATGGTCAAGGCCAACAAAATATAACAAAAAACATAAAACAAGTGGCTAGAATAATGTTGATGCAAAATAAAAGACAAGTGCCATGCAAAATTTTAAAAATAGAAGAATGAAATCAAACTCAAAAAATAAGCCTAAATCATAACCATTTATTTTAGGATAGTAATGTATGATTTAATATTTATGAAAATATATACAAAGACCAATTCAACGTAGTAATATGCTAATATAGTATGGATATATCCATGTACATGATTAAGATATGTATACCTTATGTAAGTAATCAATAAGAAACAAGATATATGTTAAAGTAGATCTATATATAGCAAAGTTGAGTGTTTAAAATGATGTTACTATGTAACTATTTATGTAATAAGCAATGCCCCACCACATAGAAGAGGCGTAAATGTGATCATGAGCATATATCTAGTTGGATTATCCCACCTCTTACCTATATCAATGTATACGGTGAGAAATACGTGTGAAAAATGGATGAGTCAAAGTCTTTAGTGTAGGTAACTAGGCAAGATGTATATAATACAATTACAATAAAGAAAAATATTTTTTTCTTATTAATGTCTTAAAGGAAGGTTCTTGTATTTTGGGATTTTGACAAACTAGAAGCTAGGAAGAAGGCACATGTAAGGCACAAAACCAAGAAGAAGAAGTTGTGCACAAGACTATATATATATATATATATATATATATATATATATATATATATATATATATATATATATATATATATATATATATATATATATATATATATATATATATATATGTATGTATGTATGTATATATATATGTATGTATGTATGTATATATATATATATATATGTATGTGTATATATATATATATGTGTATATATATATATATGTGTATATATATATATATATATATATATATATATATACATACATACATACATATATATATATGTATGTATATATATATATATATATATATATATATATGTATATGTATATATATATATGTATGTATATATATATATATGTATGTATATATATATATATATATATATATATATATATATATATATATATATATATATATATATATATATATATATATGTATGTATATATATATATATATATATATATATGTATGTATATATATATATATGTATGTATATATATATATATATATATATATATATATATATATATATATATATCGATTAAACCTATTATATGAATTTTTAGGCATTAAATTTTTCTATGGGTGTGGTTAGTATCCTCCCAATATGTCTCATCATAGAATACATGATCATTTTCACCAAAGTTTTGATTACATTAGAAGTGATCATTGATTTTTAAATTTCATAATTTTGAAATGCCTTTGGGAGGTTGATTTCATTTATTAGTAGTAGTTTTTTGTTAAAAATTTTGAGGAAATTTTGTCTTGATCAATTATCTCATTAATTTTATCTCTTAAGGAAATGCATCTATTTGTTGAATGACCTCTTGTTGCATGATATGAACAAAAGTATTTATCTTTATGAGATGTTGACATATAATTTGATTTATTAATATATGTTGTTACATTCTTCATCATCCAACTATTAGAAATTTTAGTAATTAGTACATCAGTAAGAATGCCAATTACTTTCTTAAAATGTTGTGTTTTGACCCTATATTGGAGTTGATCTTCCTCTAGATCAATAACCCTATGTGTAAGATGAGTAATTGATTTGCATGTTGTTCCAAGTAACTTTATCTTGATAGGCTCAATGATACCATTGATAAATATATGTTATCTTTCTAGATCACATAATTGGTAAATCAATGAATGCATATGACAATGCAATATAAAGAGAAAATCATGCATCGTTACATTATGACCTTGGTTTAGACGTCAAATTATTTGTAATGTAGTTCTTGGTCCTTTATTAGTAATTTAATTATATGTAAATAATTTTTTAAAACATCAAATTGAATCTAAAGAGACATGGGGCAAATAACAGAACCAATTTAAGACATCACAAACCAAATTTATAGGAAACTACTTTAGCATCATCGAAGGATGGTCTTCATAATTGTCTATAGAATTCAATATATTGTAAATGTGATCTTGAGGATGTCCATGACCATAAAATAATAGGAATTTGAAAATGGTCAACTCATGTGAAAGACACATCCAATATGCATTTTTGGATAGGATGTTTGTGCTCTATGTTGTTTTTAATGTGAACCTTAAAGCATTCTTGTTCCAATGTTAAAACACACATTTACCTTTGTATGTAACCTATAACATGTTTCATAGTGTCTCATGTTCAGTAATGGTGGTATTCTCAATAATCTCATTTAAATGTTGAGTCATTTCATTAAAATTAGGTGTAGGTACACAATTTTTCATAGGCACATTGTGTTGTGTGATAGTTAAACATTCATTGCAAAGTGTAGAGGATGTAAGAACACATGTAAAAACCCTAGAGGAATCAATTACCCTTTTCACACCATTTTATTTTATACTATTATGTTAACAAAATAATGATTTTCAAGAACACATGATTTAAGAGCTTCAAAAATACTATGATTAAATATATCATCAATTGTTAGATTCTCATGTTGTAATCTATTCAACAAATATTTAAAAAATAATCATCATTTGAAATGTCCATATTACACAATATAGTAGTGAATATAAATAAATTACTTTCATCAATTTTGTTAATGTAAATCATGATATTAAGAAAGTAATGCACACACAAAGGTATATGTTTAAAGAAGTGAATAAATCCTAAGATTATAATCTAAAAAATAGTTAGGCCTTAGGAAAGAATGAATTTATAGAATCCTTAGGTTGAATGTGTGAAAGATTCAAGTTTCACCATTTATGTTTACCCTAATTTTGGTTTTATAAAAAATAAAGAATTAAATAATTGCATCTAAATAGATCCAAACATATATAAATAAACATAAAAAATTTAGATCTATCTAACATGTTATGATGATAAATAAGTCCAAGTTCTAAAATGAAACTAGAATAAGTAATGTAAATGATAAAGGTTTAAGGAATTATCATCCCTGTTAGCAATTCTATAAATTTAAACTTTAAATTGACTATTTTGACTATATGCAACCCATGCCTTGAATCTAAAAATTATATTATTCTCTTAGACAGACCAATGCATCATTTGAGTGTGTCATGTATATACTTACCAAGATAGTCTTGTTAATGTTCTGTTTGTGTGCCTGATTCTATTATATTATGTTAGGGTTTCACATATTGAAATTTATGTCACTTGTGTATTGTTGCCTAATTTTTATGCATGTACCTTTTCTTTGTCAACCTATCATGAATAATGCATGAATCTATTCCTTAATCTAAATTAACATTCCAAAAACAAACAAAAGTAATGGAGTCAAATAATACCAAGATAACATTATAAACTATGTAACCAATACACATGGAGTCAAACCTCCATGCAGCTTTATGAGTGTGTGGATGGAATAGCTCGAGTGAGGGTTTTAAACCTCCTCTTCCTTAGAAGTGATGATGCATCTACATGTAGTCTAATACCCTCATTTATCACAAGGGAAATGAAATGACCAAGATATAATGGGGTAAGTGCACAAAGTTGGGGGACAAAAAGGGGCCTACCCGTGGACATGATTTTCTTGAAATTTTAGAAATCTAAAGTTTTGTAGATAGTTTGAGATATATACACTCCAAATTTGAAGATAGGGTAACAATATGAAATGTAGAATTTTGAGTCTAGTTTCCAAAACACTGATTTTTTTTAATGGTTAAGTATAATTAGGTCAAACATCTAAAATTTGAAAATGAACTCCTATTTATTTAAAATAGAGTAGATAGATGCCATGCAGCACACCATTTTTTTATCAGCATTTAATATTCCTTAAAACCCTTTAAGAAACATTTATATAAGATATTATAGGTTGTGACCTATATTTTTTCAATGAATACTTTTTTTAAATGAATTTTACAAGTAAATAGATCCAAAAATTTGATAAAAACATGGATAGCCATCCATGCAGTGTGTCTAACTACCTCAAAAAAATGATAATTAGTTTTTTTGAATGTGTGTAGAATTTGGCCTAGTTTATGGAAATATAACTTTTTTTGTACTTGGATCAATGAAAAACAAATTACATGAATATGTATAGGCATGTATATTTGTGTTATGTAGTGGCCTAAAAAATGTATAGATAAAAATCAACATAGTTTGAAACCTTAAATTAGTCAAAATTTTATAAAAACTATATTTTTAGAAAGAGGAGAGCATGCTCATCATGATTGTATTAAGTTTTTGAATTTTATCATTGAAATTCATAGTGTATTTGGAAATTAAAGTTCAATTTTATTATTTTTTATCATAATTCTTGGACTCAACTATAGATTGACAGGTCCAAGCCTTTGGCTCGAGAATCTAAGCCATTCTCAACCTAAAGGGTGTAGTGTTTGAATTCAAAATCAAATAGCATGATCATGTTAATAGATAACATGATCATGTTATTATAAAATCAATAACATGATTGCATTACTACTATTTTGCACATAAAATCATGTGAACATGCACATGAAGCCAATCTTGACACAAAGCATATATTTAGTACTTAATATATGAAGTATAAGTTTACATTTATATTGTTACATTTATTTCCTTATACTTTAAAATTATTTTTATAAATATAAGAAATTATGGTCACTTTGCATCTGATAGATTTGGTTTCACAATTTCACACCTTACGATGTGGAAAATAGTTTTTTAAAATATAATTTGGTTAGTACTTAGACATTATCAAGGTCTAAGTATTAAACCTAGGGATTTTAATACATAACATTTGTAATTGATAACCATTTTTGGTAAATATATAGTCATTTTTTACGTTTTTATGCCTTCTTTTTTATTCTTGACATTTCTATGAGTCCTAGGTTCGTCAAAATTAAATTTTGAAAAATAATCACTTTGAACTTGATCTAAAGTGGTGTGATTGGGGTAATGTAGGTCACATTGATGACATAAACACATAAAACAACCACTTTGTGTTAATTTCACTTATTCATCATCCCTCCCTCATACTTGATCACTTCTTACTCATCACTCATTACCCTAGTCACTCTTTCATCATTCCTCATTGTCCTTAGTCACTCCTTCATTGACCCTCATTGTACCTAGTCATCTTTAATCACTCCTTCATTGACCCTCATTATCCCTCATCATCTTTAATCACTCTTTCCTTATCCCTTATCATCCCTAATCATTTCCTCATCATATTTCATCATCCCTATTCACTCCCTCCTCATCCCTCCTCATCCCTAATCACTCCCTCATTTACCTTCATTGTCCCTCATCATCTCTAATCACTCAATATTATCATCCCTAATCACTCCTTCATTGACTAAAACCATTTTTTTTCATCCCTAATCACTCCTTCCTCATCCCTCATAATCCCTAATCACTCTTTCCTCATCCCTCATCATCTTTAATAACTCACTCATTGACCCTCACCATCCCTCACCATCCATCATCATCCTTAATCACTCCCTCATCATCTAATGTAAGTATATACTCTAAAGACATCTTTGATTCTAGTAATATGTTGTTTAATCCATTATAATAATAAAAAAATCTTTTATAGGACTTATTATGTTGTCAATACCCATTTGTGATAGTTAATTTTATTAATAAATTAATTAGATGATCTTCCAAATTTATAGTCAAGTAACATAAGTATGAACAAAAAATAGAGTCTAAATTTTAGTTCATTGAATTATCTTTGTTTTGAAGTTGACTGGATGAAACTTTATTTAGTTATACCTTTGGTATCTTGTTTCAAAGGATAAAAATTAACCACAAATATCTTTTATAATTTTATAATTCTAAGAATATTTGAATCAGATGCAAATTTATTTAGTGTTTTCCATTCCTATATGACTTGAATCTTGGTCAGGTTCACACATGTTGTCCTTATGTATGTAATGTATCCCAAATACTTTATCTCTTGCATGAAAAATGAACATTCAATCATGTTATCATAAAAATGTGTTTCTTCAAAATGTGATACACTAGTTCAACATGGTGTATATGTTCATCCCATGTTTTCTAAATATTAGGATGTCATCAAGTTAGATTTAAAAAGGACATAGGTAAAGGGCCTGAGGATGTCATTCAACATCTCAATGAATGAATTCACTATATGAGTTAGCCTAAAAGGCATAACCAACTAGTCTATCAATCCTTTTTTTTTTAAGACTATATTCCAAATGTCTAAAGGTTCGACATGAATATGATGATAGCCAAACTTAAGATCAATTTTTGAAAAGACTTCTACACAATGGATATGGCATAAAAATGCCTTAATATTTATATGAGGATAATATTTCTTCATTTTATTCTTGTTAATATTTTTTTAATTGATTCACAACCTCATATCTCAACCTTCTTTGGCACAAACACAATTGGGTTTCTACAAGGCAATGATTTGGGCATGATGTGTCCATTATCCATGATTTCATGGATCTACCACTTGATCTATTCATTCTCTAAAAATAATACGTTTTATAAAGAGGTTTGAGGTAGAGGTATTTAAAGGATCAAATTAATATTATTATTTGGTGTATAGTGTGGAGGAACTTATTTAGGTGACTGAAAGATATCCTTGTATTCATCAAGTTTATGGTTTAATTATTTTGTCTTTGTTATTATTAGATAAACCACATTATTATATGGTGCCATAAGTATTTTATTATATTTACTTATTACTATCAAGAGTATGCTTTTTTCTAGAAATGACAATATTCTTGCATTTCCTGGCACTAATGACTAAAATATTATGAACTAACTATGATATATGGTATTTTAGATCATGACAATCTATCACAACATTTCAAGGATTTACTTTATTGGCTACATGTAAATGGTAAATATATGGTTGACCACATGTAAAACATCACACACCTATATGGTGAGATGTCACAAAGGATTGCATCTTTTAAAATTTTGATTTATGTACACCAAGTGACACTACTAGGTGATCCATTTCTCAAGGCATATACTAGACCATACACTAGTGTATGGTTATGGATGATGTATCAATTTCAAGTTAAATTTTTAAAAATATGATTTAGGAGAAATTAAAGTTTTCTAAGTTCCATTGGAAATGATGAACTGTATTGGCTCACCATTGATCTACATTTTTTAATGAAACAATATTTTTAATTCATATAATTTCTTTTTGGGGGAAGCAGAGATATTTTTAGTATCGACTATATCATTGGATTCATAATCTATTATCTACTTATATTTTTTTAATGTTAGATAACTTGTACCCACTTCTTGAAATAAGCAAGTAGAGAGCTCATAGTATGACACTCTTCATTGGATTGAATATTAAAGATATTAATTAAGCACCACTTTCCAATCTTAGACTACTTGTTATAATCATTGAAAAATGATTTTCCACTCTCTAGTATGATGATTCAATCAATAGACATACAAATACAAGGCCTTTAATGTAATTATTCAGATCATAAAATGTCTCATATGGAAAGTAATTTATTGGTTTCATGAAATCACATAGCTTAGTGATCCTCATATTTACTACCCATTTTTGGTGCTATGGTGGTTTTAATTGCTTCTATTTTTATGGTGTATCTTCAATTTTGATTTACATCATATATAATAGGCCCATATTTTTTCATAGGTGCTAAATATTTATGTTTCAAATTTTTCTCCACATCATTTTGATCACTATGTCTTATATTTTATGATATCACTCAACTCTCCACTTGTATCTCCTAGCATTTTTAAATCCCAACAAAATAATACCATCAAGGTATTGGATGGAGTGATTAAGGATGAGGAGGAATTGAGTAAATATGATGAGTGAGTCAATAGGGATGATGAGGGATGGTGAGGGTCAATGAGGCAATGATTTGGGATGATGAGGGATGGTGAGGATTAATGAGGGAGTGATTAGGGATGATGAAAGATGAGTAAGGAATGATTATAGATGATGAGGAATGATTAATCAATGATTATACATGATGAGAGATGGTGAGGGTCAATGAGGGAGTGATTAGGAATGATGAGGGAGTGATTATAAATGATGAGGAATGGTGAGGGTTAATAAGGGAGTGATTAAGGATGATGAGGGATGAGGAGGGAGTGATTAGGGATGATTAAGTAGTGATTAATCATCCACTAAAGGGTAAAAAACATACAATCCCATTTCTTATGTGACCCATTATTGAGAGACCATTGAACTAGAGATACATAGTAGATTTCAAATAATCCTCATCTACACCTACATGGTCTACCCAATTGCTAAGATAAAATAAACATGTTATAATTATACAATCACCCAAGAAACCACACATAACTAAATGGGTTATATAAACCCTTAATCCTTTTATTACCTTTTTGTGGCCACAAATTCCTACGAGACATACACAAAGTACCATAGATAATATAGTGCTAGATATGACACCTATACATTTTCCTTGGTAGTATTACCAGTTTGATGTAACATATTCTAAATTTAGATCTCCCTGTGAGCATACCTTAGATGGTATCATAGGCTAGACCTTTTTCATTTTCAAATATTTAAAAAAAATACAAAAAAAGAAATCATAAAAATACAAAAAAATTAAATATTCAAGAAAATACAAAAACAATCAAATAAATTATAAAATACAAAAATATTCAACCTTTGAGATGTTTATTGGCTCCTTGGCATGTTTATTGTTTACTTTATGTTAGTAGATAGCAAATCATTTTTATACACATGTATGTTTCACACATACTTGAGTGTGATACATGAATACAATAAACCCATGATACTTGCCCATACAAATTTTGGACCTTTTGTCTTCCCGCATGGCATACTACGCTAGGGGAATTTGTTTTCTTTATCATAATTGATACATGTTATATTAATTTATGATAATTTATACATTATTATGTTAATTTTTTATACTAACTCTTACACATTCCTATACTCATGTTTACTTATTTCATAATATACTTGATATGGTATGTTACATGACATTTTTTCTAACACATATATGCATGGAATAATATGATATGCTTATGATGAGAGTTGATTTTTGGGTTAAAATTGTGTTTATATGTTTGAATTGATGCATTTATAATCACCATCCATGAATTTTTTGATGATGAATCATAAATTATGATTCGATATGCATAGGAACTAAATTATACACATTTTTAACCCAAAAATCAGTTCTCATTCTTATGATCTATGTAAACATAAAATATCTTATGCTTATGATTTTTGTTAATACTTCACATTGTTACTTCCTTGAGTGTATTTTAATTTCTTGTTATTATCTTGCTTGTGGAACATCTAAATACTTTCATTGCTTCTTGGCCCCTGTGCCACTATATGCTACTTTCTTTGCTATTTATACATTTTAAAATGTTATTTTTTCAAGTGTGTGGCATTTGAATATTCCCCTTGTTTTTAGTCTCCTTAGGCCCCTCGTGTCTGACATTGAGTGATCTTTTGTGTGTGTTTAATTTTTTGCTAAGATTGTAATGTTATTTTATATATATTTCCATGATAGATTTTATGCATATTAGGGATTTCGATGATCACATAATGCGAGCTTTATTGATATATCTACGTAGACATGCTACTCTTAAATGCTACATGATTCATACACAAATTATATAGTTATCTTATCTTTTAAAGTAAGGTGAATAGCAGATTTCATTTCCCTCACCTCAAAAAGGGTGAATATTCATGGGGACATGTCATAAATACATGACCTCCACACTTATACAAGTCTCAAAATTTATAGAATTTCATTAAAGTTTACATTATTTGAATATACACTTGGGTTAGAATCCTATGCATTACACTAATTTTTACAAATCTGGGATAGTTTCTTAGATTTATGACAAATATTATACATAGTTACATAGTAGAATTTAAATTTTGAACAATTATTCAATTTGAGACACATTATAGGTGCATATGTCATGAAAGTGCACCAAAAAATACAAATACATATTCAAACTTGGTATTCAAACATATTTGCCAAGAAGCACCGATACTTTATCAAGAAACATCATTTTGAACATTTATCTATCTACAATAGTTGCTCCCTTTTAGTAGTGTGGTTGAGATTCAATAACCCCTAAAGCCTAACACTACTTTTATTTTGTAGGTTGAGTTGGTTATACCACTTAACTTGGATTTTATTATATTATCACTTGAGTTGTATGATTGAGATTCAATTATCTCAATGGCCATGTCACAAGTCACCCTTGCACTAGATTGGAGGCATAATTAATTTATAATATCCCTTTTTAAATATCCAAGGTTTAGTTTGAACCTCTCTTGGCTCTAGTTCTTCATAAGAAAACATATTTACCAAGTCAAATTATTAAGGAGAAATATGGTTGCATTGACACATAGGTGTACTCATTCTTTGCTCTCTTTATTTTCAATTATTTCATTTATGTTGAATTTTAGATTATATGCACTGATTTATACTATAGCATGCCTTTAGATATAGGTAATACACCAACAAAACACTCAAAATGGGTTCAAGAAAAGGCAAGGTGTGTTATCTACACCTAGGTATGCATTTGTTTCCTTTAACCTAGTAATTTAATATTTATACATTACTAGATTAAATGGGGTAAAATGTTGATACTAAATAGTATCTCAATCTTGTATACTTGAAAAATACTTATCAAATTTATACTCTTTAGTTTTATACCTCTATGTTTCCAAAAGTCTCTCATTCACCATCTCATTGTGTCTAACTGCTTATTTTATTGTCTGACCCTATCATTTCTGATGACCCAGATCTATTGCATTACATAGAAAACATAAAATTTGATATATATCATTCACTATCATTTTCATAACCTTAATGGACTCCTATCCTGCTGGATACTTACATCCCACACAGGGAAACTTGCATCAGCATAACTATCCAGATTCTTATCAAGTGTCTAGTCTTTAAAAGTTATCTAGTTTTTAAATCTTTCAAATCCTATGGTTTGGACCATTTATTTTATTTAATCCTTCCATGAGATATCTTAAAAAGGTGTGGTATAAATATAAATCTAAGCCTTCTCATTACCCATCTAGAAAATACCAAACAAGCACCTATTCAAGCTCACTCAATCAATAAAAAAACCAAGTCGTACTTCCCTATTCTTCCTTATTTTCATATCAGTCATAAGAACAATCATATTATAGGTCTGAAGCACTAAAATAATATCCCAAGAGTATTATTTTTAAATTTATAATCTAGATCATTGCATGCCCTTGCATATAGTATATTACACCCTTATGCACACACAAGCTAACATATAAGCGAAAACTGCATATATATGGTCCCCTCCTTAGACTATTGGCTATGTATGCAATTCTTATTGATAGTGAGTTCTTTGGGTCAACTTAACACCATGATCCCACTAACCTATTTTTAACAAGGTACAAAGACCTAAGGTGAAGATTTAGGGTTTATTCCACATACAATCATAGATAGCCTGTATGCACAAATAAAAGACATTAATAAAAAGGTGACAAAAAACCTAGAAGGCTCTAAGTGGTCACTTTAAAATATAATGAATATTTTACACAAGATAGTTGCATTGAGATTCATACAGAAGTGTCAATTCAAGTGACCATAAGTTGATGCAAGTGTCCAATCCTCCAAAAACAATATTTCTAGAATTTGATGATTGGATCATGATCTTGTCCCTACTTATTTCTACCTCTGTACTTATTAGATCTATCTACACATTTGTAGATAAGTTAAGTATAATATCTTCTTCGTGTTTATTCAATCAAACTACTATTTTGAGTTTATTTTCTATATTTAGCATAACTCAATATTTTAATTCAGAATATTTATTTATCCGAGTTTTCAATTAATTATCCTGCTATAAAATAGTTTTATTCATCCATATGCATAGGTTATTATATCCCCTTAAATATTCACATTCATATCCAAAAATGGTTAAAAGAGTCTCCCTTGTGCATATTAGTTTTATATTCACATAATGACATTTATCATTAGTGTCACAAATTAAGTAAAACACATATGTGAAGATAAATTTTAGTATAGAGAAAAATGTTCCCTTCATTATGTAAAGACCAAAAGGATCATATGAATTATTTATCAAATAAAAAAATAACTCAAGGTAAATGTTAGTCCTTGATATGACCAAGTGCAAAACCATTCATACAATCCACTCAAGAAGACCAGAGTTCCAATTTTGAAAGTGCATATACACATAAATGCAACAAACAAAATATTAATTTTAAAATGTTTAAAGTGTTCCTACTGTGTGCTCCATGTCATTATATATATCCCATAAGCTCAATGATCAAAATATTTGATTTTAAGTATTTTATTCAGTATAAGAGAACTTGTCTTCGTTGAATGCACACATAATTGTTGATTATGATTCTGAAATAACAATTCGATCCTCTTTTTGTTAATATCTATTTTGATATGATTTTATTAATCGTATAATTAAATCATTAAAATTTTAATTACATCTACATTGTCTTATAAATTATCATACTTTTATAGTTGATTAGGTTACAAGTCTAGTGTTCAAAAACATGATTTTATGATTTTATGTAATTGAAAAACAATCATAACCCACCTTGAATGTGTGAAAAAACAAGTAATTATTTTATAAATTAATGACACTAAGGATAAATGTCATTATTAAAATTATGTGCATAATAAACCTTAATGTTTTAAAATATATACTAAGAATATGATTATATAATTGAACAAGTAATGAAAATAAAAGAGAGAGAAAATAAGAAAGAAATGAATACACTTGAATGTTAAAATTTAAAATCAAGAATTATGAACAAAGTTTAGAACTATTGTCCTAAAAGAGGTCATGATAATTTGACTATGATATGAAATTAGGTTAGAATTATAGAGATTCAATTTTGTATAGTTAATAATTGACAAAGGGTCGATTCTATCTTCTTAATTTTTTTTTGGATTTATAAATTTTAGAGTTGTTACATACAATATTGATTCTGATTCTAACTTCACTTCATTGATTTGACTATAAAAATTCCTTGATTTGCTTCTCATTCGATCTTAACCTAATATTCAATAAATGTCAGCATTAAAGAGTTTGTCTAAATTACTTGACACAAGGAACCTCTTGAAGTATTATAATTACATGTCATGTATGCTTGGACTTAGGACTCTGTGTATTTCTAGCATTTTTGAGTGATCTCCAACCCAATGAGAGATAATACTTCACCTCCTATCTTTAGATAATAAAATATAAATCTATACTTAGCTATGACCTTCTCATCATATAAGATATGATATCACAATAATTGAATAGATATTATTGCAATGTAGCTTCAATGTACAAACTCCTTGGTTGAATGTGCATAACTCTTGATAAATTTTGATGATTGTATGCAAGATAAATTAATTGTAAGAGATTAATTTGATAGGAGAAGATGTGTGTCTATATGTTATAACTTAAGATATATTTGTATATATATGGCTCCCTAATATAATTTGAACATAGGTTAACCCTAAACAATAGTGATAAGTGAAAATAAAGGCACAAAGAATTAGGCCATGGTGGGAAGAACCCACAAAAGGGGGAGTTGATTTTGACTTGAATGACAATAAGACTCAAAATATATACCAAGCTAAATAGAGGACAATTAAATGGTATTTTGGTGTTGAAAACTAATAAATTTGGGGTGTATCTAAGAAAACTAGATGAATCAAAGCCAATGAGACTCTAGTGTGGGTGGAAAGTATTTGAATATAATTGAATATATACAAGTAGACCAAGGGAAATAAAACATTACAAAGATAGTATGAAAAAGGGTTTTGTACAAAAATTAGGTGATTACAATAACTTAATGAGTATAATTAAATCATTAAAAAATTAATTACATTTGTATTGTCTTAGAAATTCTCAAACTTATATAATGGATTAGGTTAAAAATCTAGTGTTCAAAAACATGATTTTATATAATTGAAGCACAATCATAACCCACCTTGAATGTGTGAAAAAATAAGTAATTATTTTAGAAATTAATGACACTAAGGATAAATGTCATTTTTAAAACTATGTGAGCAAGAAACTTTAATGTGTTAAAATATAGATTAAGAGTAAGATAATACAACTGAACAAATAATGAAAATAAAATTGAACTAAAGAAGAAAAAAATGAATACATTTGGACTCTAAAATTTAAAATCAAGAATTATGAACATAGTTTATAACTATTGGCATAAAAGAGGTCATGAGAATTTGACTATGATATGCAATTAGGTTAGAATTTTAGAGATCCAATTGTGTAAAGTTAATAATTGATAAAGGGTCAAATTTTTCCTTCTAAATTTATTTGGGATTTGTAAATTTTAGGGTTGTCATATACATTGATATTGATTAGGATTCTAGATTCATTTCATTGATTTGACTATAAAAATTTCTTGATTTGCTTCTTATTCAATCTTAATCTAGTATTCAATAAATGTAAGAATTAAAAAATGTGTGCAAATTAGTTAGTATATGGAATATCTTGATAAATTTCAACTACATATCATGTATGCTTAGACTCAGGGCTTTATGTAGTTCTAACACTTGTGAGTGAGCCCCAACCCAATGAGAGATAAGACTTCACCTCCTATCCCTAGATAATAAAATGCAAATATATACTTATCTATGACCTTCTCTCCATACAAGATATGTTATTAAAATAATTGATTAGATATTATTTTAATGTAGGCTCAATGTATAGATTCCTTACTTGAATGTGTAGAACTCTTGATAAAGCTTGATGGTTGTGTGCAAAATAAATGACTTGTAAAAGATTCATTCGATAGGAGAATATGTGTGTCCAAATGTTATGAATTAGGATATATTTATATATATAAGGCTCCTTAATATAATTTGAACATAGGTTAACCTTAAAGAATAATGATACCTGAAAATAAAGGTACAAATAATTAGGCCATGGTGGGAAGCACCCACAAAAGGGGAAGTTGATTTTGAATTAAAGGGTAACAAGGATCAAAAGATATATCAAGTTAAATATATGAAAATTAAATGGTATTTTGGTGTTTAAAACTAATAGATCTGAGTTATATCTAAGAAAATCTAGATGAATCCAAGCTAATGCAACTCTAGTATGAGTGGAAAATATTTTAAAATTGTTGAATATATACAAGTAGACCAAGTACAATAAAACATGACAAAGATAGTATGGAAAAGGGTTGTGTACCAAAATTGGGTTATTACAATAACTTAATGCTATAAATTAATTTTGAAAATGAAAACAAGAGAATTACATATATAATCAAATGCTTCATCATATTTGTGATGATCTTATAAATAAAACTCAAATAGAATATAGATTTGAAAAAAGATGAATTTAATCACTTCAAAAAAAAAAAATCACAAGACAAATGAAATGATACAAAAATTGAAGGATCTCTCAAACATGATTTTGGGTGGAAGTTGTCAAATTTCTATAAAGATATTGTATTGTTCTCTTAGCAAAAAGAAGGATTTGTTTGAATTTTTGCAATTTTACTAATAAATAACCTTCCAAATATTTTTCTTAAGATAGGTTGGTGTTATAAATAATAATAAAATATTTGGGTTATTATTATTATTTCCCTCCATAATTACTATTAACTAAAAAATTTGGAGCATGCTTAACAAGATGAAATCACATGTCTTGGTATTGAAACTTTGCAAATTTTAGGATAATAATGTCATATTCATTGTGATGGTAAAATATTTATTTTATGAGACCCATAGGTTTAGATATAAAAGTACCATAGAATATTTCATCCTATATTAAAAGTATTTAAACTTTAAACTGCAATACATATACCTCTGAAACAAATCTATATTAATGATGTCCATAATATATGAATCCTATCCCATGTCTTGATTAGACCTTCATAGTTCTCTCAATATTTAGATATTGTTTTTTATCATCATATTTGAAAGTTTATATGATCAGACCTCCTATTTTTCAAAAAACATTAATTGATTTCATGCAGTACTTTGAAATAAGCTTTGTAAATGATGAAGATTTGCCTTCCAATAGTTTGGTTGCAGAGTCATATTTATTATTTTTGTATATTTAAAATTAATATACATATTTAAATGCTTTCTAATGTGCACCAGCTAATTCATCAAAATATATGATTAATTGTAATATGTCATCATATTTTCTTACTTGGTTAATCTCACACATAAATATCAATTATCCAAAGATTTTGAATCCTTTCATTTGTTCTCTATGAATTGAAATCTTAAATGTATAAAATCAAATTAAATAAGTTCAAATCTACTAGAATGAGGTCAGTTGATATGAAGATCCCAATAGAATCTCAATTACCATATTAGTTGAATCTTTCGAGACTTATTTGACTACATCATCCAAGTAGATGTTATAAGTCCATATAAGTGACCCTTAAAATTATTTTGTGTTGATTCAAACAATCTCATGTACACTTTAAAAAATCTATCTTTTAATATGATTAGTGATATAATTTAAATTTAATTTTTAAATATAAAGGTTAAAGCATGTTTAGTTAAATTTTTGAAGTTGTTAATATTATGATTAGTTAACTATAGAAAGGTACTCTTGCTTTATTTCATCTTAAATGTCACACCAACAAGACTTTTGTTAGGTATTAAATCATATCAAACATTTTTTGGGGAGTCTTCAAAACCCAATTGCCACATCTTATATTTTTGATAAGTATTTGAATATATCCAAACACTTATTTAGGAGTCACAAGCACCTAATCCAATTTTTTATTAAGGAAATGGATAATTCTTCTTATTTTATTGTCATCTTAAAATTTTCATTTTGATATACCTTGACATATGCCCACTTTTTAAGGTGAGGGTTGAAGACTATGTGTTACAGTATCTCATCTCAAAAGAGAAAGGTTATATTCCTCATATGTTAATAAAACCAATTTAATTGAAGTATGTTAAAATCCTTAAAATATATGAAATTTAAAAAATTGCCACATTCATAATGGTTTGAAAAGTTTTCATAATTTAAAATTTTTACTAGTATATAATCATGTGATATATAATAATGTAAAGTGTAATCTATTGTAGGAAAGATAATATCATATCAAGCACAACACATTAGAGTATGATTCCCTCTTTCACAAAATAAAACAAGAAATAAGATTTATGCTTCTAAATGTCACAAGCCACCCTTAGTTGGGTTATATATGATAATGAGAATACACACAAGTAACATGACCCAATAGATGTATCATGGAAACTAATGGTAGATGCATAAAGTTGGGGGACAAAAAAAGTGACACAATAAAAAATACAAAGCATTTTGTGTAAATGGCGTACGCCCTTTTTTTTAAAAACCAATACAAAATACATGAAGGTCATAACCGACCCTAAAGGGTGTATGCCCTTTGCAAAGGGTGTGCATCCTTTGCAAAGGGCATACACCCTTTTCAAGTTATGTTTTTATTATTATTATTTGTAATCAGACTTTTGAAAGCCATGTAATTTTTTCTATTTTGCAATTAGAGGTATTGGTTCTGCAAACATATATTTAGTAAAATAAATGTTAAGTATAAGTTTACATTTAATTTTTAAATGTAAACTTATAATTTAAATTTATTTTACTAAATATAATAAATTAGGGCCACTTAACATCTTCTAAAATTGATTATAAATCTGTGAAAGTTACCATTTAGAAGATAGTTTTTCAAATTCTATTCTATCTAATACTTAGTTTTCAGAATTTTAAGATCAAAAAATAGAATGAGAAATGAGGTTACAAATATGTTACGTATGTAATATATTTAGATACCATTGAGGATTACATGTCTATTTTACCTACTTAAGTATTCTATATCTACTTTATCTACTTGAATATGCTCTACTTGATTAAATAATTGAGCCATGGCTTGATCTTAAGGAGTATGCCCTACCTAAATATAAAGCCATTTCTTGATATTTACTATTCCCTACTAATGTCAAATTAAGTGTTCCACTTACTCAACTTGGTCTACTTCAAGGTCCTTTAGAAACTTGTTTGCAATTAGGTATCTTCCTAACCATAGATTATCTCTTCGTCTATCACAAAATGTCTTATGAGTATTGGTATTGAAATAATAATGACCTTATTCTTTGGTATTATCTCTTGACTTCTTAGCCTCTATATTTAGATCAAAAGACACTTTCAATGACTTAAAATAGGGTACTCGGTCCTAAGATAGTAATCTACCTTCAAGAAAAACCCTTCTTTAACTCCTAAAGCACTCAATTTTACATCCTCATTTGTTTGAACAATACTATGAGGGTTTCACCAATTATTTGACTCTCTTAGTGCATGAATAACTTCAACTTAAAACTCAAATGACAATAACTCTACCCTTTATAGGTCTATTAGGCCAAATTATACCTCTTAAGGACTTGATACAAAGAGGTCTACAACTACCTTGTTTTTTTAACTCATTCAATTAAAAAACTCAATGAAAATATCAAGACAGTGATACAAGACTCATAGGTGTCTTTACACACTCTCAAGATACCAATTAGATCACCAAAGTGCCTAAATATTTGACTAAGTCATAAGCACTACAATAATATTATGTATAGGTGTGTCTAATCTTGAAAAGGTGTTATTAATCTAAGCTCATCAAAGGATTCTTATAAAGCTTTATTAAGATGTTTAGAGACTATCTCTGAGGATAAGAAACCAATTTCCTTTATTAGTTTCTTAAGAATTAAAATTCAATGGAAACTCTACTCTTTAGGTCTGGATGGTCTAATCTACTTACTTGGAAGGATATTAACTTGGATTTACTATCAAATGCTTTGAATCACTTTACTTGTAATTATTTTATAGTGTTTACATAATAACATTGAACCTTCATAAGATATTTATACTCAATAAACAAAGTTGTAAATGTACTCTACTTGGAGTTGCTATCTTTGCCTTGGAATCTTCTTAATAACCTTGTTCTCAACATAGAAAATGAACTTTAATTAATGGGTCTATCAATATGCATAAAAAATAGCCTTTAACATGCAACCTATAACATATATATAGTAATAATGCATTCATTCATACATTACATCTACCACATACATGGTACTACATGTAGGTATTCAGTCACTCATACATGACATCTTTATGTAGTCATGATATGGTCACTCATATTAGACACGAATGCAGCTAATAACCCTAATGCACTCCATTTTTACCTAAATTGTTAACCACAATCCCCTAACCCTAAACACTAAACCTTAAACCCTAAACATTGAAACCTAAATCACCCCAAACCCTAAGCCATAAACGATGAACCATGAATACTAAATAATATACCTAGACCCTAGACCCCAAGCCCTAAAACCTAAACCATTAACCCTAATACATTAGCCCTAAACCAAAAACAATAATCCATAAAACCTAAACTATTGACCCTAACATATAACCTTAAAACATAAAACCCTATACTTTATACCCTAGACCCTAAAACCTAAAACCTAAATGTAAGACCTTAACCCTAAACCCCAAACCATAAACCTAAAATCCTAAACCCTAAAACTTAAATGTAAGCCCTTAACCCTAAACCCCAAGTCTAAAACTATAAACTATAAGTCATAAACCTTAAACATTAACTACTAAACTAAAAATTCTAAACCCAAAACCTTAAACACTAAACCTAAATCCCTAAACCCTAAACCTAAAACCCAAAACCATAAAATCTAAACCATAAACACTAAACCCTAAGTCTTAAACCCTAATCCCTAATCCCCAAACCCTAAATACTAAACACTAAGTTACAAACCCCAAACCCTCAACTAAACCCCCAAGACTAAAAAATTGAACCTTAAACCCTAAACCCTAAGTGTGAAACCATAAACCCAAAACCCTAACCCCAAACACCAAGAGCCAAACCCTAAAATCTAAACTCTTGATCCCTTGAGCCATAAACCATAAATCCCAAACCTTTAAGCACTAAATATAAATAATAAGGCCTATAACCTGATCCCTAAGCCATAACACTAAAACTTGAACCCTGAACTCTAGTCACTATACACTAAACCCTAAGTTATAAATCTTGAACCACCAACCATAAAACATAAACCCTAAATTTATAAATCCTAAACCTCTAGCCATAAACCATAATCTTTAGTTATCACCTATATAGAGAAATGAGAGGGGTCATTGGCTAAGCCATAAATTGAAAGGATAGGGGTCATTCTAACCTATATAGAGAAAGCAGTGACTAGAGACATTCATTTAAAAGGATTGAAGATGGATTCAATATGAATTCTTGAATAATTTGTGGATTTTTTAATCAATGGGTCTATCAATATGCGTAAATGTCTATCATGTATCTTTCAACCTATAGCATACATATAATGATGATACAGTCATTCATACATTACATCTACCCCATACCTAGTACCACATATAGGTATGTTATCACTCATATATGGCATATTCTTGTAATCACAATATAATCACTAATACCATACAAAAACATAGCTAATCACCCTAGTACATTTCATTTACACATAAACCATTAATCCCAAAACCCAAACTCCAAACCCTAAGCACATAAACCTTGAACACTTAACTCTAATAAATTGACCTTAAACCCAAAACAATAATACCTAAACCCTAAAACCTAGACCTTAAACATAAACCCTCAAAACTTTAAACACTAGATTTTATACCCTAGACTCTAAGCCTTAAAACCTAAACTTTAAGCCCTTAACCCTAAAGCACAAACCATAAGCCTAAAATCCTAAATCCTAAACACTAAACCATAAAACCTAACCTTAAATTTCTCACTCCCCTATTGGGAACACCTATAGGTGTGTATGCAGGAGTTTTGTATGTGAATGTATGATATTTAATCATGTATATGGTAGACTAGTTCCATAACCAATACTATACCTCCACCATTCATTCTATGAATCTCTTCCATGTATCTAAACTTGATGAAGCTCTCAAACTAGTTTAAACACTTATATTTTAACCCTAAAATACACAAAATAGCACAGCACACACTTGTGCTTCATGAGCACTTATGGAACACACACACAAACATAACCAACACAAACATAACCAACTAACTTAAACACAAAGTAACCTAAAAGAAACTCTTCTTCAAGAAGATAGAGTTGCACTTATGTTTACCAAGGGGAGTCCCTATGGTGATTTCTTCTTCACAATCACTTAAAGCATCCTCTTGATCAGCTATATCTTGAGCTTTTCCTTCTTCACTTCCCATAAAATGGGCTCTTTTTCAAGAAGGGATGAGGTGGGAGGGTGATGGATAAGCTCATGAGATGGATATGAGGTATGACATGTGATGGAGGTATTGTGAATAAATTGGGGAAAAAGGACCTCTTATGTAAGCTCATGAAACTCTTCAAATCTGGCATAGGACTCTTCAATTTTCTCCTTGAAAACTACCTTCATCATTTGGCCTTCTTTGAACACTCCACAGTAGACTAGGGATAGATGAGATCATTGCACTATGACATCAAAAATTATCAATAAAATCCATTATGTACCATTTATGTACATATAAGGTATAATTCAACTTGATAAGAAGGAGACCTAGGGAGTCCTCTACAAGTCCAAGATCATTTCCCAATTAAACTAGGACTCTAAGATGCCTTTTCTTCCACTTCTTCTCAATTGGGTAATTAAGAAGGTTTTTAGAGGGTTTTAGGTAGTTTTACCCCTTAAGGATATTTCATAAAATTGTGACATCCAAACCCTGAATAAATTCCATTAGATCCTTGTTTATGACCCTCTCCAACCTATCCTATCTCCTCAAACTCCCATGCTAGGTATCTATACTGATGTGAGCTTCCAAACTTGGCCTTTTAAGCTCTTAAAGGCGTTTTGTGCACCCTATCATGTTCTTTATCAAATAAATTATCTCTTTATGGTCTTCTCTACAACATAAAGGTTCTCACACACCTTATATATCCCCATGGAGGTCCTCCAATGCTCTACAAGGTTCACTTGGTGTTAGAAGTGAGGCTACATCTACTTAGGGATTTTAGGCCTAGTTATGGCTTAGTAGGCCTAGTTTGCACATAGCTACTCATCAATACCTATAAGTCTTTTTTATGATCCCATGTGTTTTCTCATGTTCAACACATCCTCCTACAACTCTTTTCAAGGTTATGACAGTCTTTAACTCATTTCCTTACCCTTTTCATACTGAGCCTATAGGATTTTTCCTCTTACGAGTGCCCTATATCTGAGATAAAATAGAGGTCACTTCCCCTATTATCTTAGACAAAATGATAATATGAGGGGCTTTGACAAGTTATGGGGACTTTCTATCTTAGGCCTTTTTATACCATGTTACACATATTCTATAGATAATAACCCTAGTGCACTCCATTTCCACCTAAACCATTAACCCCAAACCCCTAACCCTAAACACTAAGCCTTAAACCCTAAACATTAAAACCTAAACCTTAAACCCTAAACCTTAATACATAAACCCTGAACTATGAACACTAAATAATATACCTAAACCCAACACCCTAAGCCCTAAACCCTTAACCCTAGTGTTAGGAAATAACGGAAGCACACAATTGATTACCAAGCAACTTAATATGCGGAAATTAACTAGAATACACAAGTAACTAGAATTCAAAAATAACACAGAATATGAGAGACAATACACAACTTGTATTAAAACTCTTCTAGAAGGAAATACAACAAAGAAGGCTGCCACAGTTCTTCTTCCTTACACACCTCTAGGGCATAAACAGTAAATCTTCCCTCAAAGCTCTCTCTCTTAGGTCCCAACAAACAACTCAAACACAGAGTTGGTGTTCACCTCCAACCAGCCAGTATCCACTACTGCCAGTACTCTAGTGCCCCACACACTCCACAAGTGCTCCACGCACTCCACAAGTACACAATCATACTTCAAGTAGATCTCCCCTGAACCTGCAACAACCTGTAACTCAATCTAATCTTACTTATGGAAGGATCTTCCTTGCCTTCCTCTTTTCTCTCTTTCTGAGTACACACTGTACTCCAAGTAGATCCCACTTGATCTTGCTCCCTGTTGTGTTGATGTCCTATCTGATCTTTCACACCTGCAAATCAATCTGGTTCTGCACACATGTGAACCTTAGACCTTGCACACACATACACCTGCAGATCAATGATCTTACTTACCATGTAGATCTCCTAAAGTAGCCATGCTCACTTAATGACCAAGATCATACATACATGAAGAACCCCGCTGATTCTCCAACCCAGCACCCACACTTGGTACTATGGCACTAGGAGGAACAAACCATGCTCTCTTCTCTCTGAAGGAGCTTATATTTTGCTCTCTTACTCTCTAGCACACATTTACAATACAACCAATGAGTCTCTTAAATAGATCTCATGCAAACAATAATTAGACACCTAATTACAATAATTAGATCCATAGCTTCTAGTCTAAATTTGGCTCTTGACATGCAAACACTTGGTTCGTTAACTAACTGCCCATAACACTCGCAGCTCGAACCGCATAGGTGACTGACGTCGATCCCTGTCTACCTGGGGGGTGCCAACGCCGGCCAACTTCTAATCGACGTCGGTTGCCTTCTGTCTGTACCCTGTCGACGTCGATTGGCCTGACTGACGCCAATGTCTGTAACACTCAGCAACCTTCCTGAAACCTCCTCCTTTATTTGCATTAGTGAAGCTTTTAGCTCCACAACCTAACAATCTCCCACTTGGAGATAAATAGCTGCATTGTACCTGTACCTGTACCCCATCTAATCTATTTCCTGGCTTGTATCCCTCTTCAAGATCAATCTTGAAGACCACCCACCACACAACCTGTGGTGCACCTCCTATCATCCGAGTACCCTGCCACATCCAAACCTACAAACCAATGTAGTTAAGTCCTGACCCTGCATAGCATGAATCTCTACTGCTGGTCCCTCTCAAATCCCTGAGAACCCACTTCCCCAAATTGGCTCTTAACTCTCTGACAACACCCACTGCTTGGGCAAACTCAAGTCTATACCAGACCTCATGTGATTTTGGACACTGAAATATCCAGCCCTTAGTGCACTCTGGTTCTGCATCATGAACCTTGCTAACACCTGATTCACATCAGCTCCCACTAGAAACAAAATCAACCTGTGATCTCCATGTCTCCCATGCCAAAGAATTTTGTTGCTCCAAATCCTTCATAGCAAACCACTGAACTAATCTTACCCTTAGCTGAGCAAAACCCTGTATATACAAACCTGCTAGCAAACATACCATCCACATACAGTAACAGGATAATGTCATGACCATCATCCACCTAGTAAGACAAACCACAGTAGTTACCCTGACATTGAAGAAAGCCATGCTTTGTCATCCACCTGTCAAACCATGTACCACTGTCCTGCAGCTTCCTCAAGACCATATGACCTGGTCTTCCATCTCACGTGTCTGTTCACTCTATTCTTCAACTAAGGTATCCATTCGTCTCTGTGTTTTCATACCAGCTATCAATCCTACCAAATCTCCCGCTTGGTTTTGCATCATATTCCTACCATGCTCCCACTGTTTCCTGGATCCTTCCTGCTCTAGAGTAAGAAACAAGTATAAAGAAGAGGAACAACAAATTTGAGGCTTACTTATCACCTTCAGTCCTCCATATGGGCATTTGAGACTCCTTAACAGCTTGTTGTCCACCCAAAATCCATTACACTGACTGACCTCGATCACTACACAGTCTGCATCCGACCGACGTCAATTTCCATGCGCCTATCCTGACTACCAACTCTATCGATGTCAGTGTCTCCTATTGCCAACGTCAGTCCTCCTGATCGATGTTGGTCTTACCTACTACTAACATCGGTCCTCCTGACCGATGTCGATCTTACCCTGCTTGACATCACTGGCTTCGGTCTACACATGACCGACATCGGCACCTGTCTATTTGACACCGGTTCCCCCTGACTGATGCTGATACTTGTGTTCACCTGTGAGTGATGACTTTTTACCCATGAGCTCCTTTGAATCAAAACCCATGTCCGAACTACCTTGCTCAGAAGTATCCAGCCCCATCCACTGGTCTCTGTCTGCCATCTCCTCCATAAACACCAAGGCTTTCCAGTTCTTAAGCCTATCAAATATATCAGTCTTCCTCTTAAGAACATGCATCCCCTTCTTTCTCATGTGACCAAGCCTACAAAGCCACGTCTCCACAACAGAAGAAGAATTAGTAATATAAGCAAGTAGATAAAGAGTACCTGCTTTCTTACCACCAGCTAATTCAAGTGCAATCGCTGTGAGAGTTCTTGTGCATCTCTCATCACCCAACTTTCCTAAAGAGATTAGCCACATCTCCAAGCCTGGGACCTGCATGACCTCCTTCAACACCCATGTGTTGGCCACCTGCAATTTTAGCTTCACTTCCCCTTTGCCAATTCTTTGACAAGGCTCACCAGCTCCTCTCTCTAGGGCTGCATGGAAAGATGCAACAGAATATATTATCCAAGATTAAACTTTATCCAAGAAACCTCCCAGAGCATCCTATGCAACAATACCTACAACATCTACTTCTTCAGTTCCTTTACGCTGATCTTCCACAAACCAACAATTTTCTTTTACCTGCTCTTTCTTTCCATAGGATCGTAAGTGACCATCTATGCTTTTCAATTCCTCCATTCTTATCTTACTTTCTTCTGCCATTGCTCTACTCCCACTCAATCAGAAACCCCTGAGAGTGACTTGTAACCAAACACAAAACTTGCTCCCTGCAACCTTAGCTCTAATACCACTTGTTGGGAAATAACGGAAGCACACAATTGATTACCAAGCAACTTAATATGCAGAAATTAACCAGAATACACAAGTAACTAGAATTTAGAAATAACACAGAATATGAGAGACAATACACAACTTGTATTAAAATTCTTCCAAAAGGAAATACAACAAAGAAGGCTGCCACAGTTCTTCTTCCTTACACACCTCTAGGGCTCCCACACCTCTAGGGCATAAACAATAAATCTTCCCTCAAAGCTATCTCTCTTAGGTCCCAACACACAACTCAAACACAGAGTTCGTGTTCACCTCCAACCAGCCAGTATCCACTACTGCCAGTACTCTAGTGTTCCATGCACTCCACAAGTGTTCCACGCACTCCACAAGTACACAATCATACTTCAAGTAGATCTCCCCTGAACCTGCAATAACTTGTAACTCAATCTGATCTTACTTATTGAAGGATCTTCCTTGCCTTCCTCTTTGATCTCTTTCTAAGTACACACTGTACTCCAAGTAGATCCCACCTGATCCTGCTCCCTGTTGTGTTGTTGTCCTATCTGATCTTGCACACCTACAAATCAATCTAGTTCTACACACCTGTGAACCTTAGACCTTGCACACACATACACCTGTAGATCAATGATCTTACTTTCCATGTAGATCTCCTAAAGTAGCCATGCTCACCTGATGACCAAGATCATACATACATGAACCCTGTTGATTCTCTAATCCAGCACCCACACTTGGTACTATGGCACTAAGAGGAACACACCATGCTCTCTTCTCTCTAAAGGAGCTTATATTTTTCTCTCTTACTCTCTAGCACACATTTACAATACAACCAATGAGTCTCTTAAATAGATCTCATGCAAACAATAATTAGACACCTAATTACAATAATTAGATCCACAGCTTCTAGTCTAAATTTGGCTCTTGACATGCAAACACTTGGTTCATTAACTAACTGCCCGTAACACTCGCAGCTCGAACCGCATAGGTGACTGACGTCAATCCCTGTCTGCCTGGGGGTGCCGACGCTAGCTGAATTTTGATCGACGTCGGTTGCCTTCTGTTTGTACGTTGTTGATGTCGATTGGCCTGACCGATGCCAGCATCTGTAACACTCAGCAACCTTCCTGAAACCTCCTCCTCTATTTACATCAGTGAAGCTTTTAGCTCCACAACCTAACACCTAGTACATTAACCCTAAACCAAAAATAATAATCCATAAACCCTAAACATATAAACTTAAAACATTAAACCCTAGACCCTAAACCCTAAAACCTATATGTAATCCCTTAACCCTAAACCCCAAACCATAAACCTAAAATCCTAAACCTTAAAACCAAAATCTAATCCCTTAACCCTAAACCCCAAGCTTAAAACCATAAGTCATAAACCTTAAAAATTAACTCCTAAACCAAAAATTAAAAACCTAAACCAAAAATTGAAAACCCTAAACCTAAATAGCTAAACCCTATACCCTTAACCCTAAACCTAAAACCCCAAACCATAAACTCTAAACCCTAAATCCTAAACCCTAAGCCTTGATCTCCAAACACTAAATCCCAAACCCTAACTATAAAACACTAAGTTCCAAACCCTAACCAAACCCCCAAGACCAAAACCCTAAACCTTACATCCTAAACCCTAAGTGTGAAACCATAAACCCAAAACCCTGACCCCAAACACCAAGCCCCAAAACCTAGAAGCTAAAATCTTGGTCCCTTGAGTCATAAACCATAAATTCCAAACCTTTAAGCATAAAATATAAATTATAAGCCCTAAATCATAATCCCTAAGCCCTAACACTAAAACTTGAACCCTAAATGCTAATCCCTATACATTATTTACCCTAAACTGTGAATCTTGAACCATCAACCATTAACCTTAAACACTAAATTTATAAATCCTAAACTTTTATCCATAAACCATAATCTTGAGTTATCACCTATATAGAGAAAGGAGAGGGGGCATTGGCTAAGCCATATCTTGAAAGGATAGGGGTCATTTTAACCTATATAGAGAAAGGAATGACTAGGGACATTCGTGTAAAAGGCTTGAAGGTGGATTCAAGATGAATACCTAATAATTTGTGGGTTTTTTAATCAATGTGTCTATCAATATGTATAAATGGATAACCTATAGTATTCAACCTATAATATACATATAATAATGATACAGTCATTCAAACATTACATCTACCACATACCTTGTACTATTTGTAGGTATGTTATCACTCATACATTACATATTCTTTTATTCACATACAGTCACTCATATTAGACACAAATGTCACTAATCACCCTAGTACACTCCATTTACACCTAAACCATTAACCCTAAATACCATAAACCTTGAACACTTGACCCTAAAACATTATCCCTAAACCTAAAACAATAATACCTAAACCCCAAAACCTAGACTCTAAACATAGAACCTTAAAACCTTAAACCATAGACTTTATATCTTAGACCCTAAGCCCTAAAACCTAAACTTTAAGACCTTAACCCTATATCCCAAACCATAAGCTTAAAATCATAAATCATAAACACTAAACCAAAAACCTTAACCTTATAGGTCCTTAATACTAAACACAATTCAAAATCATGAACCTTAAACCCTAAACCCTAAGCCTTGACCCCTAAACTTTTAACACTAAACCCTAATCCTGAAACCCTAAGCATTAAACCCTAAACCTTGAAAGTTAAACCCTAAACCACAAACCTAGAACCATAAAACCTCAAACCCAAAACCATTGACCCTAAATCCCAAAATTAGATAAACCCTAAACCTTAAAACCTAAATGCTAGAACCCAAACAATCAACTCCAAACACTAAACTATAAAATTTAAACCCTAAACCCTTAACCTAAAACCCTAAAAATGAAATGTAAATGACAAACATTAAACATACATTGTGGAGACCACACTATAGAGGAACGATGCAAGAGTTGGAAGTTCAACTCAACCACCTCTCCACTTTCCTATCATAATTCCTACATAAATGAAAAGATTTCAATGCAACGAGAAAATATGACAACAAAGTTAATGGCACATATGCTAATAACTTATATTCATGACCCACATCATTCTTTGAGAATAATTCACAAACATGAGAAGATCCAAAATGATCCAACCCTTTCGCTCAATGATTTGGAAATAACTATGTCTAGAAGAAGGATTTCACCTCATACAAAGCAAGTGCAAAGAGGTAATTTTTGTATCTATCATCATTTTTCATCATCTCTCATCATTCAAAATGAATTTTTTACATGGAAGTGCAAAGAGTATATTATCTTATTTTCACCATGTAAATCATTCAACAATATCCCTAGAGTAATCCATCATGACCCTATCTAATCTACTAGACATGAATGAGAATAATCACCCTAGTACACTCCAATCAAAACAAAAAGAATTGAAACACCATTTAAGATTCATCTAAAAAATATATTTTTCAGTATGAAATAAATTTATACTAACTACTATATTGGAACACACTTTACTAGATGAGGGAGTGACTAAGGATGATGATAGAGTGATTAGGTATGATGAGTGATAATGAGGGAATTGTTAGGGACATTGAGTTATGAGGATAGATGAGGAGGGGTGATTAGGGATGATTAAGGATGATGACGGAGTGATTAGGGATGATGAGGGGTCTAATGAAATATGATGAAGGATTGACTAGGGATGATAAAAAATGATGATAGTTAATGAGGAAGTTATTAGGGATGATGAGAGTGTGACTAGGGATGATGCTCAAGATGATGAGAGAATGATTAGGTATGATTAGGGTTAATTAGGTTTGATGACCTAGAGTGTTTAGGGATGATCAATGAAAATGAGGGATGATGAGAGAGTGACTAGGGATGATAAGTGTTGGTGAGGGAGTGATTAGCAATAATGAAGGATGATGATAGCCAATGAGACAGTGATTAGGGACAATGAGGGACACTGAGAACTGGTGAAGGAATGAATAGGGATGATAAGTGAATATAAGGGTTGATGAGGGAGTGATTAGGGATGATGAGGATCAATAAGGGAGTGCCTTATATGAATTTGGAGTGCTAGAATATGACTTTAGAATAATGCATGAGATTGGAATTGAAGAATGCATGGATTAACCATCTGTCTGAATTTTGTTTTAGAGTGAATGGTATATTTTTAGAATTAATTTGAATCATGTGTTGATTTATTCTATTTCAAATTGAGTCTATTGGGGTGATTAGCTACATTCATGTCAAGTATAAGTTATCGCATCGTGATTACAAGTAGATGTCATGTATAAGTGAATGCATACATTTATGTAATAGGTATGTGATAGATGTTATGTATGACTGATAGTATCACTCTAGATATGTTACAAATTAAATGATACAAGGTAGCCATTTATGCATATTGATAGACCCATTGATTGAAAAACCCACAAATTATTTAAGAATCCACCTTCAAGCTCGGGTATTCGATCGGGTAGGGCATACTCAAGTAGGTAAATTAGGTAGGGCATACTCAATTAGGTGAAATATGGGGCATAATCAATGGTATAGATCTATTACATATGTAACATGATTTGTAACCTTGTTTCTCATTCTATCTTTTGACCCTGAAATTTTGAAAACTAAGTATTAGCTAGAATGGAATTTGAAAAACTAACTTCTAAATGGTAACTCCTACATCTCTATAATAAATTTTAGAAGATGTTGAGTGGACCTAATTTGTTATATTTAGTAAAATAAATTTAAAATATAACATTTATTTTACTAAATATATGCTTGTAAAACCAATACCTCTAAATGCAAAATAGAAAAAAAATTACATGGCTTTCAAAACTCTGATTGCAAAAAAAAAACATGGCTTGCAAAGGGTGTACACCCTTTCCAAATGTTTTGCATCCTTTATAAAGGGTGTAAATCCTGTTGATGGTTAAATTTCACTTGTTTCTAACACCAACAATGGGAAGTTTCAAGATGTGGGACTTGCGACTTGAAATAACCTCTAGATTTTTAAGAAGCTGGTCTCTTCTTTATATCAAGTGTATACTGGAAAAAGGGATAGGAATTTTAATAGAAACACAAATGCAAGAAAGAAAATATAACTATGGCGATGCACCTAAATTAAATTCAACATTAATCCTGAGCATAGTAAGACTATATGTAAGATTCAATTACATTTAAGAGCAAACAAGTGCATGATCAATGAAAACAATAGAAACAAAGGCTCACAGCTTAGACTACTTTTGCAGCAATATAGAAAATATCAACCAAGGCAAAGGATTCAATCTTCTTATTTGAATTCTCCAATTACATAAGAGGCATAGAAACATGCACAGTTACATAAACCTTCCAACTCAAGAAAATAAAACAAAGGCAAATGATATTACTAATCACAGCTCTAGAAAGTCTAAAACTCTTGACAACACAACCTAGACTACTTTTGCAATGACACAGAAAGTATCAACAAAGGCATAGGATTCAATCTTCTTATTTGAATTCTCCAATCACATAAGAGGCACAGAAACATGCATAGTTACATAAAACTTCCAACTCAAGAAAATAGAACAAAGGCAAATGATATTTCTAGTCACAGCTCTAGAAAGTCTAAACTCTTGACAATAATTCTCTCAAAAAATTCTCTCTGGTATCTGATGATCCATCATTTGGTGATCTCTGCACCCTTATTTATAGCCTTAGATTCACTCTAGATTGTTTGCTTGTTTCCAATCTAATGGCCCAACTGAAATCTAACTAAAATGGAAGTGTCTAATAGAAGATATTTGTTAGATTCTGAAATGCTTTGTCTTCTGGTAGTTCATTGGCTGAAACAGATTGTAGGACGCTCCCTTCTCTTAAACAGAAGATAACACTTAGCCAATTCCTTAAAAACCTTCTTATTACTTTAGGAGACATTGGAGGATGACACTTGGCAGGTTCTGCAACCTTACCAAGGACACACGGCGCTCTCCACTTTACCTATACTCTTATTATATCTTTGCTCAAGAATGTTCCGCCTTTGACACCTATCACAATCTGCTTCTTCGACACTTTACTAGAAATAAAACCCACATCATTTCTTGCTTGAGCAATTTGAAAAGGAGCATAGGGACAGGTGGTGATCTCTGTTGCTTCATCAAAGGACACGTGCTGATCTCCACTTTACTTAACTAGGGATATGTGGCAATCTCCACTACTTTTAGCTACCTTTTAAGAAACCTATGGAAGGTGACACATGCTAGTCTCCACTTTACTCTGTTTATATTATAAAAAAAATCGGGCCTCATTTCATATTTACATGAATAGCGACACTTGGCAGCTTTTGCTTGTTTTAGAAACAAAACCTAAGACCCACCACAATCTTTGCCATATCAGTGAAGCAAAATGAAGATAATTCAGATCTCGACACGTGGTGGCTTCCGCTCTCTTCAGCTAGTATACATGGCATCTTCTGTCACTTTTTAGAAAATTAAATTGAGACCTTTTGCGATTGCCACTTGGTGCTTTCCACCTGATCCTGATACTTAGCTTGTCGAAACCTTCTGGTGAAAAGAGATTTGAAATGCGGATGCTGACACTTGTCGCATTTCACTGAGTTGCTATGAGATACGTGGCACGTTCCACTACCTTATTGAAATTATGAAAAGTGCCTCAGAAAATGACACTTAGTAGCTTCCGCTTGACTCCAACACTTGAGAAAAATGAATCAAAAGGAAATTAGAACCCGCGCTCTGTTTCAAAACTTCATCTCGAACCAAAGTATGCAGGGATAGTGATCTGGATCATGTGCTACTAAAAATCAGAATGAAACGTAGAGTATTTTTTTACTCTATAGTTATTGGCGACCCCAAGAACTTTTGAGCATGCTCAAAAAGAATTTATAACTCTCACATGATCCAAAATTGCTAAAAAACACAATTTTAACTAAAATGTTTCAAATAGATTCCATTTACAAGAATCTCTTCAGGTTCACCGTCCATCATTTTTAGCTCAAATGAATTTTGTTATTTTCATGCCTAAATTTTATAAGGGACAGTCCATAATGCTTCAAACTTAGTGTGTTGCCCTGGTTGGCGGCTCTTACATTCCATTTCAAAACAATTAAGCCTGTTTTGAAATGGGGATTTGAAGTCCTTTTATAAAAATAGTCTTTAATTATTTTTTGAGGCTTTATCAATGAATCATGTGCTGCATCCCTCTTTTCTTGAACTTCTAGAAGTTCTATGAGTTTGACTTACATGGGGCCATTTTCTTCAATTTCAATCTGTTTGATCAGCTGGAGAGCAGGAATCTCCAAGCTTAGAGGAATTACAGCAGGTTTCCCATATACCAATTCATATGGGGACATTTTGATCACCTATTTAGGCGTAATTATATCAGCCCACAGTGCCAAATTAAGCACTTTATGCCACTCCTTGTGATGATCAGCCCCTATTTTTTTGATGAGTCTAATCAGGTTCTTATTAGTTGATTCTGCCAAACCATTATCTTGAGGGTAATAATTAGAAGAAGTTTTCAGATATATTCCATGCTTTTATGCAAAGTTAGATACTTTGGACCCTAAAAATGCTTTAGCATTATCTAAAATTATGGTGCAAGGAGCCCCAAAATGAGTAGTGATACTCCCTAAAAAATCTAGGATCACATTTTCTGTTACTTCCTTGAGTGGCACTGCCTTGGTCCATCTGGTGAAATAATATGTGGCTATTAAGATCCATTTATGACCCATACTAGATACTAGATTTATCATTCCAATGAATTCAAGACCCCATTGAGCAAAAGGTTCATTCACAATTATAGGACTAAGAGGCATTGTTGCACTCCTTCTCATCCCCACATAATATTGACAAGATTGACATTTTTTAACCAGCTGATAATAATTTGTAAATAAGGTAGGCCAAAAATAACCTACTTCACTTATCTTTATAGCTGTGGTCTTTGCAAAAAAATGTCCACTTGATACTCCATGATGCATTTCATGTAGTATTTTCTTAGCCTCATCCTTTTCTACACATCTTAACAATTTGCCATCAGAATTTCTTCTGAAAATAACCTGTTCAATTAAAACAAAATGAACTCCTTGCATCCTATAGTATCTTCTCTTATTTTGAGGGAGTTCTCTTGGGTAAATCCCATTTTCCATAAAATGAATCCTGCTTATAACCTAAGATTCCTAATCAACTTCTTGTATTCTCAATACAATTTCTTCTTTTGTTCCTGAATTTATCTCTTCAGGTATCATCTTTTCAAGCTCTTGAGTCACATATTGGCACAAACCCCTACCTCTAACTAATTTAGTGGGTTTGACTTCTACATCATATTTAAGGATCTTAGTTATGTAGTTTGCTCTTTTTTTAGTAATTTCACCCTCCATGATGTATTCTTGACACTTGGATGTGCTACAAGTATCAGAATTTTACTTCTTAATATTATATGCCTGAACTTTTTGAGAGCTTTTACCATAGCATATGCTTGTTTTTCCACATAGTTATATCTAGTTTCATATTCCCTAAGAGTCCTTGAGAAAAAGGCTATTGAATGCTCTCCCTCTTATTTATCATCCTTCTATGTTAGGACAACAGCAATACTGAGCTCTCCTCCATATACATACATTACAAAAGGCTTAGAAAAGTCTAGAATTCTAAGTACTGGAGATATTGAGATAGATTTCTTGATCTCTTCAAAGGCATACCTTCCTTCCCTAGTCCACTTGAAAATTATGTTTTTTTTTAGCAAGAGTGTCACTAGTCTTACTAAGCCTACAAAGTCAAATATGAACCGACTAACGAAATTAATCTTTCCCAAGAAAGATTGAATTACTTTCTTATTTACTAGAAGAGGTAAGTTCATTATATTTTCCACTCTTTTTGGGTCTATGGAGACTCCTTATTTAGATATTGTATGTCCCAATAATTTGCCTTGAGGGACAGCAAAAATATATTTCTTAGGATTCAAAGATATTCTAAATTCTTGACATTTTTTAAACACAGCTTCTAAATGATCAAAATAATCAACATAATTCTTTGAAAAAATAGTAAGATCTTCAAGATAAATCAAGATGATTTTATTTATAAGTTCCCCAAATGCTACATCCATAGCTCTTTGAAAAGGGGCTCCAACGTTTGACAAGCCAAATGGCATTTTAGCATATGCAAATGCTCCTCATTCGGTAGTAAAAATAGTCTTGTATTGGTCTTCATTAGCCAACCAAATCTGATTGTATCCAGAGAAACCATCTAGCAAAGAAAACCTCTCGAATCTAGCCACAGTCTATAAAATATGTTCCATGGAGGGCAAGGGATAGTGATCCTTCAAAGATGCTTTGTTTAGATCTCTAAAATATACACAAAGTCTTATATCACCAGTCTTTTTTCTAACTAGTATTAGATTTGATACCCAAGTTGAGTGTTTGATCGGAAAAATTATTTTAGAATCTAAAAGTTTCTGCAACTCATCCGCCATTAGAGGCTTAATCCTTGGATTCACTAGCCTTTGTTTCTATCTAACAGGCTTAAATCCTTCAGTCAGTTCTATTGTGTGTTGAATAATGTCTCTATTATATCCATGAAGGTCTTCATAGCTCCAGGCTATGACTCTGTCATATTTTTTGCATAATTCAATCAGCCTTTACTTTTCTACTTGAGTTGTAGAATTTCCAACTTTTAATTTTTTCCCTTCACTTACCTCTATTTTAGAATAATATGCTTTGTTTTCTTGGAACCTTTTCTTCTCCAGGCTTACATCTTCTGGATCAAAAAGGCTCTCTAAAGTGATTAAACCTTTGGGAAGCTTATTATTATTTAATTGTATAATTTGATCCCCATATGCCTCTTCAATCTTTGGTTGCAATTGATCAGCAAATTCCCCTGATTGTTGCAAGAATGAGAGTACTTGAAAATCATTCTCAAATACTTTCCAATTATCATCATTATCTGGGATAGTTGGCCTTATTATAACCTTTATTGACTCATTGTTAACTGATAGGCCAGTTGCTGGATCAAACTATGAACCAATCTATGCCATCTTATCAGCTTCAGAATTTTGAATCCTGGGAACTACTTCAATATTAAAAGCTTCAAAATCTTTTATTAAGTCCCAAATTTTGTGCTTATAGGATTTCATCCTAACATTCTTTGCTATTGCCTTTTCTATAATTTGCTTTACTACTAATTCTGAATCTCTTTCTACTATTAGATTCTTTATTCCCTTTTTCTTGGCTAATAAGAGCCCATGTACTAAAGATTCATACTCAGCATCATTATTAGTACAAGCAAATTAAAAATGGATAGCCCTTAAAAAAAATTCACCATTTGGAGCAGTAAGACAAATTCTTGCTCCAGCACCATTTTTACTTATAGCCCCATCAAAATTTAAAGTCCAAATTTTTGAATCTTTTTCAGATTATTGAGAAGTTGGTGTCTCTTCCCTTAAAACATTTGGGATTTCATGGTCTTCATCAAAAATAACATAAGTGCCCAGACCAGTAGAGTCATAATTTCCATATGGGTCACTTTGCATCATAGCTAACAACTAGTTATTTTCTTTTTATTGATCATGCTTAGTCCATAATGCTTCAAACTTTTCAATAAAAACCCTTTCTTCCTTATTTATCATAGCATGATCTACCTCTAATTTTTATATCAGCTCATTGGTGATGTGATCTTTTGATAGTAGTTCAGATAGAATTTTCATCTTTGAACCATATTTAGTTCTTAGAATTAAGTGAGACTAGTCAAGAGACATATCTCCTCCTATCTTGGCTGTAAAGTCTCTTGATAAACATAAACCAAATACAGGAGGTATATATATCACTACTATATCTTGATTTACAATTATATTTGGATAAGTATATAATTATAATGGGAATTGTTTAATTCTCCCTATTATTTGCACTGGTTTGCCATCTAGCTGCATAACTCCTTTAGTGAGTTGCTCATATTTTATCTCTAAAGCATCTGCTATTTACTTTGGCATTACTATATTACTAGCCTCTAAATTTATCATTACATTATGCAACAGTTTCTTACCAACTATCACAGTTAAATAGAAGGGATCCAGTTTGGATTTACTTATCTCTGGTGCAATGTTCACTAAGACAATTGTCTGCAGATGAACTGTGTCTTTGAGCTTTCTTTTATCAGTAAGTCCTTCAATACATTTGAGCATTGATTGGCTATGAAGAGCTTCTTGTAATAGTGTCCTTTGTTTAGGAATATCTAATATGTCCCAAATTGATACTTGTGCTGGAGTCATCTTCAGTTGATCCACCACATTCATTGGTCCCAAAGTTTGAATTCTTGGAAAATAAGGATACCTTACCTTTTCTTGAATTTGTCCAAGAACTTCTTGATTCTGCACTGGCTAAAGAACTTTTTGTCTAACTGTCATGTTTTGATGACCTTGAAATGGAGTATTCTCCATAGCTTCATTTTTTACAACTTTAGGTTGTTCTAACATTCTTCTCTTTGATCTAGTAAAGTAGTCTGATTACACCACTGGTTTCTTGGAAACATAAGCTTCATTCAAGAATACTGATTCTTCATCTTCAATCCATGAGAACAAAGCATATTCTAGGGCTATCTCTTCTTCTTGTTGCAAAGACATCTCTTGCATCTGAGCCATTAAGACTAAATTTTGCATACCAGAAGACTGGTAGGCTTGATTGTCATTGGAACTTACAAATTGACCATCCATTGTTCTTTGCTCTGTCACCTTTTGTTGTAGATTACCGATGGAACAATCTCTAGGCCTATGAGCATTATTGTAAGGAAAACACAATGCATTAGTGTTATCTGCATAGTTATTTTGCCCTGGAACAATCTCCCTATTTGAATTGGGAGGAATAGTTTGTGAGGGTGTGGGGATTGCAACTAATTGGTTTGTCGGCTAAGGGTTATTTTGCCTCGGAGGACCCTGATATTGGTTTGGCTGAGATGAAAATCTATTTCCTTGATAGCCTTGATATAGAGGCCTAGGGAAAGTATTATGTTGTCTTTTTATATTAATCAGATCATTAGAAAATGTCCTCAAGATATTCTTGATATCATCAAGCTCAGATGACTGAGCGGGAACAATTTCTTTAGCAGGTGGTTGAGGATATGTGTACATAGACACATGTAGGGTTATAGATTTAGGGGATTCTTGAGGTAATGGTAAGGAAATTTTTGGGAACATGGGCATGGGAGGCCTTGGGGGTAACTTTCCAGCATCTATTAAATTATTCTCAGATCTGACCACATAGTCATAAGCCTATGGTAAAGTGTGTCCTCCAAGTGACTCAATCATAACAGATATATTTGAATTCAAGGCCTTAAGATAAAACACTATGGCCATACATGGTAATGTTCTAGCTGTAGCAGGGATTCTTTCCTAAGTCTTTTGAAATCTGGAATTGAAGTCAGTCATCGCTTCTTGTGGTGCCCTTTAGATGGTAATCAATTACTATAACAAAGAAGACTTATCACCTTTCTCTTCGAATCTTTCAAAGAAAATATCTCTGAGTTGATCCCATGTAGAGATGGTATTTGGGGTCAGGGACTGGTACCATTCTAGAGCTTTCCATATAAAAGAAGCTACTAATAATATTATGGCCACATTTTGCTGTGTGATAACATGTATAGCACATACATCTGATACATCCTGCAGATGTTCTTCAAGTGTTTTAAAGTCTTGCCTACTGAATTTGGGTAGAGATTTTAGGGCATTCACTGGGATAGGGTCCCAAGTGGCTAGTGGTATTGGGAGCATCAATGGACTACTAGTGTTCCAACTTGCATAATTTCTTGGGGGTATAGGGACTCCCATATTTGCTCTTGGTATTGGTATAAATTGGTTGACTCTTCTTCTTAGACTAGTTACCAAAGGCGGCAAAAGAATACCTAGATTTATAGTAGATTGTGATCTGATTATTGGTCCACAGCTATGACTCCTCATAGCTCTTTGGTTCATACGATCTTGAAAGAAACTTCAAGATTGGTCCCACCGGGCGTGCCAAAAACCATTGATGGTTAAAATTGCGCTTGTTTCTAACACCAACAATGGGAAGTTTCAAGATGTGGGACTTGCGACTTGAAACAACCTCCAAATTTTTAAGAAGCTAGTCTCTTCTTTATATCAATTGTATATTGGGAAAAGGGATAAGAATTTTAATAGAAACACAAATGCAAGAAAGAAAATCTAACTATGGCGATGTGCCTAAATGTAATTCGACCTTAATCCTAAGCACAGTGAGACTATATGTAAGATTTAATTACATTTAAGAGCAAATAAGTGCATGATCAATGTAAAAGATGAAAACAATAGAAACAGAGGCTCACAGCTTAGACTACTTTTGCAACAATACAGAAAATATCAACCAAGGCACAAGATTCAATCTTCTTATTTGAATTCCCTAGTCACATAAGAGGCACAAAAATACGCACAGTTACATAAACCTTCCAACTCAAGAAAATAGAACAAAGGCAAATGATATTACTAATCACAGCTCTAGAAAGTCTAAAACTCTTGACAACACAACCGAGACTACTTTTGCAATGACACAAAAAGTATCAACAAAGGCCCTAGATTCAATCTTCTTATTTGAATTCTCCAGTCACATAAGAGGCACAGAGACATGCACAGTTACATAAACCTTCCAACTCAAGAAAATAGAACAAAGGCAAATGATATTCCTAGTCACACCTCTAGAAAGTCTAAACTCTTGACAATAATTCTCTCAAAAAATTTTCTCTGGTATCTAATGATCCATCATTTGGTGATCTCTGCACCCTTATTTATAGCCTTGGATTCACTCCAGATTGTTTGCTTGTTCCCAATCTAACAGCCCAACTGAAATCTAACCGAACTGGTAGTGTCTCACAGAAGATATTTCTTAGATTCTGAAATGCTTTGTCTTCTGGCAGTTCATTGGCTAAAATAGATCGCAGGATGCTCCCTTCTCTTAAATGGAAGATAACACTTAGCCAATTCCTTGAAAACCTTCTTATTACTTTAGGAGACACCAAAGGATGACACTTGGCAGGTTCCGCAACCTTACCAAGGACACACGACGCTCTATGCTTTACCTATACTCTTATTATATCTTTGCTCAGGAATGTTTCGCCTTTGACACCTGTCACAATCCACTTCTTTGACACTTTAACAGAAATAATACCCACAACATTTCTTGCCCGAGCAATTTGAAAAGAAGCATAGGGATAGGTGGTGATCTTCGTTGCTTCATCAAAGGACACGTGGTGATCTCCGCTTTACTTAACTAGGGATATGTGGCAATCTCTGTTGCTTTTAGCTACCTTTTAAGAAACTTGTGGAAGGTGACACGTGTTGATCTCTGCTTTACTCTGTTTATATTATAGAAACAATTGGGCCTCATTTCATATTTACACAAACAGTGACACTTGGCAGCTTCCGCTTGTTTCAAAAACAAAACCTAAGACCCACCACAATCTTTGCCATATTGATGAAGCAAAATAAAGATAATTCAGATCTCGACACGTGGTGGCTTCTGCTCTCTTCAGCTGGGATACGTGGTGTCTTCTGTCACTTTTTAGAAAAGCAAATTGAGACCTTTCGTGATTGCCACTTGGTGCTTTCTGCCTGATCCTGATACTTAGCTTGTCGAAACCTTCCACTGAAAAGAGATTTGAAATGCGGGTGCTGATATGAAATGTGGACGCTGACACTTGTTGCATTTCATTGAGTTGCTATGAGATACGTGGAACATTCTGCTACCTTATTGAAATTATGAAAAGTGCCTCAGAAAATGACACTTAGCATCTTTCGCTTGACTTCAACACTTAGAGAAAAATTAATCAAAAGGAAATTAGAATCCGCGCTCTATTTCCAAACTTCATTGTCTCGAACCAAAGTATGCGGGGATAGCAATCTCGATCATGCGCTACTAAAAATTAGAATGAAACATAGAGTATTTTTTGACTCTACACATCCTTTGTAAAGGGTGTGTGTCCTTTATCAAGGGTAGATGCCCTTTGGAAAGGGTGTGCATCCTTTATAAAGGGTGTACGCCCTTTGCAAAGGATGTGCGTCTTTTCCATAGAGTGTACACCCTTTAAACATTTCAATTTTTTTTGTTTTCCCTCTAAATATGCCTTAGGTATAGGCTTGGAGAGGACCAAACCCACCTTGAAACTGATCATGGAGCAGCCCACTTAGTTTCTGGGAAATTTAGAAGTATTTTTCAACTTTATCGACACATCTGATCAGGCAGGTTTTATTTTTTATTTTTTTAAATTATATGGGTTTATAAAGGAGAAAGTGTAATTTTAGAATATATAATTTTTTTTTAATGTTAGAATATTATTTATAATTATTAAATAATTTATACATAACATACCTCATTATGGACTATATACATAATATCACAAATTTCTTTATAACTTTTTGAATATTAATCAAAAGTTAAAAAAAATTATATCTCAATAATCTAAACATTGTCAACTATGCATTAAAACAAATTGATTTTCATGAAGTTAAGGTCAAAAAGTTGTGTTCGTACACTTGCAGTTTCAATTTTCCAGTTGTCTTGACTTGTAAAATTATTTAGAAATTATATATATAATAAAAAATATTCTCAACAATATTTGACATTTCACCTATCTATATATGAAATTTCATACAAAAATTCAATTTTTTACTCAAAAAGAGTGTGTTCGTACACATCCACACTCCTTATATTTTTATAGAAAATGACCAACCTATTGTCATAAATGCATCTATTTCACACACTTTTATCATCTAGGTATTAGAAAAAATTATATATTTAAAAACTAGATTCAAAATTCCACAATTCATGTTTTTATGTCATTATCAAATTCCTTTTTGAAGTATCTTAAACATTCTTTCCAAGTTTAACTATTGTTATTTTCATAAAAAAGGTATCGCTTTATAACCCCCTTCTGTCCCCCATTATCATGCATCTACCCCTATCAAAATATAGGCATCATAGAAGTATACTATAATATACACGATGGATACAACCATATTATAGTAATAGAATACATTCGAGTTAGGACCACACAATGTTAGTGATCACATTCAAGTTAGTGACAAGGCACTCTAGTGAGAAGACACACAAGACAAGACTGATAAAATTGTTGACTAGAAGATATTATATGGATAAGGACACATTCATAAGTAAACACATTCACATACAAGCAAATATGTATGCACAACAATAAATGTAACTATGTAACAATTGTAATATAGAATATCCACGTGATATAAGATATAGATACTAGCATAAATGTAGAAATCTATGTAATATAGTTCAAAGTGATAAAGGATAAGTAAATATTGTTATTTTAGTGTTTTTTCCCACTGGGTTTTGCCTACACAGTCATATGGACATTCTATGTCATTTAAGCTTCCTTAGGTTAGTTATAAAGGGTCCATAAGCTAATTATATCTAATTTTAATTAGTTAATTAATAAAATTAGAGGCTTCCTCATGTAGCCCTAATTTTCTCTATATGTACCCCACTTTTCCTTTTTGAAAGGTTAATTGACTCATTCACTTTTTGAAATAATCGGATAATACATTATTTTCTTTCTCTTGAAATTGTGGAGCTCTCACACTACCTCACAAGATTCAACATTGATTGTGTGAAATCTATTCAGAGATATTGGCACACTCTTTCATAGTATCAAAGCCTTCCTAGTAGCCTCATACATTAGACTCCCTGGTAAAATCCTCCATGCATTCACATTTCTGATTTTTCTTCTATCTTAGCCACCATTTTTGACCTTGGGGGTATTTTCTTAATCTACCTTGAAACTCATGTCAAAGGGATTTTGATGAAAAATCCATTTGCATATATTTTATGAGTTTTTTTAGATCTAAAATGGGTTGTTCTTAGATTTTTGAGAAACTTTATAGATTTTCTTAGAAATTAATTTCTTTCAACTAGTATGACATCCGTACGGACCAAACAATCACCCTTGCAAACACTAATTTACTCTCTGTAGACCAAATCAGGTTCTTAGGGAGAAATTACTTAAGCCTATAGATAAAATTGGGTTTTTGGCAAGCAACAACTTATTCTCCACAACCAAATTGGACTTCTCAAGGCCAACAACTTGCTCTAAGACCATTCCGGGTTTTCGACTAGCAACTACTTGAAGTAATCAGGTTTCTTCAATGTGACAACTTGCTAGTAGACTAATTTAGGCTTTCAGGGCAGTCTTACTTCTCCAAGAACCTGATCAACACTAGCTAGATCCATTTGGGTTTGTAGAGGTCGACTACTTATTACTCATTACTTGATTTATAAGTAATAAATCATGCAAGTTGAAGAACCTAAAATGCATTGAGGAAGACCAATCCAAGTTTTCTAAGGGTGATGACTCATTACTCATTTACTTTATAAGTAGTGCAGTTATAATAGTTCAAAGTAGTGAAGGTTGAAGAACCTAAATTGCACTAAGGAAGACCAAACTTGGTTTTCTAAGCATGACTACTCATTACTCATTTACTTATAAAGCAAAGCAGTTGACAAAACTTGATCAACACTGGAAGACCCAATCAGGATTTTGGAGTAGCTTTACTGCATTAAAATTTTGAAGTAAAGTAGTTGTGAAACCCTGTGTGACATTCAAGAGGGCGTCAAATCTCAGGTGGAAGGTAATGAAGGAATAGAGTAAAGTTGTTTCTTTTTTTGGATTTTTAGATTAAAAAACACAAATGGGAGTAAGAACCAGTAAGTGCTATATCTTTCAATCCCTATCTCCTTTTTGGGTGCCATTTTTTTTTAAATTGCATATTTTATCAATATCTATGCAATGGTAACATTGTTTTAGGACTTTTATAACATCCATTTTTTACATGGTGTAATAGCTTAAAACTCTCTTCAAACCTGTGTACCTTTCCTCTTGGATTCATTATCGGTAGAGCTTGACATCCCTTTCATACTTTCTCACATTAATTTCTCATAGCCGCATTCTCAGCTGTGCCCAATGTCCAAGACTAAGTGTGTGTGCATTGTAACTTCAAGGGGGTATTCTTGATAGTTTAGGGGGTATTTGTACTATGTGCTTTTTTTTCTTTGCTTTCATTTCAATTCTATAAAAATTTTCTCATTCTAATCTCCACTAATAGATCTAAATATCAAACCACTCACTCCATTTAACTATCTAGATTGGAAGTCTAAAATGCAACTCGCTTTGAGAGGCAAAAGACTCTATCAGATTACTATGGGTGAGGAAACTAAGCCATCTACAGATGCAAAAAAACTTAAGTGGTATAACAGATGTGATGAGGCCTATGGGTTTCTATACCTATCAATGTCTCATGACCTCCTATTTCATGTTGAATCTACAAAAAATCCAAATGAAATTTGGACAATCCTAGACAAGCTTTTTGGAGTGCAAAACATCATGAGGGGTCATGAGTTGGAGAATGAGCTCATCACATTGAGCCCAAGTGACTATCACACCCTACAAGACCTCTTTACAAATTTTAAATCACTGAGACTATAGTTGAAACAATGTGGCATTGAGAAAATAGATGACCAGTTGATTCTATCTGTGCTTGCAAAACTGGGTCATGACTATTTAGTTTTCATCTCTACATTTCATGCTACCAAATGTGCACTTGGATCTACTTAGAAAATTCCATCATTTGATGAGTTTGTTCCCAATCTAACTCAAGAGCAAGATAAGTTGGTTCACTTGGGTGCATTGAAGTCTTCAAAATCACATATCTTGATTGTCAATCAGGACAAGAAGAAGCCTTCAAGCAATGGAAAACAAGAGAAGGAATAGTCCAAGCCAGATCATGAGCATAAAAAGAATCATAAATTAGATTCCAAGCCTAAGGCATCATCAAATGAGTTCTCCTCAAGTGGGAAACCTAAGAAGGAGAAAATCAAATGCAACTTTTGTAAGAAACTTGGGCATGATGAATCTCAGTGCATGAAAAAGAAGATTGACACCTTGACTAAGATGTTTGAGAAGAACAACATCAATGTTTTTAAATCCTCATCACAAAACATGTCTGCACAATATTCTTTCAAGTCAAAAGATAGAAAAAAGGGTAAAAATAAGGGAATGGCACTTGTTGTAGTAGCTTTTCAACCTTTGACTTGGATTATTGACTCCAGTGTTTCCTATTACATTGCCTCAGAGGATATATTTTTAGAAATAGAGCCATGTTATGTGCCTTCAATTCTCATGGGTGATGACACTTTGGTAGAAGTCAGCGATAAAGATCGATAGAAGTAAGTGATGAGACCTTCAATGATGTTAGTTACACACCTGATTTAGTGGTCATCAAGGAGCTGCATAGTGACACTATATTGGCTTATGGGAAGGCCAATCATCAGTCTAGGTTGTATACCTTCTCATGTTTTTCCCCAGATTAGTGCTCAGCTATACTGCTTACTCATGCAGATGGAGTAATCAAACTATGGCATGGATAGTTTGGCCATTTAAACTACTATTACTTAGAGTAACTCAATCGTCAGGACATGGTTTTAGGTTTACCTAAAGTCAAATTCTCAGATGGCCTATGCAATGGTTGCATTCTTGGTAAGCATTCAGAAGAGAAATATGACAAGGGCAAAGCAAGGAGAGTTGAACAAAAGCTATAAATAGTCCATAGTGACTTAGTACGTCCATTTCCAAAACCTTCATTCAATAGGACAAGACACATGCTCACATTCATCGATAACTTTTTGAGGTGCACCTGGATGTTTTTGCTCAAAAAAAGTCTGAGGTCTTTGATCACTTTAAGGACTTCAAGGCACTTGTGGAGAAATGTTCAGAATGTTCCATCAAAATCTTAAGGACTGACAATGGTGGAGAGTATGTCAATAATAGGTTTGAGTAGTTTTGAACATCATAGGGGATTCAGATGCAACACAAATTCCATATAGTCCTTAGCAGAATGGTGTGGTTGAATGCAAAAACCATACCTTGAAGAAAATTTCCAACTGCATGCTTCAATCAAAGTTTCTTGCTCCTCAGTATTGGATGGAAGCAATCAACTATGTGAGCTACATTTACAACTAAGTTCCACACAAAACCTGAAAGGGAATCACTTGTTTTGAAGGTTGAGATGGTCAAAATCCCGTAGTAGATCACTTTTGAGTGTTTGGATCACCAACAATGCCCCAGATTCCCAAGAAGAAACACAAGACAATGGACCCTCAAAGTCAGTCTTGCATCTTTGTGGGGTATGTATAGGGTGTTAAGGGATATAGAATTATCCATCCTAAAACTCATGAGTTTTTCATTGAAAGGAGTGTCAAGTTTCACAAGGGCCCACTTGAACACAATCATGGCACTCTAGACTCTTTAAAAGTTTCACTAGACATTGATTCCACTTCTGATAGTGACGTAGATCCACCTTAAGACCCTCTTGATGATGAGGATGACTCCTCTTCTTCTTCAAGTTCAAGTGATGAGAGTAGTGATGAGGATTCTCCTCCTCCATATCACACTCACACTATAGATGATGAGGACTCACCTCCTAATTCTCCAATCTCATATAATTATATTCCTATTTGGGCTAGACAGACACTTCAATGTGTTAAAGGATGGGTTGAAAATACATCAAATACAAGGTAGACATGATCACAGTTTTAGGGGACATCACATTCCTACTTGGCCATTGCCTCACATATGTAAACCTTTCATGAGGCATCTGGCATTCTAGAATGGGATTCTGCTTTGCAAGAAGAGTACCATTCCCTAATCAAGAGCAAAGCATGGGACTTGGTCCTTCTTTTCAAAGGAAAAAAATTGGTCTATTACAAATATGTTTATCGGACCAAGTATGGTGTAGATGTGTTAGTCGATAAGTACAAAGCTCATCTAGTTGCAAAGGGGTTTTCTCAAATGCCTGGCATAGACTACACTGATACATTTACTTCTATAGCCAAGATGACATCTATAAGACTCATTCTATCCATCACAGTCATACATCGATGGGGTGTTCACCAAATAGATGTAAAGAGTGTTTTTCTACATGATGACCTCAAATAAGAGATACATATGGAGCAACCACAAGGCTTTATGGAAGATACCTCATTATTATACAGACTTAGGAAATCTATCTACAGACTCAAACAGACCCCTAGGGCATGGTATGCCAAGATGGACTCATTTCTCCTCATAGTTAGGTTCACTAGATGCCACTCAAATTTGAATGTCTACATCTTGTGGTAGGATGATTCTCTATTGATCCTAGTTCTCTATGTGTATGACTTATTGATTACAAGGAGCTCATGATCATCCATCTCAGAAGTAAAAACTACACTTTTGGATAGATTTTCAATGATAGACATGGGATTGTTGCACTACTTTCTCAAGATTTAAATCATTCAATCAAATTTTGAGATAAATTTAACATAATCCAAGTATTCTCTTGATTTGTTTGTAAGGTTTAACATGGCTGATTGTAAGCCAGCTCATACTCCCTTCTTGTCTGGTGTGAAGCTTGAGGTTGATTGTCCTACACCACTCATTGATGCAACTTCGTATCAACAACTCGTGGGAAATCTTATCTATCTCACACACACTAGACCTGACATATCCTATGCAATTGGATTGGTCTCCTAGTTTATGTAGGAGCCACATGAGTTGCATTGAAAAGAAGCAAAGCAGATTCTTCACTACATTCAGGGTTCACACAATTATGAGATACACTATGGAGCAAGAATAGAGGTTGATTTGATTAGATACATAGATTTATATTGGGCTGGAGATATTCAGAGTTGAAAGTCCACTTCATGCTATAGTTTCTCACGTGGTTTGGGTCCAATAAGTTGGTCAAGCAAGAAGCAACATGCAATTGCTTTATCATCTATAGAGGTAGAATACAGAGGGGCTATCAATGCCACCACTGAAGCATTCTCGCTTCAAGGGATTCTCACTGAGTTTGGTGTCTAGTTTCATAAGCCAACAATCATCTATTATGACAACCAAAGCACTATCCAAATTTTTAGGAATCTGATTCTCAATCCAAGGACTAAGCACATAGAAATTCATATACATTTCATTAGGGAACTTATCAATAAGCAAGTCATTTATCTTTGATATTGTCCAACATCATATCAAATTGCAGATATTCTGACCAAGCCCTTCACAGAGAGTAAATTTGTTCATCTATGAGCTCTCATTGGGGTTAGGGTTGTCCACCTTCTTCTTTCTCCTATGGAGGTTCATCATTATGTACTTGGGTACCTCATCAGGCTTTCAATGTCGGCACCCAATTCTCATCTCACCTAAGCTACGCTTAAGGAGGGGTGTTAGTGTAGTGGTTTTTTCTACTGGGTTTTGCCTACACGGTCGTATGGCCATTCTATGTTATTTAAGCTCCCTTAGGTTAGTTATAAAGGGTCCATAGGCTAATTATATTTAATTTTAATTAGTTAATTAAGAATATTAGAGGCTTCTTCATATTGCCTTAATTTTCTCTATATGTACCCCACTTTTCCTTTTTGGAAGGTTAATCGACTCATTCACTTGTTGTAATAATCGGGTAATGCATTATTTTCCTTCTCTTGGAATTTTGGAGCTCTCACACTACCTCACAAGATTCAACATTGATTGTGTGAAATTTATTCAGAGCTTGGCATACTCTTTCAAATATAGATATCATTATGCAAACATATTTTGAAATAGTCATGCTCACATGTTAAGACATGTTTTTTATCAAATTTCCCCTCTAAAATAGGGCTGCAAATTTTTTAATCCAATATTATGTGACCTATGAATCTGCCTAGCATTCACTCAAGAAAATACCATGAAAAATATATATGTAAACCATGGATAATGAAAAATTCTAGCATAAGTAAACATGTTACAATTATAAAGTAATGTTTTTGAATTTTTGTATTTTGTAATATTTTTGAATTTTTTTCAATGTTTTTGAAATTTTCAATTTTGTCAATTTTATTGAAATTTTGATTTTTTTTAATATTTATATGTTTCAATATTTTGGTAGGAAATATTTGAGCTATGTATGTATCAAGCATGATAACATAGAGTGATAAAGTGCATGAAGTTTGTATTGAACATTATGATGTATCAATGTAATAATGTAATAATGCCAGCTAAATATGTAATATAGGTTCAAAATGTATGATAAAAGTTGAATGTTTTGATATATGATATAGTCGATTATGACAAGGCCAAATAATAAGTGAATCATAAGTTAATGATAATGTTGTACATAAATAATATGCCATAACTCACAATGTAAAAATGCTCAAAAATAACAATATATGGCAATGAATGAACTGTAAGTGCAAAATATTAAATCTGACTTTGGAAGCACAAAGAGGTCGTGTAAATAAGAAATATGTGTGGATATAATTCCCCCATATGATAATACTACTCATGTACAACAAATTAAAATATATAGTCAAGTTAATAATTTGTATGACAATTTGACAAGTTCAAGCAATGTTAAGATGTAAACAATGCTAAGGGTGTGAAAGCCCATGTAATGTAGTAAGGAAAGACATGCAAGTAATATGCCCTATTAATGTGATATAGGTATGATCATTACAATGTGTAGGATAAGCTATATGTATCATTCTTATATAAGAATATTATGCTTAAGGCATGTTCAAATAAACTCAAATTATTTCAATGAGAAACATGTGAGGTCATGAATCTCCCATAGGGAAATATGTGTATATAGATGCCATCGATAGAGATTATGCTTGGCTATGATTCAACCATAGATAAATAAATATGATTGGATATGAAAGTATAATTTTTACTGTTTTAGTTATATAAGAAGAATAAAATAAAGCTAATGCAAAAAATAATTGGGCTGCACATGAAAGAAAATGAGCAAGGTTTGTAAACTTGAAGAATGAGATTAAGAGGATTCTAAGCAACCCATGGCTTCTCTTAGAACTCAATGCATGATATGATATAAGGTATTGATAATTATGTTGTCATCATAAAAAAGACTAATGTAAGTGATACTAATGGGATCAACAATTAAATGGTCAAGGCCAACGAAACATAGCAAACAACATAAAACAAGTGGCTAGAAGAATGTCGATGCAAAATAGAAGACAAGCGCCATGTTAAATTTTAAAAATAGAAGAATGTAATCAAGCTCCACAAATAGGCCTAAATCATAGTGATTTATTTTAGGATAGTAATGATGGATGAAAATATATAAAATGGTTTCATTCAACGTAGTAATATGTTAAGATAGTATTGATATATCCATGTACATGATTAAGATATGTATACCTTATGTAAATAATTTATAAGAAATATGTTAAATTATATATATATATATATATATATATATATATATATAAATAATTTATATATATATATATATATATATATATATATATATATATATATATATATATATATATATATATATATATATATATATATATAATTTAACATATTTCTTATAAATTATTTACATAAGGTATACATATCTTAATCATGTACATGGATATATCAATACTATCTTAACATATTACTACGTTGAATGAAACCATTTTATATATTTTCATCAATATTAAATCATACATTACTATCCTAAAATAAATCACTATGATTTAGGCCTATTTGTTGTTAAATTTTAAAAATAGAAGAATGTAATCAAACTCAACAAATAGGCCTAAATCATAGTGATTTATTTTAGGATAGTAATGTATGATTTAATATTGATGAAAATATATAAAATGGTTTCATTCAACCTAGTAATATGTTAAGATAGTATTGATATATCCATGTACATGATTAAGATATGTATACCTTATGTAAATAATTTATAAGAAATAAGATATATGTTAAATTATTTATATATATATATAAAATGTGAGTGCTTAAAATGATGTTACTATGTAACTATTTAAGGAATAAGCAATGTCCCACCACATGTGAGAGGTGTAAATGTGATCATAAGCATATATCTAGTCAAATTATCCCACCTCTTACCTAAATCAAGGCATACCGTGAGAAGCAAGTGTGAAAAAATTGATGAGCAGAAGTCTTTAGTGTAGGTAGATAGGCATTGTTAAGTTGTGGAGCTAAAAGCTTCACTGATGCAAATGGAGGAGGTTACTGAGTTACAGTGTAACCGACGTCGGCAGGCCAACCGATGTCGGTCTCTTCAGTGTACACAGTAACTGACATCGGTCAGGGATCGGCCGACGTCGGTCATATGCAATCCGACTGTGATCGGCATCGGTCACCTGTGTGTGCATGCGTGTTTGCATGCGTTTTCAGAATTAGATTTGTTCTATTCTAGGAGGACCGAGTATTTGCATGTAAAGACTTATTTTAGTCTTGAGTCTATGTTTCTAATTATTGTTTGTATGGGATCTATTTAAGAAACCCATGGGCTATATTGTAATTAAGGATCATAAGGACTTGCAAAGGCAAGGACAAGGGTTCTTCCAGGTGTAAGATCAGTTGATCTACAGGTAGCAAGATCAGGGAGATCTACATGGTAAGTAAGATCAGTTAGATCTATAGGTGTGTGTATGCAAGGTCAAAGGAGATCTGCGGGGTAGCAAGATCAAGGAGATCTGCAACACAACAAGGAGCAAGATCAAGGAGATCTACTTGGAGTACTTTGAGTACTTGGTGTACTGGCAGTATTGTTACTGACTGGTTGAGGGAACAACTCTGTGTTTGAGTTGGTTTGTAATTGAGAGAGAGAACTCTTGAGGGAGAATTACTGTATGCCCAGAGCTGTGGGAAGAGTGTGATTTCTTCATTGTATTTCCTTCTGGAAGAGTGTTAATACAAGATTGTATTGTCTCTCATATTCTGTGTTATTTCTGAATTCTAGTTACTTATTACTTCTGGTTTAATTCCGTGTTTAGTTGCTTATACAAAGGTAATCAAGTGTGCTCTTAGCAGAGCAGATCCTAACAGGCATGATGTATATAATACGACTATGATAAAGGAAAATAAAATTTTCTTATTAATGTCTTAAAGAAAGGTTTTTGTGTTTTGCAATTTTGACAAACTAGAAGCTAGGAAGAAGGCACATGTAAGGCACAACACAAAGAATTTATGTACAAGACTAAGGTACAATAAATATATATTGATTAAGCCTATGATATGGCTTTTTTTGTGTGTGTGGTTAGTATCCTCCCAATACGTCTCATTGTATAATACATGATCATTTTCATCAAAGTTTTTATCACATTGGAAGTGATCGTTGATTTTTAAATTTCATAATTTTGCAATGCCTTTGGGAGGTTCATTTCATTTATTAGTAGTAGTTTTTTGTTACAAATTTTGAGGAAGCTTAATTTTGTCTTGATCAATTAGCTCATAAATTTTATCTCTTATATAAATGCATCTTCTTGTTGGTTGACCTCTTGTTGCATGATATGAACAAAAATATTTGTCTTTATGAGATGTCGGCCTATAGTTTGAAAACATGTGGAAAATTTATCATGTTTTTGTTCAATAAGTATTTAAATATGTTGTATTGATTCTTGAAGAAGTACATATATTTTTTTGAAATATGTTATATGTTTAACATTGTTGGTTCAATACGTTGTATTGATTCTTGAAGAAGTACATATAATTTTTTGAAATATATTCTATGTTTAGCATTGTTGGTTCTTCAACCCTAACAATAGATGAAGTCTCAATTAGTACATATCTTAATCATGTATACATATCTTAATCATGTACATATCTTAGAAATATTAAGATATGTATACCTTATGTAATTATACATTTCTTAATATATGTTGTTGCATTCTTCATCATCCAAATATTATACATTTTAGTTATTAGTACATCGGTATGAATGCCAATTACTTTCTTAAAATGTGGTGTTTTGATTCTAAGTTGGAGTCTATCTTCTTCTAAATTAATAACCCTATGTGCAAGATAAGTAATTGATTTGCATATTGTTCCAAGTAACTTGTTATTGATAGTCTCAATGATACCATTGATAAATATATGTTGTCTTTCTAGATCACATAATTTGTAAATCAATGAATGCATATGACAAAACAATATAAAGAGGAAATCATGCACCATTTCATTGTGACCTTGGTTTAGATGTCAAATTATTACTTATGTAGTTCTTGACCCATTATTAGTAATGTAATTATCTAGATATACTTTTTGAAAACATCAAATTAAATCTCGAGAGCCACTAGGCAAATAATTAGAACCAATCTAAGACATCACAAACCAAAATTCTAAGAAGATACTTTAGCATCATTGAAGGATGGTCTTCATAATCGTCTATAGAAGTCAATATATTGTAAATGTGCTCTTGAGGATGTCTGTGACCATAAAATAATAGGAATTTTAGAATGGTTAACTCATGTGAAAGACGCATATCTAATATGCATTTTTGGATAGGATGTCTATGTTTTATGTTGGTTTTAACGTAAGTCTTAAAGCTTTCTTATTCCAATGTTAAAATACACATTTGCCTTTGTATGCCCCCTATAACATGTTTCATAGTGTTTCAGGTTTAAGAATGGTGATATTTTCAATAAGCTCATTCAAATTTTGAGTCATCTCATTAAAATTAGGGATACATAATGTTGCATAGGTGCATTGTGTTGTGTGATAGTTAAACATTCATTACAAAGTGCAGAGGATGCAAGAACACATGCAAAAACCCTAGAGGAATCAATTAGCCTTTGCACACCATTGTTTTTTACTACTATTAAGTTAATAAAAGAAGGATTTTCAAGAACACATGCTCTAAGAGCTTCAAAAATGTTATGATTAAATCTCCAATCGATTATTAGATTATCATGTTATAATCTATTCAACAAAGATAAAACAACTTAATCAATTGAAATGTCCATATTGTGCAATATAGTAGTGAATATACAAAAATTACTTTCATCAATTTTGCTAATGCAAATCATGATATTAAGCATGTAATGCACACACAAAGGTCTAGATTTGAAGAAGTGAATAAAACCTAGGATTATAATCTAAAAAATAGTCAGGTTTTAAGAAAGAATGAATTTGTAGAAACCTTAGGTTGAATGTGTGAAAGATTCAAGGCTCACCACTTATGTTTACCCGAATTTTAGTTTATAAAAAATGAGGAAAAAAATAATTGTATCTAAATAGATCCAAGTATATATAAATGAAAGTACAAATTTAAGATATATCTAATGTGTTATGATGAGAAACAAGTCTAAGTTCTATAATGAAACTAGACTAAATAATGTAAATGATAAAGGTTTAAAGAATGATCATACATGTTAGCAATTCTATAAATTTAAACCTATAAATTGATTATTTTGAATATATGCAACCCGCTCCTTGAATCTGAAAATTATATTGAGTTCCTAGAGATGCACTGTGTGAGTGCGATCTGTATAGACTTGACCAAGATAGTCTTGTTAGTGTGATGTTTGAGTACCTACTTCTATGTCTATTATGTTAGGGTTTCACATATTGAACTTTATGTCACATGTGCATTGTTGTCTTCCTTTTACGCGTGTACATTTGCTTTGTCAATCTATCATGAATAATGTATGAATATATTCCTTGATCTAGATTAACATTCCAAAAGCAAACAAAAGTAATGGAGTCAGACAACCACCAAGACAAATTGTAAACTACGTATCCAATACACATGGAGTCAAACCTCGACGTAGTTTTGTGAGTGTGTGGATGAAATAACTTGAGTGAGGGTTTTGAACCTCCTCTTCCCTAAAAATGGTGATGCATCTACATCTAGTCTAATACCCTCATTTGGCACAAGGGAAGTGAAACAACCAAGATATAATGACAATGTCACAAGTATGAAGTATTTGATGCTTGGATCTTCGCTTGAGCTTTGAAGTTAAATTTGATATGTGATATGTGTAATTGTCCCATTTCCTCATCCTACTTATGAACTAGCTCGACAAGACTTTGTATATATAGGATAATCTATATGCACGCTAGCTAGTGATAGAAAAGTGCATTGGCAAATTGAAAGGCACATAACCAATGACAAATTGTAAACTGACCCATTTAGCTAAAAGGGACAAAATTTGTATAGTGTGCAGGTTTGTCATAAACGGCCCTGTATAGTCCACAAGGTTGTCTTGGATAAGTGTCAAGCTCTATATTCGAGCCAAGGCTAGATAAAAGTTAATACTAATCTAAATATGTTAACAAATACATTTTTTATAAGTGTTGAGGTGCTTTCAGGGTCAATGGACCAAGTGTAGACCTATTTAGGGCTAAGAAGGTCCTAGTAATAGGGTAAATGTACAAGTTTTCCAAATAAGGTAAATTAGGGATACTACATTGACAATATGGGTCTTGTGCCAATTAGATGTCTACAATATGCACTTGAAAATTAATTTTGCATAATTTTTGCATGATCTTGCTTTTACTATGCAAGTTTAACCACTGACATGCAATCATTTATGAAAAAATGTGAATGCTACTTGTAACAAGAAAATCCTATTTTTAAGCTAATAGATAATAATTTTATCACTTTTCTGCATGTGATCTCTTTTTGGCTCATGACTTTTTTAGAATAAGTTGGAGCTATAGATTTTGTCCACGTGAAATTAAAATATCCTTAGTTGAAGAGAGGCTCTTACATTTTTTCTTTTTCTTTTTTTTATTATAGCTTTGTGTGCCTCATCTAAAGGAAAAAATTTCTTCTTAGCAACAATAATATGTATACCCACCTAAACATGCATGCTTTGAACTTCCCCATATTTTTTCGGGGAATGGAAAGTTTAAAATCTAATTTTACTCTCTTGATCGTGAGGTGCAACACAAAGATGCTCTATTGAAACACCCTTCCCCCAAGTGAGCTTTTGCTTTCGCTTTTGTTGCATCCCTTGAAATTCCTTATGACAAGAATACTATTAAAAAATCATCTGACATTGTTTGAAATGTGTGGGCTTGAAATAGCCCTACATCTAAAGACAATGTTTTCATATTCAACCTTTTGGGTTTAGTAGAAACCCTCTAAAAGAGGGAAAAATCAACATGTAGGCCTTTGCTATAATCCACATCCACACAATTACATATACATGTTTTCTTCAACTAATCCCTTTTTGGCAGATCAAGGGCAATAAAATTTCCAATAACATTACCAATGTATTATAAGGTTGAAGGCATCCAAAAATATAAAGGCAAATTTGGTAGCTTGACCCACACAGGGACGAAAGAAAGTGTTTCAACTAGTGGATAAAATTTTGAGAACCATGGATTTATGAAAAGATGAAACAAACCATGGCCTCTTATTGTAAATCAAACCTGCTCCGTTGGTTCAACAAAAGTGCAATAAAAAACCTTTGGGGACGAGGGTAAATCTATAGGTCTTGAGAGATGAGAGGAGACCAATTTTGGTCTATCCATTCACTTAGGAAACAAGAAGAGTAGGGAAAAAAACCATTTAACCTACAAATTAAACCTTGCTCACTAAGCTTAAAATCGAAATCAAATATCACTTCATCTTCTAGATACACTGAGAGAGGTGGAGAGGATTTTTCAACAATAAAACCTTGTCTATGATAGGGAAGGGGTGGTAATTAGATACACTGAGAGAGGCGGAGAGGATTTTTCAACAATAAAACCTTGTGTATGATAGGGAAGGGGTGGTAATTAGATACATTGAAAGAGGTGGAGAGGATTTTTCAACAATAAAACCTTGTCTATGAGAGGGAAGGGGTGCATTACCAGAGCCACTGTTTTTTGGGGTGCAGATCAAAGATCCTTCTTTCTGTAGCTCAATATTATTTTTGAATGATGTTTTATCAAGAGGCTTTTCTCCTTCATAGTTCTTGCATGCATCCTTGAAAGTTGTTTTGAAGAGCGACAGATGCCCTTTAATTTAACTACTTGTTCATCGAACGGTCAAAAACACTAATTCGTATGACCTGTACATAAATCAATCAAAACAGCATTTTTCCGTTGCCGGGATTTGAACCCGGGTCGTCTGGGTGAAAGCCAGATATCCTAACCGGACTAGACGACAACGGAGATGCTGTTTTCGAGTATTTTTTGGTTAATACCTACAATAGAAACGATGCAAGGTATCTTGGGTCGTACAGGTTTGTATATTAAGTATATCATAACCGTATTTTTAATAAATTTTAATTCAGAGAAGTTTTTTTATTTTTATTTTTTTAATATTTTATTATAATTATATTTTTAATAAAATAATAATATTTATATATATATGTGTGTGAGAATAAAAGCAATCTAAGATTTAGCTCAACGATCTGGAGCTCCAATATATGATAAACCGTTTTAAAAAACTAAATTATTTATGAATGTTTTTTAAAGATGTTAATGGAAAATGAGTTACACAAATTAATAGACATAACAAAATATATAATACTAAAATATAGTTATAAAGAAATAATATCTTTTAAATATGGATTGTCGATATAGTCAAAAAAAAAACATTAAATTTAGTTATAAAAGAAATAATGTAAGAAATTTTAGGTTATATAAATTTGTGATTTGAGCATTTCGTTATAACATTATTTTTATAAACTTTTAGTTTAGAGAATTAAGTTATTTTGAAATATTGTTTAGATGTGGTTATATGGTGTTTGAGTATTTGTAATAAAATTTTTTGATCTTTGAATGGAAATAAGTATAGGTCATTTTGTTTCGAATTTTTTTTATTCTTGATTATATACTTGACAATCTTCAAACAATAAATTTTTTAATTATTATAAAAAAACCATTTAAATGTGGATGGCAAAAGAGTTACACATAAAGAAAAATAGTTTAATGCAAGAAAAACATTGATTTAATTATATGTTTCAATTTAATTAAAAATAAATAACTTTAAAGATACATTTATTTAAACCTATTAACTTCTTTCCCCTAGTTGAATTTAGATTATAAAATTACAAACAAATCACTCTTCAGATTATATATAAACTAATAACCAAATCCTACATTATGTAACTCATAGATGGACCTTGCTAAAAACAAATTAGGTAAGGCTATGATGAAAATAAATTAATTACGATTTAATTAGGGATCAATAAAAGTGTAAATACAATAAATGCAATCAACAATACTTAATTAACATTTTCAAATCAATAAGGATAAAAAACACACATAATTTAGAGGTGTATCTCAAATAAGTCACATTCTAAATACTGTCATGTGAATCTTGATCTAGAAAGTCATTTTCAATGCTACCGCAAGCCTCGTCTAGAAATATGGAGCTAATAAAAAATGAGCGGCAAGAAATTTGACACTTCTCGTCAAGTGTCATTAGCACTGCCACTTCTACTCAGGCATTAGGAGCATTGTCACTTCTATTTAAGCTACAATCAACTCCGAAATGAATTGACGATTGGGTTCACTTGTTTCTTTTATTTTGCTTCCCTACTTAGATTTATGTGTTGTAACTCCTATGTTTCTGAGAAACATATTTCTTCTCTTTCTTTGGAAAGTCTTCAATACCCATGTGATATTTGATGACGTAAAGGAAAAAAATGACTTTGGAGGTATACATTAGGGATGGTGAATAATATAGCTATCTTTCTATTTGTCAGGGGCCATTGAAGGGTGGGAACTGTGATATAGATGATATTGATTTGCATAAATGAAATCACTTCATAAATGTAAATTGCAAACATAAATAAAAACCTAGTTGTGTGTCAAAAGTTCTCCACAATAAAATTATAGTTTCAAGAAAAGGATAATTGCTCTAATGATCACTTAATCTCTCATGTGTTTATGATTTCTCTATGTATGAATATAATCTACTATTAATTCATAATAACCTCTTGTGTAGAATAAACTATAATGCTTGTATATTTAAAGATAATTGAATTTAAATTAGAACCTAATTTGCACTTGAACCAACATTATTGATAGTAAATAGGGCTACAAAATAGTAGACTGTAATCAATAGATATGTGTGCGACTCACATTATTTTGTCTTTTTTATCTCTTTTTTGTATCTATTCAACACTTGAAAACATGTCAAGAGTCTTCAAAAGGTGAATATTCTTTCTTTGTTTATATTGAAAGGCTGGAATATGAAGCGACAACGACTTATAAAAGTTCTATATATATCACTTAGTTGTATTGTAATAAAGTTCCAATGTGATAGAGATTAATATGAAGTTCTGTAATGGTTTCCACCAAATGTTTTTTATCATTGTTTTATGCATTGTGAAAGCTCTATTTCACTAAATATGTTTAATCATGTATAATAATATTGAATGTTTTGTAGCTATTAAGATTGTGTTCTCATATATAAATACATCATTTTTACTAAAGAATAACATTGTTCAATTTGAGACTATGTTTGTATAATAATTATGTTCCTACTTTGCACAACTATCCTTGTATTAACATGCTCTGATGGGTATTCTAGGAATCTATGCTAAAAATTGTGCACTGAGCATGGAAGGTTGAAATATGTTGCGATGGTTACCAAAATATAAATATTTTGAGAAATAACTCAATGAATGAATTCAAAATTTTACAGTGGAAGAAGTAAGAAGAATAAGGAGTTCTGCACAAGAGGTTATTCACAAGCACATTTACGATGAAATATATGAGATTTTCTAGTGCGAATTACTTGGAATATTAGTTGTGTGGTTATCAAGATTGGAAAAATAGGATTTTCAGTTGAGGATATAATTTCTAGTTTGGATAGAATAAAGACTAGAAAACCTGCAAAGATTAGACATCGAATGGATTCATGCTATAGATCATTGGACAAAAACTACTATCAATGGATATATTATAAAATTTGTCATACAAAGATATCTAAATTTTGAGCTTGCACATGATATATTTATGAGAGGCATCCGAGGAAAGTTTTTCTAGCAACTACCTACTCTTATCAAGATGTTAGTTATTGAAAAGGCCATGGCACCTACCCCTATCAATATGTAGTAGTTGCTCTAGGTATTATTAGAGTGTGTGCAATGTAGGAATGAATGATGATGAGTTGAGCAAAAGAACTTGAACCTGAACCCAGAATATGGAAGACATAGAGAAGGAAAGTGAGAAGAAAATTATGGGATTGAAAAGAGAATTTAAACAACAAAGAAGGTGGAATAAACATGATAAATGAAATGTAACTATGAATAGGAGTAGGAGTAAAATAGAGTATGTAGAAAATAGGGGATCCTAGAGAGAGGCTACACAATTTATAGAAATTAGAGAAATTGGAGATTATGTAGAGTGAGGAACAAAAGGGCCCAAAAAATAAGAAAACAGAGATTGGGATATAGAATATATGGAACAAAGCGAGGAGAAAAAGGAAAGTAGAGCATTAGTAGAGTAGTTAGAGGATAGTGGTTGATCACAATTACAAGGAAAAATATTATTTGGACTAGGGAAAGAATATTCTCTTGAGGAAGTTCTGTAAAATTATAGGATTATCCCACGTTCAAGGTCACAGATAAAATAAATTAAAGACATAGATCATTCATTTCGTGAGTATGCATCTACCATTTTATCATCATAAATGAGAAATCAAAGCGCAGAGGATAAGACAAGTGGAAATTAGTTTGATTCATTTACAAATAAATTTGGTAAACTTAGCATGGAGATTCAAAAAATAATAGACAAGAAAAATTTAGAAGAGGTTGGATTTTATTTTATAATAATTTTTAAGATACCAATAAATACTAATTTACAGAAATTGTTAGTAGTAGTTACAAGTGCACCAAACATGGCTTTGAACATAGGAATGTCTATTGCTTTGACACCATATGAAGAGTCTTATAACCATGAGCAATATGTGTTAACTTGTGACATGAAATGGTAGGTTAAGGGAGAGACCATTGATGATGTGAAAAAAGTGTGAGTTCATCAAGGCCTTAACAAGCTGAGATCTGAAATTCATAAATAATAGAGATGTTTCTTTCTTAAGTCTTCAACAAGTCAAGGAATAATTAATCTTAGAATTTAAAATGAATAAGTGTGTTAGTTAGACCATTCAGGATCGTAAAGAAATTCGATAGAGAAGTGGAGAATTAGTACAGGATTATGATCATAGATTCTCAAATAAGTTGAATTTATTTCAAAAGACAGAGATAAGGCTGCTTGGTTTATGGAGAAATTGTGATCAAAGATTAGGTTTGCCATTGTGTAGTCATAGTTCTTTATTAATGTTGATGCATGAGTAGTTGCACTTCAGGTATGACAAATTGAGCATTATAGAGATGCCCCATTGATTGGTGCTAAAATTAAGACATAAATAGATGTTTTTTCTACAAAGAATAGATGAAGTTCATGAAATTAATAAACCCAAGTTGGACCTATGGTATATGTAGTGCAACAAATAAGGGCATCATAGGAATGATTGTCCTAAAATTAAAATAAAGTTTACAACATATACAGGGTAGTAGGACATGCAACATCAAAATGTCATCTACTATAACAATACATTAAAAAATTATAGATTTTATACTATAATTTTTATAAGTCACCAAATCATGATGAGAAGACTTTATAGGATCTTCAGAAACTAAAATAAGACATCACTAAGAATGTCTTCATAGTTGTACCATATCAAATACATACTGTGAAGTAGAGAATTATAGGACCAGAGGTAGAAATGTCTAGCATGACGTAAGGTGTTCCTAGGTGGATGCCTTCATCACCATAGCATCAACCCCAGGGTTTAGCATGATGGACACCATCTTATCCATAGTATCAGTACCAATAATTTTGGAATACTATAATTCCTTAGACAAGACAATCAATTTGGGTTCTATCATCCCCTCAATGGCAGTATGGAGGATATGATACTCAATAAATACAATAAGGGGGATTTGATGGATAGTAATCACAAGGTTGGGGTTTTTTAAAAAATAGGGGAGGATATAGAAGGGGGTTCCATGGTGGGTACAAGGGAGGTTATAATAATGATAACCATCAAGCTCTTCATCCAATTTAGTGTTATCTATGTGGTTTATACAACCACTTCACATGAAACTTCCCTATAAATCCTCAAAGGCAGATGTACTACATCTATGGTAGAGTTATAGGATAGCATCATATTTAATATTGTCTAGTTTTGGAGAAGTAAAGGAAAGATAAAACTATGTGAAACATAAACATGATAAATTCACATCCCAAGGAGAATGTGTTCATGCAATTGGTTACAAGGATAAAATACATAGATCATCGATTGCCTCATTTACAAATGCCATAGGAACAAATAATTAGAAAGGTTCAATAGGATGAGTATCCTAACCATACAAAAAATAAGGTTTGATATACCAAGCAACCCAAGATCTTTAGAACATACAACAATAAGTTATGTTGAAGGGTGATTCCATAGTCATCGATGTGTATATGTATGGGTAGATTGTTTACATAATGGGACAAGAGAGAGTAGTGGTTGCCTTGACTAACATTTTACATCTTTTGATCATTATGTGAAATGAAGATCTGTCACATAATATTAAAAATCTTATGTATAACTTGATAGAGTGCATACAATGAGTTCAACACCATAATGACAAGGTAGTTGGTACATAAAGACTAAAAAAAAATTGGATGTTGATTCCTACAGAGATATTGAGATGGTAGGATATGATTTAGAAAACAATTTATTTGATTTTGGAAGCATAATTAATATGATTTCTTAGTCTACCTAGGAAGCTATTTGATGGCTAACAATCAAATACAATCCAATAACACTAAGCCACGCATAATATGGTAGGGTAGAGCATATTAGTTGACTGGAAGATGTGGATATCAAAGTGGTTGAACTAATCCTATTAGGATATTTTGAAGTAATTAACACGAAGACTAATGAAATGCACTACCCTACGTTAATTGGTAATAAGTGGGCTTATTATGGTTAGATTACTAGTAATATAATGCATAATCAACTGAAAGAGAACTAATGGGATAAAATCATCATTATACCCTTGAATAAAGTAGATAAAAAGCCATACACCATACCCACAGAGTTAGATTCATTGTATGCATATGGATACAATATTTGGTTCAAGGTGAGTACAGAATATAAGCCTAATGCTTTGTGAGTTACAGAATATAAATTTTTCCATCCAGACATGCAACCTCAACAATAACTACAATCAATTAAAATGTTTACATCTAGATCCATGATCACAAAAGCACCAACTTCGTAGATTCAAATGGATGAATGTAGGTCACCTTCTATGAAATCACCAACTAGGTCAAAATTATATTTATTGTACAAAGCAAGTGTGACAACCATAGACTAAATGCAACCAACAAAAGAAGGTATTTTACTTGGGGAGACTATGTCTTTAGTTAGTGCTGACTCAGTTACTTACATGTTAAATTGGTTGAGCAGAGATCATGAGGTTCATCCAATGCACATGGTTTTTTCCACAAAAATTTAATTAACTCAATACTTTGTAACTGATGACTTGAATAAATTTATTTTAAGGATAAAACATCATGTGCTAAATATAGACCAAAGGGTGACTACACTAAATTATGAACTAAAAAGAGCTATTATGATTTGGTGGGAAGTCCATAGGATAAACTAGTTACCATGGGATGAGGTCTACGAACTACTGCACACTCAATTCCAAATGCCATACCCTGTCATGGAGTAATGACCCTTTCTACATGAAGGATAGTTCCCAAAAATGCATGTTCATAAGTGCATGGATATATGGATTTCACATATTCATATATACTTTGGTAGCACTCCCAATAATCTAGTACATGCATTAGGAATATAGATAGGAGATAAAACATTAGTCACAAGTACAATATGATTTCATTCAAAAAAAATTTAAGATGAGAATCATATGGTGAATAATTCTCTATCGAAGTTGAAAATATTTGTATGTTATGGGTGAGCGGAAAATATAAGTACTGTGACAGACTCATATTCATAACAAGAAACAACTAGATATTTGAATATAGCTATCCAAAATTACAAGGCAACCAAACATAAGGAACAAATTTTCATGAAACCATGTAATAGGATCATAGATTATGAAGAATTGATAGAGTCCATGATAGTGATGAGGACTTATATTTAAATGATTTTTTAACAAGAGTAAGAAGTGGAGGAGCCTAAATCTAAAATCACAAATAAAAATGAAGAACAATAACTACAAAATCTTAATATTCAGGAGAAATAAGGACATAAAATAGTTCAAGATTCCATTATAAGTAGTTTTAATAAAATATATTAGGTTCCCTTTAAAAATTTGGTAGGAAATATTTAGACATAACCAACACCAAAGCTTGTGACTTCAGGTGACTACTAGATGCAAAATGAGACTTAAAAGCATTACAATTATTGTGTTACCAGGATGTATTTCCAACAAAATTCACATAAGTGAAAGGGTTATAACCCTCTAGGTGAAATGCACATAAAACTAAAGGAGTGTGCATGAACTATGAAAAAGTGACCTTATAGGTTAAACCCTAACATGAAGCTGAAAGTAAAGGTTGAATTGGATCACATGCAAGACCCGCATTATATATCTAGTGGAAAAGGTAGAATGGGTCAACCCAATGGTTGTGCAATATAATAATCTTATTAAATTAGAGTGTTTGGGGACTACCATGTGATAAATTATACTTGTATAGATGATCCTTTTAAAATTTATTTCACAAATGAAGTCTTGGAGTCAATTACAGTACATGAAGTGTATTCTTTCACTAATGGGTTCAATGGGTACCACTAGATTCCAAGCATAAGAAGATCAATCCAAAACAACAATTGTAACAGAGTGGGAATATTTTTCATAATAAGGTAATGCCATTTGGTTTGAAGAATGCTCCAGTTGTGTTCTCTAGGATGGTGGTCACTAGCTTTAAATATTTCATCCATTATTTTCTTGAAGTCTACCTATAAATATTTCACCCATGATTTTCTTGAAGTCCACCTATAAATATTTCATCCATGATTTTCTTGAAATCTACCTAGGTGATTGGGTTATCTTTTCCTTGTTCGAAGAATACTCTTCTAAGTTGTGACTTTTGTTGAAATGGTGTTGAGATTTGTGCATTGTGTTGAATCTAAATAAATGCTTATTCTTCACAACTTTTAGTGTCTTGTTGGGACATGTACTATGCAGGGATGGGATCTTGGTAGATCAAACTAAAATTATAGTAATTATGGTTATGCCACTTCCCAAAATATCTACATAGGTGTTATCATTCTTTAGGCATACATGATACTACAATAAATTCGTAAAAGGCTATGTGGTTATTAAAGATGCTAATGTGCAAAGATACAAGGTTCTAGTATAAAAATGAGTGTCAAACAACTTTCATGGATCTAAATTAGAGATTTTTCATAATGCCCATTTTGGTATTTCCTGATAGGAGAAAAACTTTCCATGTTCATGTAGATGATTTAAGAACTATGGTAGAAGTTGTTCTTGCACAACAAGGAGACAAAGGATTAGACCATTCAATCCACTTTGCAAGATGTAAATTATTAGCTGTAGAGAAAACCTATACAATTACAGAACGTGAATCTTTGCCCATGTATTTGTACTCTAAAATTTTAGACATTACCTTATAGTAATGTCATTTGAATTTTTCAATAATCAATAGGCTCTATGATACATAGTAAATAAGCTTATGTTTGGAGGAAGGATATCTTGTTGGTTGATGTTATTTCAAGAGTTTCAGTTTAGGATTAATGTCAAGTTAGGAAGGTAAAATATGGGGCCAGATCATCTAAGTCAAATACACAATGGAGAAAAACCAGAAGTATTACAGGACGAATCACCATATACACATTTATTTTGTGTCTCTACAATTCCTAAGAACATGAAAGACATCATATATTCTAGAACAAAGGATATTTCATGTGTACTATGTAGAACATGATAAAAATTAGTTGATTACAAGAGCCACTTTGGTCAACATTAATAATGGGTTTCTATATAAAATGGGAAAAGGTTATGTATTGCACAGTGTCTTTGGAACATGAGCAACCTCAAATTATTGAGGAGGCACATCAAGGAATCACATTTGGAAATTTTGTAGGAGAATCTACTACAAAGAAGATACTATAAAGAAGTCTATGTTGGCATACTCTATTTCAATATGCACATCGAGTCATAAAATAATAACATATATGGCAAAGGATGGGCAAGCCTAATTAGACAGATGAGATGCCATTGAATCCTATGCTAGTGGAGAAACCATTTGAACAATGGGGAATCGACTTTGTAGGGCCAGTCACTCTACCCAATAAGCATGGTAATTCAAGATACATCATTATTATGATGGACTAATTCATGAAATGGGTGGAAGCTACTACAATACCAAGATATGGTTCTAAGGACACAACCAAGTTCATGTATGAAAATATTATAACCAGATTTGGGTATCTAATAAAACTAGTCAGTGATAGAGGCATGTGTTTCCTAAGTAACACCATATCATCCACAAGTAAATTAATAAGCAAAGGCATCAAACAAAGTCCTTGGAAAGATGCCACCAAGATATGAAATGTCCAAAGATATGATTGGGATGATCAAATTCTTATGATTTTATGGGCGTATAGGATAAATTACAAGAGTGTGACAAGTTTCATGCCATTTCAACTAGTCTATAGACTTGAAGCAGTAATGCCCATAGAATGCATAGTTCCTAGTTTACATATTGAAATGATCATGATAATAGGGGATCAAGATCATCTAAAGGTACAATTGATGGATTTAAATATAATGGAATAAAATATACAAAGAGAACAATAGACATAGGAAGTTAACAAGCGAAGTCAAAAAGTGTGGCATTATCATAACATGTGATCTAAAGAATTTTTCTGAAACAAGTAGTTTTACTATATGATAGTAGATTTAGATCATTTTTGGTCAAGTTGTACATTAGATGGAAGGGACCTTACATCATTCATGATGTCTTGTATCAAGGAGCAATTATCTTAAAATATCTTCAAGGAACCATTCTACTAGGACATGTAATGGTTAGAGGCTTAAGCCTTATCTTCAATAATCTCTATCAATTATCATAAAAATTTGAGAGAGGGTGTTGAGTAGCACCATGTAGTTTAGGATTTTTTAATAATGTATTATTTTCCTATTTTGGTTTTAGGTTTTTATGTGTTTGTATAGTGTGAAATATATATAATAGGACATCAAAACTAGGTTTGAAAATTCAAATTTACATTGTGTGATCTATGAACAAATCTAGCATTAAAGGAATACAATTTGCAATGGTTACATGGGGATCATTAATTAAGTTCATGAATCAAGTTCCAACAAGTAATGTATGGAGAAAATATAATCAAGAGTCATTCAAAACTGTGAATAACAATACACTTGAAAGATTGCATCTTTCCCAAAGTAGATTGAATGTCAGAATGAAATGATGTATAATAAATGAAAATGAATCAGTGATAAGATGGCACATCACATCAACAATTGCTATCAGATGGATCAATTTTTTAGACACATAATAACAACTATCACATCACCATTAACCGATTTAAATTATGGCATAAATTAAAATCATGCGCAATCAACTCCACACATTCAAATCATTATATTAGATGAATTTGAGTAGAAAAACTATATAACAAAGGGAATGAGGAGCATAAGGACATTACACACCATTGTGATTAAGAGACCTTTGTGTTCTGAGTCTAATTTATCCAATTATCATTCCTCAATAACAGCAATACAACTGAAGAAATTATTTGAACATGATTATAATAGAGAACATGGATAGTGCATAATTATTAATCCCTCTCAAAAATGTATATAAAGGAGAAATGGGGATAGGTCTAGTGCTCAAAAAAATTAGATATCATGATACAAATCCCTTCAACTTTATTGACATTGTAGATGCCAATATGTTCAGCGAAAACCAATCAACAGAAGCACAAGAAATATCCCTAACACTCCAACACCCTCTATGAGGATCTGATATAGAGAAACTTATCAAGCTTCCTAATTTAGGGTAGTTGGATGACATGTTGATCACAATTATTAGTAAATATAATGAGGGTGCAATCCATTATTCATAGGATGTCACAATTTTATCAACCCTAAAACTATGGTGTGAGAAACACGAGTCCCAACTTGGGAAAATATCTTCTACCCTACAAAACCAAGACTCACCCAATTCATTTAGATATAAAGGAGAAGTATAATAGGTCATATAGGGGGATCCTTATTGACATGGTGTATGACATGTCAATGCACATTATCTAGGAGTACATCAACAAGTGGTTCTGACATACCACCTGCATGCATGTTAATCTGCTCACTTACCCTTGCTAATTATCTTGACTGATTTCATTTAAGTAAATAACCTTTTTCCTTGTTAATAATCTAATCCCCCTTCCCACTATATATTTCTCACACCATACTAACATTTATACATACCCCACATTATATTAACCCATTGTTTATACCATTAGTATTCCATTAACTTATTAATTCCATTTCATTTAATCTCCACTTGCCCACTTCTTAATGTTAAATTCAAAATAGTCTACCTACCCCCACCCTACCTATTTAAAGCCTTTCCTAAAAATGTAGTTCCTTAATCCTATTTAAAACCCTTATCTAATCCTCATCAATACCTAATGAAATCTAGAGTTCTCTAACTCTAGAAACTTCCTCCAATCTCTCCACTCCTCTAGAACCCTCTAAATCTAGAGAATTTTTTAGAATATTAAATTATTTTTTATTCCCTCCACCATTCCTATAAAAAACCATGCAAATCCCTTAGCTACACTAATTTGGAAAATACACAAGTTCACATAGCCTTCATACTCTTTATCACATTGCATCCATAATCCTTGTTTTGCATCTATATCCATTAATCATCTTGCATCCAAAGCCATTAATCCTCTTGCATCCATTATAAGTCTTGAAGCCACCTTGTCTTGAATTCAACATCATATAATCAAATTGTCTTGAAGAAGCATTGATGATCTTGGAGGAAAGATTCAAGGAAGCAAGGTGATGGTAAGAGTATTTTGATAAATTTTGATTGCTTCCTCATTCTCTCTCTTTGATGTTATGTAGTGTTTGAGTGGATTAATATCTTGTTGTGATAAATTTCAAATCTATTACTCAAATTTTATAATCATACACCACCAAAAGCATAGGTAGAACATAAAAGGAGTTATTGACATTACCTACAAGATGATCAAGATGCATGAGAACTTTAATTGGCCTAAGTTTTTGGCAATAAAGCTCATAACCAATATGGATAAGGTCCTCAATAGAACATGAATGATGTTCTAATATCAATTTTTGGCCCTATTCTTAGTTTTATATAGTGGAAATTGCCATAGGGTTCAATCAACCTAGATGAAGATTTTTAGCTTGGGACTGTATTTTCTAACCTTGACTAGATCGAGACATGTAAATACTACAATAAATTGGATAGATTTAATCAATGGTGGGTTAATATCTAGGCCCTAACATCTCACACCCCAAGGTACCCAAAGATGTTTTATAATATCTAGGGCATCATGCATCTATCATAAAGTTGCATGATGGGTTTCCCATCAAAGTCCACGAGCTACATGTTAATGCTTAAATTTGTATCACAGGTGCTCATAGTTTTTAAAGAACACTTATCATTTTTAGAATTCAATACATGATTTTTAGGGTGTGATAATCCTATTATCTAGTGGTGAAATAAAGGCAAAACAAGTGGACTATTTCATAATATTTATAAAGTTTGGTGGTTGGGAGCCACCTTGGCCTATATCTTTGCAAAAAATGAAGAAATATTAGCTAATATTGGTGAATTATGACAAAATCTAATCTAAATACGGATCTAACATGGATATTTACAATGGAAATTAAGCTAGAGTGATCTAGTTAAAAAAGAAGCAAAAGGAAGGGTATGGCAAAAAAGAGATGTTGATCTTCATCCCAAACATCATGACAAAGTTGAAATATTGCCCAAGCATTCACTTAACCAATGTATAACATGAAATAGCATGAGCTAAGATTATATCACACATTAGGAAAACGTTTAAGGAATGAGAAAATTGCAAATAAGACCTAAGTTTTCTTTAAAGATTTACCCCTACAAGCAAACATCATTAGCCAAAATGCAAGAAGAGTAAAGGAAATGAAATGAACATGAGAGAACTTTCAATCAACCTAGCATTGGCACAAGTTAACAAATATATAATTAAAATATTCACACCAAGATTTCACAAAAACCATTCAAATCTGGAAATAAGAACAAGCAAATGAGAGAGAAACCATAATAACAAATGACACATGAATATGGACAATATTTACATAATTCCTTGCTTGCAATAATTTCTCATAAGTTTACATAAGTTTTGGCTCAAAAAACTCTCTACTCTTTACAAATGATAATAATCGTTTTATAGAATGCAAGGAAGAATATCGGTCAGTCATATCCAATTACAAGTGTACATGTGCAAGGACAATTGTCCTTTCTACAAAAGTTATAGAATACACTAAACTTTTCCAAGTGGACTGACCTATAGGCAATGTGCTTACAAGTTGTACATGCCTTTACAAAAAAATATATATATTAGATTTTTAAATATTACAATGCTTCTTCAAAAAAGAATATTCCTAACTAAGTTTGAAGATCCTATTTAAATGCAGTCTCTTGCCTTTCCTAAAGGATATTCAACGTATAATTTTGCTTGTTGATAAATTGGAGGTCAAAAACAAGCTTCAAGAAGAGTTACTTTTCTTGATTCTCCAATCCTCTAAGGTCCTTCTCAACCTTCTCTATTGCTTTCTTAATGCCCTTGGCATCTCCCTCTCTTCAGGTGGCAGAAGTAGGCCCATAATTATCTTGTGGTCATCCCCTATTTTACCTTTACCTTGGCTTCTCACTTCTTGCATGAATTGAGTAGTTCTGTGCTTGAAATCCTCATCTATAATAAGGCCCAAAGAACTAAGTGAGGTGGGTTCCTTGATCAAACTATCCAAGATGTACAACATCTTGTAATCTTGTTGTTTGAAGTCCCTAGTAATGTCCTTCATTTAGTTAGACCATTTGCTTAAGGCACTAATCTTATCCACTAATATTGCCATAGCCATTTTTATGTGTGTTAGGTTTATTGTCCTAAATTTTGGGACTTGACTGTTAGTCAAAGCTTTAATCAAGTCTTTCACTTGATAACTTGTAGCCTGCCATTGGCTAACTTGGCATGTAGCCATATTGCTTTGCTTTCTCATTACATTCCTTCTAGTCCTTATTGACTTTAAAGACTTGAATAAGTCAAGCATGGTATGCTTAAATTGTTTGAACCTTTCTTCTGGAATTGCCAAGATAGCAATTTCTTCAAATTCTTATTTTGTTGCAATATTCCTTTGATCATTGTTTGTAGCTTGTCTGACTGTGCCTGAGATACATCAAGAATTTTATCTTTAAATATCCTACCCTCCCTTGGCTTTTCTCCTTCAACAAGGGTCAGACCTATGAATGTCTATATCTTTTGGAGGGTGAATTCTTCCCCACTGACCATGGCTTTCTTTTCAATTACTCTTTCCAAACTGGTAGTCTTTGGATTGAATTGAACCCCTAGTAATGACTGAGATATCTTTAGAGCTGGGGTTTCCATTTGTGTCCCACTTGACTCCCTCATGGTAGCCATCCTTTGTTCATCTTCATTTTGTAAGGCCATAATCCAATGCGTGATCTCATCATGCACAATTATATTGATAGACTTTGTTATGGCCCAAGGATGGTGCAAACTTGGAACTTTCTACAATTTTCCATATAAAAACCATTCAAGAATGGTTGGGCCATGAATTGGATTATCCTCACTAAAAAGGTTAACCTCGCTCAAAATATGAGATAAGGTCAACTTGGGCTTCTTTCCACCTAATGGGACCAAGGCTAGCTCAATTTTTCTTTTGGGTTAGGTTGCAATAGGGACCAAGTCCAAAGTTACTTCCTTCTCCTTATCTTCCTCTACTTCTTCAGCCTGAGCTTATTTTACTTGGACATCTTCTTTATATGATCGATAGGCAATAACTAGTGCCTTCATTACATATTCCATTATTTCTTTAGGGTCCAATGTTATTATATCAATTATTTCAATCTGTGATTCTGGTTTTGCTACTTGGGTTGAGGAAGATGCAATCTCCTTAGGTCTCCTCTCCTTTGTTTATGGTCATGTTGGAGGAAGTTTAGAAGATGGAACTCCTAGAAAATGTTATTTTCTTGGCCCTAGATGCCATATGTCACCACTTGGATTTTGTTCTCTCAATAATCTAGCTTCTGGCTTGATGTTGTGTTTCTTCAATGTTGCCAAGACCTCGTTGAATGAAGAATATTTGGTGTAGATTGGGTCATAAGGTCTAAGCTAGTGATCATAGGTCACATTAATTCCATTTGCCTCTAAGTTCCCCAAAAATCTTCCTTGAGGATCCCACTACCTTAGTTCATCATATTTTAATTTGAAAGAGGCCTTATATTTAGAGGCAACCTCAATATTATCCCATTGTTGAAACATAGTCCTACCAATGGTTATGGGGAAGGTGCGAATCATTATTTTCCTTTTAGTCCTATAAATACCATCTATGTCATTACATATCTGATATGTTACCTTTTGTTTAGCTAGTTTATTGGGCACATGAACTAGTAGTCTAAGTGGGGTGCATTATGTTCCCTCAATCCTGATTATGGTACAATTAGGATATATCCATATATCTCCTATGGCTTCAACATATTTTTTGATCAGTGGGCTCACTCTTACCATTGGGATCCCTATGATGGCCTCAACTAAGGTTGGGTAAACACAATCATAAATTAATTGAATATGGTCCCTGTATTTGAAAATATGTAACTTGGAGTAAAATTGGGAGACTATTTGTGTCACATCCAGTGACCATTCTCTAAGGCCTAGGATTTTAGTGGCGGTGAGCAAGGCATCCAGTAAATATGACATCATGTAAAATTGGCCCCTAGTCCTTTTCTTGATTGTGAAAATATGTCTACATAAGCAGGAGATAATAACTTCACCTAGGGCTGGGTGGAGCACCTTTTCAAACATAAAACAAACCAAGGGCACCCAAATTTTACCCACATAGGTGGTGGTTGGATTCTCACATAGTCTATTCATCAAGGTCATAATTATCTTGATCCCATGTCTAAATTGGCTAATTGGGATATTGCCACTGAAATATGAGAGTACTTAATTCTTAGAATATAGCCACAGGGTAAGGATGGTATTTAGGTCATTTTCCTTATCCTAATTATTTATGTTGGTCATGTTTATTTGGAGATTAGGTACTTTATAGTAATTTTAAAATGATATAGGATAAATATAGCTAACCTTCCTAAAGCTACGGTCATGAACTAACATACCTTGATCAATTTTACAATCTTTAAAAATAGGGGAAAGAATGTCAATACAATGTAGTACCCCGGGTTTGGTTGCTAAAAGTGTAGACTTGTCATCTGAATAGCCACTATATCATAATATCTCCTTTTCATAGATAGGTTCATTTCCTCATCCTTTGTGATGATCAATTGCTCTTTGATGGTCCAAAATAGCTTAGACTAGTGATTGTATCTCGTGCTTAGGGCGGTGGCATCAAATTTTGTATCCTTAAAGGCTATCCCCTCAGCATTTACAGTCAATTTGAGCTCTTTATTTCCATTGAATTGCCTTTTTGGGTTGTCATGGTCTAAAATAGATGTAATCTACTCACTAGTGGATTGCTCTTTAGCTTTGGATCAAATTACACATGTTTTTATGACAATTCACTTTCTTGGGATCAATTTGTGATCAATAACAGGTTGAATTAGGGATTTTTTACACATTAGGGTTTTTTTTCAAGTTTTCAAATCTTTAATGGTAATTACTATTTGCACGTAAGTAAGCTTCATGCCTTATATTTTCATCTAGATCATGTAATTATACCTTCACCTTTTTGAGCCCATAATATCTTTAGATTTGTCACTTTCTACCCATGTGGCATAATTATGGTATCTATGTGGCATTTTTGTAGCACTTAGCTCATTAATGTTAAAAAATTGATCGTTGTCTTTTAAAAATATGATTTTATATCATACCATCAGATTTTTTGCATGGATCAATGTTGTTCATCAATCTCGATATTGAGAGTTAAACACCATTGGTGGATATTTGTACTTGGCCTTGAGGTTGTGCCACTTGGCAATCTTATGGGCCTTCTGAGCTTAGTTGAAAATTCTACATCAATCTCACACTATTAGATCTTATAGGTGCAAATAAGTGCATAGCATTGATCTTTAAAATATGCTTGGGATTTAATGTGTACTAGCCCCTAAAGTTATGCCACTTGGCACTCTTACGAGCCTTTTGAGATTTGTATTCTATCAGTTCTACCAGTTAACATACTTTCACCATGTGGTGGCTTCATGTTCATCCTAATATTCATTGAAGCTTTGGCCCACTACACTCTATTGATCTGTATATGTATGCTTGAATGCATACCATCGATCTTCAATAATGTGCTTGATGTTTAAACTAGGGTCCATGGCTTGACTTTTCAACATCAAGCTCACTTCGTTCGATCCTTCCATTCATGTGAATGTGAGCCATAGATTATGATCTGCTAATTTGAATGTGATTGGTTGCTCCTTTTTATTTGGATGTAATCATGACACTTTTCACCTTCTCACCAACTCGATGGCATCATTGAAATTTTGACTTGCCATGCTCCATCAAATCAATCTTGCTCAAGCAAATGTGTGTCAGTGATCTTGTAAAGATGCAAACTATTAAATTCAGGATCAAGAAAATGCATAGATCTTAGGATAAAATCTTAAGGCTAAGGTCTTTATTTATGTCAATAAACATGAACATGAACATTAGGATCAAGAATTTTATGCTAAGTATAGAGCATAATAAAAGGGGGACCCTGCAAATAATAAAAAGGTCTTAGCATAAGATTTTAACCTAAAGTTCATTATAAAAATAAATATGATGATACTGTAGGGTAAGGCCTTAGGCTAAGTTAGAACATGGTAAAAGGGACCATGTGTTCATGGGATATAAAGGAACCAAGCATAAAAATTTTAGACTAAGGTTTGGTCATGTTGAAATACATGACTTAAGCCTCAAGGTAAAATTTAGGCTAAGTCTATGGCACTTATAAGTGTTCCCATGCACATTTTGAATTTAAATAGGAAAAATATAGGTCAAAACATTAGACTAGGGTTTTAACCATGGTTTAAAATAGACCCAATTAATTTCAAACTAAAGGCTAATAAAAGGTCCATTTTAACATTTGAAGCAACAAACCCTAAGCATGTTCATTCTTAAATGAGATTCCATTGATCCTACAACACAAATAACTAGTTTCAGCAACATTGGAAGGGGGGAAACCATGATCATCTAAAAATATGTCCATTAGTCCAAACAAGATTGGTTCCTACAAATAATAGGAAATATTGAAGTTAGGGCTCAGGGAACATGTAAATCTTAAGTCAAAGTATTAGAATAAAATTTCCATGCAAATAAAACCTTTTAATCTAATGTCTTGACATAGGTTTAAAACATATTAAAGTACCCCCATGAATAAAAAGAAACATGGCATAATGTTTAATCCTAGGTATATGTCTCAATAAAAGGGACCCTATGTTTAGTTTCCCAGTTTGGTTTCACATCGTTAGATTCTATGGGGATAAACACGCTCCAATATATCATGATCCATGGAGTTGAGTGAGATTGAATCCTATCTATATTAAGCCCCAAGGTTGTGCCACTTTAGCAATCCTATGGAATTTTTGTACTCTGTATTGTTAGTCTTGTCGAGATAGCGTACTTCTACCACATAATGGCATATTGTTTGGTTTGAGTTATTTTTGAAAAGTCAATGTCCCTTTGTATCATTAAATTCTATGGGTACAATTCAACGTGTATCATTAGATATCAATCTGAGGGGTGTGCCATCATTGGCTACTCACTATTCTATCTAAGGTGGTTATGATGCATGTCATCACCATGTTTGCTTTGGGTTTCATTGAAACCTTGACTCATTATGCACCATTTGATCCATCTCACATGATTAAGTGCAAGTCATTGATCCTACAGATAAACACAATGTTTAAGTCAGGTTCAAGGATATATATAGAACTTAGACTAAAGTTTTGGACTAAGGTTTTATTCGTATTAATAACTACAAATTAAATCTTTAGGCCAAAGTCTTGAGATAATTTTTAATATAATAAAATGACCTGGTAAATAATAACATTAGACCATACTAAGATAAAAGGGGACAAAGGGGATTGAGGCATAAAGGGGACCAAGCATATAATTTTTAGGCTAAGGTTTGTTCATGTTGAAAAACATGATTAAAAATTATTCTAAGTCTATAGTATATTTAAAGTGTTCCCATGTAATTTGTTCCTACCAAATTTGTTTTTCAAATGGAAGGCCCTGGGTTAGGGTTTCTTAACCAAGGGTTTCAGGATGAATTCAACTTAGTTTTTTTATCAATGAAAGGTTAGTAAAAAGAGCCAATTGAGATAAAATCATAAAATATAGACATTGTCCATTCAAGATGGCTCCATTAAACATGCAATCTAAAACACAAAGATCTAATGTTAGTCAATTTAGACAAGGGCAAACTAGAATTATGCAAAAAGGGGCTAACAATACCATGCATGGATGATCTTCAAATAAAAATGATCTGTAAACACACTAATGACACTCTAATCAAGTGAAATTTCAATTTTAAGGTACAAATTTGTGTAGTTTGACATTAGGGTCCCCATTTTTACAAATTGGGGTATGTTGATCTCAACACTAACCAAGGCAACAACCACTTTTTTGCCCTTTTCATTACCATGTTGGATGCCAAGACAAAAGTCTTGTGATAGAAATTCCTAATTACCAAATCAGTTTAACCCTTATAATCTATGCCTTTGGGTTTAAAATAGTCATTGCCTACATAATCCCAAGCATAAGCTTAGGCACTGTAACAAATAGAACTAAATCCATTGTAAACTGCTAAGGGAAAATGGAAGGCACTAGTGCAATGAGCCTCACTTCCACCACCAAAGAAGAGGACCCAAAATACTAAATCTTGGATAGACAACATGTATGTAAAAATAATCACTGTAGAATGTGATCTTATCGAGCTAGGCATCAAAGAAGAGGAAGTTTTGCAGTCACTACTCACAGACATAGGAAAGGAGGTATATGATCAAGAAGAAGTGAAATAATTTTTATTTTGGTAGGCATTACACACAAGTAAAGTCTATAACTAGGAGTGAAAAGACTTGTGGGTTGATATCACCCAACCACCTCCTTCAATAATAGTAGATACTAAAGGGTAGGAAGCAACGCATAGATGTAATCAAGTTAAGCTCTTTCATGTGGGTCCACCTGTAATATCTTCCAGTGCATATGAATAACACTCATGTAGTATCTTCTAATGCACATGAATAACACTCCCACTATAGTAAATCCCACCACTAACCTTGGTGCATAGGTAAAAGACCCATTCTATTTCAAGAGTGTCCCCAATAATTGAAGAATAAATGGTTTTATTTATAGAGCCATAAGTAGAATTTGAAACACAGTAAGCCCAGGGACTCAAGCAATAGCCTAAGGAGACAGCCTAAGATTAAAAGAGATTGAATAAGAATATGAATCCTCCATCTTCCTCCATGTAGAAGGCATCACCATGAAGAGGCACTATGATTGAATCAAATACCTAATTTATAGTCAATACTTGATTTTCCAACTCTTATGCAGGAACCAAATGAGACAACTCCACCACAGCTTAAGCAGCCAACCAAACAAACATATATCATAGCTAAAAGATAAATTACCATAATGTAGAAAGAATAAGAAAAGGTACAAAAGGAGTTTGTGAAGAAGGATTGAAAGGCAGAGAGGAAGAAGAAGAAGGAAGAGGCAAAACACAAGGTTGTCAAGGATTAGGAACAATAGAAGAAGTATGAGGAGAAACACAAGGGAAAGGTCAATGAATCTAAGGTATTAAAGAAATTTGTTGAAGAAGTGGAGGTGAAATATAAAAAATAAAAAATTGTTGTGAGGCAATAATAAGAGGAAGTAAATCAATAAGTGTAGGTAACACTAAGAAAGAAAGATAAAGCTAAGTTGATAGCAAAGGCACAAGAAAAAGAGAAGGTAAAATAAGCATTACACACTTAGGTGGAACAAGTGAATAAGGAATCTGAGGATTAGGAGGCTAAAAATAAGTCTGAGGTAGATATCAATGCCAAGGTTGAGGTAGATGCCAAAGCTAAGGCAAAGGCAAAAGCTAAAGTTAAGGTTATATTAGAGCACAAGGTTGAACAAGAAAGCACAACCAAAAAGGTAACAAAGGCTACCAAGATGGTGGGGATACCTAAGACCCAACAGCCATTGTCCATATTACAAGGCTTAGATTCTACCCAAGGGGTACACAAGAGGAGGCATCACAACATAGGTCCTAAATCTTTATCCAATGTTTATGGGATATTCTTGCACCTTCCACACATCTCACAACTTTTTCTCTACCCATGTCATAGATCAAAAAAGTGCCTATGACAACTATGAATTCAAATTTAGCCTTGGATATAATGGCAAAAGAAATTTTATTTAATGTTCCTTATCTACTTCTATCCAAGCAAATTAAGTGAGTAGCTTCTTTTCAATAATGCATCACCCAGAAGGCATCTGCCTTGGAGTAAGAGGTACTACAACTCATGGTTCTTAACCTCTACCTCACCAAATCTTTTGAGTTGATTGATGTTAAATTTATTTCCTTGGTCACTTAAGTTTTGGATGACCAAGTCATTTTAAAAGATAAATAGTTCACAACCCTCCTCTCTCAATTCATAAAAGACTAGCTTGATGTGTAAAAGTTATAGAAACTTCACACGTAAGGCCAAAATATCAAGGCTAAGATTTTTGAGCTCCTTAAGGAATATGAAAAATTCCTTGACATTGATACACACCATACTCAGATCATAGCTTAGAACATGATCGACTAGAAGCATCAATTGTCTAACACATGAATGGAGGCTAGGCCAAATATCACAACCACTGATAATTACAAATTTGCCACATAATACCATTATGCTACCTTGAATGCATGAGAAGTCACACTCAATAAATCACTTGAATCTAGATATAGTGTCATGCTAAAGATGCAGACATTAAAAAATGAGAAGTTATGTAATACATTTATTGGTATTATAACAATGAGGCATGCAAATAAGATGGAGGATTTAGCCCAAGATATTCAAGTTACACAGGTTATGATCCTAATTATAGAAGATCAGGACATCCAAATATTGGTTACATGCCAAGTGTTGTTATGTACTAGAATTAATATGGTCAGATAATCCATTATGAATTAGACATTATTTAAAAATGACGTCTTGTTTGGATAGATATATCATCGAGATCATCCAGGAACCTCAATTTGTTCCTCCAAATCAACTCCAATAGTAACTCTACTAGAAAAAGATTGTTGTAGTTTCATCGACTGCACCTCAACCACAATAATTGATTCTACCAAAAGATCATGCAAAAATAACTTCATCTTTAACATCTCAAGTAAAACCATCTATGTATCCTCCTCAAGCTCATGAAATACACTCTATGCTACCATATTCATTTTAAGTACTACACACACTCTAGTTTTGCTTTTTTTTGGAATCAATTTATAGTAGGAAGGCTTTAAACATTAGGAGCGGGGTGAGTTTGGTTGAAAACTCATAAAGGGTAGCCACTTGGTTATGTTAATCTATTAAAACATGCAAGTGTGGTAGATTAGTACACTACTTATTTGGAAACCCAAATGAGAGAGTAAGTAGTATGCAAGAATCAAAAATAGGGAAATTGTTAAGGTGTGGAGCTAAAAGCTTCAACTGTTTGCAGACACAAGGAAGGATGCTGAAGAATCAGAGCCACCGGCGTCGACAGTATGACCGACGTCGGTCAGATGAAGTGGAGAAGGAGACCGGCGATGGCAGACAGTCAGCCAACGTCGGTAGCACCAGACAAGCAGGGACCGGCGTCGGTCGCCTGTGTATTTCCAGAACTGTTGTTGATGAACAGTAAGTTAAGTGAAGCGAGTGTTTACATGTCAAATGACTAATTATAGTCGCGAGCTGCATGTCTAATTATTGTAACTAGAGTTCTATTTTTGTAAGCATGGGATCCTATTTAAAGACCCATAAGGCATGTATTGTAATAAGCAAGAAGGCAAGTAAAAGCATTGAAGCTAGCAAGGTCAAGGAGATCAGCTGAAGCATTCAAGGAGGGATAATAACTCAGGATTTAGAGTTGTTGTGTTGAGCAAGAGAGAGAGGGAAGAAGGTCTTGAGGTGTGGCAAGCCTTTCAGGTGGAGGAAGAAGTGGCATCTTCCTTATTGTATTTTCTTCTAGTAATATTTAATACAAGAGTGTGTATTGTCTCTCAAATTCTTTGATGTCTCAAGTTTCTAGCTACTTTATCATTCTGGTATAATTCCGTGTTTAATTGCTAATAAGAAAGTAATCAATTGTGCTTCCGTTGGATAAGGGGTCACCTAACAGTTGGTATCAGAGCATATTGATTGTCGTAGGTGTTTCTTCTCCTGATAAGTGGTATCAGAGCTACGGTTTGCAGGAAGCAAGGTATTGTTTTTGATTATAGGTCATTCACAGGGTTTTCTGATTGAGTGGGAGTTCAGCAATGGCAGAAGAAAGTAGGCTACGAATGGAGAATTTTAACGACAAGAATTATCAACATTGGAGGATGCAGATTGAGGACTATCTATATCAGAAGGATTTGTACTTACCGTTGGGTGGGGTTGCATGCAAGCCCACAGATATGAAGGATGAAGAATGGAATGTTCTTGATCGGAAGGCTCTCGGTTCCATAAGGTTGAGCCTTGCATCATCTGTGATTTCCAGCTTATCACAGTGCAAGACAATGGAAAAGTTGATAAAGTCCTTGGCAAATTTATATGAAAAGCCCTCGGCTTCTAATAAGGTATATCTTATGAAGCAGCTATTTACTTTGCAAATGCAGGAAGGTGGATCGGTACATACTCATCTCAGTGATTTCCATGGTTTGGTAAACCAACTAGCTTCAGTCAATATTGTTTTTGATGATGAGGTAAAGGCTCTCTTGATTTTATGTTCTTTGCCTGAAAGCTGGGACGGTTTGGTTATGGCAGTAAGTAATTCTACATCTGCTTCTAAATTCTTAAAAGTTGATGATGTTGTGAGTGTGATCTTGAATGAGGAAATACGCAGGAGAAGCACAGGTGAATCATCAGGGAATGCTCTAAGTGCAGAAAGTAGGGGATGGCAAAGGGAGAAGGTTGAGCAAGGGAAATCAAGGTCGGGAAGGAGATCCGAGTCCAAAGGTATTACCTTCTGGTTTTGTGGAAAGAAAGGACACACGAAGGAGTGTTGGTTGAGAGATAAAGAGAACCAACATGCAGGTATGGAAGAAGCAAAGGATGCAAATATTGTGATGCAGGACGCTCTCATACTTTCTTCGGATAGTCAGGTAGGATCATAGATTTTAGATTCTAGTTCATCTTTTCATGCATCCCCAAACAGAGATTTGTTCTATGAGTATGAACAGGGAGACTTTGGAGTGCTCTATTTAGGGGATGGTACGCCTTGTCAGATAGTTAGCAAAGGGAAAGTGCAGCTGAGATTGCAGATTGACAACACATGGGTGTTGAAAGAGGTCATGCATGTTCCAATTCTGAAGCAGAGTCTGATTTCTGTAGGAAGGTTGGGAGATGAGGGATGCACAATAACCCTCACAGCGGATTCTTGGAAGGTTACCAAGGGAACACTTGTTCTAGCAAGAGGTAAGACAGTAGATACTATTTATCTGTCTACTTGTATTATTGATTCTACTTCTGGTGTAGATTCAAAGATGTGGCCTAATAGGCTTGGTCACATGAATAAGAAGGGAATGGAAGTTCTTGATTCAAAAGATATGTGTTCAAATTCGGAAAGCATAGATAGAGTTCATTGCAGAAAGAGGAAATTTGATGCTTTTGATAGGAACAAAGAAGCCTTGGTGTTTATGGAGGAGATGAAGGACAGAGATCAGTCACAGGGGCTGAATAAATCTGAGCAAGACAGCATGGATAGAGGTTTGATCCAAGAAGAGCTCACGGATGAAAATTTCATCACTTATAGGAACACACAGACACCGATGTCGGTCGCTTGGCACCGACGTCAGTCATCTAGATACCGACATCGGTCATGTGCAGACCAGCAGGGTCGGTAGGTTGGGCAGGAGAAGTCTGACGTTGGTCATAAGGACTGACGTCGGCAGGAGGGACACTGGCGTCGGCCAGGGAAATGATGTCGGCAGTCAGGGTCAGTGCAGGGAACCGACATCAGTCAGGAGCAGACTGGGAGATGGCCGATATCGGTCATTGGAATGGATGTTGGGTGAATCAATAAGTCTCAAACACCCATGTGGAGGTCAGGAAGGTATGTGAACCTCATATTCGTTGTTCACCTTCTTTATATTGCTTACTGATAGTCATGAACTAGGAAGATGGAAGAAGCAATGCAAGTAGAATCCAGAAATAGTGGGAGCTTGGCATGGATGAGGAGTGTGAGTCTTTGAGTAGAACCAAACAGGTATTTGTTGGTAGAGTTGTTAGCTGGAAGAAAGCACTGGATAGAGGGATGGATTCCCATATTAGAGAAGAGAGTGGATGGACACATGAGACAGAAGGCTATGGTATATGCTCCTGATTAGGTTGCAGAGTAATGGAGGTTTGACCATTGTGTTTTATCTTTACCAGGTTGGATAATATTAGCTACATTATCTTGTTACTATATTGTGTTACTTGTTGCAGGGTTTCATATACAAGGAGTTTTCTGAGCTAAGGGTAGAGTTGGTTCAGAAGTATGTCATGAAGAATTTGGGAGCAGCAGAATTCTTGTGCCATAAGATACAGGTATTGCATCACAGGTTTACGTGATGGTTGGTCTTCAAGAGTGACTTTGAAGAGGGATACAGAGCCTAAGGAACAAAATAGATGGTGTACAGGTACAGGTACAAGTTGCAGCTATTTATCTCCAAGTGGGAGATTGTTAAGGTGTGGAGCTAAAAGCTTCAACTGTTTGCAGACACAAGGAAGGATGCTGAAGAACTAGAGCCACCGGCATCGACAGTATGACCGATGTCGGTCAGATGAAGTGGAGAAGGAGACCGGTGATAGCAGACAGTTGGCCGACATCGGTAGCACCAGACAAGCAGGGACCAGCGTCAGTCGCCTATGTATTTCCAAAACTGCTGTTGACAAACAGTCAGTTAAGTGAAGCGAGTGTTTGCATGTCAAATGACTAATTATAGTCATGAGCTGCGTGTCTAATTATTGTAACTAGAGTTCTATTTTTGTAAGCATGGGATCCTATTTAAAGACCCATAAGGCATGTATTGTAATAAGCAAGAAGGCAAGTAAAAGCATTGAAGCTAGCAAGGTCAAGGAGATCAGTTGAAGCATTCAAGGAGGGATAATAACTCAGGCTTTAGAGTTGTTGTGTTGAGCAAGAGAGAGAGGGAAGAAGGTCTTGAGGTGTGGCAAGCCTTTGAGGTGGAGAAAGAAGTGGCATCTTCCTTATTGTATTTTCTTCTAGTAATATTTAATACAAGAGTGTGTATTGTCTCTCAAATTCTTTGATGTCTCAAGTTTCTAGCTACTTTATCATTCTGGTATAATTCCGTGTTTAATTGCTAATAAAAAAGTAATCAATTGTGTTTTCGTTGGATAAGGGATCACCTAACAGTTGGTATCAGAGCATATTGATTGTTGTAGGTGTTTCTTCTCCTGACAGAAATGACACCTTGAGTGATTACAACTTATGCTTCTAGTCCAGTTCCTCAAAGCAGGAAAAGTTTTTAGCTTCAACACAGGGCATAATTCCTAAACCTTTGACTCAAGATGAGAGAAATGTTTATGTCTGAGAAAGTTTTGATAGTAAATAAGGCAAAAAAATTACATATTGTAATCGATATACACATGTACGACTTATATTATTATGTATGTTGTATCTCTTTTTATATGTATTCAATACTTTAAATGATTTGTGGGTATCCTCTATGTAGTCGAACATGTTGTTTCCAAAATCAGCTTAGCTCATTTTTGAAACCAACCCCCTACGAAACTTGTATGTTTCATCTTTTGTCTCTCTAAGTTCATTTTTTGATACGAATTTCAAAATTCATTTTCGTCTTGGCCTCAGAACGAGGAGTGGTTACTATCTCGTCCAAGCCAAGTTTTTCCTTCCCCTTTTTCTCCTTCCAGAGATCGTTTCTTTTTGTTTCCCCTGCAAGAGTGGCAAAAATCGCCGCCTCTGCATTTCCCTTGTTTTTTTGCAAGGGCAGCAATTTTTGCCGCTAATGCACGTTTCCTGCAAGGGCGGCAAATTTTGTAGCCCTTGCTCTCTAGCCCGCAAGGGCGGTGAAAATCTTCGCCCTTGCAAAATAAATCGACTACATGCAAGGGCAGCGAAAAATGCCACCCTTGCACATCTCGATTTTTGTGCAGGCATTAATGGCCGCGTGGGATGGGTTGTTGGGGTGGGTTTTTCACCCCATATATTTCAATTTGAGCCTCATTCTTCTCATTGCTTCCTCCTCTCCTCCTACCTCTTGCACCTGAGCGCCTCAAGTGACGTTTTGAAGCACCAACTCGCGGATCCAACCTCGTGACACGTGCATTTTCTCAAGTAGGGTTCATTTTTAAGTTTATTTCCTATTTTATTCTATTTTAGCTTATTTTTTTTAATTGTTTTGTTTTTTATTTCCTTTTTCTTCTCCCTCCTACCCACGGTTTTTCCGCTAGGACCTCATGCGGGCGGCAAATTTTGCCACCCGCGTCCTTAGCCGTTATCTAGAAGAAAAGGTTGTTGGTTCCCCTCTCCCTCCAATTCAGTGGTCTCAAAAGGAACTGACCTCTCTGAGAAAAAGATTTAAACCAATATTGGCTAACACCATTGATTGGTTAGCAGCTAAAGGGATCACTCTAAAAGAATTCATTACAGAATCAGAGGCTAAATACCAAGCATAATTGAAGAAGAAGGCAGAAAATTGAACAAAAAACAAAGGTGGCATTCCTTCTCTTTCTAGGCCTCACAAGCCTAGGATCATTTTTGTGTCCAAAAAGCCTAAGACTGCACAAGGGCCTGAAACGGCAGCTGAAGGAACCAAAGGTCAAAGCCCCGAGACATAGACAGCTCAGCCCATGGAAACACAGGATCAACCTTCAGAACGACCAGGTGTTGGGTCTCCACTCTCGCTGGGATAAGTACAGCCACTACAGAGTGCCTCTCCTTCTCCCCCTCAATCTCCTATGGTGCCCGTTTCTCCTATCTCCTCAATCAGTGTTCCCTCTTTCGAAGCTGCTTCTCCTTCTAGGGTTGTATTTGGCGATCCTCAGGGTCCCTCCGCAGGTTCCCCTCACTCTTCTAGGTCCATTCCGAGTCTATCATCTCTATCTTTCAACCTACCACCGAGCCCTGCACCTGAGCTAGAATCAGTAATTGATACAGTTTCGCCGATTACTTTGACTGCAACTACTGTCACCACCAGTAGTGTGGAAGATGCTACAGTAACACCGGCAGAGGCAACTATTGTTACAACAGGTACTTCTCTCCTGCCTTGGATGTCTGCTTTCACATCGAAAAGAAAGAAAATAGCCATCTCCCCGGATGAATTCGATTTTGGCAAGATAGTGCCAGCAAAAGCAAAGGCTCCTAAGAGGCCAAAAATCCTCTCCAAGTTGGTCGAAGAAAAGGGGCAAAAATTTCTAGAAATTGCCAAGCCTCCTCAGGATGCAACTCTTAAGGGTTTTAAGATGAGCAGCTATTCCATCTCTTGTGTTGAACTTGGCAAAGTTACTCACGAAGGTGCGAAGAGCGATTTTCAGTCAGCAATGGACATTATGGTCCAAAAATTTGACAGAGAGAAGGAGATGAAGGACTATTATAAAGCCAAAATAGAGCAGTTAATAGTAGTGATTAGAAGGTTCACTATTTTGTTTGAAGCAGCGACTCTGGAGGCCTTTTCCGTGGATGATCCAGTCATTCAGAAAGCTAAAAAGACCTATTTAAAGGGAAAAGTCATGGAAGACTGTTGAAAGAATGCACAATCAGGGAGTCTCTTTGCTGTCAAAAGTTGTAGAAAGAATAGATAAAATGAAGAAGTTTCAAGCTCAGGTAGACGATTTTGTCTCCCTTATTTCTCAAAAAATTGACAGCTTAGAGAAAGATCTCGACAGATGGAAGGGAATGAAAGATCTCAAGAAGAGTACTCTGATATCTATTGGTGTCATCCCCAACAAAGACTCCTATGTTGAGATCAAGGAGTCAATGGTCTTCAGGATCCAGGTACTCAAAGACTTAATTGATGATTTCAAAGCTTTCAAGGAAGCTAGTGAAAAGAGTGACCTGAGCCTGCTGAACAAGTTAGAAGAACTGCCATGTAACTTGACCTCCAAGGATCATCAGTTCCTTTCAGCAGAGAAAATGATTTAGAATTTCAAAGAGATGATCCGGAAAGATTTTGAAGAAGCATCTTTCTCAATGACTTCGGTGGACAACATTCTGAATGCTCAGTTAACTTTGGAGAATTTGAAATCCAAGTTAACTGGCCACTCTAAAGCCATCACAACATTGAAAGATGTGTTGATCAGAGTGAGAGTCATCTTCAAAAATGCAGTTGTGCCAGACAACATAGAAATTCAGGCATCAATCGCCATGTACGATGCTCATCTGAAAAAGTCTGGTTGCAAGAATTGACTCTCTCTCTCCCCTTCTCTCTTCTTCTATCCTTATGCATTTTTGTTTTGTGCAGAATGCATGCAATTTTGTAATATGTAATTACATGTAAATTTTTTAGAAAAATATATAAAAGTCAAAGATGAGTCATCTTTGACCAAGATATTTTATATATTTTATTATTTTCTATTTTTGAGGATTTTCTCCCTATATATAGTGGAGACCTCATTTGTAAAAGGAGCTTGGAAAAATTCAATAGCAAACACTCTGCTAAAATTGAAGCAATTTTTGAGACTTTGTGCTCAAATTTGTAAATCATATTCTGTTGAATGAATAAGAAGCAGGTTATTTCAGACTTTGTGTTGAGATTGTCTGTGTTATTTAGGAAATAGTTCTTATGTCCTTTTTCCTAGTAATATCTTATTCATCTGATTTAATAAGCAAAGTGGGTGTGTTTATATTATCTGAGGGCGCTTCTAGAGGGTAGAAGATAGACTTTGTGCTGATTTTACCTTTGAGATTCTGTTATCTTTTATAGTTTCAGGTGAAGACTTTGTGCTTCACTTTACTCTACAATTGTACTTGTTCCGAATCGGTGAAAGAAGCTACGGAAGACTTTGTGCTGGTGTGAGCGTTCTTGTGAACTTTGTTTCTTCAAGTGATTTCTTGCTCTCTGTTTAATATCATTCTTGAAAGAAGAGGAGTGTTGTTAGCTTAAGGCCAAGATTTTCCCTCTTTTGTTCTTTGTACATTACCTCTGAAAAAAGAGAGGTAGATGCTGTTATACCACCCCCTGTGTTATTTTTCGCTTAACTATATATATATATCCAGCATATAAATATTGATAGGGAACCTCCCCTTGATGAGAGGAGAGATTTACTTCATTCAGATCTGGTAAACCCATACTTTTCGTGGTGTAAATCTCCCTGTGCTGTGGCTGATATACCTATTTTGTCATCAATTAGTTGACGACAAAATATTCACACAACAGTTTTTGGTGACTCCATTGGGGAACGAATGTGCAGTCTAAAACCTCAAATTTTAGATTGAAATAGTCCCTATCTTTATCTATTACATTAGTCTGGCAACTCCTTTCTATATATTACCCATTATCATTATAGCCTTACCACTTCCCTCCATCTATGTTACATTATCTGGTCTGCAAAACCAAAGCCGCTGGGAAGAACGTGCATTTTGAAGCCTTAAGCTTCAACTTGAAGCAGTTTTGATTTCATTTTCATTTTGAAAATCTGGTAAACCCACGCTACATAAGAAGTCAGAGATCTAAGGGTGTTGTTGATCTTGTGTTTGAGTTGGTGCAACAGAGTAATTTTGATCTATTTCTTTCATCAGCATCTCTTCAACGGTCTAAGAGTTTTCCTTCTAACCTTGTCAAGTCACCAACACAAGGTAGAACTTCTTTTCCCATTGTTAATCGCCGCCTACCTATAAACACTCCACCAAGGTTTGTTATCCCACCATTTAATCCTCCTATCATAATGGCTCAAGGCCCGTGGGGTAATTCCTTTGGCCCCCTTAACTTAACCCCACCTCTGCACGAACTGCCTCGTAGTTTTAGGAAAAAATTTCCTAAGTTTTTTGGAGATGGAAAGGTTCATCCCGATGAGCATATTGTCGCTTTTTCCATAGCATGTGGCATAATTGGGGTCAAATTTGAAGATGTTGCAGTAAGGCTCTTTGTGGAAACTTTACAAGGAGCTGTCGCATATTGGTTTTATCACCTGCAGGCTGGATCAGTGACAAGCTGGGATATGCTCAAGTCCAAATTTGAAGCTAGATTTAAACCCGCTGAGGATGTGCATGCTTTGTTGGCACAGCTGACACAATTGAAGAAAGAATCTCAGGAACCCATGAGGGATTTCATAGCTAAATTCAACAAGTTGGGGAACTGAATTTCGACTGTGGCTCAGCCCACGCCAGAAAATCTCAAATGCTTTTTCATCAACTCACAGCTTCTCAAAGTAAGTTTCCTATTGAGACGAGCTGGCCCTATGGACCTAGCTTTGGCTCAAGGTTTGGCTATCGAGATTAAAGATGATCTTATCTTGGTAGGTAAGATTAAGAAAGATCCTAGTAAAAATAAATTCCCTTCATCTGCTGAAAGCTCTTCCACGGGCACTACAGACCCTATGGTGCAAAAATTAACTAATGAATTGATAGCTTTGAAAAGACAAATAGCCCAAGGTACATCTACTTCTACTTATCGAGATGCACCCAGGAGATCATTCCAGAATTAGCAATATCAAGGTAATGCAACCCGAAACCAAGGGCAATTCAACCGCCTATCTCCTGCTCTAGGGAGGTTAGCCATCGAAGCAACGCCTACCAATTCAGTGGTCGAATACCTAGAAGCTAAGCACGACAACTCTTTTCAACCACAGCTGGACCAACAAGAAAATGCTAACCTCTTTGACGAACAGGAAGAGGAATTAGCTTGTGACTCCAATATCAGTTTTATGGATTACCAGGACGAAGCTGGGAGTAAAGGGGAAGATTCGAAGGGAGCTTATGCTATTTTTACCAGATCTCAAAATCAGTCGACTTCAAAAACTGACAAAAAAAAGGCAGATGAAGAGCCCCAGCCAACAGTTTCTATTGCCAAATGTGGGACTCCATTACCTGTGCAATCAAAAGATCAGGTAATCCATAAAAAAGTAAGTACTCCCAATCACCTGATATCCTCTATTTCTGCTACTTAGACTGATGCCATACCTGTTAAAACCCCTGATGATGGACTTTCTTCCTCTATCGCAAGTTCTTTCCAATTATTTGATATAATTGACCATGCTAGAAAGACTAAAATTCAAATGACAGAAGTCGAATATTTAAGAGTTAACTCAGAACAGTTTGATAGGTTAGCAGAGTATGTGAAAAATAAAGTTGTCCCTGTAGGACAAGACTCTTTGAAAGTTGTTCCTGATCTCCCTAAAGACAAACCAGCCCAAAACAATCTGATTGTGACTCCTCCTATCGCTCTTGGGAAAATAGAACATTTCTATGTTTCCCTACTTATAAATGGTTATAAACTGAGTAATTGTATTATAGATTCTAGAGCTTCAGACAATGTCATGCCTGCGAAGGTGGCGGATTCCCTCGGCCTGACCTTGACCAAAACTTTTGGGAGGTGTTTTTCCATGGAAAATAAGTAAGTCCCTCTCCTGGGTCAAATAAAACATGCTCAATATGCCTTTGCGGCTTTTTCAAAAAAGCGGATAAAAATGATAGTTTTAGTGGCCGATGTGCCAGCTTCTTATGGCATCTTGCTTAGGCAGAATTTCTACAAGGATGTTGGAGGTGAGCTAAGTATGGACTTATCCGAAGCAAGGATTCCAGTTCAAGGCATCATGAAGAAGTTACTTCCTGAAAAAGAAGCTAGGTACGTAGTTATGCGATCATCGACACCGAAAGCTCAAATTTTATTTGAGTCCTCGGGCATGGGCAATTACTTCATATCTACGGACGGAACTCGTGAGATGTCTAATGAAACTTCTTCATGCGATAACTTGAGATTGTGTTCAGCTGATACAGCTAAAAAAATGCCCAAGCAAAATGAACACGTGGAACAACCTCTTCCTCGAAGTGGGAAAGTTTTTGAAGGAAAAGCAATGGCTAACGAGATATGGACCTTTGAGTTTGACGGTAGTTGTTCTTCTACCGGTTCAGGAGCCAGGGTTGTGTTGGTAGCTCCTCAAGGAGATATTTTTCCTTTGTCCTACAAATTGCAGTTCAATAATACCAACAACATAGCCGAGTACGAATCCCTGTTGCTCAGACTACAGGCTGCAGGGAGAAGGGTATTAGACAACTTCATGCTAAAGGGGATGCTGAGTTGATAGTCTGCCAAGTGAGGAACCTCTACCAGATGAAAAATGAAAGGTTGTGCCACTATCACAACCTGGTCTGGGATTAGATTGAAAATTTTGATGCTTTCAATATCTCTGCCATTCCAAGGAAATTTAATAATCGAGCAGATGTATTGGCTATTTCTACCACCCTTTTAGTCCCTCACCAAGATTTTAAGGGAGATAGGTACACTATTGAGCTAGTTTTTCGGCCAAGTGTACCAGATAATGCCAGCCACTGGCAGGTATTTAACAACGATGATCAAATCATCGCCTTCTTAGAGCAAAAAGATAGTTTCGAACAACTGCATTTTAAAGGAAGTGAACCCCGTGAGTGTGAAGCGGCCCCTGAGACTAATACGGATGTAGGTGAGGACTTCTTACAGCTTAAAGGAAATAAAATTCCAAAGGGCTTGGTGTTCTTAGAGAAATTGTTTGATAACCATGATAGGTTTATTAAGCAACAGCGCACGAATTCACAGTCCTCTCAAGACTTTGATCAGGTAAATTTGGGAACCAAGTACGATCCTAAAATGGTAAACATTGGAAAATGCTACACTCCCAAGGAAAGATTTGAGCTTGCTAGTCTACTTCGCCAGTATATGGATGTATTGGCCTATTCCTATGATGATTTGAAATCACTCAGGCCAAATGACATCCATCACGATATTCCCCTGAAAGCCAACTCTGTACCGTACAAATAGAAATCCAGGCAATACAATCCAAAAATCTCAGGCACTATTTTAACTGAGATACAAAAAATGTTGGATGCTCGAATAATTTTTCCAATCCATCATTCAACATGGATTGCCAACATAGTACCCATTAGGAAGAAGAACGGCGAAATTCAAATCTGTGTGGATTTCAGGAACTTGAACTAGTTGTCTTTAAAAGATAACTACCCCCTTCCTATCATGGATCAGGTCCTGCAGATGGTAACAGGTTCTGAAATGTTATCAATGTTAGACAGTTTTTCAGGGTATAACCAGGTTGAAGTCGGAAAGGAAGATCAACACAAGACAGCGTTCACCACACCTTGGGCCACATTCACTTACAGAAGAATGCCTTTTGGCCTGATAAATGCAGGTGCCACATTTCAAAGGGCAATGGATCTTGCTTTCAAAGATGAAATGGAAAAATTCATTGTCGTATACTTGGATGATCTGACAATGTTTTCAAAGCATCGTTTCGAACATGTTAACCATTTGCAAAGGATACTGGAACACTGTCGTCAGAATGGTATCTCTTTAAACCCAAAGAAATCTATCTTTGGAGTAACTGAAGGAAAACTTTTCAGACACATTGTCTCCCAAGAAGGTATTAGGATTGATTCAGAGAGAGTCAATTCCATCCAAGAACTTACTCTACATACCACCAAGACCGCAGTTCACTCTTTCTTTGGAAAGGTGAATTTCCTCCGAAGGTTTATTCTTGAGTTTGCTGAAAAAACCCGTCATATTGTCAACATGATGAAGGGTAATACTACATTTAGGTGGATCGTTGAGGGTAAATCAGCGTTCAAAGAGATTAAGGAAGCAATTACTTGAGCACCAATTTTGGTTTGTCCTGATTACACTAAGAGTTTCAAAATATATAGTTATGCTTCTGAGCATACACTATCGGCCATTCTAGTCCAGCAAAATCCAAAATGTGTAGAATCTCCGATTTCATTCATGAGTTGTCCACTAAAAGATCATGAGCTAAAATACTCTCTTATGGAAAAGCACGCATACGTTGTGGTCAAAGCAGTTAAGCATTTCAGGTTTTATATCCTGAACTCTCACACCGAAGTTCTCGTACCAGACACTACAGTAAAATCCATTTTGACTCAACAGGCGTTCGGTACGAGGAGAGGTAACTAGATTGCCAAAACTCAAGAGTTTGATCTGGACCTCAAACCAACCAAGCTAGTGTGGGGAAAGGGTCTTTGCCAGTTAATCGCCAATAACATTCCAGATAAAACAAAAAATGAGGCAGAGACTAAGGATGTGCCTACAGTCCTCTTTGTTGCGACCACCGATGAGTGGTATTCAGACATTGCTCACTTTTTGACATATGGTGAATGTCTGGCTCATCTCTCTTATAAAGAAAAGTGGAATGTTAAATTGAAAGCAGTTGGTTACGTCTTGTGGGACAACGGCCTGTATAAGAAAAACATGGACGGGGCATTTCTTCGCTGTGTTGATAAGGCGCAACAGGAAAGACTCTTAAAATCTTTTCACAATCTAGCCTATGGAGGACATTTTTCTACACCAGTGACAGCACACAAAATTCTACGAGCAAGATATTATTGGCCCACGTTGTTCCAGGATGCGTACAAATGGGTGCTTAGGTGTGAACTATGTCAGTAATTTGTTGGAAAGCCTAAGCTTCCTACTTTGCCCCTAAAGCCGGTTGTGATCGAAGAACCATTTCAGCAGTGGGGTATTGATTTCATTGGTGCAATCAACCCGTCTTCAAGTGCTGGACATGATTATGTCCTCACCGTGATGGATTATTTTACTAAGTGGGTGGAGGCCATACCAACCAAGCATGCTACATCTGAAGTAGTATGCAACTTTCTCAAAAAAAATATCATCTCCAGGTTTGGGGTTCCACTAAAAATCGTAACAGATAATGCGGCTTGTTTTTTCTCATACGAAATTACTCAATTTTGCTTTGGTTACGGGATCACCTTATCTCACACTCCAGATTATTTTCCTCAGAGAAATGGACAGGCAAAATCGAGTAACAAGAACCTGGTCACCATTATCAGGAAGTTAGTAGATGACAACCAAAGAACATGGCACAAAGCTTTGGATGATGCTTTATGGGCTGACAGAATAACACCTAAAAGGGCTATAGGTATGTCGCCTTTCCAACTCCTATATGGACTAAATGCAAAAATCCCCATCACCCTTGAACTACTAGCGCTCAAGTTAACCAGAGCAATTGAAGACTCAACCTTTGAAAGCTCAGTTGACAAACGAATCATGTGTTTAACCGAGCTGAATGAACAACGAGTTATGGTAGTGGATCGAATCAAGGAGCATCAAGACCGGGTGAAAGCACTTTTTGATAAGAGAGCTAGAGTGCGTGGATTTCAAGTCAGAGATCAGGTTTTGTTATGGGACAAGAGATGAGAACCAAAAGGGATGCACGGCAAATTCGATTCCCTATGGAGGGGCCCATTCACCATTCGATAGCTTTGTGGTGAAGCCAGCTTCTTGCTGGAGTATAAATATGAAACACCATTTACACTACCTCACAGTGGACAGCATCTCAAGCTTTTCAATCCTTGAAGCTCAGACGAGTTCATTTGTAAAATATGTACAGTTTTTATGTTTTGTCTATTTTTTGCTCGACTCCGTAGCCCAATGGCTTGGATGAAGGCACTTAGAGACTGGATTCTACTTTCGCTAATCAATTCGATTAAATAGAAGTTCTCCAACAGGAGCCAGCTATTATTTCTAAAATCAGCTTAGCTCATTTTTCAAAACAACCCCTACGAAACTTGTCTATTTCATCTTTTATCTCTCTAAGTTTGTTTTTCGATACGAATTTGAAAATTCATTTTTGTCTTGGCCTCAGAACGAGGAGTGGTTACTATCTCGTCCAAGCCAAGTTTTCCCTTCCCCTTTTTCTCCTTCCAGAGATGGTTTTTTTTTGTTTCCCCTGCAAGAGCAGCAAAAATTGCCGCCTCTGCATTTCCCTTATTTTTGTGTAAGGGCGGTGATTTTCGCCGCCAATGCACGTTTCCTGCAAGGGCGACAAATTTTTTTGCCCCTGCTCTCTGGCCTGCAAGGGTGGCAAAAATTGTCGCCCTTGCAAAATAAACCGACTACATGCAAGGGCAGAAAAAAATGCCGCCCTTGCATGTCTCGATTTCTACGCAGGCATTAATGGCCACACATAGTGGGTTGTTGGGGTGGGTTTTTCACCCCATATATTCTGATTTGAGCCTCATTCTTTTCATTGCTTTCTCCTCTCCTCCTACCTCTTGCACTTGAGCACCTTAAGTGACGTTTTGAAGCACCAACTCGTGGATCCAACCTCGTGACACGCACATTTTCTCAGGTAGGGTTCATTTTTAAGTTTATTTTCTATTTTATTCTGTTTTAGCTTAGTTTCTTTAGTTGTTTTGTTTTTTATTTCCTTTTTCTTCTCCCTCCTACCCACAATTTTTTTGCCAGGACCTCACGCGGGTGGCAGATTTTGCCACCCGCGTCCTTAGCCGTTTTCTTCCACCCATCCTTCCTCCTTCATCACGGGCTCCTCTTTCCCCTGCTCGCGGTTTTCTCTCCTTGCGAGGGCGGCATTTTTTTTTGCCCGTGTTGTCTTTTCATTCTTCATGCAAAGGCGGCAAAAAATGCTGCCCTTCCACGTTTTCCTCCTGTCAAGCGCAGGGGCGGCAATTTTCGCCGCCTCTGCACGTTTTTGCAACTTTAGTGCAAGGGCAGCGATTTTTGCCGCCCCTGCCTTTCCCCTGCATCCTTCCTACAAGGGTGGAAAAAATCGTCACCCCTGCTGTTTCTTCTCATTTATGCAAGGGCAGCAATTTTCGCTGTCCTTGCATTTTTTCCTTAATTTTTAGCTAACTCCCAAAAAAAATTTGAGTTGTCCCTTTCATGCTTTTTCTTCTTTATTTTTCACTCCTTTGTTAGGCCTGGCCTATTTAAGTGACCTCCAGTAACCCATGTCACTTAAATTGTGCTCTCCTTCTCTCACTCACTCTCCTCTCGTCTATGATCATGGCTACAGCACCTTCAGAGAACTCCTGTACATCTACTCCCATCCAATCAAGATTGTCCTCTATGATGGAAGCGTCTCCCTCAAAGGTGAAAAGCATGAAATACAAGTACCAGGGCATCTTCTCGCCCACATCAGTCACCTTGAATGTCAACAACATTCAAGATACTGAGATCAGCCACGTGGACATGGCTGAATTCCTGGCGCGAACCAAGGCAACAAATCCCAGTACTGGGATAAAAAGAATTGTCAAGAGCAACATCCACCTGGTGGCCGCCTTTCCGGTAGCAACACATCATGCGGAGTTTGTCCTCTAGTGCGCACGTTTTTATAACAAAGAGACCAGATCGGTCTCAGACGCTAGTGGCAGCATGATAATTTGGTTGGACCTCAATTTTATCGAGAAAGTTTTCTTGAGTCCTCCAGCCACCGAAGTAACCCAAATTGACTTTGCAAACGCACAAAAAGAATATGACAAAGACCCTGAAAGGGCAAAGAAGGTCATGAACTATAAGTGGCTAAAGACCCTTAGGACTGGCCTCTCCAGATGGCCGAAGAACTTTCCTAGGAGTGATTTCGTCAAAGAATTTGGTGACTTGATCACCCTTCTCAGCAGAGTACGAGGCCTCCCGTCTTCTTCACAGTTCCATGAATGGATGTATCCATTCATTAAGATCATCCTGCAGGGTAAGCAAACTATCTTTTGGAGGGAACAAATCAGCAATGTTATCCACGAACAACTGACCAGGGTACAGACCTCCTTTAAATTCTACATGACTTCGTACCTGGTCTACATAGCTACTGCAATGCGATCTTTTCGAGATTTGACACCAGAGGGAGATAGAAAGACCACCCTGGTCTACTCATATTATCCACAGCTGATGCTTCAGGGGTTAACACGTCATTTTAGATGAGTAAATGATGTATTTTTCATAGTATTTTTGTGTCTCTTCGATCCTCAGCTGGAGCAAAAGAGAATATCAGACGAGGCCTGGGCGGTAGTGAATGATTATGGCTGTATGTTCCTCCAGTTCCCTAATTTTTGTTATCTTTAGGTTGGTTTTTACCAAGGCTACCCTTATATGCTCTCCAGGTTCCCTTCAGACAAATTAGTTTTAATGGAATTATGCCGACAACTAGTTATCGTGCATACTAAACAGATGGAACTGAAGAGACCCAATTTTAAGTTTTCGATCCAGATTGGCAAGTTTTCAGTTGCTACATCAACCAAAGCCAGGGTCATGGAAATAGAAATACAGATGGTTACCATCAAACCATTCAAGAGACGAGAGAAATTTGACTACAGGGGAGTCAAAGAGAAGATCAGAAGAAAAACTCAGTTCCACGAACGCATGATTGAGGATATCTGGGTGGACCTGAGGATCGTTGAAAAAATAAGAAAAATGGACTATTATCGTATGACGCTGGAGCAGATAGAATACCTCGGGCTTGCAGAGATCCCATCTAGTTTAATTGATGATGGGAACATCATAAATAGCAGGTATCTGGCAGAAAAAGTTGTTGGTTTCCCTCTCCCTCCAATTCAGTGGTCTCAAAAGGAACTGGCCTCTCTGAGAAAAAGATTTGAACCAATATTGACTAACACCAATGATTGGTTAGGAGCCAAAGGGATCACCCTAAAAGAATTCATTACAGGATTAGAGGCTGAATACCAAGCAGAATTGAAGAGGAAGGCAGAAAACCGAACAAAAAATAAAGGTGACGTTCCTTCTCCTTCTAGGCCTCACAAGCCTAGGATCATTTTTGTGTCCAAGAAGCCTAAGACTGCATAAAGGCCTGAAATAGTAGCTGAAAGAACCAAAGGTCAAAGCCCCGAGACACAGACAGCTCAGCCCATGGAAACACAAGATCAACCTTCAGAATGACCAGGTGTTGGGTCTCCACTCTCACCGGGATAAGCACAGACAATAAAGAGCACCTCTCCTTCTCCCCCTCAATCTTCTATGGTGCCCGTTTCTCCTATCTCCCCAATCAGTGTTCCCTCTTCCAGAGCCGCTTCTCCTTCCAGGGTTGTATTTGGCGATCCTCAGGGTCCCTCTGCAGGTTCCCCTCGTTCTTCTGGGTCCATTCTGAGTCTATCATCTATGTCTTTCAACCTGCCACTGAGCCCTGCACCTGAGCCAGAATCAGTAATTGATACAGTTTCACCAGTTACTTCGACTGTAACTACTGTCACCACCAGTAGTGTGGAAGCTGCTACAGTAACACCGGCGGAGGCAACTATTGTTACAATAGGTACTTCTCTCTAGCCTTGGATGTTTGCTTTCACGCTGAAAAGAAAGAAAATGGCCATCTCCCTGGATGAATTCGATTTTGGAAAGATAGTGTCGGCAAAAGCAAAGGCTCCTAAGAGGCCAAAAATCCTCTCCAAGTTGGTCGAAGAAAAGGGGCAAAAATTTTTAGAAATCGCCAAGCCTCCTCAGGACGCAACCCTTGAGGGTTTTGAGATGAGCAGCTATTCCATCTCTCGTATTGAATTTGGCAAAGTTACTCACAAAGGTGCGAAGAGCGATCTTCAGTCAGAAATGGACATTATGGTCCAAAAATTTGACAGAGAGAAGGAGATGAAGGACTATTATAAAGACAAAATAGAGTAGTTAACAGCAGTGATTAGAAGGTTCACTATTCTGCCTGAAGCAGCAACTCCGGAGGCCTTTTCTGTGGATGATCCAGTCATTCAGAAAGCTGAAAAGACCTATTTAAAGGGAAAAGTCATGGAAGACTATGTTGAAAGAATGCACAATCAGGGAGTCTCTTTGCTATTAGAAGTTACAAAAAGAACAGGTAAAATGAAGAAGTTGCAGGCTCAGGTAGATGATTTTGTCTCCCTTATTTCTCAGGAAATTGACAGCTTAGAGAAAGATCTCGGCAGATGGAAGGAAATGAAAGATCTCAAGAAGAGTACTCTGATATCTATCGGTGTCATCCCCAACAAAGACTCCTATGTTGAGATCAAAGAGTCAATGGTCTTCAAGATTCAGGTACTCAAAGACTTAATTGATGATCTCAAAGCTTTCAAGGAAGCTAGTGAAAAGAGTGACCTGAGCCTGCTGAACAAGTTAGAAGAACTGCCATGTAACTTGACCTCTAATGATCATCAATTCCTTTCGGCAGAAGAAATGATTCAGAATTTCAAAGAGATGATCTGAAAAGATTTTGAAGAAGCATCTTTCTCAATGACTTCGGTGGACAGCATTCTGGATGCTCAGTTAACTTTGGAGAATTTGAAATCCAGGTTAACTGGCCACTCTAAAGCCATCACAGCATTGAAAGATGTGTTGATCAGTGCGAGAGTCATCTTCAAAAAACTAGTTGTGCCAGACAGCATAGAAATTCAGGCATCAATCACCATGTCCGATGCTCATCTGAAAAAGTTTGGTAGCAAGAATTGACTCTCTCTCTCTCCCCTTCTCTCTTTTTCTATCCTTATGCATTTTTGTTTTGTCCAGAATGCATGCAATTTTGTAATATGTAATTACATGTAAATTTTTCAGAAAAATATCTAAAAGTCAAAGATGAGTCATCTTTGACCAAGATATTTTATATATTTTATTATTTTCTATTTTTGAGGATTTTCTCCCTATATATAGTGGAGACCTCATTTGTAAAAGGAGCTTGGAAAAATTCAATAGCAAACACTCTGCTGAAATTGAAGCAACTTTTGAGACTTTGTGCTCAAATTTGTAAATCATATTCTGTTGAATGAATGAGAAGCAAGTTATTTCAGTGAGATTGTCTGTGTTATTTAGGAAATAGTTCTTATGTCCTTTTTCCTAGTAATATCTTATTCATCTAATTTAATAAGCAAAGTGGGTGTGTTTATATTATCTAAGGGCACTTCTAGAGGGTAGAAGATAGACTTTGTGTTGCTTTTACCTTTGAGATTATGTTATCTTTTGTAGTTTCAGGTGAAGACTTTGTGCTTCACTTTACTCTATAGTTGTACTTGTTTCGAATCGATGAAAGAAGCTACGAAAGACTTTGTGCTGGCGTGAGCGTTCTTGTGAACTTTGTTACTTCAGGTGATTTCTTGCTCTCTGTTTAATATCATTCCTGAAAGAAGAGGAGTGTTGTTAGCTTAAGGCCAGGATTTTCCCTCTTTTGTTCTTTGTACATTACCTCTAAAAAAAGAGAGGTAGATGCTGTTATACCACCCCCTGTGTTATTTTCCGCTTAACTATATATATATTCAGCATATAAATATTGATAGGGAACCTCCCCTTGATGAGAGGAAAGATTTACTTCATTCAAATCTGGTAAACCCATACTTTTCATGGTGTAAATCTCCCTGTGTTGTGGCTAATATACCCATTTTGTCATCAGTTAGTTGACAACAAAATATTCACCCAACAGAACACACTCTTCATTTGTTATACTACATAGAGATCACCTCCCATGTAATCATACACACTCTTTCTCCTAAAGATTGTTTTCAACCTTACGTATAAGTCCTATTCTGGCTCACATAATTTCATGCATTGATATCCTCATATCATAGCTTGCACACGTCACTACACACTTCATAGCTTGCAGTCCTACTCACTTCACTAGCACTTATTCATAGACTTGCTTTCTCCTTTGGGCCCCATTACAACATAACCATGTATCAAAAATCCTCAACCACATGGCTAATTCAAATCCCCTAACTAGTTTTTACCATTAAGAAAATATCTCAAGATTGGAAGTGGTTGGAGATAGCCTAGAGATTAAGTATTTTGTATATTACCAACTAACACATCTGATAGGATCAACAAGCCACCAAATTGCTCATTGGTAACCACATAGCAGTTATCATTGATCTTCTATTATACATGTTAAATATGTAACATATGCATCTAATCATAAACAACCCTCAAGAGTTTGATTGATGTAATACATAGTCATAACATAGATAGATTGCTCTATGCATCTACTTTATATACATGCATTGTATCACACTATATTATATTTTACCTATTCTTTAATTTATGAATATAAGTTCCATTTCCTACAAGTAATACTTCCACTCCATTTATTGTGTGTTTGATTATTCTATCTAAATACACCTTCACATATTCATTTTGCATAACCAAAATTGTGTCCCCCACACACTCAGTCCTAGGCCCTATGGTGTGGATCATTGGTATTAGAGCAGTTAAAAAGTCTAGTTAATATATTATCTTCAAGATCTTTGCTCTCTTATCTTTTATGTGCCTATAACCACATGAACAAAATGAGAGAGAGAAGGTTTATCATTTGGTTATGTTTCATAAACTCCATTAGAACACCATAGTAAAAGCAATATCGCTGACACCCAAAACCAACCTGAAGAAACCCTATAAATTTGAAGGCTCATCATTGATGCACTAGAGGTACAATTCAATAAAAAATTTGATCAGTTCCATGATTTAATAATGCATCTCAACCCAACACCTTCCCATCCGTCTTAACAACATGCTCTACAATGGTTTCAACAACAAACCCCCTTCAAATTACAAGTCAATCTCAACATCCATATGTTCAAAGGTAAGATCAACACCAAAATAATGTATGCCTAGATATGACAACTTGAGGCATACTTCTCAACTAAATACTTCACTAATTCTAAGTAGATCACCTTCATAGCACTAAATATGTCCATTCTAGTTGTTAACTGGTTAGAGGCATTGAGTATGCAACATGTGCATGAGTGCATTCCAATCAAACCATCGAAGACTTTTGTTAATGAACTGAAGGAGGAATATTATCCTCTCTAACACTTTCAATATGAATACATCAAGTTCCAACATTTACATCAACGCAAGGATCAATCAGTGGAAAATTATAGCAACATATTCCATGACTACTCTATGTGCCTGCAAGATAACTTGAGTGAATAACATAGGGTGTTGAAGTACATTAGTGAACTCTCACCTTATATCCATGTAAATTTGGAGATATTAAAAACTAACACCTTGGGATAAGCATATCACAAAGCCACCAAGATCGAATCCAAGGCAAATATGAAGCAACATACCACCTCTTCATCCATTGTAGTGCACAAGGTTTATCGCTCATATAATTCCACATCACAACCCCTTGCATAGTGTTGGGTGAATATTTTGTCGTCAACTAACTGAGGTAAAAATGGGTATATCAACCACAACATAGGGAGATTTACACCATGAAAAGTGTGGATTTACCAGATCTGGACGAGGTAAATCTCTCCTCTCATCAAGGGGAGGTTTCCTGTGAATATTTATACGCTATATGTATATATATAGTTAAGCAAAAAATAACACATGGGGTGGTATAATAGCATCCACCTCTCTTTTTTCAGAGGTGATGTACAAGGAACAAGAGAGAGAAATCCTAGTCGTTGGCCAAAAGCATTCCTCTTCTTTTAGGAACGGTATCCAGCGTAGAATATAAAATCACCTAAAGTAAGTAATGAAGGTCACAAGAAAACCCACGTAAGCACAAAGTCTTCCGTTGTCTCCTTCACTAATCTAGAACAAGTGTAACCGTAGAGTGAAATGAAGCACAAAGTCTTCACCTGAAACTACAAAAGATAACAGAATCACAAAGATAAAAGTATCTCAAAGTCTCTCTTCTACCTTTTAGAAACACCCTCAGATAATATTAACACACCCACTTTGCTTATTAAATTAGATAAACAAGAGATTATCATAAAAGAGGACATAAGAAACTATTTCCTAAATAACACAGATAACTTCAACACAAAGTCTGAAATAAACCTGCTTCTCATTCATTCAACAAAATATGATTTACAAGTTGAGCACAAAGTCTCAAAAAGTGTCTCAATTTTAGCAGAGTTTTTGCTCTTTATTATCTAATATCCATTTACAAAAGAGGTCTCCACTATATATAGGGAGAAACTCTTAAAATAAAAAGATTATAATATAAAAATATCTTAGTCAAAGATGACTCATCTTTGACTTTGAGATATTTTTTTGGAATTTTTACATGTAATTACACATTACAAAATTGCATGCACTTTTACATGACAAAAGTGCATGAGAAGAGAAGAAGAAGAGAGAAGGGGAAAAAGGTTCAGCTCTTGCTGCCAAACTTCTTCAGATGAGCATCGTACATGGCAATAGATGCCTGATTTGGATTTTTCCTATGAACTCAGCCATATCCACGTGCCCAATCTCTATATCCTTAATGTGATCAAAATTTAGAAGCAACTGAGGTGATTGGAAAAACACCTTGATGCTTGTACTTCATTGTCTTCGACTTTTTCAAGAAAATTTTAGTGATCTGAAAGAACTTTTATTGAAAGGGCGTCGATGAAGGGGGATCCTTTAGAGAAACTATAGCATGGATCATGATTGTGCAATTAGGGAAAGAAAGTAGCAAGCTAGGAAAATTGCACATTTGATGGTCACGATCAGGGAAATGTGCTTGAAAGGGATGAGATGTGAATAAGTCAGAAAGCAAAATAAAAGGGGAGTAGGCGCAGAAAATGGAGAAATGAAAATTTTCCAAAGATAGCAAAAAAAGAGGGGAAAATATGTAGTGGCGGCAAAATTTGTCGCCCGTGCATATTTGCTGAAAAATATGCAATGGCAGCAAAATTTGTCACCCGTGCATATTTGCTGAAAAATATGCAATGGTGACAAAATTTGCCGCCTGTGCATATTTGCTAAAAAATATGCAATGGCAGCAAAATTTGCCTCCCATGCATATTTTGCTAAAAAATATGCAATGGCGGCAAAATTTGCCGCCTGTGCATATTTGCTAAAAAATATGCAATGGCGACAAAATTTGCCACCTGTGCATATTTTGCTAAAAAATATGCAATGGCGGCAAAATTTGCCGCCTGTGCATATTTGCTGAAAAATATGAACTCTTTGAAATTTATCAAAAATTTGGGCATTATGATCACATTAAAAACATAATAAATTTCACGCTTGCTAGGAAATCACAACTAAGAAAGGTCGCAAACTTTTCAAAGAAGTCAGTTGACAAAAACCCGAGATCAAAAGAAACTTGCCTTGAAAGATGAACCTAGAGAGAAAACATGAAATGAACAAGTTTTGTGGGAGTTGTTCCAAAAAATGAGCTAAGCTAATTTTAGAAACAACAGCTGGATCCTGTTGGGGAACTGCCTTCTATTACAAAAAGTGATAGAAGGGGGTAGAATCCAGAATCTCCAGTGCCTTGAAGTGTGCCATTGGGCCACGGAGTCATGCTACCCAAAAAAAAGGCTCCAAAAATGGAAAAGAAATGAACAAAACAAAGCAAAAGGCTATAGAAATATACATATGTACAGGGGGACTCATTTAATACTTCAAGAATTGAAGTACTTCAGACGTTGCTCCTTTAGAGGCAGTAACAATGGCATTCTATCCTGATAAACCAGTAAGAGGCCATTTTCTCCCCACAATTGATTATGTGTGAATGGAACTCTCCACTAGGAAACTAATTTCTTGTGCCTTTCCCTTTGTTTTCTCCTCTTGCCCCACAGCAAGACTTGTCTTTTGTTCCAAAAACCATGAATCTTTATTTTCTTAGAGAAGAGCTCTTTTTTCTGATCATGACTCACAACAGCATGGTTAGCTACCATAATTGGTTGCTCTTCTGGTTCCATCCAGCACCTGATTTGATTGTTCTCATTTGACACCCGCCACTAATTGGCACTATTAGGCCCACTTGTCGTTATTTCATTTGAACCAAATTTTTGGTTGGCATTCTCAAGGGCTTTAACAGGCCCTTCATGAACCTCTTATGTGGTCAAAAAATAATTACCCCTACCAAAGGACTCAAACAGAATTTGAGCCGTTGGGGTTGACGTTTGGGTGACCATGTACTTTGCCTCTCCCTCAAAAAGCAACCTCTGCATCACACCTTTCACAGGGATTCTTGCTTGGGACAAGTCCATGCTCAATTCTCCTCTGACATCCTTGCAAAATTTTCATCCAAGCAGAATGCCATATGAGGCTGGGACGTCAGCTACCAGAACTGTCATCTTGATCCTCTTGTTAGAGAATGCTACAAATCCAAATTGGGCATCTTTGATTTGCCCAAGGAGTGGGACTTGCTTGTTTTCTATGGAGAAGCATCTCCCAAATGTTTTAGTCAATGTGTGACCAAGAGATTCTACCACTTTAGCAGGCATGACGTTGTCAGATGCACCAGAATCAATGATGCAGTTGCTTAGCTTGCGACCGTTTATTAACAAGAAAACATAAAAATGTTCTATTTTCTTGGGAGCAACTAGAGGAGTCATAATAAGATTATTCTGGGTGGATACATTATTTGGGGGATCATGGGTTACCCTCAAAATTTCTTGTCTTGCAGAGATGGTTGTACCTTTCACACATTCTGCCAACCTGTCCAATTGTTTAGGATGGGCTTGTAGGAATTCAAATTCAGACATTTGAATTTTAGTCTTTTTGACATGCTCAATTATGTCAAATGTCTGAATTGGACTAGGCACAGAGGATGGGAGTTCACTCTTTTGGTTTTTGGGAGGGGGAGGGCTGGGTTGCGAAGTTGAAGTAGAGGGTGCAGAGATGCTTGGGGTACGTACCTTTTCAATAGTCACCGAGTCCTTTGGTTGGAAGGGCAGAGTGGTTCCCCGCTTGGCAATTGAAATTGTTGGCTAAGGTTGCTCCTTTATCTTCTCATTATCAGCTTGTCAGGCTGATTGATTCTGGGACCAGGTGAATATGGCATATGATCCCTCAGTTGCATTCCCCTCACTTCTGGGTTCATCCTAATAACTCAGGTAACCAATGACAGAGTCGCCAGCTAATTCTTCTTCTTGCTCTTTGAAGAGATTAGCATCATCTTGTTGATCCAACTCAGGTTGGAAAGGGGAAGTGTGTTCCATTTCCATATATCCAATTGCTGAGTTGGTTGTAGGGGCTTCAAGGGTGAGGTTCCTCTGTGGGAGAGGAAGATGATTTGGCTACCCTTGATTCCTAGCAGCATTGCCTTGGTACACTTGATTTTGAAATGTCCTCCTTGGCATATCTCGATTAAGAGAAGCAGACATAACTTGAGCCATTTGTTTTCTGAGAGCTAGTAGTTCATTTGTCAATTTTTGCACCATAGGATCTGTAGTGCCTGTAAAAGAGCTTTCAGCAGATGAAGAAAATCTATTTTTACTAGGGTCTTTTTTGATCTTACCTGCCAAGATAAGATCATCTTCAATTTTAGTTGCCAAATTTTGAGCCAATGCCAAATCCATAGGGCCAGCTCACTCGAGAAGCTGTGAGTTGATAAAAAAGCACTTGAGGTTCTCCGACGTGGGCTGAGCAATAGTTGGAATCCGGTTCCTTAACTTGTTGAATTTAGCTATGAAATCCCTCATGGGTTCCTGAGATTCTTTTTTCATTTAGGTTAGATGTGATAACAAAGCGTGTGCATCTTTAGCAGGTTTAAATCTAGCTTTAAATTTGGCTTTGAGAGTGTCCCAGTTAATTATTGACCCAGCCTGCAGGTGGTAAAACCAATCTGCGGTAGCTCCTTATAGGGTTTCCGCAAAAAGTCTCACTGCTACATCTTTAAAATCCACACCGATTACACCGCATGCTATGGAAAATGTGGCAATATGCTCATCAAGATGAACCTTTCCGTCACCAAAAAACTTAAGAAATTTTTTCCTTGAACTACGGGGTAGTTCATGCAAGGGTGGAGTCAAATTAAGAGGACCAAAGGAATTGCCCCACGGACCTTGAGCCATTATGATATGAGGATTAAATGGTGGGATAATGAATCTAGGTGGGGTATTTATAGGTAGGGCATGATTAACAGCAGGAAAAGAAGCTCTGCCTTGCATCGGTGACCTGATAAGGTTAGGAGGAAAACTCCTAGACTGTTGGAGGAAAGGTGACGGAGGAAAGAGATCAAAATTGCTCTGTTGTGCTAACTCAAACACGGGGTCAAAAACACCCTTGGCTCTCTGGCTTCTTATGTAGCATGGAGTTGCCAAATTTCTAATGAAAAAGGGACTGAAACTACTTCAAGTTAAAGCTTGAGGCTTCAAAATGCACGTTCGTATTCCCCAGCGGAGTCGCCAAAAACTGTTGGGTGAATATTTTGTCGTCAACTAACTGAGGGCAAAATGGGTATATCAACCATAGCAGAGGGAGATTTACACCACAAAAAGTATGGGTTTACCAGATCTGGATGAGGTAAATCTCTCCTCTCATCAAGAGGAGGTTCCCTGTGAATATTTATACGCTATATGTATATATATAGTTAAGCAAAAAATAACACATGGGGTGGTATAACAGCATCTACCTCTCTTTTTTCAAAAGTGATGTACAAGGAACAAGAGAGAGAAATCCTGGTCATTGGCCAACAACATTCCTCTTCTTTTAGGAATGGTATCCAGCGTAGAGCAAAAAATCACCTGAAGTAACGAAGGTCACAAGAAAACCCACGTAAGCACAAAGTCTTCACATGAAACTATAAAAGATAACAAAATCACAAAGATAAAAGTAGCTCAAAGTCTCTCCTCTACCTTTTAGAAACGCCCTCAGATAATATTAACACAACCACTTTGCTTATTAAATTAGATAAACAAGAGATTATCAGGAAAGAGGACATAAGAAACTGTTTCCTAAATAACACAAATAACTTCAACACAAAGTCTGAAATAAACCTGCTTCTCATTCATTCAACAAAATATGATTTACAAGTTGAGCACAAAGTCTCAAAAAGTGTCTCAATTTCAGCTGAGTTTTTGCTCTCTATTATCCAAGATCCATTTACAAAAGAGGTCTCCACTATATATAGGGAGAAACTCTTACAATAAAAAGATTATAATATAAAAATATCTTAGTCAAAGATGACTCATCTTTGACTTTGAGATATTTTTTTGAAATTTTTACATGTAATTACACATTACAAAATTGCATGCACTTTTACATGACAAAAGTGCATGAGAAGAGAAGAAGAAGAGAGAAGGGAAAAAAGTTTCAGCTCTTGCCGCCAGACTTCTTCAGATGAGCATCGTACATGGCGATAGATGCTTGATTTGGTTCTTTCTATGAACTCAGCCATATCCACATGCCCAATCTCTATATCCTTAATGTGATCAAAATTTAGAAGCAACTGAGGTGATTGGAAAAACACCTTGATGCTTGTACTTCATTGTCTTCAACTTTTTTAGGGAAACTTTAGTGATCTAGAAGAAATTCTATTGAAAGGACGTCGATGAAGGGGGATCCTTTAGAAAAACTGTAGCATGAATCATGATTGTGCAATTAGGGAAAGAAAGTAGCAATCTGGGAAAACTGCACATTTGATGGTCATGATCAGGGAAATGTGCTTGAAAGGGATGAGATGTGAACAGGTCAAAAAGTGGAAGAAAAGGGGATCAGGCGCGAAAAATGGGAAAATGAAAATTCTCCAAAGATAAAAAAAAAAGAGGAGAAAATATGTAGTGGTGGCAAAATTTGCCGCCCGTGCATATTTGCTAAAAAATAAGCAATGGCGGCAAAATTTGTTGCCCGTGCATATTTGCTGAAAAATATGCAATGGCGGCAAAATTTGCCGCCCGTGCATATTTGCTAAAAAATATGCAATGGCGGCAAAATTTACTGCCCGTGCATATTTGCTAAAAAATATGCAATGGTGACAAAATTTGCCGCCCGTGCATATTTTGCTAAAAAATATGCAATGGCGGCAAAATTTGCCACCTGTGCATATTTGCTAAAAAATATGGTGAACTCTTTGAAATTTATCAAAAATTTAGGCATTTTGATCACATTAAAAACATAATAAATTTCACGCTCGCTGGGAAATCACAACTAAGAAAGCTCACAAACTTTTCAAAGAAGTCAGTTGACAAAAACTCGAGATCAAAAGAAACTTGCCTTGAAAGATAAACCTAGAGAGAAAACATGAATGAACAAGTTTCGTAGGGGTTGTTCCAAAAAATGAGCTAAGTTAATTTTGGAAACAACACATAGAATCAACACCCTTATTACAAAATCAAGCATCCTTAAAAGACTACAAAATAGTAGAAGGTTCATGCACCTTCTACTTTAGCCAAAGGCAAGAAGAAGTCTGGAGATAAATGGTGTCATTTCTATTGCTCATCCACCCATGATAGCTCTGAATGTCATGTGTAGTAGTCCTTGCTTGCATAATCTGCATGAGGACCCATACTAATGGATAACTTCATCCAAATGCCTCTTTTATAAGCACCAACATGATTGACATTTATGAAGATCGTGAATGTCTCTTCCACATCAAATTATGGGTAAAGGGTTAACCTCTCCATACCATCATCCACATTGCATTATCAATAGCTTAATGCCTTGGTCTTAGCACTACTGTGCACCCTAAGCCATCTTCTTTGGGGTGGATTTATTAAGGGAAAGATATTTAGGTCTGATAATAGTGTAATTTTTAGTATAAATTCAAGACTATGGAGGATAAAGTCACTTGTGACATCATATGTATCGAGGTCTATGATATCTTGTTCAAGAGACTGTATTTGTATGATCGTGAAGCTACATATCAAGTCAAGCCACAACTTTGGACTATCCATGCACAAGATCGATTCTACCACCTAATTGAGTTAACACCCATTACAAAATTCACCTTGGTCTTTGCCAATAAATATCACAATCTTGTCTCGCATGCACATAATTTTATGTTTCTCATGCTTCACCCTAACACACTAGCATAGTAAATGATAAAGCACAAATTAACAGTGCACAACATTCACATAATGTTGCAACAATAATAACTCTACGAGTTATCAAAGCACAATGCAAAGTCTTCATATAATATGGACTTATAACACATTATGTAGCAAAGTACCACATTGATTTGGTCTCTAGATCCCCTCTTTTGAATAATCCCTATATTTCAGATCAGGTTGGGAGAATGATGAAATATGGTGCCAAATATAAGAGCTCCTTGATTAGGGAAAGATTAGGCCTAGCTCTTCACCTTGAAGGAGTCTGATAGTCCTTTCACCTAAGTAGGATGGGTCTTAGTGACTCTGCATAGACTATCACACACTCAACAAGATAAGGTGAAGAATCAGTATCTACTATTACACATTGATAACATTTTGGACTAGCTCTGAGGTACTCAATACTTCACAAAGATTGACTTGAAGTTAGGGTATCATATGGTTCTAGTCCATCCTAAAGATGTCTAAAAGACAAAATTTAAGACATGGGAAGGATTGTACAAATGGTTAATCATGCCTTTTGACCTAACCAATGTGCCAGCCACATTCATGTGCTTGATGGATGATTTACTCAAGCCCTTCCCAAAATCCATCATCATCTACGTGGATGACATTCTTATCTTCAATAAGATTTGGGAAGAACACTTGGAGCATATCTCACATGTCTTTGACACCTTATGTAAACACAATTTTCCAGTTAACTTTGCAAAGTATATGTTGTTTACTAAAAATATCAGTGCAAAAGATCAAACAATTAGGAAAAATTTTACTTATAACTTTTGAAGAAAGATCATCTTTATAAAATTATGAAGGCCATGACTAGACTGTCGAGCCCTTGACCATGCACAAATGCAAAATGTCACATTCACCATGTCCATATCCACACATACTTAGGGGACCCTTGGCTAGACCTTCAATCCCTTAATTGTGTAGAGACACAAAACTTGGCATTCATCGCATCCACATCTATGCACCCCTAAAGGACCACCAGTTAGAGCTCTGGGCCCTGGGGCACGTAGAGACATGAGATGCAACGAAAGCTACATCCATGTATGTGCATCCATGAAGGACCCTCAATTAGATCATCAATCATCACCCAATGCACAAATGCATGTAGACTAAGGCATTTGAAGGGGAATAAAACATGGTTTATATACTTATTCTTTGGTCCTCTTCTGTCATTATTGCTCTGCCCCTCTAACCCACAATAGTGAAACTCTTTCAAATGTTTTTCTAGAAACATACAATATTTGTCTCTTTAACATCTCCCTCATTTTATTATTATTCTAAGAATCTATTTTCTTAAGATTTAAAATTACTATATGTCCACCACCTTGTACTTCTTTTAACCAATCCAACATTTTTTGTCTCCTAACCTACTGGATATCATTGCACTTACCTACCAGGAATTTATCAACCAATCTAGATTCGATAAGATGATATTCAAATACATGGTATGTGAACCTTTGTTGGTGATATATTATGACGTACCAAATACTATTTATTCTCAGATTAGACACGTGAACCTAATTGACTTCCACAAAAGATTGAATTTAGAAACTTAAAAAATTTTGATCGAACACCGAGTAGAGAGTAGCCTTACACAAGGAGATATATTTCCTATTTTCGTACAATTTTCAGATTTAGTATTCACTTGTACCAAATACTATAAATCATAGACTAAATAAATCAAGTCAAGATCTAGATAACTCACGACAAAGATAGATGGAATGGTGATGAGCATGACATTGAGAAACCCCCTCCATGAAGAGTTATTCAATATCAACGTAAGTGAAGGAGAGGCACATTGGAACAAATACACTACCAAGTGTTTGACCATTATCAATAATTCTTGGCTAAAACACAAAAGGGATAAACTATTTGTTAAGTTGTGGAGCTAAAATCTTCACTGATGTAAATGGAGGAGGTTTCTGAGTGTCACAGTAACCGACGTCGGTCAGGCAAATCGATGTCGGTCAGAGGTAGACTGAAAGCGGCTGACATCGGTCAGGGATCGATCGACGTCGGTCATATGCAGACCGACAGCAATCGACGTTGGTCTCCTGTGTGTGTGCAAGCATTTCCAAAATTAGACTTGTCTAATTTTAGGAGGTCCGAGTGTTTGCATGTAAAGACTAATCTAAGTCTTGAGTCTGTGTTTTTAATTATTGTAATTGGGAAAGTCTAATTATTGTTTGTATGGGATCTATTTAATAGACCCATGGGGCTGTATTGTAATTGAAGGATCATAAGGACTTGCAAGGCAAGGACAAGGAAGAGATCCTTCCAATTGTAAGATCAGGTTGATCTGTAGGTTGTTGCAAGATTAGGGGAGATCTACATGGTATGTAAGATCAGTTGATTTGCAGGTGTGAAAGATCAAGGAGATCTACTTGGAGTACTTTGAGTACTTGGTGGTACTGGCAGTATTTTTACTGACTAGTGGAGGGAACAACTCTGTGTTTGAGTTTTGGTTGTAATTGGTTGAGAGAGAGAACTCTTGAGGGAGAATTACTGGTATGCCCAAGAGGTGTGGGAAGAGTGTGATTTCTTCATTGTATTTCCTTCTGGAAGAGTGTTAATACAAGATTGTATTGTCTCTCATATTCTGTGTTATTTCTGAATTCTAGTTACATTTTACTTCAAGTTAAATTATGTGTTTAGTTGCTTATACAAAGGTAATCAATTGTGCTCTTAATCCTGACAAGTGGTATCAGAGCTTTGTGAGCCTAGATCCTAACAAATGGTATTAGAGCCAGGTTGCAGGTTCATCTGAGCTTGGTTTAGAGCTTGGTTCACTAACACCTTGGTTTCAGAGTGTGTTAAGTGTTTGTTGATTACAGGTCACTCTCAAGGGTTTCTGATTGAGTGGGAGTAAAGCAATGGCAGAAGACAGTAAGCTAAGAATGGAGAAATTCAATGGCAAGAATTATCAATTACAGAATTATGGAAAGAAAGAGCAAGTAAAGAAAGATTGTTGGTTGGTAAAAGATCAGCATGAAGGAAATAAAGAAGCAAATGATGTAGGTAATATTGCATGGGTTGCTCTTATATGTTCCTTGGATAAAGTAGAATCTTGGGTTTTAGATTCTGTTGCTTCTTTCCATGCAACCCCAAATAGAGTATTTTTTCATGATTATGTCCATGGAGACTTTGGAAAGATTTATTTAGGGGTTGGTGAGCCTTGTCAAATTATTGGCAAAGGAGAAGTGCAGCTAAAATTGTAGATGGGCAACACATGGGTGTTGAAGGATGTCATGCATGTCCCAGTCCTGAAGAGGAGTCTATTTTCTATAGGAAAGTTGGGTGATGAGGGTTGCACAGTTACTCTCACAGTGGAATCTTGGAAAGTTTCCAAGGGTGCACTTGAATTAGCATGTGGTAAGAAAGTAGGTACTCTTTATCTATCTGCTTGTATTACTAATTCTCCTTCTATTTTATCTACTTCAGATATAGATGCAAAGATGTGGCTCTATAGGCTTGGTCACATGAGTGAGAAGGGAATGCATGTTCTTAAGAGGAAATCTGATGTCTTTGAAAAACATAAGAACTGAAAAGCCTTAGTTTTCAAGGAGAAGATGATGGATAGAGATCAGCTCAAGGGGCTGAATAATTCTAAGCAGGGCAGTTTGGACAAGGTTATGATCCAAAGTGAGCTCGCAGGAAAAAGTCATCACTCATAGGAAAGCATAGTTACCGACGTCGATCAGGTGAGAACCGACGTCGATCAGGCAGGCACCGATGTCAATTATGTGTAGACTAGAGTCGGTGATGTTGGGCAGGTGGACACTGACATCGGTCAGGGAACTGACGTTGATAGTCAGGTCAGTCGCATGGAATTAACATCGATTGGGTGCAGACTGAGAGCTGAACGAGATCGGTCACTGTTAGAATGCATTTTGGGTGGACAGCAAGCTGTTAAGGAGTCTCAAACACCCATGTGGAGGATTGAAAGGGTAAGTAAGACTCAAATTTGTTATTCCCCTTCTTTTTACTACTTTTTGTTCACTGATGGTCAAGAACCAGGAAGTTTTGAAGAGGTAATACAGGTAGAATCCAAGAAATAGTGGGAGCATGGCATGAATGAAGAAATTGATTCCTTGGAAGAGAACCAAATGTAGGATTTGGTAGAGTTGCCAGCTAGGATGAAAGCACTGAAAGATGAATGGATTCCTAGGTTAAAAAAAGGAGAGAATGGACAGGTGAGATAGAAGGCTAGGTTATATGGTCTTGAGCAAGCTGCAAGACAATGGTGTTTAAAGTTTGATAGGTGTATGACAAAGCATGGCTTTAGTCAATGTCAATGTGACCATTGTGTTTACTTTACTAGGTTAGATAATATTAGCTACATTATCCTGTTACTGTATGTAGTGTATATGCTTGTTGTAGGGTCACACATGTAGGAGATTACTGAGCTAAAGGTAAAGTTAGTTCAAAGGTTTGCCATGAAGGATTTGGAAGCATCAAAGAAATTCTTTGGCATAAGTATTTCTAGAGACAAGGAAAGTCACAGGTTGATTTTGTCTCCAGATGATTATGTGAATAAGGTAGTGGAGAGGTTTAATTTGCAAGATGCAGAACTGGTTAGCACACCTATTGATGGACAGTTCACAGAACAGTGTTCCAAATTACATGATGAGGTTGAGTACATGTGTACTAAACCTGATATTACCCAAGAAGTGCAAGTTGTCAGCAAGTTTATGGCCAATTTGGGAAAGGAGCACTAAAAAGTAGTTCAATGGATTCTCAAGTATCTGAGAGGGACCAGCAACAAGGATTCATGTTATGCAGGGTCAAGCACTTCTCTACATGGGTATGTAGATTCAAATATGGCAGGTTACTTGGATGATAAGAGAAGCACCACAAGATATTTGGTGGTTGGTCTTCAAGATTTAATTTGAAGAGGGATACAAGCCAGGAAACAAAATTAGATGATGTACAAGTATAGGTACAGGTGCAGTTGTTTATCTCCAAGTGGGAGATTGTTAAGTTGTGGAGCTAAAAGCTTCACTAATGCAAATAGAAGAGGTTTCTAAGTGTCACAGTAACCGACATCGGTCAGAGGTAGACTGAAAGCTATCGACATCAATTAGGGATTGGCCGACGTCAGTCATATGTAGATCGACAGCAATCGACGTCAGTATCTTGTGTGTGTGCATGCATTTGCTGCATTTCCAGAATTAGACTTGTCTAGTTTTAGGAGGTTTGAGTGTTTGCATGTAAAGACTAATTTAAGTCTTGAGTCTGTGTTTCTAATTATTGTAATTGGGAAAGTCTAATTATTGTTTGTATGGGATCTATTTAATATACCCATGGGGCTGTATTGTAATTGAAGGATCATAAGGACTTGCAAGGCAAGGACAAGGAAGATATCCTTCCAATTTTAAGATTAGGTTGATCTACAGGTTGTTGCAAGATCAGGGGAGATCTACATGGTAAGTAAGATCAGTTGATTTGCAGGTGTGCAAGATCAAGGAGATCTACTTGGAGTACTTTGAGTACTTAGTGGTACTGGTAGTATTGTTACTGACTGGTGGAGGGAACAACTCTGTGTTTGAGTTGTGGTTGTAATTGGTTGAGAGAGAGAACTCTTGAGGGAGAATTATTGGTACACCCAAGAGGTGTGGGAAGAGTGTGATTTCTTCATTGTATTTCCTTCTGGAAGAGTGTTAATACAAGATTGTATTGTCTCTCATATTCTGTGCTATTTCTAAATTCTAGTTACATTTTACTTTTGGTTAAATTTTGTGTTTAGTTGTTGATACAAAGGTAATCAATTGTGCTCTTAATCCTGACAAGTGGTATCAGAGCTTTGTGAGCCTAGATCCTAACACCATTTAATGTTCCCAAGACCTTATACATAGTAGATTCAAAAGATGAATTTTTAGATATAATTACCATATTAAATCAGATAGTAGGTAATGAAAACACTAAACATTTTTGCCATTAGATGTTCCTCCCAATGCAAATCAGTTATCACAAAAATTAATTAATGGATTGGGGTGAATTGATTACTTATTCCCTAAATGATCAGTTATTTAATGTGCAAACATCAAGGCAGTTCTTCATGACATCTTATCTAGTATACTCCTTCACCTCCCATATGGTATACCTAGGGTTGTCTCAACATGTAAATATCACTCAATTAACACAAGTATTTTAATATTTTCCAAAGATTACCCTGAAATAAAGAAACAAACACTATATCAAGGTCAATGATGCATTCACAATGAGAGTAGTGCAGTTGCTTGAAGATGATTAGGGAGTGAGGATCTTTGCTAAACTATCCAAATTGGTTAACCAATATGGTAGCCATTATATTTAGTTCCAAAAATTTACAAACATCATATTTGGAGGTTATGAAGGGCATCCCTTAAAACTTCCAAGGCTGGATAATGATAAGATCATCCTCATTGACCTCTATAGGCAATTTTTAACCATTCATAAATAATGTAGATAAAAACATGTGCTCGGTGTTTCATTACCCACTACATTGGGCCATTTCATTTGTAAGTTTATTATAAATGCTCGTGACATAGAGTTAGTCATCTCTGAGTTCACTCTCTAAACCTATGCCAGTAAAGACTTTGTGGATACTAAGTGGTATGTGAAACAAAATTTGGGTATAGGGTCTATGTATCAACATAAACCTCATATCAAAGACTACAGGGCCGATTGTGTAAATGAAATAGAGGTGATCTAAAAATATTTGAGTTGGATGACCCTAGATAAAATAAAGGCATTCATAAATGAGTGGGTTCCTGATGGGATGGTAACATATTCTAGATTGAGAGGATCTAAAATATGCTAACACAATCATGAATGTACCTTTTCTAACTAATAATTAGTCAATCAAAGAACTAGTTGAATTACGATGGAGGATGCAAAGAATATGGACTCACATGAAGAAATGGTTAGATAACAAACTATTTGGAGTAACCATGGGTGGCTCAAAGAGAGGAAAACATTTAACTCCATTGAAGTAAGATCCCACATTAGTTCTCAAGAAAATTAGTTCTAAATTTGTTATTGAATCCTCAGTATCCTCTAGTTTGAGTGATGGTAGAGATGAGAATCCTAATCGCAAGAATCAATTGGGAAAGTAATGTGAAGAAAACCTAGTAGTAGGGAAAAAGAAGCAAGCCAAGAAATTAGTGAGACCACAGTCTTCAACTGAAACCTTAGGTAATCCCAACTTGCTCATCCTAAATACCACACAGTAAATACATAGCCTCATCTTTCAAAATGTAATAGTGTAAAAAGGTTAAAGAAGAGAGCCTGCATTCTCCATTTGGGTCCCCACAAGTTCCTCCTCCTCCTCTAAATGAATATGCTCTTTCTCCATTAGCTACTCAAGTAGTTACCTTCAAATATATTTCATTTTAGTGGATGTAACCTATGCTCCAAAAAAGAAAAAGGGTGGTTGAATAAAAAATTACCATATTTTGATGTGGTAGCTAATCTCTTGAAGACTCTGGCACTAAATATATCAAAAAACACCTCTAGGTTGGTATTAGATTCCATAAGAGCATAGTTTGTAGATATTGTTGAACCAAATGTTGAGAAGGATATCAAATAAATGACATTAGGAAATTATAATCTAAAAATAAAATCACTCAAAGAAGCAATGAGAGAAGGTGATATGCATAATCTATGAGAAACCATTGAAAGGATCATTAAGAGGTTTGCACAGCATGAATTGACTCAAGAACAAATCAAAGGATAGATCAAACATCTACCAAGCTATGTTAATTATTTACTCCATCCATTATAAAGTCTTATAGTACCACTAGTTGATACTCTGACATAATTACCAGGAATAAGCAAGGATCTTGTTGCCACAATTAGCAAATACAATACCTATGGCAAAACTCTCAAAGCATGGGTAGATGATTTCCTTACAAATGGGATGAAATACATTAAATAATTCATGAACATATATGATCTCATCAATCAAGAATTACAAGATATCCATATACAGATCAAATCCCACACCTCCACCTTGAAGGTATGGGAAGAGGTGATCGAAGATGTGAAAGAAATTATCATGATGAAAGCCAAAGTAGTGGTAGAAGGCCCTGAATGTTCAAGAAAGAAGAGGATGACACATCCTATAAATGGGTAGAATGTATACTTCAAAAATGGAAATCTTAAACAAGTCCATAGAATAACTGGAAGAGGGTAGAGATATAGGTGAAGATAAAATCAAACTAATTTCCAATAATCTAGATGAGATCCATTACCATTTATATAAAGAAGATGAAATTATTACACATACTATAGATGAACTGAAAGTTCAATTCCAAAATGTAGTCAAAGAAGATCTTTTAAATGAAGGCAAGTTCAATAAAGCTTCAATGTAAAACTCTAAGCAAAATTCATATTTCACTAGAAGATTTAAACACCTAGCTAAAAATTTGTTTAAAGCTCAATGTTCCTTGACGTTCATTTACCAAATATGGTTCACACGTTGTCATCATGTTGTGATTCCAAAAATCAATGAATTTCTTGATACAGTCAAGAGATTCTACAAATTTAAGGAAATGCATGATAAAGATCAGGTCAAAGAGGATTTAATAGTAGTCAACCCATCCACTAGTTTTGCCATCTCACATAAAGTTTCTTAGTGAAATTTGATCTCTGTCTCCCTTTCTTATTTACAACCAAATTATATTTTAGGAAATTCATATTTTTTTATTGTAAAAGTGAAAATTATAAAAGGTAGAATAAGATAAGAAGTAGAATATGAAAGGTCATTTTGAAATGTGAAGGGTCAGGTCATTCCCTTTGTTATAAATATAAATAATGGCAATTAAAAAGGGGATTTTTGATGTCCACAATTTGTAAAACTTGAAGAGGAAGAAGAAATAAACTTTGTGTTCAATTTTTATCCAAGAACAAAGAGTTACTTGAAATTTATGTCTGGGTATTTCTTTAATGAGCATATATTTTTCTTATGTCAATGTATTTCTCATTGTTCCAAGCATGAATGGTGTTTGATCTCTTAAATTAAATTTCTCTTTTTAATTCAAATTTGTTATATAGGTGGGTGAAATATTCATTTATTCACTCTTTTGTGACTCTCTATTTTCTCTTTTATGTTTCCTTTGTTTTCAGTTAGATTGAGTTTCTATTGACCCCCTTTTCATTTTATTTATAAATGGTGTATATCTTTGTGTGTGTAGTTATTGTTTTCAATAAAGGGAAGCTCCCCTCATAAAATAGGAGAGACTTAGATCTCATAAATTGTAGTGAAATTTTGATTTTTTGTCATTTACCAAATATTTCACTAATAGCTTTTGGTATCCACCATGGGGAACATCCTATACCTTCTATGCAAACCACTATTTTCTAATCATAGTTATTTGCATGACTATTCCTAAAAATCTAAAACTAGTCATTCAACCAAACATTGACTGGACATAAGTTGCATAGTCAGATTTTTCTTCTGATCTATGATAGTTTACTTGGAATTATTGGGTAGATAATCTCTAGTTCTAAAGAGCCAAAATCATGCTAGAAGAGGAAGAACAGTGGGATGATTTTTCTCAATGTCTAGTTTTGCTTGTTAATAGAAGAATAATAGTCAAAGCTCCTTAAAAAAATTTAGAATCCTAGCTGATAAAAGATATACAAGGTTGATAAAGAAGAAAGGAATCTCTAATACATTATTTGAATTGGAAGAATATATAGTTTTAGACTTTTTCCAGAAAGAATAAAAGAAGTACAACCTTTGAGTAGAACCTTATCTATACCAGATATACTTATTTTTGAAGTATACAATTGCATAAATATGGCCATAACTATACATTTGGGTGCTCATATAGGTCCACTATATTTAAGCACTCAACTTGATTAGTTACCAAAAGGTTCAAGGAAGAATTTCCATAAATTCCCTAGAGATGGGAGACAAAATCCAAATGAACATATCAAAGCTTTATTTTCTACATGTGACATCCTCAGTGTTGAATATGAGGATGTATCAATTAGATTATTTATGGAAACTTTGGACGAAGGGGCTGCAGAGTGGTTACATCATTTGCCCCCTACTTCCATCCCAGATTGGCAAATGATGAGAGATAAATGAGCATTCCCTTTTGGCATAGTTATCTCAGTTGAAAAAAATTTCCCATGAACCTATGAGGGATTTCATATCTCACTTCAACAAGTTGGTACATAAATGCCTATATATCTATTCCCATAGTAAAAAATCAAAAATATTTCTTTCTCAATGCTCAAGTACCTGAAGAAATTTACTTCTTGCAAAGAAATCATTCGACAAGATTGGTTGATGCACAAACCCAAGCCACTAAAATTGAAGATGATATGATTATGGATAGAAAGATGAATAAATAAGCCTTCAAAATCAAAGAACACAATTTGGTCGATCCCCTTTTTTAAAAATTAGTAAATGATACTTTGGTTTTGAAGAAATAAGTTCCCCAATCTCAAAATGCTCCATATAAAGATATACTAAAACACTTCACTAAAAAAGATTCATCATCCAAGTATATAAATGTGCAAAGCTAGGAGGACTAGAAAAGAGGATTATGAGGACACTAATGAATATAATAAATCACTTAAACCATGAAAATATCTTATAACACTTCACATTACCTATAAGAAGAGGCTTTCCAACTGTAAATAAGGTGAAAGAATGAGACCACATGTTAGGAATCCATAGTCTTCACTAAACAAGATTCATTATCCAAGTATAACACACTTATGAAAATTAATGAAAGAGTTAAAACATATTATTATTATTGATCAAAATTTATACATTTGAGTATGGCTTCACCATACTCAGGTGGATCATCTAATACAATGCCAAAATGGCTAGTTCTTATAGAACTTGTGAGAGAGAGAAGAAGAGAGAAGTCCAAGGGTCACAAGGAAACTTGTCAAGATGATCCAAGGATTTAATTTTGAATTTTAAGAGGATGTGGGATGGATCATGCAAGGTTATGAGCTACAAATTTCAATCTAAGTCATAAACCTCATGAAAAGTGGCAAGAAATTCCTCATTCTGGCTCAAAAAAACTTGTCTGCATGATTGGCCTTATTTGAACACCTTATAACTCATTAGGTCTAGGTATTATTATTTTAATTAATTTTAAGTCTCTCATACATGTTTATTCATGCATTATTTGCATGTCTTATCCTCTGAAAACCTTTGAAAGAGAACCATCATCATCCACTGTCTAGAAAACTCATCTTTCTTGCACCCTGCACACTCAACCTCAAATTTGGCTTTATTTTTCCATTAAAATCCATGGGATGGAGTGAATAAAAAAAAATTAAGTCCATACATGGCCTTGGAACCATCAGGGACACTTTAAAATCACTTTCCCTTAGAGTTTTCACACTTCTCACTAGCTTGTCCAATAGGTTAGTTTTGATGACCTGAGTTGAAGCACCTATTCTAGACACTTAGGAGTTATTTCAAGGAATAACAGTGATACAGGGAGTTATATTAAGTATTCATATTTCCATACATATTATTTTCATCTCTTGAAACCTCTTACAACCTTCAAAATACACAAAATAGTGAGAAAAACCCTATTTATGTCCCCATCTATACAAGTTTGTATAATCAAAAGGCATGGGAGTTATCCTAAATGAGTCCTCAACAACATAATATCCTTTTTATGGGAAAAATATTCCATTTGGATAGCTATCCAAATCCATTTCCTCTATCATATCACTATCAAGGGTTTCAAGGGTTTTAGAGTAGTTTTAACCCTTAAGCTTTGTTCATGAAAGTTGGACATCCAAGTTGCCAACCAATTTCACTAGTTTGATGTTTAAGGACCTCACTAACTTCCCCAAAGTCCTTTGTATCCCATTAAGATCCTCTAGGAAGATATAAGCATCTGAATGTGACCTATTCAAGCTTGATTCCTCCATTTGCATAAGCCTAAGATGATTTTTAAGCTAAAAAGGGATTGTTTGTGTTTTATCTACCCTCCAAAAGCTTGTGAATGTCATAAATGACCTCAAAAAAATATTTTAATTCATGATGATTTTCATTTCATGTGTAAATTCAAAGTAAATCCTCATTTGGGCATTAGGCCTAATGTTGCTCAATAGGCCTACTTGCAACTTGAAGCACAAATTGACTATGTTGAGGGTTTACCTAAATTCCATTAGCTAAAACACATAAAATTGCATCCCAAAATCATTTTTAAAAAATTTTAAATGCATTTCTAATTCCAAAAGTGACATTGATCTCTTATTTGGTTTTTGGCCTAAGCTTGAATAATTAGGTTTGACTGCAACCCTTAAGGTTTTGTGAACCCTATCTAGTTTCTTCTCTATGTAATTAGTTTCTATGACTGTCCTAGGTTTATTCACACTTCTCATACCTTATTCCAAGGTTTTCTTATATCTTAGCTCATCTAACCATCCCTACCTTCCAAAATTTGCAGGTTTATGTTCAAAAGGGAGTACCCTCTATCTGAGACAAAATAGGGGCACTCCCCTACCTCCTAAGACAAAAATTAATATTAAAATATGTTCTCAAAGTCATAAATGTGTTTTTTACACATTTTGAGCTCCTTAAAATATGATTTGACCTCCCAATCCTTCAAAAATCCAAGACTATCCTGCTAGGTGAGGTCTATGTGCAAGAAATTCACCTTACACTACATATTCAATGCTTAGGACTCCACCTTATGTCATATATTCACTAAGATAGTATTTATAGGATAATATGATTATATTAAATGGATAGTATTCCTCATTCATCCCTCCAACTCTCCAAATATACTCACATCACTGTCTAGTCAGGACTGAGTTTTTAGTTTGACTATGCTTCTTCAAAACATCACACCTCTAGGTGCTTATGATATATCAATGAGCCTAGTCATGATGTTAAAAGGCCTCACATGAAACATGAGAACCATATAGCCCATAAATTTACCTTATATTCACTCTAATAGGCTAAACAACATCAAATCCTTTGACTGAGTCATAAACTGTTAGACTGAGACACCCTACTTTGGACTGAGCTTGTAGGTATAATTTGCATCATGAGACCTTATGTCAGATGTGTGAAGGAGTATCATGAATTATTCTTGGTTTAAAAATTATTTATTTCACTATCCTTCTTCTTTGAGAACCTTAAACACCATCTTTGCATCAACTTTGGGTGACTATCTAGACAGAGATGTTCTACCTTAAAACCCTATCTGTAGGTGTGTTAGCCTCAACTGAGCTTGTTCATGATGTGTGTGGACATTCCCTAAATCCATTAAGGTCACAAGATACATAATTGAACTATAATTCACCTTTTATAGTCTTAGATCACCAAAAGGGCATAAATTTAAGGTCACTATTTGACCCTATTGTAAGGTGGATATGTAGGAGCCTGTGTACAAACTGGGGATGTACTTGGGTAACCAAAACACCAAATGTCATTCCTTTTGATGTAATTTATACCTCCAATATTCATGTCAAATATTGAAACCATTCACACATATTAACAAGGTATATCTTTCAGCTTAGGTAGATAAGAGGCCTTCCTTGGACTCAGGCCTGTAGGTGAACATTGCTTGCAAATAGTGGTTTGAGTACCCTTTTTGGACCTTAAAATTACCATCCTCCACTGCTCATTTTCCCATCAAATCTTAAAAATGAAATTTCCTATGTGGGGACCTAACAAAAACACATTTATAGACTTTAAAAATTCTTTTAACCCTATTTTATGAATCCATAAATAGGCTCTAGGCCTCTATTTTGCATTTTTAGGGATTTGATCCCTGAACATAGTCATGTCATGATTTGAAGAGCTCTTAAAGGTTTGCCTAGCAGTTTAGCACTTTAAATGAGTTTTTATAACCTCCTTAACATAATAATATCTCAAGGGTAGACTCACCACTTGTTTTAACAACTCAATGAGACCCCTTAACTCTCTATCAAGGCTGACTATAAGTGAACCTTAGTGTACACAGGTAGTAAAGGGGAAAATGGGTAGTAAGCATTGAAATGGCCTTAAAATTAGTTCTATGCTAATCATAATACCTATATAAGCATTTTAATACTATAATGGATATGAAACAAGTACCTAAACCCTCCATTTTAACATGAACTCAATCGTGAAAACACCTAAACACGCTCATCAATGGCTACCAGACTATGAATATTGCATATGGCTACTATACTCATGGAGATTGCTTTAGAATATGATATTTAAAGATGAAGGTAATAAATAACACATTTTAAACATGTGAGATGTCTTATCACAATATTACAAAACCATTAACAAGCGTGAAGCTTCTGGAAATAATGAAAATTGTTTGTTATACTCAAAAGAGACCAGTCTATAAACTTGAAGTGATTGCTCATCCAAACACCATTAAACCTAAAAAAAAGAATGTATAACATATAAGGGGGAATTTAGGATCATCTATAATAAATCTAAATAATTTTATTGTATGGAAACTCTCAAACTAAAGCAAAACCTACAGGGTGCATAGATTTACAAGTAGATTTGTACGATCAACATGTTAACAATGGTTCATAAATCATAGTTTATAAATTTCCAAAATAATTATATGAAAATTAAGGTATACAAGTTTAGTATCATTTCCCAAGAGCATTTTTCCTGAAATCTCATGATTTTTTAGTACCAAGTACAAACTTGCAAGTCACTTTTGCTTGCCAAGAAGGGTGAAAAGAGAGATGAATGATTTTGAGAAAGAAATGACACATCCAAATCAAACCAAGAATTTAAATGAAAATGGGGGAGATTATTATTCATATTTAAACCTTTCACAAGTTGCACACATCCCAATGAAGCTATATAAATGCCAAAATCTTCTTTTTTTTAAAAAAACTACCTATTCTTCTGCATAACCTATCATATTTCAATTTTGTTTAGTTAATTAAGACTTTTAGGGACACATGGGGCATTCCATCACATTTTTACAACTTCACATTTCACAAAAAAATCATACACAGAAATAAATGCACCTTTTTAACCCCTAAAATGACCCCAAATGATAAATAAACAAAAAAACTAATTGACCAAGGCCAATATAACATCATTTGAGATTAATTAACATGTAATATACCCCATGAAACTCATATTATACACCATATAGACATATAATGTCAATTTTTTACTATATGTGCCTCAATTTGACTTAAAAAAGTCAAATTTGGTCAACAAATTGGTGACTAGTAGGGGTAGTATGCCTGCTATACTAGCTAACCAATAGCCTTATTAGTTAATTGGGCCTAGGAGTCATATTAAGTCTAAGACAAAACATTATACTTTGACCATTTACTACAAACTTTGATCAAGAGAAAGACTACTAATGACTACCTCAACCACACAAAGCAAAGGACACAGACAACAAGGAAAGCAAACACATAGATACATGTGCTCAAAGCACTTAGGGGAATCAGAGAATAACCTATTATATACAAATATAAACATAAGCATACCTTCCTCTTAGATCAAAGGGGAAGTTTGAAACTCTTATTTCTTTATGACATGGAGGATTTGGTGAGACATGTAGCCTTTTGGTCTCTAGCATTGATGCCTCTAACTCTTTCAAAATGTTTTCCAACTTCATTGGCATGATATTTAATGAGAACCAAGAAACTCCAAATAAATTAACTCCTTTTTCATCGAAATAGCCTCAAATTTGTCATGTGGATCCTCCATTATGACCCTTAATGCTTATTCAACAAGGCATACCTTCTTGTCTTACATAGTTCTTTCAACAAGATTGAGCTTCCTCTCAACTTCAAGTTCTTATAGTGCATTAAGGAGCTTTGAAAATTATTCCCAATCTTGGTCATTGTCCTCCATGGAAGAATCTTCCTTCACCTTGTCATATACTTGGCCTTTAACTTGCCAAATCTCTTCAATCTATTGAAGAGCTCCATTTGCAATTGTCAATCATCCTTGTCCACTTTTTCATTGAATACCACTACCTCTTCATGCTTTAAATGGTAATCCACAACCTCATGATCAGATATGGAGTCTTCTTCATGCAGCTCTTTATTCAAATCTTGAGCATATTTCTCATAGATACACATCCCCTCAAATATGAAGGCAAGAGTTTGTGAACTGTCTTTTTGTTCACAAAGTGGAGTCCCTATGGTGATCTCTTCCTCATAATTACTCATGAGGTCTTCTTCATCGACCATGAATTGAGATTTTTCATCTTCACTTACTCTTATCAAGATAGGCTCTTCTTTCAATATTTCCTCTTTGCCACAAAAAAAGCATTCTTCATTATCAACCAAACAAAGAGATTCGACGTCAGAACTTATCTCTTCTTCATCACTTAAGACCTCCTGGGGGATTTCAAATTGAACCTCAACTATCATAATCTAATCTTGTTTGTCAAGGGCTGCAAGATCTTCAAATTCCTTCATGGTGATGCCAAGACTAGGCATCTTGAAATTTGTTGACTTATCCCAATGAAGTTGCCAAGGAGTTACATTTTCTTCAAGTAATATTTCTAAATTTTCTTCAACCAGCTGCTCTTCTTTAGGTTCCCACACCACAGGTTCATTAAGGCAAAGAGTGATGGGATGAGGACAAAAAGAATTAATTGGTGGAGGTGGGACATAGAGCCCAAAATCATATTGAGAATGTAAAGTAAGAGGATTTTTGGGAATATCTTAAGGAAGGGGATATGGGGTGTGTTTAGGCATAGGATCTTCTTTTGGGTTTAAACCTTCCATCACACCATGACTTAGCAATTTCATCTTTGCTTCTAACTCCTCTATTTGCTTGGCTAGGTTCTCTTGGAAAATATTTTCTTGAAGTTGATATGCATCATTATGAGGATGAGGAATACAATAGGGCTGCCATGGAAAATAAGATACATATTGAAGAAGAGTGGGAGGGACTTATAAAGGATTAACTTAATTTTCCACTTCACACTCCTCAACAATTCTTTTATTTTCTTTCTTTCCCCATGATTCCACTATCTTACTACAACTTAGGATATTAGGATTAGAGGTCTCCTTTTTATGTGGTAGGGATGTAATGTGAGAGTGCAATGAGGGTTTTAACTCCACTTCCTTTATTTCCAAGATGGACTGCTACATATGTATATTAGCTAACTCAATCTGCCTATCTAGATTAGCTTCTAACACAAGGCTAGTCTTTTCAACTCTCTCCTCCACTTGATTTGGAAAAGGATGATTTTGGAAATTTTGATTAGGCTTATGAGTAGGGATCACAAATTATGGATAGAAAATTTGGGGAAGTGGATATGAAGGTTTATAAACTTGGTAAGGCTGCCTCTCATGAATGTTTAGCTTATCCTACAAAGATGCAATTAAACCAATCACATCTAGCATCTCATTTGTAAGCCTTCGCCAATTTGCTCTTTCAATAGGTGCCCACTCTCTTTTGACCAACTTTAATGCTTATCTCATCCTATGAATAAGATAATTAGGAATCTCTAGACTACATCCCCTTTGAGTATCAATATCTAACATATACCTTTCATAACCCAAGAGTGTATTCTTGAAGGTGGAAATGGGTTGGCTTGAGGAATGGCTAGGTTGACTAGGAGTAAGACATTGAGAAGACTGATTATATGACTGATATACTTCATGCATGGGCTAACAAGGATCATATTGGAGTTGATGAAGGTAATATTGAGGCTGGTAAGGATCATGACAAGATTGACCAAGGACTTGTTAATATTGATAGGGAATGGCACAAGCTCAAAATGTCTCATCAACTTGTATAGAGAAAAACTCAACACCAAAGTCAGCCATGAGACTTCATTAAAAGTAAGAAAATAAATAAATACATTGCTAATAATATTTAAAGGATAACCTAGGATACTTGACCAGCTGATATATCTTCAGAGTCACCATTGATGCTTTAATAGATGCCTCTAAAGGCTAATGTGTTGAAGAACAATACCAAAAATCCTCCAACTCTTGGAACAAGAGTCCCATCAAGAATGCCAAAAAAAGATGTCACTTGTATTTTCACCCTTTAAGGATATGTCAAATCTCTCCTCATCTAAGTGGCACAATGGAATCACCTCTAGGCTTGTGGGTATCCTAGGGAATGAGGTGAATCTCTAGATAGGGCTAGCTCCCTTAATGTACCACTTTGGATTGCAACTAATACTAAAGCTAGGGGATGAAAAGAGAGAAGGATAACTGAAAGGAAACTAATATAAGGGAGATTATACACAAAATAACATGATGACATCAAACCATATGCATATTACACTTGAAATCAAAGGACAAACTAAACATACACTTCTCCAATCTTCATCTTCTCACATCAATGCTACATTGTGACAAAATGGATGAATGTGAAAACTTAAGAGGAATAGATAAGAGGCCTATGAGGACACTAATAAATAAAAATAACTCACTTAAACCATGAACATATCTTGGAACACTTCACATGCCTTGCAAGAAGAGGATTTTCAACTGTAAAAAAGGTGAAAGAATGAGACCACACGTTAGGAATCCATAGTCTTCACTAAATAAGATTCATCATCCAAGTAGAAAACACTTATGAATAGTAATTTACAAGGTAAAAAATCATAATCTTATTAATAAAAAGGTATACATTTGATCAGGGCTTCACCATACTCAGGTGGAGCATCTAAAACAATGCCAAAATGGTTAGTTCTTTTAAAACTTGTGAGAGAGAGAAGAAGAGAGAAGTTCAAGGGTCACAAAGACACTTGTCAAGATGATCCAATGAGTTAATTTTGTATGTGAATAGGATTTTTTTTATATAATTCAAGATTAGGATCTATAAATGTCAATCTAATTAATAAACCTCATGAAAAGTGGCAAGAAACTCCTCGTTCTGGCTCAGAAAAAATTGCCTACATGATTGGCCCTATTTTAATGCCTTATATCTAATTAGGGATAGGTATGATGATTGGAATGAAGTGTAAGGATATCAAAAATTCTTATCCATTTATTATTTTCATTTCTTGTCCTTTGGAAACCTTTGAAAGTGAACCATCATCATCTGATGTTTTATAAAACTCATCTTTCCTACACCCTGCACACTTGACCTCAAATTTGGCTTAAATTTTACATTAAAATAAATTGGAGGGAGTAAATTACAATTTTTAAGGCCCTATATTATTTTTTAATCATTAGGAACACTTTAAAATCACTTTCCCTTAGATTTTTCACACTTCTCACTAGCTTGTCCAATAGGCTAGTTTTGATTGGTTGAGTTGAATCACTTAGTCTAGACACCTAGGAGTTGTTACAAGGTATAATAGTTATATGGGGAGTTATATTAAGTCTTAATCTTTACATACATATCATTTTCATCTCTTAAAACCTCCTATAGCTTGTAAAACACACAAACTAGTGAGAAAAACCTTGTTTATGCCCCCATCCGTACAAGTTTGTACAATCAAAAGGCATGGGGAGTAGCCTTATTGAGTCCTTAAAAACATATAATCATTTTTATATTCAAAATATTCCATTTTGATATCTATCCAACTCCATTTCCTCCATCGTGTCACTATCAAGGCTTTACAAGGGTTTTAGAGCAGTTTTGACCCTTAAGCTTTGTTAATGAAAGATGGACATCCAGGTTACCAAAAAAATTCACTAGTTTTATGTTCAAGGACCTCAATAACCTCCCCAAAGTCCTTTTACTCCCATGTAGATCCTACAAGAAGATATGAGCATTTGAATGTGACCTATTCGAGTTTGATTCCTTCATTTGCACAGGCTAGAGATGAGTTTTGAGATAAAATGGATTATTTGTGCTTTCTCTACCCTCAAAAAGCTTTTACATATCCTAAATGAACTCAAAAACATGTTTTAGTTCATGAGGATGTTCATTTCATGTGGAAAGTGAAAGTAAATCTTCATTTGGGCATTAGGCCTAATGTTGCTTAATAGGCCTGCTTGCAACTTGAAGCAAAAAATGAATTTGTTGAGTGTTTACCTACATTAAATTAGTTCAAACACATCAAATTCCATCTAAAAAACAATATTCAATATGTTTAAATGCTTGTATAAGGCCAAAAGTGACATTGATCTCTTATTTAGTTTTTTGGCCTAAGCCTACCCAATTAGGTTTAACTACAACCCTTGAGGTTTTGGGAACCATGTCTAGTTTCTTCTCTATTTAATTGGTTTTCATGATTATCCTAGGTGTATTCCCACTTCTCATACATTATTATAAGGTTTTATTATATCCTAGCTCATCTGACCATCCTACCTTCCAAGATTTGCAGATTTGTGTTCAAAAGGGAGTGCCCTTTATTTGAGAAAAAATAGGGGGCACTTCCCACCTCCTTAGACAAATAAATATTCCATGATGTTCTCCAAGTTATCAAGGTTTTTATACAAATTTTGAGCTCCTAAAAATATGATTTGACCTCTCAATCCTTCAAAAATCCAAGACTGTCCTACCAAGCGAGGACTGTGTGGAAAAAATTCTCCTTAAACTATATATTCAATGCTTAAGACTCCACCTTATATCCTATATTCACTAAGAGTATATTACTAGCCTAATATGATTATATTAAAGGGATATTAGTTCTCATTCATCCCTCCAACTCTCCAAATATACTCCTCATATCACTGTCTAATCAGGATTGAGTTTTTAGTTTGACTGTGATTCTTCAAAACATCACACATGTAGGTGCTTATGAGATATCAATAAGCTTTTTCATGATGTTAAAATGCATCACATGAAACATGATAACCATATATCCAATTCATTTACCTTATATTCACTCTGATACAACATCAAATCCTTTGATTGAGTCATAAACTACTAGACTGAGACACCCTACTTTAGACTGAGCCTATAGGTATAACTTGCATCATGAGACCTTGTGTTAGATGTGTTAAGGATTTTCATGAATTATTATTGGTTTAAAAATTCTTTATTTAAAAATCCTTATTCTTTTATAACCTTAAAAACCATCTTTTCGTCAACTTTGGGTGACTATCTAGATTGAGATGTTCTACCTTAAAACCCTACCTGTAGGTGTATTAGCCTCAACTGAGCTTGTTCATGATGTGTGTAAACCTTCCATAAATCCCTTGAGGTCACAAGATAAATAATTGAACTATAATTCACCTTTTATTGTCTTATATTACCAAAAGGTCATCAAATTAAGGTCACTATTTGACCCTATTGTAGGTGGATATGTAGGAGCATGTGTACGAATTGGGGATGTACTTGGGTAACTAAAACAAAAAATGTCATTCCTTTTGATGGCCTTTATACCTCCAATCTTCATGTAAAATATTTAAACCATTCACACATATTAACAAGGTATATCTTGTATCTTAGGTAGATAAGAGGCCTTCCCTGGACTCAAGCCTATAGGTGAACATTGCTTGTAAACAATGGTTTGAGTACCCTTTTCAGACCTTAAAATTACCATCCTCCGCTACTCATTTTCCACTCAAACATTAAAAATTAAATTTCATAGATGGGTACCTCAAAAAAAACACATTTATAGACTTCAAAAATTCTTTTAACCCTATTTTATGAATCCATAAATAGGCTCTAGGCCTCTATTTTACATTTTTAGGGATTTGATCCCTGAACACAGTCATGTCATGATTTGAAGAGATCTTAAAGGTTTACCTAGAATTTTAGCACTTTAAATGAGTTTTTTATAACCTCCTTAGCACACTAAGATCTCAAGGGAAGACTTACCACTTGTTTTAACACCTCAATGAGACCCCTTAACTCTTTGTCAAGGCTGACTGTAAGTGAACATTTAGTGTACACAGGCAGTAAAGGGGAAAATGGGTAGTAAGCATTGAAAGGGCCTTAAAATTAATTATATTGTTATCATAATACCTACATAAGCATAATAATACTATCATGGATATGAAACAAGTACCTAAACATCTTAACATGAACTCATTCATGAAAACACTTGAACCTGCTCATTAATGGCTGCCAGACTGTGAATCTTGCATATAGTTGCTATACTCATGGAGATTGATTTAAAATATGATCCTGGAATATTAATGGAAGAAATAAAACATTTTAAAAATGTGAGAGGTCTTATCACAATCTCCTAAAACCATGAACAAGCATGAAACTCCTATAAATAATGAAAACTGCATGTTGCACTCAAAAGTGATCAGTCTGCAAACTTGAAGTGATTACTCATCCAAACACCATGAAATCTGAAACCAAACATGGATAACATCTTATGGGTATGTTTTTATCATATATAAAAAATATGAATAATTTTATCATACAAAAACTCTCAAACCAAAGCAAAACATGCAGGGTGCATAGATATGATAATAGATTTACACAATTAACTTGTTAGCAATGGTTTATAAAGAATATTTAATAAATTTACAAAATCATTATATGAAAATTAAGGTATCCAAGTTTATTATAATTTAATAAGATAATTTTTCCTAAAATCTCATGAGCTGGTTGTACCAAGTACAAACCTGCAAGTCACTTTTGCTTGCCACGAAAGGTGAAAAGAGAGATGAATAGTTTTATGAAATAAATGACACCTCCAAATCAAACCAACCATGTAAATAAGTATGGGGGAGCTGAAGAGTTATATTTAAACCTTTTAAAATTGGCACACTTCCCTAGGAGGTCATATAAGTGTCAAACTCTTCTTTTTATTCAAGAAAACTACCCATTCTTCTGCATAACTTGCCATATTTTAGTTTTTTTAGTTACTTAAGACTTCTATGGACACATTTAGAATAAAATCACATTTTAACACATTCACATTTCCCAATAAACCTGTACAAAGCTTTAAATGCACCTTTTTGACTCGTAAAATGACCTAAAATGATAAATGGACATAAAAACTAATTGACCAAGGCTAATATAACATCATTTGAGATTAATTATCATGTAATATAACCCATGACACTTATATCATACCCTTATAGACCTATAAAGTCAATTTTTTATTATAGGTTCCCCAATTTGACTAAAAAGTCAAATTTGGTCAACACTACCCTCGGGGTAATGGTCAGGTTGAGTTTAGCAATAAAAATTTAACCACCATTATTCATAAGTTGGTCAAAGAAAATTAAATGAATTGGTATAGAAAGTTATATGACACATTGTGGGATAATAGGATTACTCCTAAAACATAAATTATAATGTCCCTTTTTCATTCGTTATACAGGAGGGATGTTGCCCTTCTCATTTATGAGGAATTACCAGCTTTAACACTAGCTCAAGGTATTGAAGATGAAATTTTTTAAAATATAATAGAAAAAAGAGTAATTTACCTGGACAAGACTAAAGAGGAATGAACATGATCATAGTTCATCAAGATAAGGTCAAATAACTATTAGACCAAAAAGTTTGATAATGTGATTTATAGATTGACAACATGGTCTTGTTTTGGGATAAAAGAAGAGAGCCAAGGTGAAATCTTAGAAATTTGACTCTCTATGGATGGGACATTTTAAAAATTTACACTTATATAGTGAAAATACATACAATATATCATATAGACATGATACTCACCTCCTGTTACCCTATAGCGAACAATACCTGAAGTTATAAAAAAAATGATGATAGGTTGTCCCCTACCATTTCCCTTTCATATGTGTATTTACCTTTTAGTTGTGTGTTTCCCTTCTATTTATGTTTTTCCAATTTTATCATGTGTTTCCTTTTCATTATTTTCTTACCTTCCCATCAATCTTCAAGTTGACTCCATAACCCAATGGGTAAGGCATCAGTCTACTAAAAACCCAAAGTACTGGAGCATTCTTCTATGCCTTCTTTTGATGCCATGTCCCTAGCTTGATCCAACTATTTTTTACTAAATATGTTAGTGCAAAAGATCAAAAATTTGGAAAAAATCTTACTTGGAACTTTTCAATAAATATAACATTCTCAAAATTCTAAAGGCCTTGGCTGGACCACTGAGGCCTAAGTTACGTGAAAATGTGAAACATGACATTCATCGTGTCCATGCCCATACATCCCTAGGGGATCCTTGGACTGACCTTTGAGCCCTCAATCATACTAAAATGTAAAACATGATATTTTTGCATCCTTAAGGGACTGCCAGTTGGACCTTTGGACCCTTGTCTGCACAAACACATCATTGATCACATTAGCATCCATGTAAATCCAAAAAAGATCAAAGTAATCTAAAATTAGCCTAATCCACATAATATCATATAATTGAGGAGTTTTCTTGGACATGTTAACTTCTACTATAGTTTCATCCTTTGTTTCTCACACATCTCTTGGGCTCTCGGCCAAAAAAATGTGCAAAAGCCAAGTTCAATTGGACTAATGCATAATAACAAGATTTTGAGGAAATCTAGCAACACCTCTACATAATGTTTATTATTATAATGCCTAATATTGTGTATTCCTTCAATATTTACACTGATGCATTTGACTACACATTCGATGCAGTGCTCATACAACATGGACTTCTGAGCTCATACCACTCAATGTTATTCAACAATATGTTGTAAAGGTACTCCACCTATGAGAAAGAACTATATGTTATTGTTTAAGAAATTAAGTAATGGCACTATTACACTCTAGGGAAGGAGACTGTTATTCATTTAGACCACAAGCCACTTTAGTTCTTACAAACACAAAATAAGCTAGATAATGTGTGACACATAAAATGGGTGAATTACCTATAATAGTTTCATCTTGTTATCAAGCACAATAAAGGGAAGGATAACAAGGCATCAGATTGCCTTAGCCAATCACTAATTCACGTGCTCATCAATGGTATTAGACATGTGTAGTCATAACTTAAAAAATGGGGTATCCGTCTACTCAGTTAACCAGGAATTCATAATAATTTAGACTAGCCTAATGCAAGCTAAACAAGTTTCAGAGTTTTACTTGTCTGACTAGCTTCTCGACAAGCTCAGATATTTTTGTGTTCTTAAAGATGCACCTCTAGGGGGCACACTATTCCAATACCTCAAAACACTTTGGTATGATAAAAACTCTATTCAAATTATAGTCCCACTTATACTAGTCACATATGCACACATATATGAAATGCCATATTAGGTATTGCATTCCTTACTGCATCACAAAACCTAGAAACAAGAAGCTAGGAATTTACACACCTCTGTCAGTTCCATCTAGACCATGGGAACCTATCAGCATGAATTTCATGAATAGGTTACCTATGATGAGATAAAAACATGAACCTATGTTTGTTGTAGTGGATAGGTTTTCTAAAATGGCTATCATGGTTGCACGCAAGAAATACATTGACGTAACTATCATTGTGTAAGCTTTATTCAACCATATTTAGGTCTATTTTGGGCTTCTAACATCCATCATCTTAAATTGAGATCCACACTTTGTAAGTCATTTTTGGAAAGCATTATGGGACTTGATGGGTATGCAGATGGAATAGTCAATAGAATTTCATCCATAGATAAATGCGAAAACCAAAGTGGTCAATCACACACTTGTTCATATTCTTCAAGTGTAAATCTGCACACATGCTCACACTTAGGATGACAATCTCTTGTGCATTCAACATGCCTGCAATAGATCCCTTCATAGCTCTATGGGTCATAGTCTATTCCATACATGTATTGGGCTTCAACCATTGATACCTCTATACATATCCTACCATGCACTAGTTGACATTGAGTCATGTACACAAGAACATGAAGTGTAAAAAGCTAAGAAGTTTTTATCACACAATCAATCTATTCATCAACAAGTTCAATAGATTCTCTTTTGAACATAAGCAAACTACAAGGAGTGCCATGATGCACATCACGCACCTCATGCATTTTAATTTGGTGATAATGTTTGACTACACCTTTGGAAGGAACACTTTAAAGTTCCACACCATAATATCAAGCCTATGTACTATGGTCCTTACACCATTCTGTATGCAACTAGTGAGAATGCCTCTATTCTTGATTTATTATAGTACTTGGGCATACACCTAGTATTCAATGTGGACGTTCTCAAGCTTTACACTCTTCCACTTATTGAGCCAAAAATGACACAACATCCTTTTGATTTAGATCTTAAACACTTGAACCCTATAGAGAAGGACCAAATCATCGAAGTGATAGACACATGCATCCACCACGGCACATATTAAATTTTTTGAGCTATCGAGGTTAAATAATATGTTGATCAAGATAAGTGGTATACTTATCTACAAATTCAAGTAAAATTCATTAAACTATGCACCAACACAATCGATACCATTGCTCTTCAAGAAAGAGTGAATGATCTATGTGAAACCGCTACGCAGCTAAACACACTCCTCACTTTCTCTACTATGCAGAGCTCACGCCTAACATGCAATCATACACACTCCTTTTCCTTAAGTTTGATAATAACCTTACACACAAGTCCTACGCTTTCTTGTAGACTTTCATGTATTGATTTCCTAAGATCATATTTTGTGCACCTCACTGTGAACTTCACAAATTGTAGTCATGCTTGATTCACTAACACATGTTCATAAACTTGCTTGCTCATTTGGGCCACAGTGCAACATAACCACGTGTTAGAAATCCACAAGCACATGGATAATTCAAATCTCCCAACTAATAGTTACCTCTAAGAGAGGATTTTAGGATTATAAGTGGTTGTAAATAACATGGACATTAACTATTATGTTTGTTACCAACTACCACATCTAACAGGATCAACACACTACCAACATCCTCATTGGTAAATACACCATAATTATCACTACTCTTGTATTATGCCTATTAAATATGTAGCATACACATATAATCATGGATAACCCTTAGGATTCTGATCAATTTAATACATACTCATAATAGATAGCTTGCTCTAAAAATCTACTATGTATACACGCATTGTATCACACTATAATATATTTTCCCTATTCTTTCATTTATGAATAAAATTTACATTTCCTAAAAGTAGGATTTACACTCCATTGAATGTGTGTTTGATTGTTCTATCCAAATACACCCCCATGCATTCACTCTGCACAACCAAACTTGGTTGTCCCTCACACACTTGGTCTTAAAACCCATGGTATAGATCATTAAAGCATGCCAAGAGTCTTTAGAAGGCGAAGAGTCTTTCTTTTGTTTATAGATAAAGGCTAGAATATGAAGTGATAACACCATGTAAAGGCTCTAGATGTAGTGATCAATTATATTAGAAAAGAGTTTTGATGTGATAGATATTAATATGAAGTTATGTAATGGTTTCCACTGAGTGTCTTTTATCATTATTTTATGTGTTATGAAAGCTCTATTTGCCTAATTTTGTTAATCATGTAGAATAATATTGAATGTTTTGTAGCTATTAATATTGCATTCTCATGCATAAATACATCATCTTTCTTAAATAATATCTTTATTCAGTCTGTGACTATGTATGTGTAAAAATTTTGTTCCTATTTCATATAGTTATCCCTATTTTAGCATGTTCTAATGGGATTTCCAAGAACCTCTACTAGCAAATATTAAGTGGCTAGAATTGAAAAAATGAGATAAAGGGGGCAAGTGCACTCAAACTTATCAGGGGATATAATAATAGGGAACAATAGTGTTGGTGTTTCTAACAAGTTCTAGGATTGCACCATTTTTTTGTCACAAAGCCCAAGAAGTACAAAGGATGTGAGAGAAATATTTGGGGGTTTGAGAAGAAGGGAGATGCATGGAAAGTGGAAAAATGCCAATAACTCCTAATTTAAACTAATAATAATAAATTAAAAAAAATCTTAAAACATATGAGTTAACTCATAGTAAATAAATTAGGGTGATTTTTGGGCTTCAATAAAGTTGTATAATTTAAATGAGGTAAAAGATATGATAAAATTTATTTTATTGTCTTAGCTATTTAATTATATTTTCCACAAATAAGTTGCATTAATACTTGAAATTATTACTTTGTGTGTGAAATTTTTTAATTAAAACTAAAAATAAAATGTGGAAGAATTTATTCTAATATTAAACAATTTTAAAAATAATCTTAAAAATAAATAAGGATTTTTTTGTTTGAAACTAAGATTGAATACCTCGTGCTCTTTTTCTTAAACTTTTATTCAATAAGCATTGAATATTTAAATGCATCGCATATGGATTTAACCTTCAAATTTGCATCTCTACCCTTGACATGTGAGTGTAAGCCACCATGAAATTTGATAAGTCTAATGTTTAAAGGTTCTCCAATATCAAATTGTATGGAATTGTTGTCAAGCCAAAAAGGGATGATAAATAAAATAACAAGAATTGGTGCAAACCAAAGCTATTGCATTAATGAATAAATGAGAGATTAAAATATTTATAGCCAAATATGTGATTATTCATTTCATGCTCCAAGAAGACTCTTCACCTTCCTTAAAATACTATCTAACTACCACTACGAGATAAAAAATATCCTACAATTACTCCTAGGATTAACATTATTGTATTACAATAAAATTACATTCCCCCATAACCTATAGGGTTTATTGTGAGACCAAGCCTGCCTATAAAATTTTCAAAAATTTCTCTACCCAACACTTTTTTCAAGATGTCTATTATTTTCTCTATATTAGGATAATGTAACAATTTTACATGGCCATCTTTCACATAATGCTAAACGAGATGAAATTTTATGTCGATGAGCTTAATTTGGTTGTGAAAGATTGGATTCTTTTCCATTTGAATTACAAATTTTTTGTCAACCATGAGAGGTGTTGAAGAACCCTGTTACTCTTGAAAATATGACAAAACCCTTGTGAGCTAAAAAAATATTCTATTTTCCTCTGAAGTTGCCATGTATTCTGCTTCTGCTAAAGAAATTAGTAACACTGATTACTTCTTTGAATTCTAACTGACAACTACTATTCTCAAATTCATTAAAGAAACTGAAGTAGATTTTCCATCTTCAAAATTACTAACATAGTCAAAATCTAAATATCTGACCAAATTGAAATCACATGCCCTAAAGTATTTGAGAACAAAATTTTATGTTCCTTTTAGATGTTGAAGGAATATTTTTGTTCCCACCTAGTGAATTTCTATAGGTTTTTGTTTGAACTGAGAAAGAACACCAATAACAAAAAAACATTTGGTCTACTTATGGTCACATAGATCAAACTTCTAATGAGATGTCCATATTTAGTAACATCTACTAAATTTATGGTATATTCTAATATCAATTTCAGATTTTGTTCAATGGTTGTATTGAGAGGCTTACAATCCACTATTTCAAATTTTCTCATAATTTTGCCAATGTATTTTTGTTGAGTGATGAAAAGATACTTTGATTTTTGAGTCACTTCAATGCCCAAAAAGTAATGAAGATAACCCAAATATGTCATTGTAAATCTTTTCATTAATTTTGATTTGAATTTTATAATGTATCTCTCATTGTTTCCTATGACAAATAGATCATCCATATACACCATTAGAAATACCACTATTTTGAAAAAAATAGTTACATTTTAAAACTTAAAATGTTCAAATTTCATGTTTAGGAAGTGCTTAGTAAGTTTTTCACACCATGTTCTAGGGGATTATTTCAAATCATACAATGAGTTTTATAATTTTTAGACTTTGTACTCTTGGCCATTTAGTACAAAACTTTCATGCTGAGTCATGTACATTGTCTATTTAAGATCACCATTCATAAATGTAGTTTTGATGTCCATTTGGTGAATTTTTCATTTGTTGTGCACTGCCAAGCCAACATTATTCAAATGGTAGTCCCTTATTTTGTTGGTGCTAAGGTTCATCATAGTTAATTCCTTACTTTTGAGAATATCTCACTGCAACAAGCCTTGCTTTGTGATTTTCAAGTGAGCCATCTGATTTGTATTTTTTTTAAAGACCCACTTGTAGCCAATAGGTTTATAGTTGATTGGAGGATAAACCAATTTCAATTTTTATTTTTAACCAATGCATCATACTCGCTCTTCATTTTTATTCTCCATGCATTAAGATTTTTAGGTTTATGAAGGAAGTGGGCTCTGAGTCAAAAACAACATTTAATTATTCTTCCAAAGTGTCTTCCAAGATATTATTTTCTATATTATCTTTAATTTCATATAGGAACTTGTCTAATTGTTGTGTAGTTGTGTGTGCACTTCTAGTGCCTATTTTTATAACCTCATTAGTTCTGACATCTTTCAATGGACATCCATTCAACCCATTCTAGTATATTTTTCTAAGTATCTCGAGGAATCATAGGTACTTCATTTTCTTGACTTGAAGCTCCTTCATTTTCTGATACCAAACCATCATCTGATGAATTTTCACTTTCATTTATAGGGTAAGTGTCATTTCAGTTACAAGAGTCAGTAAAGATTCAATTATTTCCCAATTATAGATCCCCCCCTTCACTATTTGGAACCTCCATATCAACCTCATTAAAAACACCAATTTAGGCATATTCTCAAGTTGATTCAATTATCAATTGATGTTTGCTATGTCTTTTTTAGTTTCACAAAATACACCATCTCATGTGATGATAAATTTCATAATGTTCTCATCAAATAACCTATATTATTTTCAAGACTCTAAGTATCCCCAAAAAGCATGCATTTACAATTCTTGTGTTCCAATATTTTCCTTTTCTCCTTGGGAATTATTGCATAGAAAGTGGATTTGAAAATCCAAATAGGAAAGACTAAAGGGAGATAACCACATCTGACTTCATACAGAGTATTCATTTTCAAATGTATATTTATCCCTTTGAAGTACAACATTACCTAAACCATGTTCATGATAGTTATGTTCATATGCTCAATTACTCTATTATATTAAGGAGTGTAAGGAACTATGAGATCATGCTTTATTTCATTCTCATTGAGATAGGTTTCATACAAATTTGACATGAATTCATGACCATTTTCAGTTTGAGTGTCCCGATACAAAATTTGGCTTCATTTGCAACCATTGTTTCTAAAATTTTGAAATGTTTTAAAGGCTTCTGATTTTTTCTTCAAAAAATATATCAAAGCCATTTTTCTATAGTGAGATTTTAAAAACATGAAGTACTTGTGACTACTAGTGGAAATAATTGGTAGATAACATAGATAAGAGTGCACCAACTACAATTTCCTTTCAGTGTTCCATTCTAAATTTTGAAATAATTTTATTTCATGTTTGGCCAATATGCAAGATTCACACTTTCTAATGTGTTTGGATAATGTCAGTAAGCCTACAACACCATTTTTATAGCATTGTGTGGATGTTTTCATAGTATGTGTGTCCAAATTTAACATGCCATAAAATACTTGTTTACATTCCTTCTTCAACGAGATGAGAAAATTTTATTAACACCGAGTGTCCACCCTTGATTTTTATAAAGTTGCCTTCCTCATATCTAGTTAGAATAATTTTTTTATCACATTTCCTTGTGATCTTCACCTTTCTATCATCCATTAGAATAGAGTGGATTTATTGTCAATTAGCATAGTATCTTTTCAACTAAGGAAGATAGAGAATGAAATCTAGAAGCCCTGGTGACCTGAGTTAGATTAAGCCTTTACCCTAAGGTGGCATACTTATTTTATATGCCAAATAAATTGGACCATAAAAAATTTCATGAAAATTCTCAAAGAATTCCCTTCGAAAATTCATATGTTGTGTGGCAACAATGTTTAGAACCCAATCATTATCCTAGGTTGAACTCTCTAAGGAATTATTTTCTTTGTTAGATATGAAAAGCCCACATTCACAAGAAAATTGAGATGAGTCAAGTTCTAATATTTTATTATTTTCCTTTTATACTTTTTATTTTTGTAGTGTTTTTTAATATAAGTGTTATTTGTCATTTTCTTAATGTTATTTTTTTTCCATATTTGTAGCCATGTCATTTGTTTTTCCATTTACATTTACCATTTCATGCATTTTTGGAAGGATTTACCTTGTGATTATCATAACAAATGCTTTCTCCTATGGACTCTATTTTTCCTCCAAAGGTTTCTTCTCTTTCAACTATCTTCTCATCCTATTGATCAAATGTGAGAGTCTTCAATAGATTACTTGCTTTCAAAGACTCCAAACAGGTTGAGTATGTAGGAAAAAGATCATTTATGGAGGTGGTAATATACGCATCAATTTTTATACCATCAACATCATGTTTTATTTCATAAATTTCATAATCCAAACTCATGATATCACCATTTGTCAATTCAAGATTGAATTCAACTGAAACTATATGAAATCTAATTCTAAGTGAGAATCATATAGGTCCTTCAATTTGTGAAATGATTCCCAAAGAGTGTTGCACTCATTTATGTGACCAAAATCTTTGACATCAATGATGCCCTTATCAATTCCAATGATTTTACATTCATTTGCTTTTATATGTTGTTGAATGCAAAATTTATGTTCTCCATCTATCTTGACCATTCTAACCAGGTATCTTTCTAGGTTATGGTTGTGTTAACAATAGTTTTAATTGAATGGATATTTGTTGTGTAGGGATATGGAATGGTTCATTATTGATCCAAAAAATTTCCATTTTCTATATACCTCTAGAATTATAAACCAAACAACTTTATATGCTTTCCCTTCCTATATACTCATTGATATGTGGAAGAAGCTCATCCTTTATATATACCTAGTTGTATGTGAAAGAGATATTAAATCATGTGATATTACAATGGTACATGGTACCTAGGTAGTACATGAACATGATTTAATCTATCTATGACACCTATTTAATGATAATTATTTATACGTCGGCATGATAATTCTATATACTTGGAGTATTCTTGCTCACTTTCAGGGTTTATGTCTAGTGATAATCGCAAATGTGTAACGAAGGGAATGAGAAAATAATTTTTGCCTTATTTATCCCCAATTATTTATATATATGATACCATAAATGTCATTAGCGTAGCTATATTAGGTTGTAAGTGTAATAGTTTGATTGCGACAACATGACTAATAAACTCGAACTAGAGGCCTTATTGATACTGAAAGTTGTAATTTTTTTGTTTATATAATTTGATTTTTTTTGTAAACTTATGATTTTTTTTTTTTAAATGAGCTAATTTTTTATTTGAAAAGTTAAAAAAAAACTTACCTTTATTGAATATGAAATTTTCTCCAAAATAAGATTATATGTTTTTTAAAGGTTTAAAAAGCTTAAATATTCCTGCATGATAAACACAAAAGAAATAAAAATAAACTTATCTAAGACTCTAAAGGATTTTCTCTCTATTTTGCATCATGTGGAAGGTGGAAATAAATAAACTCCTTGATTTCATTTATGTTCCCTCCTCCATGTTGGTTTTGAAACCATACAAAGTGAAATAAACAACAAATACCCCTTTAATAAAGACTCTAATGCAAATGAAGATTCCAATTCATACCAAACAAGTTTATATGAATTAATCCAACACATTTGAAAGGATTTAATGAGGATTTAAACATATCACAAACCCCTTTGAACACACAAATAATATTTAAGTTATGTCATAGAACCTAAAAGCAGCCAACTTAGATGCAAATGATAACCACACAATCCAAGAACTATAAAAACACCATAAAATAGGTTATGAACAACACATGTAGTCATTAAATGATAAAAATAAGTCCAAAACTATCAATTAATAAGATAAAATCAAAGAGTGAAGTTAAAATTCCTTGCTAGGAATCCAAACACCTTACAACTAGCTAAAAATAATAGTACATAAGGTAATGTGACATACAAAGTTTGATCAACAAATACATAACTAAAACACCTCCACAACCAACAAATAAACAATATATATCAATAAAAAAATATTTATTTGAATGATTTTGATTAGCTTGACAATGAAATTACAATAGGAAAGAAAAATGGATGAAAAAAATAATTAAGAAACATCTGCTCTAATACTAATGTTAGGCTAGGAAGGGATGAAAAATAAAATAATAAGAATTGGTACAAACCAAAGTTATTGCACTAGTGAATGAATGAGAGATTAAATTATTGCCTAATATGTGACTACTCATTTCATATTCCAAGAAGAGACTTGACTTTCTTGTGGAGACTATCTAACTACCAATTCGAAACAAAAACTCTCATACAATTACTTCTAAGATTAACATTATTATATTATAATAATATTATAATTGTAGACATTGTAATCTGGTATGAAAATTATTTTCATGTGAATTTACATATGTGGACTCTCATTTATTAATAAGCAACTTATTAGAACATTCATCTCGGTCCTATACTCTCTTGTTCACTTTTCTTGATTGTGTGCTCTTATATTTGGGATTTATTGAGGTTTATTGAGTTTTTCATAGGGATTCCTAGTCCTATTCTATCATCTCTGACTTTTCTCTACGTTCAAGATAATTTTAATAATCTAAGAGTGTGGCGGATACTAGTAATTTTCTCATTACTGGTAGTGTCTTAGCACATCGTTTGGGCCTATTTTGTGACACCTCACCCTTTGTGATGCTTTTGTTTATCTCTTTGTGTCTTATTGGGTCAGCTTATGAAAAGCACCAATTTTATAATTCAAATTTGAAATCACTATATATACAAATCCCTTGGGATAATTTAAGGAGGAAAAAATCATCAAAACAAAGTCATACAAAGAGAAAATAGATATCTAACTTGTTGGTATTTTAGATTTAATTTTTTTCTAAAGGATGAATCTAATTAAATGATTTTACCAAAGGAGGGCCTAGGCAAAATTATATTTAGAATTTCATTCAAATGATTTTGCACACACACACATTCGTGGGATAAATAGGTGCAGTTTGAGCCCTTTTCAAAGTATTAGAATGTAGGCAACACTCAACTATTCAATGGGGAGTGGCTCAATCCAGTCTAACCCAAAAATTCTAATCCATTTTAGCTCATTTTGGTGTTAAGAGTGCAAGCTAGGGTTTTGAAGCAGTGGAAAGGAAAACATAATTATATAGAAAGGGTCAAAGTAAAATGAATGTGTAAGAATCAATATAGACAAAAGTGCATTGATCTGGATAGTCACATACCAACACAATAATTTTGGATGCAACTAATAAATAATGGATGGTACCAATTATCTCATGTGTTTGAGGTTCACCATACGTATCATGGAGAGTTTCAATAGTATGTTTCATGATCTAATCCATCACAAAGTTTATACAAAGTTACAATGATGACTATGATAGATGATGAGAGAATATAAAACATAAATTAGCTAAGTGCCTTTTATGTCCTATGTGTTTGATCATTGTTACATTTAATAAATATCTATTAGAAATTCATATCTATGTTGTTTATGCATATCTTATGTAATATGTATTTCAATATTTTTGTCCTATTTAGATCCACTAAATCCAAAATAACTTAAAAAAATAATATGTATGTGTTTATGTAATGAAAGTATTAACCACTTGAGAAGAAGCATAACACTAAATCATAAGATGATTGAAATAAGAGAAGAATATTTGAATATATGTCAAGCCACTCTGAGGGGGAAACCTATACACCCTTAAAATAAGGATATAATTTGAAATATGATGATTAAATATTGATAATTGCCTCCTACATATACCTTGCATATGTTATGTAGAATTCCTAGACTGATCCTACTACCAATATGAATCTAAAGATGATCACATGACTTAATTATAGGTTACTTTAGCCACAATTCAAACACACATATCTAAATACATGTTATTGATTATGGGCATAACATGCCCCTCCCCTTAAAACTAATTTTATCTTGAACATTGATGATCATTGGATGCTTCTATAGGAACACTTCATCCTCCCATTTCACATCTTTTCTAACCATATTCTTCTGCTTAATCAAATAATTTATAATAACCAATTTCCTCAAGCTATTAATGTATGTCTTAAGTGTTTCTTTAGGTTCCAAAATTATTTTTCCCTCCTCATCAAGCTCTAGTAACTCTTTTTAGGTTGAAACTCTTTGTCTAGGACCTTCTTCAAGTAGGAAACATGAAAGACTAGATGTATTTTTACTACCTCTGGTAACTTCAATTTGTATTCTAAACTATCAATATTTTACAAGACTTGATAAGAGTTATAATACTTAGGTGAAATTTTGTTATGCTCATTTTCTTATTTCAAGGACATTTTCTAATATGAATGTAGTTGCATAAAAAATCAATCTTTGACTTTAAAATTTTATTCATTGTGGTGCTGGCAGCTTGCTCCTTCAAGCATTTTTGCTCCATCTCTAAGTTCTCTTTTAGACTAGAGAGTACCTCATGTTGGTGTTGAATGTGTTATTTTATTGCTCAAACCTTTGGTTGGTCCCTCAAATATGAGGTGATGTATTGTTGATAGTACCCATATATTACCAAAAAATGAAGACATTTTGGATGAGGTATGGAAAGAAGTATTACACTATCATTTATCTATTAAATTTGGTCTAAGCTTACATACATAAAATTTGTTAATTTTATTAAAAATAATGAAACTTTCATATAGTTAGTGAACTCCTATAAATTAGGATTCAAGCCATATCATAAAAAATATAAAATCCATGTTCTATAAGGGTGAGTTGTTACTAAAAATCATGTACAAATAATCACACTAATAATAAAACCAATGTGAGTTAATTACAAAGTAATATTTATAACATTCCTCTCCTTAGGATTGGCATGGGAAGAAAACACCACTCAAAAACTAAATTGAATATGTACTTGAAATACAAAATTGATGGTCAGGAACACATCTACCATGGATAGGGACCCATCAACCAATTCATCATAACACATCAACCAAACCAACAAAAGTAGTGGGTATGGCCTAACTACAAACCTTATCAAGAATACATTTTCCTAAAGTACCCATGATATGGTCCTCATCCATTTTACTTTCACAACAAGATATCTATTGACAGTGAGTGTTGGGTTTCTCACTATATTTTTCATTTGTAATCTCTATCATTGATCGTTGACACCTAATCACCAATAACATAAACAATAGCCATTGTATTGACTATCGCTCTCACTATTAATTGATTATGTGCACACATGTTTTCAAAGACATCTAGTTTTTACAATAATACATCCATTACATATAAAATTTGTATTTTTATAATAATTTTATGTTTTTGATGACATATATTGATTATTAACATGGACATGTGACTCTTGACAATAATACACAATTAAACATACAAAATAATAACTTATTAACAATGGCCTATAAAATGGCAAACATAATCTATTGAATAAAATCCACAATTTAATCAACAAAGACTAATAATTCAAAAGTATTTGGGCTAGTACACTACACACAAAATATAAATCATTAAACTAAATGAAAACATTAAAATACTATATAATGATAAACTTTAACCAACTTATTTGGCAATGTCTTTTAACATATAAACTATATTAGACACTTTAAAAATAACCATATAAATTATATTAGACATTTAAAATACTCACATGGTCTATATGGTCTAACAACTTATATTATTTAATAAAATACAATCTTAACATTTGGAAAAAATATGTGTACAATTTTATTGTTCAATGTTTTGATCATAACCAATGGTGATTGGATAAAAAATTAAAAAATCACAGGAAATGACACAAAATATCAAACAACAAAATTGTGCACACAATTTAACACCTCGAACATACAAAAACAAAAGGCCACCTCTAATTCCTCTTCAAAAAATTTCATGCTTCCTCAACAATTTGGAGTCCACCTTCAAACCTTCATTGAGTATGGTGTATTTTTTATCTTTGTCAGATAGAAAAACCAAACAACATGAAATGGTGTATTTTATGTGTACAATTCTGTTGCTCGATGTTTCAATCATAACTAGTGGTGATTGGAGAAAAAAATTAAAAAATCATAGGAAATGATCCAAAATATCAGACAAAAAAATGTACACATAATTTAACACCTCAAATATACAAAAACACAAGGCCATCTCTAACTCCTCGTCAAAAAATTGCATACCACTTCACGAGATGGTCAGGTCAAATTGTCACAGGTCAAAGGTCGAGGAGTGCTAAAATCAAAATAACCAAGCCCCAGCATTTAGTCATAGCTGATTGGGTTATTCGATCCAAGCTGTAGCTCCAATGGTCGTCGTGTGCCAAGTATCTCGGGCTCAGGAAGTGCTCTTGGAAAATATGAAAAAGGCCACAAGTAGTGGGGATCAACTAGAGCACGATCCAATACTTGTGGGGGGTCAAAATATGGGTTGCGAACAATTTTGCTAACCATTCGTGAGGTAGCATACATGCAAAAACAACCAAAGCAAAGTTGTCTTGGAAGTGGTCGTGGTCTGAGGAGATAGACCTGATCTCCAAGGTTGTTGGTCGAGTCAAATTGAGATAGTTGGTTCATTAGATGGACGAACGAAAGAATGGCCGAGATAACCTCAAAAGACCCCATGTCAACTGAGTGCTACCTACATAGCCCCGGTCGTTAGGGCCTCAGACCAATGTAGTTCAGGCTAGGAGTCAAAGTGGTTGATGATTGGTTTGGACTAGATTAAGTCATGGTTAAGAGATAAATGGTTTTTCCATCAAGTAGATGAACAAACGGATGTGGCCAAGCTAACCCCAGAGGACGTCATGTAATCTGAGTGCTGCCTACATAGCCCATGTTGGAAGGGCCTCAGACCAATGTAGTTCAAATTAGGTTGATAGGTTGGTTTGGACTAGGTTAAGTCAGGGTCAAAGATTGAAATGGTTTGTCCATCAGATAGATGAACAAATGGATGTGGCCGAGCTAACCCTAGAAGATGTCATGTCATCTGAGTGCTGCCTACATAGCCCCTGTTGGAAGGGCCTCAAACCAATGTAGTTCAGGCGAAGAGTCAAAATGGTTGATGATTGGTTTTGGTCATGGATATGGTTGAATAGTTTGTCCATCAAGTAGACGAACAAACAGATGTGGCCGAGCTAACCCCAGAAGATGTGATGTCGACTGAGTGTTGCCTACATAGCCCCTGTTGGAAGGGCCTCAGACCAATGTATTTCAGATAAGAAGGCAAAATGGTTGATAGGTGGTTGATAGTTGGTTTGGACTGGGTTAAGGTTGATGAGGGTAAGATGATGTTACAGCATTTTCCATATTGTGTGATGGTGTATTCTGTAACATTGGCTAAGTGGTTTTTCATCCCTAGAAATTTTCCATATTGGTGATGGATGTATGCTAAAAATGAATTGAGTATGTTTATGCTTCAGCAAGTAATGGTTTATGCTTAACATAAATTGTGTGGTCGATAGTTTCCATGTGTATTGGTTTCCATAGAAACTATGTGAAATGGACTATGTCGTGTTGGTGGTCTGAAAATGTTTTGGTTTGGTTGGGTATGGTTGAGAAAATGATTTGGTTGGATTGTTTGTGACCAAAGTGAATAAGAAGTGAAAGGCGCATTGCTCTTTCATTGACAATGACCATAATGATAGCATAAATAAGGGTTTTTCAAACAAAAGCCCCGTTCATGCATTACGTCTTTGACCATTGGTTGTGTTAGAGAAGTAATCGAATCACTTTGACATTAAAATGAGCTCGAAATCTCTTGAGTAGGTGATGTGATATGTTAGGAGAGGGTAACCCTTTTTAGTATGGATAACTTTTCCCCTTTTTATAGGAGGACCTGAGACGACTACAATCCAAGTCCATGACCCTTTTTTTTTTTGGTAGACTGATCTATGCGGGAAGTCTACATGGGGATGTCATTTTGTTTTATGGTCATTTGTGAAGCTGATCGATGCGGGAAGCTTCTGAGAGAGTGTTATTTGTAGCAATAATGTTAGGCATAGCCATCCTTCAAGGGAGTGGTCTATATTCTTGCTTTATACATATTTTGAGGGCTTTGAATAGCTGTCCTTCAAGGGAGCAGTCTATTAGCTACAACAATGATAGTACAACTATCCCTCGAGGGAGCAGTCTGCATTTAGAGTTTATGACCTTTTGATATTTTGACATCCCAATTTATTTTTGACAGAATTATGAGTCATGGACAAGACTATAGAAGTTTAAGGGCTCCCTTTTATTAGGACAAAGCATTCATACTTTATAAAAGGGTTACATAGGGTTTATTTTAGGGAAACAGGGTTGAAAGGAATGAGGATTAAGAGGACAAGGATTGCTCAAGGGATGAGCTCAAGTTAAATGTCAAGTGAATGAGTACTCGACTAACAGTAGAATGGTTGCAGATGTAAGGCATAAAGGGGCTCAGGTTCTGATAAGTCCCTGACCCATGCTTGTGCGTCATGATGCAAGGTCCGAGCCAATTAGGAGCAAACTTGCCCCGTTTGCTTCTTTCCAAATTGGTCACGTGTTAAAGATGATTAAGAAGTTGGTTGATGTTTGGTCAATGTTTGGTTGATTGATGTTTGGTCGAGGTTTGGTTGGTTGATGTTTGGTCGATGTTTGGTTGGTTGATGTTTGGTCGAGGCTTGGTTGATGGATGTTTGGTCAAGGCTTGGTCGAGGCGTGGTTGATGTTTTGTCAAGGTCGATATTGTGATAGTCAATATAGAGTCGAATTCCACCAATTACTTTGGCGATGAGGAGAATGCTTGAGAAATGGTTGGACTAAGGCAGCTAGTGGTTGGGGGTCTTTAGGTTGAACCTCCACTACCTGTAAGGCTTTGATTAAGGCTTGTCGATGTTGTGGAGAGCTTTGTATGAGGTCATACAAAGATGTCTTCACAGAGGTTTGGTGACGTTGTTTTACCATGGGGTCATGAATTGGTTTCAAAAAAATTGGTCAAGATGTGCCCAAAATTGAAATCTTGGGTCTTGATGGTTGAGGAGACTTGACAAATGGATATGTTTGAGGGAGAGAAACTTTTTCTTTCCCTTTATTCTACATGATTTGTGACCTGTTGGCCACATTGATGGTGTTGATTCCAAATAAAGGGGTTGAAGGTGATCGAGGGACCACAGTTTGATGATGGGCTCCCGATTTAGGTGATGATGTTCAAGAGGCATGGGATGGTGTTGATGGTGTGTTTAAAAGGTGGTCAAGAGGATCCTTAGTGAGAAAGGTGTCATTTTTGAAGTATTGACGAATGACATCTTTAAGAGTGCAACAACGCTCAGTGTCATGTCCAGGTGTGCGATGATACGCACAAAATTTAGTGTCATCGAACCAAGATGGCCTTGATCTGAGAGTTGATAAGTATGATAGTGAAAATGTTTGGGAGACATGAGATGGTGTTGGAGATTTATTGACAGTATCCTCAATAATAAGGGTGTCTTTCTCCATGAATTGGTGGATGGCAACCTTAAGGGCACAACAATTTTCAATGTCATGCCCAGGTGTGTGATGATATTGGCAAATTTTGGTGTCATCGAACCAAGATGGTTTTGATCTGAGAGGTTGAAATGGTTTGATAGGTGGAAGAGTGATGTTAGAGGATTGCAAAAGTTGGTGTAACAGCAAGGTGTAAGAACCTGCTAATGGGTCTGCACGTTGTGTTGTAGTAAAAGTTGACAACTTCTATTTAGACGTTGTCGAGGGAGTGTTTTGTATCATCTTTTTGTTTGGTGGTATGGCCAAATGCGTAGATGACACTTTCGTGGTAGGAGGCATTGGATGTTTTGAAGGAGGTATGTTTTTGTTAGGTGTTGGTCGTAATGGAGGTGATTTGTTTTTATTGGGTGTCAGGGTAGGAAGGACTCCTACTAAGGTGGATGGGTGTGGGCCAAAAATGGAGGGCAATGATGAAGGTGGGAGAAAAGTTCTCTGATGTGGTTTAGTAGCCTTCTTTGGTTGGGTGTGAGGCATACTATTACGAGGGGTGAGGTTCAAATCAACCTTCACCAAATCTTCTTCAGTCGAAGTGGGTGAGGCGGCTAGTTTCTCTCTCGATGGAGAAGGGATTGGAGAGTTTGGCTCTTTAAGAGGGCAGAGCATAGGGATGGTGATGGCTTCGACGTGTGGTTGAGGCACAGGAAAAGTATGATCCCCCATTGTTGATAAGAAGGATGAAGGCGAGGCAGCCGATGTCAGAGTCATCAAGGCATCCTCCAATATAAGAGAGGTTGATGGAGAACTAACAAGGGAAGATGGTTCGTCCACCTATGGAAGAGAAGTGGGAGAAGAAGGATCTTCTTTTTGTGATGGACCAATGGGTGGGCTAACCTCTTTAGACTGTGAGAGAGGTTGGTTAGGCATAAGAGGCGAGACCATGTTGACTGTGCGTATATTACGCTCTTGGGAGTCATCAACCATGGTCTGAATGTTATTTTGACTAGGGAGATGGTTAGGGAAAGGTTGTCTAAAGATTTCGATGTTTTGATTGGGTGGTGCGTTCAGGTTATCCAAAACAAGATCACCTTTATCTATCATGTCTTGGACAATGTTTTTAAAGGTTTTACAGTTGTTTATGTCATGGTCCTAGACACGGTGATAATGGAAAAAGTCATTTTCCCTGTACCATGCAAGGATAGGTTTTGAGGGGTCGAATTGAGGTGGTCGGATTTGAGGGAGATTGAGGACCCCCTGTTTGATGAGTTTATCCAAAATAGAAGCGTATGATTCTCCTATAGGAGTATACTGATGTTGTATATACCGTTGTTGGAATTGTTTGGTGATGCTTTGAGATGTGGAAGGTTGAGATTGGTCGATTATTGTTGAAGATGATGGTCTAATGACCACAGTGTTTGCTGACTCCTTAGATTTGATGTTGGAAGAACAAGGTTGGGAAGAAGGGTCATTTGACTTGCTGTTGGGGTTTTTACGGCACAACTTGACTTTGTTTTCCTTGACGACACGTAGTTCAAGCTTCCTAGCCATCGTGAAAGCTTTGTCAAAGGTGCGGAACATTTGGACCCGCAAGGTAGGGGAAATATGTTTGGCACATGCCTGGGAAAAGAGTTTGATGAGCTCGGGTTGAGGCAAAGAAAAGGAGAGTTGGTTGATTAAGCCTCTCCAATGGGTGACAAAATCGGCGATCGATTCGTCATCAAATTGTCTGATAGAGTATAGGTCTGTGATGGAGACATTTTTGGTGATATTGATCGAAAAGTGGTCAAGGAAAAGTTGAGCCAGTTGGGTGAAAGAAAAGATATAATGACTAGTGAGAGAGCTGTACCAATCGAGCGCAGCACCAAAAAGCGACATGGGGAATGTGCGTAGCAGTAGTGCATCATCATGTGTTATGAGATAACAAGCATGTTTGCATGCTCGTAGATGCTGTTATGGGTCTTCCTTACTCTAGAAGTGAGTAAACTTAGGAAGTTCCCATTGACTGGGATACGATCGGATTGGGATAGAGGGATGAATGGGTTCATTACAAATTTGGTCATATGAAAAGACATTGCTTGAACCCAAAATTGAGGTCTCAAGATTAGACATTTTGTCCATCAAAATTTTGATTAGATCAGCTGACGGATTTACAGGTGGGGCACCCCCTAGGTTGTAAGGCATTTGGAAGGTATTAGGAGGGGCATATGACGTAGTCGATTGCGCTTGTATAGGCGAACATACTGATAACTAGTCATAGGGATAGATGTGGAGGCCAAGGGTGGTTGTGTAGAAGGCACGACTAGGCTTGATGCTACCAGAGGTGGTTGGATAGTGGCAACACTAGCCAATGGATGAGTAGCCACCCTGGTGTTGATGGGTGCAAGAGTAGGCGGGATGGAGATAACTAGATTTTGGAAAGGGGTAGAACTTTGTTGAATAGTCTGTGGTTGATGGGGGGTCGAAACCCCAATGGAAGTGGGCCTAGAGATAGAAGGAGAAGCCACACTTAGAAGATTAGTCATGGGCTGATTATTAGTCGAGGCGACAGCCTGGGTGTCTATGGGCTCGACCATAGACGCTATTGATATGGCTATCGTCTTAGCTAAAGAGGTTGGCATCCCATAAATTGGGTTGCCTAAGGAGTCTCGCGTTTGACTTTGCACAAGATAATGTTGAAGGGCCTTGACATTCAGGTCAATGAACCTTTCAAAGTCTTGGTCCCCTTCGGGGACAATAGGGGGCTGAGTCGGGGTTGGTTGGGTGGGAGTTCGTTTGGTCTCTGAATGATACTCCATTAGAGGACTGGTTATGGAAGGCGAAGGCGGGACTGGTTGTTGCCTTGCGTGGTCAACAAGAGTTTTGTTTTGATTGTGTGTCAAAACCATTCACGGCAAAAAAGAGGTTTAAGTTCTAGAAATTATGTTTTTCAATCTCAAAAAACCAGAATGTGTGTCTAACAGCAAGAAAGTCGGGTTTTAAGCTTGTTGTTTTTGAGAAGAAGAATTGCTAACAGTGACCAACGTCGGTATAAAAACTGATGCCGATGAAAAAAAGTGGCTGATGTCATTCAGATAACTGATGCTGGCGAAGAAAGGTTGCCGACGTCGGTGGGAAAACTGATGTCGGTTACTGTGTTTTTCCAGAAACTCACAAAATTTGAAAATTTTTGGAAAAAAGAAGAAAACGTCCTCACTAGCTCAAAAAACCAGATAGGAACAGAAAAATAGATGAAGACAGGCAGATCCTAAATGTTAGATCCTAAGAATAAAATTTTAGAATCATGTTGGCTTATGCCTTAGAGTGTGTTTGGGAAGTTGGCTTTTAGAACGGGTCCTAGAAGAAACAATCTAAGGTTGGTTTCAAGTTAGTTTCGGTGCTCAAGATCTGTGTTAGGTTTCGTACGTGGCCTGGTGCTAAGGAGCAAGCTCCCCTCACTTCATGAGCCCAGTGATAAGCTGGTCTCGCTTAGCCAGTATATACTTCCCCTAGATTTTATCCTCTGCCAGAGAACAGAGTGGGCTTTCCCCTCGGTAGTGAAGTCCAAGTGGGATTGCCAGGATGGGTAAGGTATCTGCGAGGTGATGAAGTCCTAGTCAGGACTTGTCTCAAGTGTGTTTAGATGTTTGAGTTTGTGCAAGTGGTTAGGTTGTGTAACATAAGTGGACTACGCTTTATTCATGATGCAATTTTAATTACTAGATTTGTGGACTGAATATGCATTCAGGCATAAATGAGATGCAATAGATTTTAAGCCCAAATTGAAATATGTGTTCGGATGTAGACAAATAGAGAAGAGGTCAAAGAGTATGATTTCACTAGTCTAAGATGCAAGAAAATAAAGAAAAAGAATGATTCTTTTTAACTTTGCTGATGGTGTCTTTTCAGAGAAGATAGAAGAAAAAGATGCAAGGAGAGACCTAATGCACCTATATGAAAAGTTTGTTTTTAGAAGAAAAAGTATGAACCCAAGGAAAACTCCTAGGACCCCACCGGGCGTGCCAGAATGTTTCTAACTATTTTTCGTTTTTCCACATTCAAAGGGAATTAGAAACTAAGATAAAATGGTCAGGGGTTTGTACATACCCAGATGAAGTTTGTGCACCATTATCCAGACGTTGTAGGGACTCCTCTTTGGCTGTGGAGGATGACACATGCAGAAGAAAGAGACTTAAACAAAGAGATTGTTAGATAGATGGATGGTGGACTGCCAAGCAAAGCTCGATCCCAGAAGTGCAAAGACTTCTTTGAGGGATGACAGTCCACTTTTGATAAAAGAGAATGTTGCTAAACAGAAATAATGAAAGACTAAACAAAAGAAATAAAGGTAATGCGTACCTATATTGTGTTGTCTGCCTTCCACAGTCATCGATGTCAGTTAGTCTGCCATCGTTGGTTGGTCTAAGGTTGTCGACATCGATGAGGGAAATGGGCCTGGAGGTCGGCATCGGTCGGGGCAATGAGGCTTTAGATGAGTCTCAAGACGGGTCTCTGGGCAATGGAATGGTTTGTGGTAGTCTGAGAGTCTGTGCAGGGCTGCAGGACAATAAATAGGGTATTAGGAGGGATAAGGGGTAGAGGAATAGGGTGTCAAAAGGGGTAAGAGTATGAAAAAGGCTTTTCAGCCTTTCCAGGAGGAAGTCAAGTCTAGTCTGGTTGATAGCTGGGTCTGATTGATAATGTTATTTAGAAGTAATGAATAGAAAACTGATTGCTGAGATAATCTAAATAATTGAAATAAAACAAAAGAAGGATACTTAGCTGTGAGTGGAGAGGCAGAAGTGTAGGAGGCTATTTGCATTGTGGCTGATGCGGGAGATGTCGTGCAATCTTCAATCCAGTGTGGAATGACTGGTGCAGAACCTCTGAGCCTGGAGAGTGCTATTAAAACATTGATACCTGTAAGAAGTCGAGGAGTGAGAGAGCTTGAACCCTGTGGGAAGAGAATTCACGTTCACAGGGGTAGCAACAGAAGCAAAAATGTAGTTTTGAAGGAACTGACGTCGGTGAAACCGCCAACATCGGTTGACTACTGATCGACATCGGTGGCTGAAGAATGGGAAAAGAGGTTATTTTTAGCCTTCTGCCCATTCTTGCAACTGCCAGGTCTAAGTGTCGTTGGAAAACGGTCAAAGATGGGTTAAATGAGCGCGAGAGGATAGTGAGAGAGGTGAAATGGGGTTTAAGCAATTAAGATTTTGCATGGGGTGAGGGAGGCATCCAAAGAGAGGTATCCTAGGAGGGGTGAGGTGTTAAAGGGTTTATTAATTTAAAATAGTTAATTTATTTTAAATTAATAAGTGTGTGGGTTAGGAATGTGTAGAAGTGGACCAAGGGGACCAAGGGGGGAGTCGACCAAGGAGTAGACACGATTTCGGTGTCTACAGTTTCCTCAACAATTTGGAGTCCACCATCAAACCTTTATCGAGCATGGTGTATTTTATATCTTTATCAAATAGAAAAATTAGTCTGAGATTGGGTTTGGGGTTTAAACTACCAACATTAGTTGGCCAAGGAAAAAGAGGGCAAGAATTCCCTGATTTTGCCATCTTTATCAATTGTGGGACCTACAATTGAGTTAGTCCATATAAGAGACAAAATTTCATAGTTATGTTTTTGTTTTGGAGTTTGGACCTCCATGCCACCTTTGAAATTTTACTTCATTTTTACACATAATACTCAATCTTAGGTCATGGTCTAGGATTTGATTCTAATTTAATCCAATGAACCAAAGCTTCCACTATTATGCAATCGGTTTAGGACTATGAATGTTGGATCTATTAGAGACATTGATAGACTGCAAGTCTACCATTCATGAAGTGAACAAGTCATATGAATAAAAGGACCAGACCCATCAATGGAATAGATGTTGAACATGTTGGTGGCTCTAAAAATATAAATGGAATGATAATAATACCTATCAATGGTGTAGATTTTGAATGGATAAAATGTATCAATGGTGTAGATGTCTAAGATGTTGGTGGGTCTGATAATATACATAGAATAATAATAATAATACCTTCAGATCAGACCCATTAATGGTGTAGATGTTGAATATATTGGTGGGTCTGACAACACACATGGAATAAGAATAATACCTTAAAATTTGACAAAGTGTTTACAAAAATATATTAAAATGATACCACTACATACAAATTAAATACCATTATCTATCATCACTTGGGGAAAAAGTGCAGATGTAGTCCCTATGTAATCTCAACACTCCATTTTTCTTAGAAAAATACCTATGATACCAAGTATTAAATTTGGTTCGAGCTTACACAAATAAAACTTTGTTAAAATAAAATCCTTATAAATTAGGAGTCAAACACTAAATCTTAAATATAGACATTGAACTCCTATAAATTGAGAGCCAAACCATATTATAAACAACTGTAAAATCCCTATTCTATAGGGGTGAGTTGTTACCACAACTCATGTAAAAATAACCACACTAACAATTAAATCAATGTGATGTACTACCAAAGGAATGTTTCTAACATCATCTAGTCATAATCATTGAACCCATCACTCCTTTTTATCTGAATGAAAATAATAGAGATAATCATCCAAACACTTGTTGACCACCTTAGTATTCCAATATGATTGGAGATGATATGATAAGCTACCAGCCAATTGAGTACCCAAACATGAGAATAACTTAGTCCAAAAATCATTGGTAAATATATGATCATGATCACTTATTTATTATCTCTGGGGTCCCATGTAACTTCTGAATCATAATAATACAAGTTGTTTCTAATGTACTTGATACAAATGAATATGAAAAGTCAACAAAGTGGGAATATTTATGACTCTATCAATAGCCACCATGATGATATTTTCCCACTTTAAATTCATACATAATGTGATGAAATCCATGGAAACTTTTTCCCAACTTTGGCTGGAATAGATAGAAATTGTAAAAGACCCAAAGTCTTAATTGTATCACCCTTGTTTGTTTGACATATCATGCAATCTGCCACAAATTTTTGGACTTCTTAATTTATCCCTTCACAAAATAAAAAATTCTTGATTCTATGATAAGTCTTCAAGAAGTCAGAGTACCCACATACTACATAAGCATAGAGTTCCACAAGAACCTTAGGCTCTATGTGATAATGTAGTGGACAAAAATGTAGCGGTAAAAAACATAGCGGTAAAAATGTAGTATGATAAAAATTTAGTATAAAAAAAATGTTACGAAGATAAAACATAGCGAGGGAAAATGTAGCATTATTGGTAATGTTGCAAAAAAGTCATGAAGAGCATAATTAGGACATTTTAGTGATTATCACATTGTTTATGTATTGTCTAGTTCATTTTGGTGATATTAGTTAACATTTCATGGTGGAAAAGTAATACACAAAATTTACAAGAAAAATAAAAAGGAAAATGTGATTTTATGAGTTTGGACCTTAGTTAAAAGTTGTGTTGTCTTCGCAACATTACCAATACCACTACAGTTTTTCCTTTCTACATTTTGTCCTCACAATGTTTTTTCATATTATGTTTTGCCATACTATGTGTTTACCACTACATTATTTATCGTTATGTTTTTATTTGCTACTTTTTCATAGGATGTCGAACCTTATATTTAAATGTTTAGTTCTTACATAGATACAACTAATCCTTGTTCCATACAACATCTTCCCTCCACAAAAAATTGTCTAACATTATTGGAACTTGTTTGAGCTTTTGAATGAGTTATATATATATATATATATCATTATTCCATTATAATATTACCTTATCCACCCAATCTGCATAAAATACATACATGGAACATAACATCTCCTTTATATACTTGTCCTTCTTATATAGTGCATCGACCAATAAATTCTAGTTTCATTTCTTATATATGATCTTAAATTCATATCTTAACAAATTTGTGACCAAATAATGTTTTTATTTTGATGATAACTGTTATTTCAAGAAGTAACTTAGATTTTCATGATTTGTCTTCACATTCAAGTGTCTTCCTATTAGATATGGTCTCCATTATTTGACCACATGAAGGATAGCCATCATTTCTTTCTCATAAATGGGATTCAACAAATTATTACCTTTAGATTGGTGACTCTTAAATGCAATGAACCATCCATCTCACATGAGTATTATACCCATATCATAGCTTGAAGCATCACATTCGATAATGAAGGTTTTATAAAAAATGAGTGGCTAAAAATAGATGGGTGCACATGACCTCCTTCAACTTTTCAACTACATTAGTGGCTACCTCATTCCAATATAAGGAGTCTTTCTTCAATAAATTTGTGATTGGTGTTGGTATGTTATTATATTTTTTTACAAATTTGTTAATGTAACTCATAACCCCCTTATATTCTTGAGGGTTCTACGTAATTTCCATTATACCATGGCCTTTATCTTGTGAGTGTCTAGTTTGATGCCTTCATAAGAGAAAATATAGCCCAAGCATTCCAATTCCTTGACTCCAAAAATGCATTTGTAGTTATTTGCATAAAGTTGATGTTATTCAATATTTTAGAAAATTTGATTCAGTTGATGCAAGTGCTCCTCCAATGTTTTATGTAGATTAGTTTATAATCAATTAATACTAAGACACAAACATATAGAAATGGCTTAAATATATAATCCATTGTGCTCTGAATGTAGATGGTGCATTTATGAGGCCAAAAGGCATCACCATAAATTCATAGTGGCCTTCATGTATTATAAAATTTAATTTATTAATATCATCATCTTTGATTCTAATTTGATGATACCATGGATGAATATCTAGTTTTTTAAAAGAAATAACACCATTTAACTCATCTAGAAAACTAGCAATTATCATAATATGAAAATTATCATTGATGGTGTACTTTTTGAGTTCTTTTTAGTCTAGATACATGCATCAGGTGTCATCCCTCTTACACACCATCACACTAGAGAGGAATAAACACTCTAATAATGATGAATAATACATTCTTCCCACATATGTTGTATCTTATTCCTATTTGCACTCTTTTACATTTATGGGTGCCTATAAGGTTTTATGTTGGGAAATTGGCTCCTTGTTACTAGTTGAATGGCATTATCATATCTCTCTCAGGAGACAATACTTTTGGAGTATCCAATAAACCTACTGAGTTACCTTCTACAATTGCCTACATATTATGTAGTGTAGGCACCTTTGACTATTGTGCTCATAATGAAAACAAGTATGCCACAAACCCATCTGCACCCTTTTCAATATTATTTTGCATGTGGTTAAAACTCACCAATTATGGAAACTTTGTACACAATATTTGCAATTAAAATTTATTTCCCTCTCAATGAAAACACATGAACAACTCTTGTAAGTTTATTTCAATCACTCCCAAGGTATTGAGTCGTTAGACTCCCAACACAATTTCTACTCCACTCATGGGAAAGTTAAACATAGGTAAATATAATAACTAATTTACCATGGTGATTTTAATGCTATGGAATTTCCATAAATAGTTTATTATATCCCCATATATAATCATAACATAAAATTCATGAGATTGATAAACAAAATAATTCATTCACACATCTAAATTATTGTTGATGAAGTTATGGGTACTCCATGAGTCAATCAACACTGTCACCTTCTATTTTCTTAGGAAATCCACTACCTTGAGGTTTTGTGATATGTTAATACCTAAAGTTACAAGGTCATATATAGTTGGTTGGGGATATTTTGACTACTCGTATAGCTCATCAAAAACCTCTAATGCTACATCTTCATCCATTTCTTCTTCATTGGCACCCTCAATGTAGAAAATATTAATTTTAACACTTTTATGTCTTCAAATATATGTTATTATAAAAAATAAAACATAATCCGTTTACCCTATTTTATTTTATTTGCTAGGTTGTCAACCTAGTAGGCTGAGGGAATGATAGTGTTGGGGTGTTTTGATCTCTAATGCTAGTGAATTCTTGCCTCTTGTTGGCTAGGATTTTTTTCTATACCATGAACACCATGATAATAGAATCAGATACATTAAGAGTTTTAAATATGTATACCTCATATTATATGTGGTCCTTGAGATGACCAAGAAAAAAAAATTCAAATTTTCATCTATAATTGTCTCCACTTGCAAAGATAGGTTATAGAATTGATGAATATAATCCTAACTGACTGACCTTATTTTTTGCATCTTTTCTAATTGGATGAAGTAATTATCCATCACACTACTACTATAGTGCACCTAAAACTCTTTTCTAAAAACTAATCGAGTGACACTAAGAGCCTTATTCTAATTTTGATCACACATTGTGGATACTAGATGAATTGTTTAAGTTCTAGATATAAGGATACCATGTTAACATTATGCTTACATGGGATCTAATGTAGATTAAAAAAATACCTTTGGTTGATCTAATTGAGTGAATCCTTTTCCTCAAACGTATGCATTTATAGCTTTGGTAATGGGTTGCACATCACATAATTAGTGATATCCATAAGATAATGGTGTGCAATGTTTGGATTAGATTGGATTATCCCTTAAATCCACCTTGGTTTTTCTTATGATATTAAAAAATTATTGATGGAAGTCACAAGAGTATATAATTGTGTGTTGGTGCTAGTAATATATCATTTTATTCACATTGTATACTTTGTATATTCTCCATATATCCATGTGTGTTGTGAATATTATCATCTATATAGTGCACTTTCTCATATAGTGAAGAAAAAACCATATTATAAGTCCCACTTGACCATAAACATATATTTTTTCTCCTCTTCATTAGGTTTTTTCCTTGTCATATATGAATTCTTACCCCAACCTCTAGTTTGCAACCTTGTCATACTGAGACTTGATAGTGTATAATTTGATTTTCATATTTGGACATAATGATTTCAAAATTAGGGCAGCCTCAAATCAAAAACTTTAAATAATATATGTTAGGTTGTGGAGCTAAAAGCTTCACTGATGCAAACAAAGGAGGAGGTTGCAGAAGGGTTGCGGAGTGTCACAGACACCGACGTCGGTCAGGCCAACCGATGTCGGCAGGATAAGGCAGGAGAGCAACCGACGTCAATCAGAAGTCAGCTGGCATCGGCACCCCCCAGGCAAATAGAGATCGACGTCGGTCACCTATGTGGTTAGAGGTGCGAGTATTATGGGCAGTTAGCTAACGAACCAAGTGTTTGCATGTCAAGAGCCAATTTTAGACTAGAAGCTGTGGATCTAATTATTATAATTGGATGTCTAATTAGTGTTTGGATGAGATCTATATAATAGACTCATGGATTGTATTGTAAGTTGTTCTAGTTTGAGTTGAGCAAAGTTTGCTTCTTTTGTGTGTGAGGTGAGCAAGGGTGTTCCTCCTAGTTCCACAGCAGTACCAAGGTGGGTGCTGGATTGGAGAATCAGCAGGGTTCTTCATGTATGTATGATCTTGGTCATCAGGTGAGCATGGCTACTTTAGGAGATCTACATGGTAAGTAAGATCATTGATTTGTAGGTGTATGTGTGTGCAAGTTCAAGGTTCACAGGTGTGCAGAACCATATTGATTTGCAGGTGTGTAAAATCAGATAGGACAGCAACACAACAGGGAGCAGGATCAGGCAGGATCTACTTAGAGTATAGGTGTGTACTCAGAGCAAAGAGGAAGGCAAGGTAGTTCCTTTCATAAGTAAGATCAAATTGAGTTGCAGGTTGTTTCAGGTTCAGGGGAGATCTACTTGAAGTATGTTTGTGTACTTGGAGTGCGTGGAGCACTTGTGGAGTGCGTGGAGCACAGGTGTACTGGCAGTAGTGGATACTGGCTGGTTGGAGGTGAACACCAACTCTGTGTTTGAGTTGTGTGTTGGGACCTAAGAGAGAGAGCTTTGAGGAAAGATTTATTGTTTATGCCCTAGAGGTGTGGGAGCCCTAGAGGTGTGTAAGGAAGAAGAACTGTGGCAGCCTTCTTTGTTGTATTTCCTTTTGAAAGAGTTTTAATACAAGTTGTGTATTGTCTCTCATATTCTGTGTTATTTCTGAATTCTAGTTACTTGTTGATTCTTGTTAATTCCGCATATTAAGTTGCTTGGTAATCAATTGTGTGCTTCCATTATTTTCCCAACAAGTGGTATCAGAGCCTGGTTGTATGTTCAAGAGTCTGATACCAACAAGTGGTATTAGAGCTAAGGTTTCAGGGAGTAGGTTTTGTGTTTGGTTACAGGTCACTCTCAGGGGTTTCTGATTGAGTGGGAGTAGAGCAATGGCAGAAGAAAGTAAGCCAAGAATGGAGGAATTGAAAAGCATGAATGGTCACTTACGGTCCCATGGAAAGAAAGAGCAGGTAAAGAAATATTGTTGGTTTGTGGAAGATCAACATGAAGGAACTGAAGATGCATATGTTGCAGGTGATGTGGCACAAGATACTCTGGTATGTTTCTTGGATAAAGTAGAATCTTGTTTTATAGATTCTGTTGCCTCTTTCCATGCAGCCCCAAATAGTGGAGCTGGTGAGCCTTGCCAAAGTATTGGCAAAGGGGAAGTGAAGCTGAAATTGCAGGCGGCCAACACATGGGTGTTGAATAAGGTCATGCAAGTCCCAGGTTTGAAGATGTGGCTAATTTCTCTAGAAATGTTGGGTGATGAGAGATGCACAAGAACTCTCACAATGGATGCACTTGAATTATCTGGTGGTAAGAAAGCAGGTACTCTTTATCTACTTGCTTATATTATTAATTCTTCTTTTGTTGCAGAGATGTGGCTTTGTAGGTTTGGTCACATGAGTAAGAAAGAGATGCATGTTCTTAAGTAGAATACAGATGTGTTTGACAGGCTTAAGAACTGGAAAGCCTTGGTGTTCTTGGAGGAGATGACGGACAGAGTTCAGTGGATGAGGCTGGATACTTCTGAGCAGGGCAATTTGGACATGGGTTTTGATTCAAAGGAGCTTGCAGGTAAAAAGTCATCACTCACAGGCAAACATAGGTACCAGCATCGGTCAGGAAGAACCGGTGTCGAACAGACAGGTGCCGATGTCGATCATGTGTAGATCGAAGCTGGTGATGTCGGGCAGGGTAAGACCGATGTCAGTTAGGAGGACCGATATCAACAATAGGTAAGACCGACATCGGTCAGGAGGACCGATGTCGATAGTAGGAGACACTGACGTCGGTAGGTCGGTAGTCAGGGACAGGCACATGGGAACCGACGTCAGTCGAATGCAAACTGTGTAGTGACTGAGGTCAGTCACTGTAACAAATTTTGGGTGGACAGCAAGCTATCAAGGAGTCTCAAATGCCCATATGGAGGACTGAAGGTGGTAAGTAAGCCTCAAATTCATTGTTCCTCTTATTTATACTCATTGCTTACTGCAGAACAGGAAGGATCTAGGAAACAATGGGAGTGTGGCAGGAATATGATGCAAAACCAAGCAGAGACTTGGTAGGGTTGCCAGCAGGTATGAAAGCACAGAGACGAATGGATTCCTTAGTTGAAGAATAGAGAGAATGGACATGTGAGATGGAAGGCCAGGTCATATGGTCTTGAGGAAGCTGCAGGACAGTGGTACAGGTTTTGACAGGTGGATGACAAAGCATGGCTTTAGTCAATGTCAGGGTAACTACTATGGTTTGTCTTACCAGGTGGGTGATGATTGCAACATTATCCTGTTATTGTATGTGGATGGTATGCTAGCTAGCAGGGTTGTACATACAGGGTTTTGTTGAGCTAAGGGTAAGATTAGTTCAGTGGCATGTCATGAGGAATTTGGAGCAGCAAAATTCTTTGGCATGGGAGACTTGGAAGATCACAGATTGGTTTTGTCTCCAGTGGGAGCTGATGTGAATCAGGTGTTGGTGAGGTTCAGGATGCAGAATCGGAGCACACTAAGGGCTGGACAATTCAGTGTCTAAAATCACATGAGGTCTGGTATAGACCTGAGTTTGCCCAAGCAGTGGGTGTTGTCAGAGAGTTAGGAGCCAATTCGGGGAAGTGGGTTCTCAGATATTTGAGAGGGATCAGCAGCAGGTATACATGCAGGGTCAGGACTTCACTACATAGGTTTGTAGGCTCAGATGTGGCAGGTTACTCGGATGACAGGAGGTGCACCATAGGTTGTGTGGTGGGTGGTCATCAGGATTGATCTTAAAGAGGGATACAAGCCAGGAAATAGATTAGACGGGGTACATGTACAGGTATAGTGCAGCTATTTATCTCCAAGTGGGAGATTATTAGGTTGTGGAGCTAAAAGCTTCACTGATGCAAATAGAGGAGGAGGTTGCAGAAGGGTTGTGGAGTGTCACAGACATCGGCGTCAGTCAGGCCAACCAACATCGACAGGATAAGGTAGGAGAGAAACCGACATCGGTCAGAAGTCAGCTGGCGTCGGCACCCCCCAGGCAGACAGGGACCGACGTCGATCACCTGTGCGGCTTGAGCTATGAGTATTATGGGCACTTAGCTAACAAACCAAGTGTTTGCATGTCAAGAGCCAATTTTAGACTAGAAGCTGCGGATCTAATTATTGTAATTGGATGTCTAATTATTGTTTGGATGAGATCTATATAATAGACTCATGGATTGTATTGTAAGTTGTTCTAGTTTGAGTTGAGCAAAGTTTGCTTCTTCTGTGTGTGAGGTGAGCAAGGGTGTTCCTCCTAGTTCCACAGCAGTACCAAGGTGGGTGCTGGATTGGAGAATCAGCAGGGTTCTTCATGTATGTATGATCTTGGTCATCAGGTGAGCATGGCTACTTTAGGAGATCTACATGGTAAGTAAGATCATTGATCTACAGGTGTATGTGTGTGTAAGGTCAAGGTTCATAGGTGTGCAGAACTAGATTGATTTGTAGGTGTGCAAGATCAGATAGGACAACAACACAATAGGGAGAAGGATCAAGCAAGATCTACTTAGAGTACAGGTCTGTACTCAGAGCAAAGAGGAAGGCAAGGTAGTTCCTTCCATAAGTAAGATCAGATTGAGTTGCAGATTGTTGCAGGTTCAGGGGAGATCTACTTGAAGTATGTTTGTGTACTTGGAGTGCATGGACCACTTGTGGAGTGCATGGAGCACAGGTGTACTGGCAGTAGTGGATACTGGCTGGTTGGAGGTGAACACCAACTTTGTGTTTGAGTTGTGTGTTGGGACCTAAGAGAGAGAGCTTTAAGGGAAGATTTACTGTTTATACCCTAGAGGTGTGGGAGCCCTAGAGGTGTGTAAGGAAGAAGAACTGTGGCAGCCTTCTTTTTTGTATTTCCTTCTGAAAGAGTTTTAATACAAGTTGTGTATTGTCTCTCATATTCTGTGTTATTTTTGAATTCTAGTTACTTGTTGATTCTGGTTAATTCCGCATATTAAGTTGCTTGGTAATCAATTGTGTGCTTTCGTTATTTTCCCAACAATATACCCCTTCTTTTTTTTTGAAAGCTTTCTGAAAATGTAAAGAATTTAGAATAATTCCAAAAGTTGTGACCTGTAAAGCAGGTTTATTAAAACTTCTAAAGTTGAAATAAATCACATAAAATTAATTTTAAAAAATATTAAAATTGGATAGTAGCTTCCTTGAATAACTCTATAAATTTCGTATATATCTTATAAAAATTCACACTGGTTTACAAGATATAGGTGGTTCTTCAATAGGAGTTCAACCACACTTTTACATAAACCAAAGCTCTAATACCACTTGTAATGAATTAAAATACCACTTGATTAGAATAAAATTAGTATATCACAATATGATTGAAATAATAGAAATTTTTTTGAATAAATGATGATCTAATTTGTGTGGGAAATATTCATAGTCTTACATTAAATGTTTGAATCCTAACAACTACCTCCTATATATACCCTAATTATACAATGTTGAATCCTTATGTTGACTCTAACACAAATATAAATATAAATATTTAACTTGATTAAAGGTTATCCTAGCCATAAGTTAGCCATACAAATCCTAATAAATAATATAGATAAAGGGTGTAGTAGTTTAATTTTGAATTAATTGATCATTCCCTTTATGTAGTTACTTATACCACTTGATGTACTAATATTCATAAACATTATTAGGTTATAAGTATTTTATGGATAAATGCATATTGGTAATATTGTATCACAATGTAACATATTTACAAATGAAACATTATAACTAGATATACATAGGTGTTAAAAAAATCATACTTAATTGAAATAAACAATATTTTTTATTATAGTAATAAATGAAAAGAGGGGGATTTAAAAGAATATATAATTTGTCATAAATATGAAGACTTGTTAGAAACATATAGTTCAAAATAGGACCAAATAATAAGGCAAAAAAAACCCCAAAAAAACATAGTGAAGAAAAATTGTCTTTAGTGCACTCTCTCAAAAACATCAAATAATGGTTTTGTAAATTTGCACGCATGTAAAACATGTTTTGACTACATTTTTTTATAACCTAAGGACTTGAAAACGTTGATCACTTCTCTAAACATATATGCCAATCCATAATAAATTGATCTCTTTCTATAAAACCCTAACAAAACATTAAATACTATAAAAAAATGGAGGATGTATTTCATGGCTTGTGTTATCCTTATATTATAACTAGGCCCAAAGCAAGGAAAAAAATCAACAATAAACACTCAATACATGTCATCAAACAACATGATGAGCATAGGGATTAATCTTATATGAATGAATGCATGATGAGTAAATAAATGCTTCAAATTTTTCTTTAGCACTAATCTAAATGCTCAAATAAATTGGTCTTGCTCTTTCATGATAGGTTACTTTAATAAATGTGTGGTTATTCCTTATCGTTGATGTCATACATGCACTAATGTACCAATGTATTTACAAAACTCTTAAATTCAAATTAGGACCCCATTGGCATGCAAGTTAAAATATATCAAGGGAAAGGTAACACATCAAGAATATGAGGCAAAAGAGGCCCTAAACAAGGGCCACAAGATCCCTCCCTAGAACCATACAGTGTATGGTTATTGAAAATGACCCATAAACTAAGAAAATAATGTAATTAAGGAGAGAGAATTAAGAAAGAGAGGAATGAGGGGAAAGGAATATGGGACAACCAAAAACACTTGTAGACACCTAATTTATATACAAAACCCCTTTATATTAGGTATTTCCCATGTTTTATCACACTTGGTCCATGTGCACACATTTGGCTATTTTTGGTACACTTTTCTCTTGGGTTGGGGCTTGTATCATCATTCCCCAAATTAGGTATTCCTCATAACTTGAAAAAAAAATCGCCTTCATCCAATGATAATATGTCCATTCAATCAATTATGTCTGATAACCTATAATTTGACTATGCATTTACCTTTATATGACCCCAAAATGTCCAAAAATATATTTCAAGGTATTTTCCTAAGCCCTAATCGGCCCATATAATTGTTCCGTTAATTTATGGGTCATTTATACCTTGATTTTTTTCTTTTAATATATTTTTTTGGTCAACCCATGTGTATGTATTCCCTTAAGGAGACTATATTTACAATGTACCCTTATTCATTTAATTATCTACTCTTTTCATCTAAATGTCTTATAATTCAAGTATATCATGAGTATTTTATCGATTCTTATGAAGAGGTCTTGACACATTATCAAGGATTTTTCACATTTATGTAATTATGACCTCATCTATATAGTGCCAAAGTATTATGTCAAAATAAGGTTATGGCAGAAGCATGTAGTTACATTTCATTGTCTAAGAGATGAGGTGAACCCCTCTCTCACTTGTGTTAGGAACATACTCACATGCACAAGAGAACTACCTTGACTCTGATTCCATACATATGGGATGTGTAACTGCAACTCATTAAGAGGTTATCTAAGTTATCTAATTTTCACACACACTTTTGTTGCAACATTTTTCATGATTAGGTCAAAGATCAAAGAAGGGAAAAAAAAAACTGAAGCTACAATCTTATTTATCATTAGTCTATACAATGCCTCCATATATTTTAGGAATTAAATATGATAAGAGTAAACAATTAATGACAAGGTATAAAATTGATATGAATAGGGGTACATAATTAGCAACCTATCAAATTTTTAGGTACATAATCAGTTTTTCATCAATTATCTACCAGTGAAATTTAGAATTCATATTGTTAGGGTAAAATCATAGTCTACTCTAATTTTAGATTTCAATCTCAAAGTTTCATAATCCTTCCCATGTGTGTCGGTTCTATTGTTATTATTTTTCTTGATCATCAAGTTGTTTTATTTTTCTATATTTTAGTATTTAAAGTAGGTTTGATTTTTATTTTGTAATACATTATCATAGATATAGCGTGTGCCCTATTTTAAATCCATTATGCGTAGTGTTATTTTCATTATACATTAAATAATTAAAACAATAGGAAACATGTGCTAACAAAATCCTAATATGAATTGATAATTGAAAAACACCTAATTACCCTAGAATAATATAATTATATAACTAATAGCCATCCTCATACCAAAATTAGATGTATACATAATGCCCCACTTTGATATGTGTGCATGCATACATATAAATTTAAAATAAAAATAAAAATGGGGAAGATACAACCAAGATTCCACACTCTTGAAGATAATACAACAACTATAACACTCTTGTAGACCTAAAAAAGGACATGTGCATGTGGATAGATGCCAAAAAAAATCAATGACATGCTAGAATAAATATAAGGAGAATTGAAAGTAATACACCTAGTTTTGGTTGGTGGTCTGATAGAGATCCTATTATGAATCATCAACTTCTTTGAATCTATGTGAGTGTCATGTGAGTCGTTCAAGAAGAACTTATGAATGAAGAAGTGTTTACAATAATATCATGTTGAAATAAAAAATATATAAATTAGAAATGATACATTTGGTATGGTTGAAAAATGAGAGGTTCTCCTATATCAACTCCTTGCACCTTAAAATATGTGCCAAATAAGAATTCCATTATAGAAATATAAGTCTCAAAACTTGTAATAAATCATGCATTCACATGTGATTACAAAGTTTAGCGCCAAAAATTCAAATCCAAATGAATATGTTGTAATGTAAAAGAGAGTAGGGTTAAGAAATGTCTTGAAGATATCTCGTGATGGAAACAAGTTTCATGTGTTGATTATATCTTGAACCAACAATTTGTCGATGTCCTCACATAGAGGAGAAAAATAATGTAGAAATGTCTTGAGTCATAGAGTATATAATCTTTGCCCCTTTTATATAAGGGATAAAATAGTGAAACACTTATCTTAAAATAAATTATTACATGCATCATGTATAAGCTATGAAATACAAGTGTTGATGTCTAACATAGTTAAATATCACCATAAAAGATTTATGTCATAGATAAATTACCCAAAATGCATCTATAATATAGACTATATAAGTATATGCATAATATGCCTCAAGTAGGAAAAATATAAACAAGGTAATCACATTATGTGAGGTTTTTTAGAACACATACATAACCTTCCTATGCCACTAGTATGAGCCTAACAAATAACACTCACTTCTTATGTCAACCTATCACTCAATAATTCACATGTGGTATAATGAGATTCCTAAGTCTCATTAATGAAGATGTAAATGTGATCCACACCATGGGGTTTATGACCAAGTGTGCAAGGAAAAACCAAGTATGGTTGTGCATAGTGAATGGGAGAGATGTAATTAGATAGAATAATCAATGCACTTTAAATGAATCAAAATTATTAATTTTCAATAAATGATACTTCTATTTGATATGAAAGAATAAGGAAAATGGTATAATGTGTTATAGTGTGTGTGTGTTATAGATTATATATGCATAACATGTTATCTATGTTATTATTGTGTATTACATCAACCCCTAGATGGATGCATATCTTACATATTTATATAATAATAATACATGAGCAGTCACAACTACTATTGGTTAAAAGAAGACAATTACAATTTATTTCATCTTCCTTGTTGGGCAACAATTAAACTTCCAAGATGTTGTTGACTAATGGTCCAACTAACATATTATTGGTTGGAAAGTTCCAGCTGACAAGCCATGCAATTGGAGTATGTTGACATGTGGATGTGTTGGAGTGAATACAAGTGTGGGCACATGAGTCTACAAGCATGTGCCAGTGAGACACATATAACTACAAGCTAAGGAGTGCACAGGATACGATTGGGGGTGATCTCGGCATAAATGTCTATGATCAAGTATGAGACTTATTCATAGGAGTGAAATCAAGCTTTAGGAAGAGGAGTGTATAGTATTGCACAGAAGGTCCAAACTATGAGAAGGAAAATAACAAAGAAGCATATTTTATTACACAGGATATGAGCAATATCATTCACACATTATTTAAAATTAATGATCTCCATTTTGTCGATGTGAAGCTAAGAGAACTCCACTTGAAGTTATATAGAGTTGTACCACATATCTTGATTAGTGTATTGGTTAACCTTGACCACTCATTAAAGTTGATGTGTTCTATGGTGGGTGTATATATCTGTCACTTCAATGATTCGGTCCTTCTCTACTGGATACAAATGTTTGAAATTCAAATCAAAGTGATGTTGTGTTATCATTGGCTCAATAAGTGGTGGAGTGTAAGTCTTGAGAAGTTCCACATTGAATATTCGGTACATGCCCAAGTATGGAAGTAGATCAAGAATGAAGGTATTCTCACCAGCTACACACAAGATGGTGTAAGGACCATAATGCAAAGGCTTGATCTTTCTATGTAAACCTTTGAAGTGATCCTTATGAAGATATGACCATACTTTATCACCAACATAGAATGTATGAGATGTGTGATGTGTGTCATGGTGCTCTCTATACTTTGTTTGTGTGCAAGACAGAATGTGTTAAACTTACATAATGAACAGATTAGATGTTGTGTAAAAACTTCTCAGCTTTGTCCACTTCATGTTCTTGTGTACGTGACTCTATGTCAGCTAGTGCACTTTAGGATATGTCTAGAGATTCCAAAGATTAAAACCAAGGCATGTCTGGAATATATTATGCCTTGTAGAGTTGTGAATCACTTTGTTGTAAGCATGTTGAATGTATAAAATATTTTAATCATAGATGTGATCATGAGCACGATTGTACATTCATAAAAGATGAATAAGTGTGTGATTGATAGCTAATGTTTTCCCATCTGACTATGGATGAATATTCATTAACCAATCTAGTTGCATTCCCATCAATCCCCAAAATGCTTGCCAAAAGTGAATTATAAATCATGGATCCCAGCTAGAAATGATAGATGTTGGGAGCCCAAAGTGAAACCAAACATGGTTAAATAAGGATTTTTTAGTGTTAACTACGTCAATGTCTTACAAGAAACTATGATGGACATCTTTGAGAGCCTATCCACTATGATAAACACAACATCATGCTAACATTTAGTCATATGTAACACGGTCATGAAATCCATGCTGATATATTCACATGGCCTAGATGGAGTTAGTAGAGGTGTATAAATTCCTATCTTTCTATTTATGAGCTTGGTGATGTAACAAGGAATACAAGACTTGATGTGACACTACACATTTGTGTGCATATGAAATCACGAGAAGTGCAATTACAATGTGGGTAGAGTCTTTATCACATAGAAGTGTCTTAAAATCTTAGTGTAGTATACCTACTAGATGAGCCATTGGTGAGGTATGTCATTAGAAACACAGAGATTCTTGAGCTTGTAGATAATTTGGAATAACAATTAGAACTCCATAACTTTTTTACCTTACTCTAGGTTGTTGTAAGTGTCTGTGAAATCTTGATCAACTGAGTAGAGGGATACCCAATATTTGAATTTGTGGTTACACATATCCAATACTATGATGTGCATGCAAAATGATAGTTAGCTAAGATAATATTTTGTTTTGTTGTCCTTCCTTCTAAGTTTGTCGGTAGCCATATTAGCATTTATCCAATGCCAAAGAGTTTGTACTTTATTCATAACATTTGTGACCCCCATGAAAAAATAACCTAGCCACATATTAAAATAAAGCTCTCAAGTGGTGAAGACATGGGCGTGACAAAAACATGCCATGTATTTCAATCTCAATTGACATAGTAAAGACAAAATATGACAAGAATACATTTGGAGAAGTGCAAAAATATAACAAAACTAGAAAATATAACACACCTACATGCTAAAAAATATCATTCAAAGGTTAACAAACATTTGGTGACTCACTCCGACCTAATAAAAATCCACCATGTCTATTAATATTATTAGACATGGTAAATATGGAATCTCAAAGAAGAATCATATCTTAGCAAAGACACACTACATGGTTATGCCATGTAGTAATGAAAAACATAAATATGAAAGCATTCAAATCTAAGCACACATAGTGTAGTCAATTGAAAAGATAAGAAAACATGAAAGTCTCAACTGACCTGCAGACTTCATTTAAAGGCATTTATCAGCTTGAAGGATTTCCTCGACTCTGTGACTACATTACAATGAAAACTTGTCATGCATACTAAACATGCATTACATGTCAAATTATAGTGTCTGTGAGAATGAGTTCATAATGTGAATAGGTTGGCCACTAATAAACTAGTAAATAAGATAATTGTGATCTCCTTATTGAGTACTCAGTTATGAGAAAACAAATCCATGTAGTGTAACTACATCTAAGAGATTGATTGCAAGGGAAAATAACCGTGAGACTATGATCTCCTTTGGCAATCACAGAAATGAACACAGTGGTATTTAGGACACTTAATACATAGAGTCTCATATTTATATAAGTACATAATTGCATCTAAAGGCAGACTCAAAAAGGTTTCAACTTAGTTTATAATGTTGGTGGCCACAACCATAGCATACAAAGAATATAAATTATAGAGTAACTAAATTTGTATAATAAAATTAATTTTAAACATCATCAAGCCCAAAATACTTTAGTAACTCCAACACAATTTCAATAAACACATAGAAACAAGACATAGTTAGTGTTTACAATCTTTATCAATAAAAAGAATTCAAATAAAATGGTCATGATTTTGTTATCCATGAGAAGTGAATTGTTAACACCTATAAAAATGTTCTTACCTCTAGGATTTTTACTGAGGCTAGTTCCTTAGGTGCTTCATTTTAGCTCTTGATTCCCACACTAAAATCTACTATTGGCTAAGGAAAAGGGATAAGAGAATAACATGAAAATAAATCTAAGCTAAGGGAGGTGATGCACCAAAATAAATGATCCACTTGGTCTAGGAAATGACACTAATTTAGCATAAGATAAATTTGATTACACAACCTCACAAACAGCTAATTTGCATAAGTATTTCATAAACTACGCTCATTGAACCATACATGAAGCAAAGAGGGATTTTTAAATCCACACTAAGCATCCATTAATGACAAAAAAAGCTCAATTCTAGACCTGAAACTAACTAAAAAACACCTAAAAATAGGCAAAAAATAAGGACAATGAGTTTAGAAGGACACTTCTTCACAACGCCATTGTACACAAGCTAACTTAACATGATTTTTAGATAAAGAGATAGGTAAAAAGTAATCTTTATTGCTTCAAAATCTCTATTACAAAGTGATTTTTTGTAGAGTAATTTTATCTCCAATTCAGGTATTTATATCTTGGCTCCAAGGCCTCTATTTATAACAAAAAAGGGGGAAAAGAAGATGGGAAGAGGGGAGAAATCATTGATGACTAGGATCCCTATCATTGTCCTCCCTTGTGCCACTAAATGCACTGCTTAGGATCACTGAACAACTTTCTCGATTCCCTCCTACCTTCAAGTCTCTCTTTAGCATATCTAAAGAGCCATGTTACGAGTAACTGAATGTTGCTTCCTTGCACAGTTGAAATGATCCTTATATTTAAAATGACATGTTCACTTTCACTTTCACATGTCCTGATAAAGAAGATGAGGTCTCCATGTGTTGCTAATATGGTCAAACCATATTGCCTTTATGTTTGAATGGCCATTTGTTGAGAGAGGGAGCCATGTTGAAGGATGAAGGCCTTCATTAAATTCTTAATGACCATCTCTCACCAATCGTTTCGACTCCCTTTTGCATTGATTGGTCATTGGACATTGCCTTGGATCCTTGACCTACACCATGGATCTTTCCATCATGGATGCCTATGGATCATCGATCTCCCTATCAGCTGGGTGCCTTTTGTGCCACTTGGCAGCCTCTCATTTTTCCTTTTTATGACTCTTATGCATTGTCGATCCTTAGAACATGCCATTGGACTAAGCATATTTAGTCAAGCAGGGTTAGAAACCTAATTTACTCTTTAGTGTGTAATTTGGGTTTTCAAATTTACTTGACTTATGAAGCTTTTCAAGCTAAGTCATTGAATAATCCCAATTTACTCTATGCAGAGAAACTTAGGCTTGTTGATCTCTCCAACTTTGGACTCTGTCTGTGGGCTCCTTTGTTCTTCGAGATCTATTTGTCTCAGGCAAATATCTTAAAGGAATTCCTTGGGATAATTTGTCTGAAGGAATTCCTTGGGATAATTTGTCTGAAGGAATTCCTTCAAATTTTTTGTTCGAAGCTTCCTTCTTGATTTCTTCCTTCAGAATTTGCCTTCCAAATTTTTCAAAATGGACTTACCTGAAGGGTGAGAGACCCTTTGGGATTTTTGTATGTCCCTTAGGACTTCTGAAAATGGTCCTCCTAAAGGGAAAGATACCCTTTAGGAATTTTGAAATGGTCCTTTTGAAGGGTAACATACCCTTTGGGAAACTTGCAACTATCCACTTGGAGAAGGAAATGCCCTTTGGATTTGTCAATGACCTTTGGAGTATTCTTTAAAGAAGACTTGTCCCTTAAAAAACTCGAGGAGCACTATTTTTTGAGACCAAATTAGGTTTGTCAAGCCCCTTTACTTATTTTTGGATTTTGACTGCTCATAAATTATGAAGTAATTGAGTAGTGCTCCGTAGAGAACTTGAAATACACTACCCATGAGTAATTCAGGTTCATAAACCTAAATTACTTCTACTTATAAAACATTTAGAAGTCAAGCATCGTTGGAAACCCAATTTACATTATGTCCTCAGAAACCCGAAGTCTTGCAACTTTGAAAGCCCAAAGACTTCTTCTTTGGAGAACCTAAAGTTGTCTGAACTTGCCATTTTTGCTTGAATGTCCACCTTCTCACACTCGGGCAAAATTTTGGTATGTGGGCCAAAAAAGGCCAACATTTTTTGTGACTAATAGGGAATCATGCCTACCATTCTTGAGAACCCATCTCATTTGCTTCATTCGATCCATTGGGCATGGAGTCACTACTTTTGTACAAAGCTGGCTTTATCTATAAATTTCCCTTGAAGCAACAAGAACAACCAAAATGAAACAAACTATGCCCAAGGCACTTAGGGAAGGGAGAACACTCAACTAAAATAGATGTGCACAAGGCACTTAGAGAGAAACATGAAAATCTATGCAAAATGTACAATAACATATACAACAACTACAAACCCTTAATAGCAGGGCTTCAGATGAATCTCTTTGACTGGGATGGGTAATACCTCTCTGTCTAATTGGGTGAGCTGGAAGGCATTATGTTATTTGCATCCATGGATTAAATAAGGGCCACTCCACAAGATGTCAAACATGGTATGGTTACCTGGTTTGGCCCTATTTGAATCCCATTCGAGAACCAAGTCTCCCTCCTTGAAGTCCCTTATTGTGGCTCTCTTGTCAAAATCTTTCTTAACCTAAGCTTGATGTGACTCTAGCATCTTCATTGCAAGGTCTCTTGTCTCCTTGAGTTCTATGAGTTTTGATAATCTCACATTCATGGGTTCATCTTCTAGTAACTCTAGTTGATGGGATAGTTCTAATGCAGGTAGCTCAAGAGAAATGGGTAGATTGGCCTCCCTTCCATATACTATAATATATGGAGAATTGCCAACCATAGCTTTAGGAGTTACCTTGTCAGCCCACAAGGTTATCTTTAAATTGGTGTGCCACGTCCTCTGGTTCTCCTCCATAGTCTTCTTGATGATCCTCAACAAATTTTTATTCGTGGACTCAACCAACCCATTTCTTTGAGGATAATAATTGGAGGAAGTGTTGAGCTAGATGCCCATCTTGAGATCCCATTTGCTTGTTTTTAGACCAAGAAAAGCTAATACATTATCAAAGATGATAGTGGATGGAACACCAAACCTGGTCACAATGCTATCATATAAATCTAAGACTGTACTTTCATTAGTTTACTTCAATGCAATCGATTTTACCCATCTGGTAAAGTAATCAATTATGGTAAGCACCCACTTATGCCCCATACTTTATGGGGGGTTGATCACTCCAATGAAATCCAAACCCCACTGCATGAATGGTTGTTGTACTTGAATTAGGTTGAGAGGAAAAGCTGCTAACCTTTGCTTACCCATAAATAGAGCACATACCTGACAATTCCTCATCCATGCATAAACATCCTTGAAGAGGTTGGGCTAGTAATAGCCAGCCCTCATTATCTTTGATGCTATAGTCCTAGGTGCAAAATGACCTCCTACAAGACCATCATGGAAATGATCCAGAAGCTTGGCCACTTGGTCATCATCTGTGCACCTTAGGAGATACCATTGAGTTCCCTTCTCAATAAAATCCCATCAACCAATGCATAAGGTATGGACTGAAGTCTGAAATACCTTTTTTTTGCTTTGTCCATACCTTGAGGGTACTCACCAGTTAGCAGAAAGTGCATCATATCATGGATTCAACTAATGTGAGGTGGAGGTGTATCTATTTGTGGGTTATCTTGTGTTACCAATATGACCTCTTTGTCTTCATGAAGGTCATTGACCATATGCTCGCATAATCCTTTACCTCTTACTAGCTTAGTGACCTTGATCTCCACATCATACTCCATGACCTTAGTAATCTAACTAGCTCTCTTTTTGTTCAAGTCTTTGTTGAGAAGGAAGTCCCTCACTCTAGGATGAGACACCATAAGGTACATTTTGTTGTTGGAGAGCATTGGCCTAAAAAATTTTAGGCTTTTTACTGCTGCAAGGACTTGATTTTCTATAAAAGTATACCTCACCTCATACCCCTCAAGCCCCTGACTGAAAAATGCTATTGGATGCTCAAGTCCTTCACCATTCCTTTGCATCAGCATAGATGATATATTATCAATATTGGAAAAAGCATACAATATGAAGTCCCTTGAGAAATTAGGATTTATAAGTGTGGGTGCTTGAGCAATGGCTTGTTTGATAACTTCAAATGCCAATTTACCTTCATTGACCAAGTGAACACTTAGTTTTTCTTCAGCATAGTAGTGATGGGCTTGACCAAGTTTGCAAAACTAGGTATAAATCTCCTCACAAATTTTATCTTCCCAAGGAAACTTTGTAGTCCCTTATTATGCTTGGGTAACGATAAGGCCAAGATGGCACTTATTCTATCAGGATCAATGGATAACCCTTCTTTTGAAATGATGTGGCCCAGTAGCTTGCCTTTATGAATGACAAACATGCACTTCTTGGGATTCAATGAGATCCTATATTCCCTGCATCTCTCAAAAATCAGCCTCAAGTGGTCCAAGTATTCGCTGGCATTCTTGGAGAATATTTTGATGTCATCTAAGTATACCAGCACCATTTTATTTAGTAGCCCTTAGAAATCCATGTCCATGGCTCTTTGGAAATTTGTGCCAGCATTTGGCAAACCAATAGGCAACTTTTGGTACACATACATGCCCCATTTGGTGGTGAAGGTAGTCTTGTACCGATCTTCATCTTTTACTAATACGTGATTGTAGCTTGAATATCCATCCAACATAGAAAAGCATTCTGACCCTATAACTACTTGGAGAAGTTGTTCCATGGATGGTAGAGGGTAGTGGTCCTTCAAAGAGACTTTGTTCAAATCTTTGAAGTCAACACATAGCCTAATTTCCCCATTCTTCTTCCTTGCAATCACCAAATTGGCTACCCATGATAAATGCTTGATGGGAAAGATGATCCTAGATTCGATCAACTTGGTTAACTCTTCCCTCATCAGCTCTTCTATCTTAGGGTTGATAGGCCTTTACTTTTACTTTACATGCTTAGCATTAGCCTCCAATTCTATGGTATGATGGACTTACTTCAGATCAAAACCTTTCAAGTCATTGTACTCTCAAGAAAAAATTCTACATATTCCTAGCAAAGTGCTTTGAAAGTGTGCCTCTTATCCTTGTTGCTTACCTCCTCAAGCTTGAGAAGCTTATCCTTGAAGATGAGGACTCTCTCATATTAATTTTCATTAGTAGACATTACTGCCTTTTCCTTTCTCACATGGTCCCCTTCATGAAAAAGGCCTTTAATTGTAACCAACCCCTTAAGAATCTTGTTTGACCTTAGTTGAATAATCTGATCCTCGTATTGATGTTGTAATTTACCCTAATTGGTGGAAGAGAACTCAGCTTCCTATTATAAGAAACAAGCAATTTGTTTATCACTTTTGAAAACCTACCAGTGGGCTTCATTATCTGGTACTGATAGCCTCACCACCACCTTGACATGTGGATAAACCTTGACTTATTTCAGCTCACTTGGTATGTCAAACTAAGCTTCCATGGCTACAAACCTGTCAACATGCTAGTTCTGATTTCTTGGGATAGCTTAAATGTCAAAAGCTTCAAAATATTCAAATAGGTCCCACACTCTATTTTTGTAATACCTCATCAAAAGATTCTTTGTAACATTCTAGCCTCTGATCTGGTTTACTACAAGATCACTATCCCCATAAGCTTGTAGCATTTTGATTCCTCTTTTATTGGCCCATTGAAGGCCATGGATCAAACCTTCATATTCTACTACATTTGAAGATAAACTAAAATGGAACTTATAGGAGGAGAAAAGCTTATTACCTGAGGGGGAAACAAACATTGCCCCAACACCTACACCATTATTACTCCTTGAGTCATTAAAGAACAACTTCCATATACCATTGGGGTCTTCTTTAGGTCCAATGAGGGCAGGCATGTGTTGATTCTCTTCATGCAACAAATAAACACCCATATCTCTTTCCTCAACACCTTCTAAAGGGTTGAAAAATTGGTTATCTCCCCATAGCTCATCCAAGAACAAGTCTAGAACAACTTCAAGATGAGTGTTTAGCTACTGACCAACTATAAACTCATCCTCATCAAGGATAGTATAATTGAGGTTTATGTTATCTAGCTGATGGGGTTCAATATGGAATTGTGCCATGGGTTTAGCCTTGATTGAGACCTTAGTCTCATACCTTATTCTAAATTCCATGTAAGACCAATATACTATGAGACAACCCCCAATTTTGGTTGTGAATTCTCTAGAATGACACAACACAAAGTGAGGAGTGATGTTAAGGATCATCACAAATTACACTGTTAAAACACTAAGACAAGCATGCAGGGTTAAAATCAAATCCTTGATGATACTTGATGGCTTTGTGTAAGAACCATCAAGCTGTAGGACTCCTTTGGTGTGCAACTCATATTTGAGGTTCAATTGATCAGCTATAGACTTTGACATGACTGAAGTGTTATCCCCACTATCTACCAAGCAATTGTGCACTAAGGAATCATTGATGATTAATGAAATGTAGAATGGAGGGGGCTTGGTCACATTACTTGACCTTTCTCTCAAAGGACTCTTGGTTACATTAGTGAAGACCTTAGCTTCCTTACATGGTTGTTTACCTACAGTTTTCATAACACTCATCTTGGATAAACCTTCTTAAAGGATATCCACTTGATCAGGCATGGAAATCATGTCCCACATCGGTACACTTACATTGTATTTCTTCATTTGCTCCACAATGTTTATTGGCATACCACCAGCCTTTTCTTGGGTTTTGGGAGCTACTGTCATTAGCTTTATCAATGAAGGAGTGGTGATAAGAGGTTCTTTGAAATTTTCCTGATTGTCACCCATATTCCTTCTCTTGAATCTTGTGTTTACTAAGACTGGGACATGAGCCAGACTAAGGGTGGCCTATTGATTATATGTATATCACTCCTTTTACTCACTAATGACCATTAAGGCTTCCAGTTGGTTTGACCCCTGATCTGAGCCTTGTTCTTGTGGAGGTTGCTCCTGCTTTGTCATCATGGGCACCTTTGTGCTTTGGGCCATAAGAGTTTGGTTGTACCCATAAGCAATAACTTACTACCATTGGTCATTAAATGCCTAGTTAGAGCCATTAGTTGGGACCATGGATAGCACAAAAGAATGATTCCAAGGTATTGTCCCTTCAGCCTCCTGAGCCATATTGTTTTGAATCAAAACTAAGGATTTGGAAGGGCTTACAACATTCAAATTATAATTATGCTTTCTAGCATAATTAGGTTGCCTCTATCCTTAGAAATTTCCTTTGTAGGGTGGCCTATTTTCTTGATAAGACTGTTGTTGAGTCTGGTATGGAGTATGATATGGCTTATTTTAAGCTTGCTACCTCTTGACATTGACCACATAATTCCCCAAAGATTGGAGCATGCTTTTTAGTTCCAAGTAATTCTTTTGCTCTTGGGAGTCATTGGATCCATTAGTGGAGTCCCCCTCTTGCTTTAGTGAAGGCACAATAACAATCATTAGAATTGGAAGTATAACATCAAGTGGAGTAATGACTACAAGAGGTGGTTTGATCTTTAGGAAAAGAGGCATTGGGGGTCTAGGAGTAAGCTTACCCACCTAAACCAAGCATTTTTTTGCTTTAATGGCCACCTCATATGTATCTGGCAGTATGTCCCCTCCCATGGATTGGATCATTACAACTATATCATTATTTAGAGACTTTAGATAATATAAGAAAATAAAAATTGGGGACGGTCTAACAGTGGCTGGAATTCTATCCCAAGCCTTCTAGAATCTCATGTTGAAGTCTTTCATGACTTCATGGGGAGATCTCTTGATTGTGGTCAACTATTCTGCAAGTCATAAATGATCACTCTTATCTACCAACCTCTTACACAAGGTTGTTCCTAACTGGTCCCATGATTGGATAGAGTAAGGAACTAGACCCCTATACCAATCTAACACCTTTCCCTTGAAGGATACAACCAATATCCTAATAATTACATTTATTATTGTGACATTATGGATGTTGCAAAAATTGACTATGTCTATTATGTGTTCATTAGGAGTTACATCTTGTTCTCTTGTGTAATATGGGACACTTTTGAGAGTTGTTACTAGTATAGGGTCATAATGTGGCAAATTCAAAGGACTTTGGCTGCTGAAACCCACAAAATCTCTTTGGGGAATAATGGTAGCAAGAGGGGCTAACAAGGATCTTCTCATGTAGGTATTCCTTATGACTAGTTTAGGAAAGTAGTTTCTTATGTAAGGGTGAGTATGGGCAAACCTCAACCTTCTTATTGAGTTTAAAGGTAATTCAACAAACTCAAAAGGAATACCTATAAAAGTCGATCTTGTAGCCACCTTTGGCATGAAAGATAGCTACTGCTCTACCACTAGATAGCTGGTTATTCCTTGGAATCCCCAGATGCTGGAAGATAAAAGCTACCACTGCTACAAATTGATCAAAGCAACATCAAACTTAACGAATCTTTCATAAAAATGGAAATGAAAATGGTAGTGGGTCCCACTGGGCATGCCAAAACTTTTATAGCTTGGAATTGCACCCTTGTGAGAGAGTTCTTCAGGCTCTCTCACTTCCAGCTACATGCATGGGGACAACCTCAAGATGTGGGTATCCTATGGTCAGGTTGAACCTATAGGCTTCTTAATGAGGCTAGTTCCTCAGGTGCTTCATTTTATCTCTTGTTTCCCACACTAAAATCTACTATTGGCTAAGGAAAAGGGATACCAGAATAACATGAAAAGAAATCTAAGCTAAGGGAGGTGATGCACCAAAAGAAATGATCCACTTGGACTGGGAAATGACACTAATTCACCATAATATAAATTTGATTACACAACCTCACAAGTAGTTAATTTGCATAAGTATTTCGTAAACTAGGCTCACTGAACCATACACAAAGCAAAGAGGGATTTCTAAATCCACACTAAGCATCCATTAATGGTGGAAAGAGCTCAAGTCCAGACCTACAAATAAATAAAAAACACCTAAATTAGGCAATAAATAAGGACAATGAGTTTAGAAAGACACTTATTCACAATGTCATTGTACACAAGCTAACTCAACATGATTTTCAGACAAAGAGATAGGTAAAAAGTAATCTTTATTGCTTCAAAATGTCTATTACAAAGTGATTTTTTGTAGAATAATTTTATCAACAGTCTGGGGATTTATCTCTTGGCTCTAAGGCCTATATTTATAATAGAGAAGGGGGAAAATAAGATGGGAAGAGGGAAGAAGTCATTGATGATTGGGATCCCTATCATCGTCCTCCCTTGTGCCACTAAATGCGCTACTTGGGATCATTAAACAACCTTCTCGAGTCCCTCCCACCTTCAAGTCTCTCTTTGACATATCTAAGAGCCATGTTATGATTAGCTAAACATCACTTCCTTACATGGATGAAATGATCTTTACATTTAAAACAACATGGTCACTTTCATTTTCACGTGTCCTACTAAAGAAGATGAGGTCTCCATGTGTTGATAATTTGGCTAAACCATATTGCCTTTATGTTTGAATGGCCATTTTTCAAGTGAGGGAGCCATGTTGAAGGATGAAAGCCTTCATTAAATTCTCAGGTACCATCTCTTGCTAGTTGTTTGGACTCCCTTTTATGTTGATTGGTCGTTAGATGTTACCTTGGATCCTTGACCTGCACTGTGGATCTTCCCATTATGGATGTTTATGGATCATCGATCTCCCTGCTATCTGGGTGCCCTTTGTGCCACTTGGTAACCTCTAATTTGTCTTTTTCATGACTCTTATGCATTTTTGATCCTTATAATGTGCTATTGGACTGAGCATATTTAGTCAAGCAGCATTGAAAACCTAATTTACTCTTTGGTGTGTAATTCGGGTTTTCAAAGCTACTTGACTTATGAAGCTTTTCAAGCTAAGTCATTAAATAATCCCAATTTACTCTATGCAGAGTAACTCAAGCTTTCTAATCTCTCCAAATTTAGACTCTATCTGTGAGTTCCTTTGTTCTTCAAGATCTATTTGTCTCAGGCAAATCTCTCGAAGGAATTCTTTGGGATAATTTGTCCAAAGGAATTCCTTCAGACTTTTTGTCTAAAGCTTCCTTCTTGATTTCTTCCTTCAGAATTTGCCTTTTGGATTTTTATAAATGGACTTTCTCGAAGGTTTAAAGACCCTTTGAGCTTCCTATATGTCCCTTAGGACTTTCATAAATGGTCCTCTTGAAGGGAAAGATACCCTTCGGGAGTTTTGAAATGGTCCTCTTGAAGGGTAACATACCCTTTAAGAAACTTGCAACTGTCCACTTGGAGAAGGAAATGCCCTTTGAATTTATCAATGACCCTTGGAGTATTCTTTGGAGAAGACTTGTCCCATGAAAAACCCAAAGAGCACTATTTTTTTAGACCAAATCGAGTTTGTCAAGCCCCTTTACTTATTTTGGGATTCTAACTACTCACAACTTATAAATTAATTAAGTAGTGCTCCTTGGAGAACCTGAAATACACTATCCATGAGTAATTCAAGTTCATAAACTTGAATTACTTCTACTTATAAAACATTTAGAAATCAACCATCGCTAGAAACCCAATTTGCACTGTGTCCTCAGAAACCCAAAGTCTTACAACTTCGAAATCTCGGATACTTTTTCTTTGGAGAACTTGAGGTTGTCTGAACTTGACATTTTTTCTTGAATATCCACCTTCTCACACTTGGGAAAAAATTTGGTATGTGGGCCAAAAATGGCCAACAATACAAACACTGACTCACAAGATACATCAATAATTACAATAGTCAATCACGCATCCCCATTGTGGGTAGCCTCAATGTTAGTGGGATTTAAAGTTGGGTTGTGACAATATAAATATATCCACTTAACCGTTGCACCATATCCTGTGGGATAAAAAGTCAATGATTTTGATGGATACTTTTTTTCTTCATTTTTTGAACTAACAAATAGCTTGATCCGTAAATTAGGTGGATATTCCACCCTAAGTTTCACCAATACAGATTCTTTCAGGATAATGGGTTGCTCTCAAGTTTTATGCCATAGAAAAACACCTAAAATGTTTTTTAAATATGTATTCCATCTCTTATGATTGACATCTACAACATACAATACAATATGCAACCCTTCACACGTAATCTTCACATGCCACATCCATTGCATATGTTCCTCCACATTCGAAACATGCTACTACTCCATACATGATTGTAATTGAAATCCTTTCATATAAGTGTAATACCAATGTGAATTTATTTAACGTTTAAGAGCAAGTACTATGCTTGTATAGATGAGTCTTTAGCTCTCTTAAATGTTTGTTGTATTAACCTAGTTCTAAGGAATGGAAACATGCAAACAGAGGAAACAATCACATCAACAAATAGAGATAATACAAGACATACCTTGGAGAAACTCAATGTGAGAAAACTCTAGCAAGATTGAAGCCATGCTTCCTCATCTTTAATATGTTCTACAATTTACAAGTTTTTTCCTTCTTGGGCTTACAAGGACACCAACCTCATGGGCTTCTATACTCCTAATGATTTGTGCATGTTTGGTGGAATACTTGACTCTCAAGCAATAAAAAACACTTGAACTCAATTATCTCAACTACGTAGTCTTTAACTCATTCACATACATGAAGAGAGTGAGTTGATGAAGGAACCACTTAATGAATCCATCAAATGCACATGCTTGAATACTTTGTTGCCTTATCTCCCTTGGATTGAATTCTTTAATGAACTCTATAGATTCATATTTATACACAAGAACACCCCTTAGGCTCCATAACAAGCCTAGGAGTTGAAATCTGAAGCCAAAATGCTTCAATGTCCATTTAACTTTCTATGCTTTCCCTCATTCAAACCATTACAAAATGGCATCAGAGTCTTGCTTGCAATCATAAAATTCCTCTAACTTCTAGAGGCCATAACTTTTGCATACAAACTCGAAAGCCCATGTCATTTTTTTTGAAATTGCATAATTTATAGAGAAGAACCAAAATTTGTACTCAAAAGTTATTTTTGATGCCAAAGTAATGATTTTTATCCCATACAATAAAAATTAACACTTTTCTAAGACTTGGCATGTCATGAATTACCTTTGTTTGATAGTTGACTCTTACCTAGTGAATTTAATTATCTATATGATCCAAATTTATGATCATGCACCCAAATTTTGAAGGCTTTTGGTCCCACAAAATCTATAAAAAGAAGATGAATATTTACCTTCTAATTTCCCAAGCGAGATACCAAACTTATCATCCTATTGGACTATACCCTATTTCTCTCTCTTAGAGAGTGTCTGCTCAATTGTGAAGCCTACAAACTCAGGTTGATGAAAGGGTCCATAACTCTTCCAATTTATACCAAATGACCTCATTGCACTTTTTGGTGTCTTGGTATTCCTTGTGGATATTCTTCTTAGCCCCTTTATTGTAATACACATACTTGTAGACTAAGGTAAAGCTATCCACGAGGAGATGCTCATATAACATCCTCCTTGTTATTCATAATTATTTCAACAAGTGAAGAAAACATATTATATTATAGGTGGTGTTACAACAATTCACTACACTTACTAATTTCCTTATCTTGGGTCTTAAAATTCAAAAATGTAATATACATGGATTGGAAACACACAATTCCATTTACAAAGTTTCCCATATCTTGAAACTAAAATTTTGCATCAAAACAATGCACTATACATTGACAAAAACATATTAAATGAAGGAAAATGGATGCCACAACATAAATCCATAAAAACCAACAATCTTCTTATGGAGTGTTACTCACCCTGGACACACTTTCCACCATGTATTAATGACTGATGTCATGGCACTTCTTCTCCCTTCATGTAAGTACCAACTCAAGATCATTATGAATCAACTCTAGAGTCCTATACAAAACTAGAACCAAAGTCTTAAAACTATCTCTAAAGTATGCATACAAGGAGATCCAGAGAAGATTGCAAATCTCTTTTTTTTAGAACCTAATGCAATCTTATTCCACATGCATACAAAAACTCAAAAGCATGTTATTACTTTCTACAACTGTTATGCGCATAACATAAAAACATAGGCATGTTATCAAAATTTGATTTATGAAAACCAGCTTATACATTCATTCTACAACCATGTGAATTCTCAAATTCATGCTAAACATTGATTAAAAAAAACCAGACATGCCATACATGATTTAATTATGGATTTTCATGAAGTGAAAAAGAAAACCAACATGTTGTCACCTTGTGATACCTTGGCCTTTAACAACATAGAGTACTTCTTCTACACATCTTGTCACATGCTACAAGAACTTGAGAAGGAAAACATGTTAACTTGCCAATCAACATGAACATGAGAATGCTAAAAAAATGGTACAACCTATTTGATGCAATGGCCTTCTCATACACATGATTCTCAAAAATGATTATATGGCTACTCCATATCCAATATTAATGAGTGACAGTCCTCCATACTTCCTTTTACAAAAGAGGTTATTTTTCTTCTTCCAACAATGGAATATAACAAACAATGCAAAGCTACTTACATATGCATGCCAAACAACATCTCAACTACGAAAATATTCTACCATGGAACCAATAATAAAAGCTTACCATTACCCCACTTGCAAAGATTATGAGTAATATTCTATTGGCAGATCCCTCTTGATGTTTTCCATATTGGATAACTTTTCAATTAGATGTAAATCAAATTTTGAGTTTTACAACTATTCTTCTAAGGACCAATCTCTTACCATGTTTACTTTTTGGCAATGGTGATGGTTTTTCTTCAATGGGTTGCTCCTGCTTCATGGATTATTCCTTACATAGGTGGACTTATTCATTCGCTATCTCTTCTATTGGAGATGATTGAGAAGATTCTTCATTGGCTACCTCTTGTTTTTTAGGTGCATGAACAACTTCCATCTTGTTTGTAGATGCCTCTTCCGACTTGGAATGTGTTGTCCCCAAAAATAGACTTCTCATTTTTGGGACAACATGTGAACTATTTTGGTTCAATAGACCAAAATAATCTCTTCCCTTCTCGAAATGTGTTCTGAGCTTTCAATTTCCTCATTTTTCAAGCTTTTTCAGTAAAGGGATTAGTAGGTTCAAAGGCTTCTGCAAGCGAGATCAATCAAAAGAACAAGTTTTCAACACTTAGTCATTTTCAGGATTGGTTCAACACCTTGGTTCAACCAAAAATATTCAATCGGCAAGCTTCTAAGCAAGGATTGAACCTTTGAACCGTTGAATCTTGAACCAAAAAGGTTCAAGGGTTCAATGGGTTCAAGGTTCAACATCTTTGGCAAGAGTTGAGTGCATTTGTCAAGTTCGAAGGTCAACCACTTCAAAGTTCCATGGCTTCAAAGCACTTGGCAAAAAATGACGCATTGAACCATTGAACCATTAAACCTTGAACCACTTTGGTTCAACGGTTCAACGACCAATTGGTTCAACACGCTTGGTTCAAAGAGATCAAAGAGACTTAGCCAAATAATGAAGAATGAACCGATTGAACCATGGAATCGTTGAACCAAAGTTGGTTCAATCGGTAGGTTCAAGGGGTTGCCCCAGGGCCAAAGGAACAAACACCCTTGCGGAGGGTAGGATACATTGGTTCAAGGGTCAAAGAGAAGCCAAAAAAGATAGAATTCCTTCGAATTTGGTTCAAGGCCCAAATGGAACAATTCCTTCAGACTTTTTGTCTGATGGAAATGACCAAGTAAAAAAGGCCGAAAGAATTCTTTTGAAAGTATTTTCCATAGGAGAATGACCAAGGCAAAATTCCTTTGGACATTTTATTTGAAGGAATTCACTCAGGAAGAAAGCCCGAAGAAATTGAAATGATTGAAATGGCTAAGGAAAAGAAGCTTTCCTTCGGACATTTTGTCTGAAGGAATTCTTTCAAAAAAATTTGTCGAAGGATAAGCCCGATTGAATAGAAAAGCCCGCAAAAAAATGCCTAATGAAAAAAGACAAGGAGATCAGTGGAAGCCACCACGTGTCCCTCATAAAGTTGAAGCAGAAGTTGCCAAGTGTCATCTATCGGGACACAATTTCTAATAAGTTTCAAAGTTATAGAACGTGTCACATGTACCGTTATAACTCAGAAGAGCATGATAAGTGTCATCATCTACATGAATCCAAAATGAGTCCTGAATGTTTCTATAGTGTTTTTAGGAACTCAGCGGAAGCTGCCATGTGTCATCTTCTGCAGGACTCTCAAAGGTTTCTAAAGCTTCTATAAGTTAAGTGGAACATGCCATGTGTCCCATTATAACTCAGCAGAACATGACAAGTGTCTGCATCTGCATTCCCCTTTTGAAGTTGCTTGGGTAAGAAGTGTCGAGGGTCCCATTTTCCATAAGTTTCTAATAAGTTTCATAATAGCAAAACTTACCACTTGTCAAAGACGCAGAGCCAAGGAATTCCTTCAGACTTTTTGTCCGAAGGAGATAAAGAAACAATGTGGACCCTAAGAACAAACTCAATGAATAGCCAATAAAGGAGCCAAAGGAGCCAATAGAAAGTGAGAAGATAGCCCAAGAGCTCAGATCACCAGGAAGAGACAAAATGAAAGAAAGAAAGGCTAAAATATCTTCAAGGGAGTTATTTCTAGTAGGTGAAATAGTGGATCAAGCAAACTTCTGAGCACGCCAAATTAAGGACACAGCCTATTTTTCTTCCATGAAGTAATGGAAAATTAGATAGCTACGCAAACATCAAGAAAGGACCAGACAGTTCATACCAAGGAAGAGACATATTAGATGAATGGACACGCCATAGTTAAGGCAGCCGCCCTATTCCACCATGGCCCTCCTTGACAAAATTGAAAATGCATTCAAGGCATTGAATGCAGCATGGGTCTTTTTCATGAAAACAAGCACCCAAGTCTTCCTTGGAGCGCTATATATTGTAATCTCTCATTTGATGCAAAGGAGATCCCTGTTACCAAAAGAAAAACTCTACCCAAATTGAGAGGCATTACTGAGACTTTGAGCTCAGATTGCTCATCATATTTTTTTGTTTGAATCAAAAAGCAATTTACTTTCAGAATTTGTGCTATATAGCTTGTATCATTTTAGGAGATTGTTCTTATGTTTATTTCCTAAATGTATTCTTGTTTATGCAATTTAATAAGCAGAGCTAGTCGAAGTGACAAGCAAGGTGTCTTGAAACCAGTTACTTTCAGACTTTGTGCTGACATAATTGTTTTCAGTGTGTGTTTTTAGTTTCTTTCTGTTTAAAGGACCTTGGGATGACTTTGTGCCCCCATTGTTCTTCGTATTTCACTCTTGGACAGTCAAAGTGGAGACTTTGTGCTACAACATAGATTGTTGGTTACTCTGTACTCTATTACTAGTCATTTGTCATACCTGAAATAATTCGTGTTGTTCCCTGTAAGACCACTTCTGAAAGAAGAGAAGTGCCTTCAGTGTTTTCACCAAGATTTTCTCCTTTGTTTGTGAACATCATCTCTGAAAGAAGAGAGATGGATGGTGTATCCTACCCCTGAGTGTTATTTTATGCTTACATATAGTATATAGCTCCTGCATATTTAATAGGGAACCTCCCCTTGATGAGAGGAGATATTTGTCCCCTTTGGATGTGGTAAACCTGAAACTTTGGCTGACCAATCTCCCTATGTTGTGGTTGAAGAGACCTATGTTGCTCACCAGTTAGTTGGTTGACAAAATATTCACCCAACAGTTTTTGGTGACTCCACTGGGGACACAGTAATTTTGTGCAATTTGGAACCTCAAGTTTTAGATTGAAACATCACCTATGTCTTGCCCATTATCATTATAGCCTTATCCATTTATTCAGTTGGGGATGAACGTGTAGTCTAAAACATCAAGTTTCAGATTGAAGCAGTCCCTACCCTTATCCATTATAGTTTCTAGTGACTCCGTTCCATGTCTTACCCATTATCATTATAGCCTTACCATATTCCTCCATCTCCATTATATTATCTGGTCTGCAAAACTAGAGCCACTGGGGAAGAATGCACAGTTTGAAGCCTCAAGCTTCAAGCTGAAGTAGGGCCAGTTCTTTTCCATTTATTATTCTACAATTTAGTAGCTCCACGCTATATAAGAAGCTAGAAATCTCAAGGTGTTGTTGACCCTATTTTTGAGTTGGCGTAGCAAAGCAATTTTGATTTGTTTCCTCCACAACCTCACCTTCAACGAACTAGGAGTCTTCCTCCTACCAACACCAAGTCACCAACACAAGGCAAAGCTTCCTTTTTTGTTGTTAGCAGAGCTTTACCCATACATACTTCACCCATATTTGTGATCCCACTTTGACATAATCAAATCATGGCTCAAGGCCCCTAGAGTAACTCATTTGGCCCACTCAATTTGACTCCACCCCTGCATGAACTTCCACAAAGCTCAATAAAGAATTTCCCCAAATTCTTTGGGGATGGGAGAGTTCACCCTGATGAACACATTGCAGCCTTCAACATAGCCTGTGGTGTAATAAGAGTAGAATTTGAAACGTGGCAGTCAAGATTTTCATGGAAACACTACAAGGTGCTACTACAAACTAGTTCTACCATCTACAGGCTCGGTCAGTGACTGACTAGGACACACTCAAAGCCAAATTTGAATCAAGGTTCAAGCCTCCAGAAGATGCACATGCTTTATTGGCCCAACTCACACAGATGAAGAAGGAGCCTCACGAGCCCATGAGGGATTTCATAGCAAAGTTTGACAAGCTGAGGAACAGGATTCCCATGATTGCCCAGCCAACACCTGAGAATCTCAAGTGTTTCTTCATCAACTCACAGCTACCTGAAGTGAGTTTTTTGCTGAGATAGGCTAGACACATAGACCTTGTTGCTGCTCAAGACTTGGCGACTGAGGTAGAAGATGACCTTATCTTGGCTGGAAAGATAAGGAGAGACCCAAATATAAGTAAATCCTCTTCATCTTCTAAAAATTCATCTACAGGCACTATGGATCAAATGGTGCAAAAGCTGGCAAATGAACTGGTAGCATTGAAAAAGCAAGTGGCCCAAGGAATGTCTGCCCCTTCATACAGAGATGTACCAAGGAGGACATTCCCTAATCAAGCATACCAAGACAATGCTGCCAAGAATCAAGGGCAACCAAATCATCTTCCTCCCCCATAGAGGAACCTTGCCCTTGAAGCACCTCCAACCAACTCAGCATTTGGATATCTAGAAACTGAACATGATTTCTCTTTTCAACCTGAGTTTGATCAAGAAAATGATATTGATCTCTTCATAGAAGGTCAAGAAGACTCAGCTGGAAACTCCCACATTGGTTTCCTGAATTATCAGGATGAATCCAGAATTAAAGGTGAAGCAGTCAAGGGATCATACGCAGTGTTCACCAGGTCCAAGAACCAGTCAACCCAGCAAGCTGATAAAGAAAAGATAGAGGAGTGACCTCAACCAACAATTTCAATTGCTAAAGGTGGGACCACTCTGCCTTTACAGCCAAATGACCCAATGATTGCTAAGAAGGTTAGTACATCAAACATCCCTACACCTTCTACTTCAAATTCGAAGATCAGTCCTCCCCCTCCTAAAAACCAAAAGGATGAACTCCCATCCTCTCTTCATAGTCCATTTCAGTCATTTGACATTATTGATCATGTCAAGAAAACCAAAATTCAAATGACTGAATTTGAATTCCTACAAGCCAACCCTGAGCAGTTGGACAGGTTGGTGGAGTGTGTGAAGAATACAGTCATCTTTGCAGGACAAGATATTAGAAAGGTAACTCATGATCCCCCAAGGAACATGCCCATCCCAAACAATCTTGTCATTACTCCTGCTACCCCTAGGAAAATAGAACCTTTCTATGTTTCCCTATTGATAAACGGTCACAAGCTGAGCAATTGCATCATTGATTCCAGAGCTTCAGACAATGTCATGCTTGCCAAAGTGGTAGAATCTCTTGGTCTCACACTGACCAAGACATTTGGGAGATGTTTCTCCATGGAGAACAAACAAGTGCCACTACTGGGACAAATCAAGGATGCCCAATTTGCATTTGCGGCATTCCTAAACAAGAGAATCAAGATGATAGTTCTGATGGTCGACGTCCCAGCATCCTATGGTATTTTGCTTGGACAAAATTTATGCAAGGATGTGGGAGGAGAATTAAGCATGGACCTATATGAGGCAAGGGTCCCTGTCAAAGGTGTGATGAAGAGGCTGCTCCCTAAAAAGGAAGTAAAATATGTTGTCACTTAGACATTAGCACCTGAAGCTCAGATTTTATTTGAGTCTTCAAGCAAGGGTAATTACTTCTTATCCATAGAGGATGTTCATGTTTTAGTTGATGAAAGTCTTGTAGGTGGCAATCCAAAGATTGATTCAAGCAAAACATCAGAAGAATCGATAGGGTGCAATACAGATGAAAAAGGATCTTCCGTCTCTAATAAACAGAAATCTGATAGAAGATCAGTTTTTGATGATGTTTGGATCCTGGAATTCAATGGCAGAAATTATTCTACCAATGCTAAAGCCAAGATTGTGTCGATACCTCCTCAAGGAGATGTTTTTCCCTCTTCATGCAAGTTGCAGTTTAGAAAGACCAATAACACTGCTGAGTACGAATCGTTGCCACCCAGATTGAAGGCTACTCAGGATGAAGATGTCAAACTCCTCCATGCCAAAGGAGATGTTGAACTGATGGTTTGCTAGTTGTTTGAGGGGGACAATCAAAACATGTGCTGGACTGAACTAGCAGAACAACAAGCTATGGTAGTGGACCATACTGTTGCACTCCAAAGTCAGCAAAAGGAACTCTCCACCAAGAGAGCAAAGATTTATGGTTTTTAGATTGAAGACCATCCCTTGCCATGGGGCAAGAAGAGAGAACCAAAAGGACTGCACAAAAAATGTGATTCCTGGTGGAGAGTTCCATTCGCACATCACCGATTCTGGAGACAAAATGGTTTCCTGCTAGTTTATCAAGATGGAATGCCATTTTTATTGTCTCATAATGGGTAGTGTTTGAATCACTTCAATTCTTGAAGTATCAGATAAGTTCACCTGTACATATGTATATTTGTATAGCCTTTGTTTTTGCTTTGTGTTGTTCATTTTCATTTTTTGGAACCTTTCTTTTTGGGTAGCATAACTCCATAGCCCAATGGCATACTTCAAGGCACTGGAGATTCTGGTTTCTACTCCCCTCCGCTCTGTTCCAAGTTCTTATCTGAAGGAAGTTCCCCAACTGGAGCCAGTTGTTGTCTCCAAAAATAGACTTCTCATTTTTGGGACAACATGTGAACTATTTTGGTTCAACAGACCAAAATAATCTCTTCCCTTCTCAAAATTTGTTGAGCTTTAAATTTCCTCATTTTCCAAGATTTTTTAGTAAAGGGATTAGCAAGTTCAACAGGTTCAAAGGCTTCTACAAGTGAGTTCAATCAAAAGAACATGTTTTCAACACTTAGTCATTTTCAGGATTGGTTCAACGCCTTGGTTCAACCAAAAATATTCAATCGACAAGCTTCTAAGCAAGGATTGAACCTTTGAACCCTTGAACCTTTTACAATGGGTTCAAGGTTCAACGTCTTCGGCAAGAGTTGAGTGCATTTGTCAAGTTCAAAGGTCAACCACTTCAAAGTTTCATGGCTTCAAAACACTTGGCAAAAAATGATGCATTGAACCATTGAACCTTGAACCACTTTGGTTCAACGGGTTCAACAACCAATTGGTTCAACACACTTGGTTCAAAGAGATCAAAAAGACTTAGCCAAATAATGAAGAATGAACTGATTGAACCGTTGAACCAAAGTTGGTTCAATCAGTAGGTTTAAGGGGCTGCCCCAAGGCCGAAGGAACAAATGCCCTTGCGAAGGGCAGGCTACATTGGTTCAAGGGTCAAAGAGAAGCCAAAAAAGATAAAATTCCTTCAGATTTGGTTCAAGTCCCAAAAGGAACAATTCTTTCAGACTTTTTATCCAATGGAAATGACCAAGTAAAAGAGGCTGAAAGAATTCTTTCGAAAGTATTTTCTGTGGGAGAATGACCAAGGCAAAATTCTTTCAGACATTTTGTCCCAAAAGAATTCACTCGAGAAGAAAGCCTGAAGAAATTGAAATGATTGAAATGGCTAAGGAAAAGAAGCTTTCCTTCGAACATTTTTTCCGAAGGAATTCCTTTGAACTTTTTGTCCGAAGGAAAAGCTCGACTGAAGAGAAAAGCCCATGGAAAAATGTTTGATGAAAAAAGAGAAGGATATCAGTGGAAGCCAACATGGGTCCCTCATAAAGTCAAAGCAGAAGCTGCCAAGTGTCATCTTCCAAGTCACAGTTTCTAATAAGTTTCAAAGCTGTGAAACGTGTCACGTGTCCCATTATAACTCAGTAGAGCGCAACAAGTGTCATCGTCTGCATGAATCTAAAATGAGTCCCAAATATTCTACAGTGTTTTTAGGAACTCAGTAGAAGCCACCATGTGTCATCTTCTGTAAGACTCTCAAAGGTTTCTAAAGCTTCTATAAGTTAAGCGAAACATGCCACGTGTCTCATTATAACTCAGCGGAACGTGACAAGTGTCTGCATTTGCATTCCCCTTTTGAAGCTGCTCAGGCAAGAAGTGTCGAGGGTCCCAATTTTTGTAAGTTCATAACATTGAAACTTGCCACTTGTCAAAGACGCAGAGCCAAGGAATTCCTTTGGACTTTTTGTCCGAAGGAGATAAAGAAATAACATCACGAATGCTAAGAACAAACTCAACGAATAGCCAAAGAAGGAGCCAAAGGAGCTAATAGAAAGCGAGAAGATAGCCTGAGAGCTCAGATCACCAAGAAGAGACAAAATGAAAGAGGGAAAGGCCAAAATATCTTCAAGGGAGTTATTTCTAGTAGGTGAAACAGTGGATCAAGTGGACTTCTGAGCATGCCAAATCAAGGACGTGGCCTATTTTTATTCCATGAAGTAATGGCAAATTGGATAGCTATGCAGACATCAAGAAAATGACCAGATAGTTTATACTAAGGAAGAGACATATTAGATTAATGGACATGCCATAGTTAAGGCAGCTGCCCTGTTTTAGCATGGCCCTCCTTGACAAAATTGAAAATGCATTCAAGGCATTGAATGTAGCATGGGTCTTTTTCATGAAAACAAGCACCCAATTCTTCCTTGGAGCGTTATAAATTGTAATCTCTCATTTGATGCAAAGGAGATCTCCCCGTTACCAGAAGCAAAACTCTGCCCAAATTGAGAGGCATTACTGAGACTTTGAGCTCAGATTGTTCATCATATTTCTTTGTTTGAATCAGAAAGTAAGTTACTTTTAGACTTTGTGCTGTTATAGCTTGTATCATTCTAAGAGATTGTTATTATGTCTATTTCCTAAATGTATTCTTGTTTATGAAATTTAATAAGCAGAGCTAGTGGAAGTGACAAGCAAGGCATCCTGAAACCAGTTACTTTCAGACTTTGTGCTGACATAATTGTTTTTAGTGTGTGTTTTTAGTTTCTTTCTGTGTAAAGGACCTTGGGACAACTTTGTGCCCCCATTGTTCTTCGTATTTCACTCTTGGGCAATCAAGGTGTAAACTTTGTTCTACATCTTAGATTGTTGGTTACTCTGTACTATGTTACCAGTCATTTGTCATACCTAAAATAACTCTTGTTGTTCGCTATAAGACCACTTCTGAAAGAAGAGAAGTGCCTTTAGTGTTTTCACCAAGATTTTCTCCTTTGTTTTTGAACATCATCTCTAAAAGAAGAGAGATGGATGGTGTATCCTACCCCTGAGTGTTATTTTCTGCTTAGATATAGTATATAACTCCCGCATATTTAATAGGGAACCTACCCTTGATGAGAGGAGAGATTTGTCCCCTTTGGATGTGGTAAACCTGCAACTTTGGGCTGTGGTTGAAGAGACCTATTTTGCTCACCAGTTAGCTGGTTGACAAAATATTAACCCAACAGAATGCTCCTTGAAATTCTTTGGGTGAAGTTGTGGATGAAGCTCCCAATATTTTGAATGTCAATGCCCACTCATGTTGCAATGAGTGCAATTATTCTTGATCATTCTCTTGGACAATAATCCCTTCTTTCCCTTTTCCACATTCTAATTTGGAGAGTGGTTTCTACAACTTGCATCTTTCCTTTTAAAGGATACATGCTTATTTTGGATGGATTTCCTCTTCGAACACATGGCCACACAATGGTTATTCATTCCATAAGAACAATATGGATATGTATACCAACAATTTTGTGTTATATGACCATTATTTTTACATTTGAAGCAAATAATGGAAGATTCATTTTTTCCATACCTTCTTAGGCTACTCTTTGTGCAAACATGATGTTTTACCTCTTCCTTTGGGATGTTTACCTCTCTTTGGAGATGTTTTGCATTCTTCATTGATGTTCTTCCCATTCTTGAAAGGTTGTCTCTCTTCTAATTCAATCTTAGATTCACATACATGGTCATGGAGTAACAATGTAATATCTCCTTATTCACGGAGTTGTTGTCCTCTTCTTATAAACTCTTTATTATTCCTTTGAGGTGGCTCAATGCTACCTTCCTCTTCATGAGAGACCTGCCCATATTTTTGAGAATCAAACTCCTCATTAGATTTGACAAAATAAATGATGCCATTACCTTGCATGGGTTGTTTATGTAGATCTAGTAGCTTGGGCTCTTTACTTTTCAAAGCTTTCCTTAATTCAGTTGTCTTGGAGGGTTCTCCAACTCCTCCTTTGTCATTAGCATATCTCAAACCTATGTATTGAGGCCTTTCCTCAACCATTATGGGATTAGTCATTCCTTAGACATTGATGTCAAGGCCTTTTCCATCACAACCCATCTTGTTTAGAAACTTGGAGCCAATATTTTTAGTTTATTTCTCAAATTTACCAAATGAATCATATAGATCTTGATGGAAAAAAAGAGTATATGTTGGAGTGCTTAGTTTGCATATCTTTGTCATGGTTTGTAAATATTTGGTATAAAACGGTCTCCTTGGCATGGTAGACTCTTATTTCTCCTTCACTTCCTCATTATCATCTTTTAACTTCACCAACATCTCTTTTTTGGTTTGTAATGCTTCAATGATACTCATGAGAAATTTTCCATTGCTTAGCACTTTATCTCGTAGCTCTTGATTATCAACTTACAAGTGTCACCACATCTTTCTTAATTCAAAGTTTTCCTCTCGAATTTGTCAGTTTATATCTTCAAGCTCTTGAAGCCTTTCTTTTTCCAAAGTTTTTCCCATGGTTAAAAATTTTCAACCAAAAAACCCTGCACTTCCTTGTCGACAAATAAACACAGAAAAATATATAACACAATGTAGAAATGTGTTAGAAAACCCTTTTAAGGAAAAAAATAAAATCTGCTCTAATACCAATATGACACATAAACTAGGTGGATATTCCACTCTAAGTTTCACCAATGCAGATTCTTTTAAGACAAGGGTTTGTTCAAGTTATATGCCTTAGAACAACACCCAATATGTTATTTACATATGTATTTCATCTCTTATGACTAACATTTACATCATACAAGAGAATATGCAATCTCCACATGCCACATCCATTGCATACATTCCTCCACATTCTAAACATGCTACTACTCCATACGTGATTGCAATTGAAATGTTTGCATAGAAGTGCAATACCAATGTGAAGTTATTCAACCTTACTATGATTGTGATAAATGAGTCTTGAGCTCTCTTAAGTGTTTGTTACATTAGTTTAGCTGTAAGGAATAGAAATATGAAAAAAAGGAAACATACACATCAACAAATAGAGATAACACAAGACATACACTAGAGAAACTCAATGTGAGAAAACCCCAACAAGAGTGAAGTCATGCTTCCTCATCTCCACTATGTTCTATAGTTTAGAAACTTTTTCTTTCTTGGGCTTACAAGGACACCAACCTCAAGAGCTCCTATAATTTTAATGATCTCTACAATGTTCCGTGGAAGACTTGCCTCTCAAGCAAATAAAACTAATGAACTTATCTATATCAGTTGTGTAGTATTCAACTCATCCATGTACATGAAAATAGTGAGTTGATGATGGAACCATTTAATGAATCTCTCAGATGCATCCACTTGAATGCTTGAATTGAATGCTTCATTGCATTGCCTCCCTTGGATTGAATACCAAAATGAACTCTATAGGTTCATATTTATACACAAGAACACTCCTTAGGCTCCACAAGAAGCCCAAAAGTCTGAATCTAAATCCAAAATGCCTCCATGTCCAAAATGTTGTGCTTTCACTCATTGAAACTGTTATAGAATTGGCGTCAGAGTCTTACATGCAACATTGCAGTCTTCTAACTTTCGAAGGCTAAAACATTTGCATATGAACCTGAAATCACATGTCATTTTTTGAACTTGCATAATTTATCGAGAAGAACACAAATATGAACTCAAAAGGTACTTTTGATGCCAAGCATATGTTGTTTCAATCCATATAATAAGAACTAGTAATTTTTAAGGACTTAATGTGTCATGAATTATCTCTATTTGACAGTCAAATGTCTTATTGACTGAATTGGATGATCTATCTAATCCAATTTTTTGAAAAAGTTGAATTTTCTTAAGAAATTAGCTTTGTCATTAGCCTATAACCAATTAGAAACTATAAAAAATAGTCTTTTCCAAATTTTCTTTTTTCCGAAATACAATTTATATTACAAAGCTAATGTTAAAACTTCATAATGTAGAAAAATATTTGCTTGCACATTTTCTAATGCAAATTAATAGTTGAAGGTGATTACAATAATTATCTACACATAATAATTAAATAAATAAATCTAGAAATAACATACCCAAAATAATATATTAAATAAAAAAAGCCTTTTTTACAACACTTAATTTTTCACTAAGGAGGTGGAATGTGATACTAGTTTTCTCTTTTCAGATGTGCTTCTTTTAGGAATGTTAACAAGGCTTATGTGCGCCAAGTTTATAAAAAGAGTACCCACACTGATCTCTACATGCATGCAAGTTCTTATTATCAATTAACAGGTTTCAAAGGATTCTGACCACTAAAGATTTGGTAGAATTGAATGAGGAGAATTTGCACAATGAGCTAAAATATTTTAGAGGTTTTTAAGAAGAATGGTTAGATGTCCTAATAGATTTATAAAACATTTCAACAATCTAATTTGAGAGGTGAATAAAATATGAAGGAAGATACAAGTGTAGCTTAGGGTTTTTACCTATATATGAAGGCATCTCCAACAAGGTCTCAAATATTTTAAAGTGTCATAATAATTATAAATCCATTTTCATGCAATGAAATAAACTAAGGAAGATGTTGAGATCAATGAAAGACAAGTTGGAAACGATACATATAAGTGAGGTGTACCAATTTGAGAGTTCATGCAGTGTTGCTTATACTAGGGAGATAGGGAGGTTGATCAACACTCTGTTTAGAAAGCACAACGATGACATTCTTGTCGAGAGGACTAAGCAATGAGTTTTAGCAGTGCATTATTGTTTGACCAAGCACAACTTAAAAATTGAGGATTATAAGGTCATTGTATCATTATTTAAATATGCACTTAAAAGGAAGATGCAAAGATTAACAAGTGTGACCATAGCCTTAACAGAGATGACAGTCTTGGTTTGAGTAAATAATGGAGGCCTGTTATAAACAAATTAAGAACCGCCCCATCACCTTAGAAATTTGAACCTTGATTGTAATTAATTAGTTTCAAGTTGTAAGGGCCAATTGTATTTAATACTTCATTGGGTGAGTTCTTTGTGGCATATTTACTTAACCAAAGCTACCTATACGAGGATTTCTAGTCTGCTTCGTATCATATAAATACATCAAGAGATCAAGTGGTTTAAAACATCATGAACAAATTATTTGCACATAGTTTATATCAAGAAAATTATCTTCTCATCGTTATGGTACGTGGCAACATGAAATCTCTCAACATATCCATTATGATGACAATGAATTTGAATAACATCCTTTAGACCAAATCAATTCTCTACACATAGTTTATATTGAGAAAACTATCTTCTCATTGTTATGGTATGTGGGAACATGAAATTTCTCAATATATCCATTATGATGACAATGAATTTGAGTAACATCCTTTAGACCAAATCAATTTGTAGGCCCTATCAAAGTGTATCATTCAAATATACATTGTATTTTGCCTTGGAGCCATCATCTAGTCAGTTAGGGTAAATTGATGTAGGAGCATTTGGTTGAATGAGAAATATTGCACCAACCAAAAACATGTTGTATGTTTGTAACTTGTTGGCAATGTCGACATGGTTGTGCATGTTGAAGGTTACCAAAATAGACCAAAAAACATCACCAGACTTCAAGACCCTAGAAATAAGTGAAGAAAGTTTTAGTCATCTAACAAAGGTCAATTTGACCCTTTTTTAAATGAAATTATTGGTTAAGATAGGTAGTCGTTTCATATGCATTAAGCAGCTAGGCAGTTACATAGCCACCAATTTGCAGTAAGCAACGGTTTCACCCATAGAGATTGCAAAAAATAAACTACCCATGATGATGAAATTTGACATGTGGATTATTTTCCGAGGACATGGGAACTTGAAGAGGCACCCCAAAAGTTAGTCAAGCGACATAAAAGATTCAAATTCGTTGTGGTAGAGCCAAGTACATATAGTTAGAGACACATTGGGAAAGTGAGTAGCTTCAGTTGGGGAGAGTATGGATGTGAATAGAAGAACATGGAGTAACAAGATATGCTCATATCCATTGAAGGCTTGTATTTAAATTGTGTTACATCGGTGTCATCTTAATGTTTTTGTTCAATAAACAAGTCAAGTGTGTGTGTGAGAGAGAGAGAGAATATCTATGTAATATTGTTATATCAATAAAGGTGAGGTTTTGGTCTCAACCCAAAATGTGTTGTGTGAAGTGTGTGTTTGTTGAAGAGTATTATGTTTATGTCATGGGAAAAGGTTGCCATTAATTTGGTCCCCTCTCACTTGACCTACACCATAACCCTCTTGTCAGGGACGTAGAGGTGACATAATTTGGGCTTTATCACTCGCATGCAGAGATAACTAATATATCGGTAGACCCCCTTATTCTCTCCTCCGATTGGAGGATTGCTAAGGTCCTTGGAATTATATTTAGGCCACATGTGAGCATCACAATATCACATATTAATGGTGGTAAATTCTATTGTTAGCTCAAGAAGCCCCCGTGCTGAACATTCTAATTAAGACGATGTTGAGAACCCTTAAGTGTCATCGTCTCAAAATAAAAAAAATCATACATCATTGAAGTAGTAGTTGTTGCTCATATTGCCCTCCTCTCTTCCATGTCCTCTAATTCTTCAATGTTGTTTATGGAATATCAACCTTAAAAATTGTTATCAATGTAGCGATCTTTCTCCTTCTTAGTGTTGATCTCAGTCTCAGAGTTTGTGTTGGTTTTGGTTCATTAATAAAATACTAATTAAATTTTACACTAATGTAAATGCAAGTACCTGTGGTTTGGACCAACCAGTCGAGACAAGAATGGTAAAATCCCCTCACACCAAGTATTCATGATTCAAATCCTTTGATTAACCTCTCCGTACAAAAGTACGTTTCTGTAAAACCTAAAGTTTATAATTAGACTCCACACATGGATCCTTTTCAAGCACACTGAAAGCCCGATTAGTGTGACGTCAACGGACTATTTCCTCCCCTTTGTGCACATGACAGATGCTCTATGCATGCAACTATTATGAAGCCTTTGTTAAACCCTGTCTGCTCTCATGTATGGAAAATACATTTTAAATTAAAAATTACATATAAATAGATTATAAAAGTGAAAAAGAATGACAAAAACAATAGGAGAAATGGACAAAATTTAAAGATATATCAAAATTTTCTTAAGAAACCTAAACTGCAAGTGAACACTCCTAGAATACTCCTACAAATATCAAAATTAATAGATACGTGTGTCACTGCCCTTATAAAAGGCCAATGAGAGTCCCCCCTCTCACAAGAAAAAGCAAAAACGTAAACTACATGTACCCATAAATAGGGACCCCCTCCATCGAAATAAACCCCACCACACACTAATTAGCACCTTAAAAACAAAAGCACTTTATTATTAAGGCTCTAAACCCTCCACTAGACCAAATCCCCAAAAATAAAAAAAGGAAAGGAAAGCCCTGCGTTTTTATTTCCAGAAGACCAAAAAGAAAAAGAGCCGAGCGGAGAGAGGGTTGAGCTCGGGCGGCGCAGTAGCGGAGATAGCCCAAACACCACCATACAGAGGCGGGGCAGCGGCGGCGCAGTTAGCAGTAATGTAGAATAAAGACCCTTAAAGAAGCCCTGATTTTTTTATTGAGGAACAGTCCAATCTATGGCAGAAGCGGCGGCGGCGGCGGCGGCGGAAGCAGGGGCTGCAAACGGCGGTGCTTTCCTCCTCTCTGTTCCGTCCACCACCACTACTGTAATCCATAATAATAATAATGCTGACGGTAAAGATTCCTCTTTGCCAAGCCCCCCTGATACTGATGGTAAAGATTCTTGTTTGCCAAGCCCCCCCGATACTGATGGTAACGATTCATCCTTGCCAAGATACCCTCTGCAGGAGGACTCGAACGCAGAACCTCCCCAACCTAATGTTGTTGATTCCAACCCCTCGGTGGTTCTCCCTCCAGAGGGGGACAACAACTGGGGACCAAGCCAGGCCAACAATGTCATTGACAATCCTGAAGCCAATTGGAACCCTGCGTTAGTTCCCTCTCAGGAGGAGGGGGATAATCTGAACCCTCTCCCCTCCTCGGTACTTCCCCCTTCCGAGGCAGACGATATAAACGCTCTGTCCTTCCCCGTACTTCCTCCTCCGGAAGAAAACAATTGGAACTCCCTTTCCTCCTCGGTATTTCCCCAACCGGAAGATAACAATACGAAATCCCTTCCCTCCGCGGTATTGCCCCCTCTGGAGGGCGACTCGAACCAGAAAACTTCAAAGCTGCAGGCAGCCACAGCCATATCCACAATTCTACCCCAGAAACGGAAGCGGAAGAGGAAGCGCAAGGATGTGGAGACGCTGCTGCCGCTGGCGGTGTCGTCAAATAGCGGCGTCAACAGCATGCGCGGCGCCCTCAGGCAGGGCGCCCGCGGATCTGCCACATACAACGAGGCACTCATTGACGCCCTCCTCCAGAAGCAGCTCGGCGACAACAGTAACGGCGGCAGCGTTAACAAGAGGAAGAGGATCTTCGACATGGCGAAGGAAGTCGACACGGAAGCCATGATAGCTTATTCGGTGGGCTTCCCTCCGGATGCCCTCACGGAAGAGGAGATCGAGGCCGGCGTGGTGTCCTCCGTGGGAGGTGATGAGCAGGCAAATTACATCATTGTGCGCAATCACATTGTCGCACTGTGGCGCGACAATGTAACAGCTTGGCTTGACGCCTCTCACGCAATGGAATCCATAAGGTCTCAACACAAGGGCCTTGTGAATTCCGCCTACCGCTTTTTGCTCAGCCATGGCTACATAAATTTTGGCGTCGCTCCGGCTATAAAAGATCACATTCTAGACGACGTCACCACATTTGGGACGCCACAGGGTGGGGGTGCAAATGTGGTTATCATCGGGGCAGGACTAGCTGGGCTCGCCGCCGCCAGGCAGCTGCTAGCCCGTGGCTTCAAGGTCATAATACTTGAAGGCCGCAAACGGCCTGGCGGGCGGGTGTTCAGCAGGAAAATGGCAGCAGAACCCCACGGTCACACCGTGGCGGCCGCAGCCGACCTGGGGGGAAGCGTCATAACAGGCATACATGGAAACCCTTTGGGAGTTTTGGCTAGACAATTGGGCTTTCCGCTTCACAAGGTTCGTGACAAGTGTCCACTCTATCAGCCAGATGGGAACCCAGTGGACGCCTACGCGGACGCCAAGGTGGAGGAAGCCTTCAACAGGCTGCTTGACCAGGCATGCCAGCTCAGACAGGACATGGATGAGGTCACAGTGGATATATCCTTAGGTACAGCTTTGGAGACCTTCAGGCATTTTTATGGTGTCGCTGACAAGGCAGAAGAAAGAAAGTTGCTTGATTGGCACCTTGCCAACCTTGAATACGCCAATGCAGCATTGCTTTCAAAGCTGTCATTAGCCTTCTGGGATCAGGATGACCCCTATGAAATGGGTGGTGATCACTGCTTCCTTTCAGGTGGCAATGGGCGTTTTGTGCAGGCATTGGCAGAGGGGTTGCCAATTTTTTATGAGAAAATAGTGCAGACTATTAGATATGGGTCTGATGGTGTTCAAGTTTTGGCTGGGGGGCAGGTTTTTCAGGGTGACATGGTTCTCTGTACTGTGCCTTTGGGGGTCTTGAAGGCCGGGGGAATTAAGTTCGTGCCAGAGTTGCCACAGAGGAAGCTTGAGGCTATAAGTAGGCTGGGATTTGGGCTTCTGAACAAGGTGGCAATGCTGTTTCCTACTGTGTTTTGGGGTACTGAGATTGATACTTTCGGGCACTTGTGTGATGAGAGCAGCAGAAGGGGGGAGTATTTTCTGTTTTATAGCTATGCTTCTGTGTCAGGGGGGCCTCTTTTGATTGCACTTGTAGCAGGGGAAGCTGCCATCAAGTTTGAGAACACTCCTCCCACTGATGCTGTTGAGAGCGTCCTTGAGATTCTGAGGGGTATGAATCTGAATCTATGTTTCATTAATTGAGCGCGTCCTTTTTTTTTAATTAAAAAAGTTTTTGATGGGATTGTGATGGGCATGAATCTGATTCTATTGCTATGATCCCATTTCATTAATTCGGCTGTCTGAGTTTTTTTTAAAGGTGTTATTTGCCTTTTCATCCTATGGATCAGGTTGTTTTAGTCAGTCAGATACATTCTTTTTAAGGAAATGTACTTATGAATTGACCGTTGTTGTAAACAAATGATTGGGTATATTATGTACTTGTCAATTGACCATGACCATGGGAGGATTAACCAATGTGGGTTCAAAATGGATTGGGTATCTGTGGTTTTGAATTGAGGAATGTGGTAAAGAAATGATTGGATATGTTATGTACTTTTGACTTGACCTATGTAGTAATTGACCAGTGTGGATAATAAATGGATTGGGTATATGTGGTTTTATGGTTTTGAATTGACCAATGTGTATTACAGATGATTGGACATGTGCTCTTTTGAATGGAGCAATGTGGTAAACAAATGATTGGGTATGTATTCTTTTGAATGGAGCAATGTGTTTCACAAATGATTGGATGTGTGTTGTTTTGAATGGTTGGGCAGGGGTTCTTTTGAATGTAGCAATACAGGTAACAAATAATAATTGGGCAGGGGTTCTTCTGAGTATAGCAATATAGGTAACAAATAATAATTGGGCGAGTGGGTGTGCGGCTGTTCTTTTGAATGTAGCAATGTGTTATACAAATGATTATGTACTTTTGAATGTATCAATGTGGTAAACAAATGATTGGAGATGTGTTGTTTTGAATGGAGCAATGTGGTAAACAAATGATTGAATATGTGTTGTTTTGAATGGACCAATGTAGTAAAAAACAAATGAGGATTGGGTGTATGATCTTTTGAATGTAGCAATGTGATAATCAATTATTTAGGTATTCGTATTTATTAATTGGAACAATGTGGTAAACAAATGATTGGGTGTGGGTTTTATTGAATTGACCAATCAGTTGGCATATGCAGGTATATATGGGCCAAGAGGTGTGCAAGTCCCTGATCCCATCCAAACTATTTGCACAAGATGGGGTAGTGATCCCTTCAGTCTTGGGTCTTATTCTCATGTTGCAGTTGGGGCGTCTGGTGATGACTATGATATCTTGGCGGAGAGTGTGGGAGATGACAGGGTGTTCTTTGCAGGCGAGGCTACCAATAGGCGGTACCCTGCAACAATGCATGGTGCATTCTTGAGTGGCTTGAGGGAGGCAGCAAATATTTCAAAGGTTGCTAGCGGCAGGTCATTGCCACAGAAAGTAGAAAGGTGTTTAGTTAAAGATAACGGGGATTCAGATGGTGCTCTCCTTGCTGATTTGTTTATGGAGCCCGATTTGGCATTTGGGGGATTTTGCATTCTCTTTGATCCGCAGTCAACTGACCTTAATTCCAGGTCACTGTTGAGACTAGTCATTGGGGGAAATAGAAGGAAAGCGGGAGAGGATGATGTGCAATCAGAACAAGAACAGCAATCTAAGGTCATGGTTGGACAGGTTCAGACACAATCAAAACCACCACTGCCACAACAACTTCAATTGTATAGTTTGGTAACAAGACAACAGGCACTTGAGCTGCATAAGATCAATGGAGGAGATGAAGAGAGGTTGAGGCATTTGTGTAAGGTATTAGGTGCAAGGCTAGTTGGCAGAAAAGGGTTGGGTGGCTTGGGAGATGCCCTTATTTTTTCTCTCAAGTGTGCTAGATCTTCACAAAACAATGTTTTCACTACTCCCGTCCCATTCACTTTTGGGAACCAAGGTACCCAAGTTTGAACTATTTAGGTACAATATGCAGGAACTTCAAAACCTGCACAATTGTTTCTCTCATATTGAGTGTAACAATTTTGATTATGTTTAGACTTTTATAATTTCAAATTTGTATATAAAAAACTCATTCTTTAGGTCATTTGTGCTGATTCATAGAAAGGGGTAAGGGAGATTTGAGATTTCCAACTCAAACACCCTAGAAAAGGGGAATGTGTGCACAACAATTTGAAAATTGCCCATTATAACTTTTAATTATATCTCCCTTGCGCAATTACATTTATGTATGGAATTAGCTCAACCACAATCTAATGTTGTCAATAGTTATTTATGGTGGGATGGAACATAAAGCGGCCTTATTGCAATGCTTCTGTTTCGACTTTACCACGTTCTTGTAGTACTTAAGTATGCATATTTGCGAGGATAAGAGGCTTAAATTAACATTTCCACCTTTAAACACACACTGGTAAACATAAAAAAAATAGCTTTGCAACAACGAAATCAAGTTGGTGTTTCATGAAACCCAGTTTGTTTATTGTGCAAAAGCTGGTTTATTTTACATTTAACCCTTTAAATGGGGTTGTGGGCAGGGGTCCACTTGTAACAAGTTCCCTAATTATCATCTTTTTATTCTGACTGCCACGGTAGTGGAAATCTCAACTGGTTTGAAGTCCTTTATTCTATAAATTGTTATAGATTTCAACTAACATGATTATTTGGTGCCTTTCCTATAGGGCAAAATTCATTTGTCTTGGGTTTTTTTAAATCCTTGAGAATTCATCCATTGAAAAGTTGCAGGCCACTGGATTTTGATTTCTTTTGTTGACTTGGGTTAAGTACATCCTTCGATTAGTGTAAAAAGGGTCCAGCTGCTGTTTTGTATGGTCATAATCAAAACCACGGATATGTTGAGCTCTCATGTTCCAAACAAGCACCTTAATTCGTTAGGTCCATGTGGGTGTGTTTTAAATCAACTGCTGTTGTATTTCATTTTGCTCTGGTGAAAATTTAAATCTCACTTTGCTATAATTTGGCTAGGGGTGCATTTCCATGGGTAAGCAGCCTAAGTGTGTAAATCTCAACACAATTTTCCTATATTATTTTTCATTATGGATCACGACCTGCAGAGTTGAGCCTTAACAAAAGGAGGGTTTATCCAAATCTAATCCCATAAAAATGAAACACGGGTTCTTTCTCTAACGCTCCGTATAAAATTGTTAAAACCCTTGAGGAGGGAGGAGCCTTAAGGGGAGGGAAAAAATAAAATTAATCTCGTTAAGGAACAAGATAGTAAAAGCTAATAAGATGTTCCTGATGTGACCTTACTAGATGTTTACAAAAGAAAAGTTCACCTATGGGAGTTATAATATGCTTATGTTGCTTCAGATTTTTTGCAATTAGATTCAATATATAAATATCTGCCGAGGATATACTAAAAATGGATATTTTGGTTAAGTGTCATCACGGGATAGTTATTGGTACCTAGTACCATAGTCAACGTGTGTGTGCATGAAAACAAACAAGGACCTGCCACGAATCATGGAGGGGTTATATTTTATTAAAAAAAAAATGGCTTGCATCATTATCAATAGGTTTGATGTATGGTCTCCAACTTGTAAGGGGATTAAATAGGGGCCACATTGGATTTTCCTATCAGGAACTCGGACACACAGGAATGTTCTGCAGGCCCTGGTAAGAGTGTTTTTTTATTTGGGGCTACTCGATGGTAAATATTTTATATTTATTTTTTTTCAGTGAATTCACAAAGATGGATTCTGCTTGTGTGGACAGAATTGAATTCTTTTGGCATTTTGTGTGCAGTACTCTGTGTAGATCATATTTATGCACATGTTCGCCCCTAATCAAAATATAAAAACCATACTATACCACATAAACCTGTTTTCCCCTACTTTGTGACCGCCTTGCCTGGAAGTATATTTTTGTAATTGTGATAACTCCAGTCCTCGTTAATAATAACATGCCAAAAATGTTTTCCTAGGTGCCTTCCTTTCCATTATCAAAATTATTCGAGGTACGATAAAAATATGTGAAGAGGGTCCCAAAAGTACTCTAGATGATAATTTGGACGAATTTTTTTAATTTTATTTAGTTTCAATGTACCGTAGATGATAATTTGTAAGCTTTTTTTTTTTGTGTTTCCATTTCCTAGCAGAGTTTAGATGGAATAAATGAGGATTTTAGTGTCAGAGAAACAATTTCAAGATGTAATGAAGAGGTATATTCAACTTAAGTGGTTCGTTGCTTGTTGAGAGGAAAATCGTTAGACACGATGAATCTCCAAGTACTGTGGAATGTATGCATCTTTTATAATCTGAATTTTTTTATTTTTTATGTTATAAAACAGGTCACTTTAGAGGAGGATCTATTTTAAAGTGGTTTTATTTGTATAATGTCTGGTATTTAAAAGTGCACTGCACCTGTCTGTTTTAAGCTTAGATGGTTACTTTGACACACTACTTGTCACCGCTAACTCCCAACCTTGAAGAAGCTACAGGTCTCCTATAATATTAGGTTTGACATTGGGTCTAATCTGAAGAGAACTTTGATTTTAATGGTTACTGGGAAAGTAGAATCTATTAAAAATTATTGGTAGTAACTAGGCAATTCTTTATGATTTTTTAAAGTGTTGTTAAACTTTGAATCAATTTATATTGATCCATATTATATATTTTTCTTACTCAGTATGAAAACAGATTTTATACATTAATTATGTAACACTACTTTTACATCAGTATGGCTAGGGAATGTAAGATACCTTACATGCAAATTACACCCACCCTTTTTGTTCTGTAAATGTATGACCGGATTTGAACTGTTTCGTAAGGTAGGATTTGCATCTTAGTCAAACTCTAAAATTTTTAGTGTTCCCGATTCAATCAAGACAAATTGTATTGCAAAGATTGTTCTTTTTTCGATCGTCATCGTCCTTTTCTACATTAATTCCAGTCATATTGGCACTATAGTACAAATATTTATTATTGATTTATTCTTCCACATTTTTTAATTCATTCTTTTGAATTTTATTTATCTATTAGGTTGGTTTAGATGAATCTTCATTCTCCTGAAATGGAATGTAATGTACCTTCTTCATTTTTTTTTTAAAATCTGTTTTTTAATTTAGAGGATATATTTTTATCCCAAAAAATTCAAGGAGTTTTTAGCTTAGTGAGTGGGATTCTAAGCTGTTCTTCTGAAATCTATTAATCAATTTAATTTATAAGATTAAAATTCACAATCTTTAAATTTAAAATATATCTAATAAAAAAATCTAACTTTATATAATTTTTATAAAAATTAGTAATTTGATTTTTTAAATATTTATAAGAAGATGAGATTCTACCTTTAAGTAACTAAAGACTCAATATATAAAGCGTAAATATGGTTGTTTGCCTTGATCCTAATTTTAAATTCAATATATCTTTAATTAAAAATTCTAAATTTTCTATACAAATAAAATTTTATAAAAAAAATAATAATCTTTTTCTTTTATATTTAAAAAAAAAATTACGATATTCAAGGATCTCTCAACCCATAGGGATTGATCATGGCTGTTTAACTAGCATACCCTGTTTTTACCACAGAATTTAGCTCATATTTTTAATATAAAAATCTAAATTTTCCAGCAGCACTTTGGCTTTTATTATGATGATAAGGTGTGCTGATCTCTAATTAATTTTAACTGTTCTTCCTTCTAAATCATATAAAACTGAATTGGCATGTTTGTTTGTTTTTTATTTTTTTTATTTTTAGATAATTTAGTTTGAAAATTTGCTTAAGATGATACTCACCTTAAGTGTCAGTTGCCTGGACTTGGGGAATGTTTGTTGCCGAATTGACCCTGGTCTTTGGGCATCAAATGCCTCACTTTTTTATTATTATAAAGTTTTAAACTAATTTAAAATTATTATTATTAAGATTGTGTATCACCCTATAAATAGTATTTGCAAGCTTAAATTTTTATTTTTTTTATTATTATTATTATTATTATTTTTTTTAAAAAGTATCCTTCCTTATTCCTGGATTTTTTTCTATTTTTTATTTTTATTCAATAAGTATCCAGCCTTATCACTGTATCACACTTATAATACATATTTGAATTGACTATATTTATACAATATTTACAAATTAATTATTATAAAGATCTGTTAAAAACACTACCATACATTATACCTTAAATGTCACCGGCTCACTTATACTTGTAGTAGAGGAATATTGTTTTTCATTGAAATAAAGGCTTTGCTACTGTTGTAGAAGACTTCAGAATGGCTAAATTGCATTTATAAGAAAGAAAACAAAAACTGATGTGATAGGCTGCATGTGCTTAGTCACATCCCACACGTTATGCTAGGCTCCAAGCAACTGCTGTTTCTTTTTTCCTCATTGTTCTACCTAATGAAAGTGGGGTACATTGGAATTTTGTTTTAAATTCATATCCATCAGCAAGAACTTTCATGTTAGGGTAGGGTCGTGTTAAGTGATGGAGGCTATTGTGGACAATTGGGTGAAACGAAACTCAATCTTGATTTTGCAATTTTAATCGAACTTATTGATTAATTGGTTTGATCATTTTGCTGTTGACTCTGGACTGTCAAATCATTATAATTTTTCAAGTAAATTTTTTTGTGTACCCAATTCCTTTCTTTGGAGGCCATTGTGGACAATTGGGTGAAACAAAACTCAACCTTGATTTTGCAATTTTAACCGAACCTATTGATTTATTGGTTTGATCATTTCGCTGTTGACTCTGGACTGTCAAATCATTATAATTTTTCAAGTAAATCTTTTTGTGTACCCGATTCCTTTCTTTGGAGGCCATTGTGGACAATTGGGTGAAACGAAACTCAACCTTGATTTTGCAATTTTAACCGAACCTATTGATTTATTGGTTTGATCATTTTGCTGTTGACTCTGGACTATCAAATCATTATAATTTTTCAAGTAAATCTTTTTGTGTACCCGGTTCCTTTCTTGATCTCTCCTTAACAATAAAAAGAAATCTGTTTGATGCTTCGCTTTATATTTATGCGTATTCTGATTTCATTTATGGCTATTTTTTTTTTTTTAACAAAGCAATTTAAAATTATTTATATAATTAAATTAATTTTTTTGGTAAAATTTTATGATGATATAACGAGTAGTCAGATTTTTCTGACTTTAAAAAATTGAATCTAATTTATTGTTTTTAAATTTTTTTCGTTGTTTTTTAATTGGCAAAACTTTTAGAACATGTAATACCTTAAAAGTTATCTTAATCTGGTAAGTTTTATCAATGTAAGATTAATATGATTACAACTTTTTGAAAGCTTTGGTGAAGTATATAATATTAGAGAAATGGAAATTGAGTAAACCTTTCCACATGCTCTCCATAGATTTTTCAGAAAAAGCTATAATTCTATGATTTTATATTCCCAAACTTAATATGAAACTCGCGTATTAAGAATCATAAAAAAATGTTTAGTGCGTATCTTGTAATGGTCAATTTGTGAACATTCAAAAAAATAATGAGATGATATGAATGATAGGCCATTTTTAATTAAACGATAGCTATCATCACTACTTGTAGGTTTTAAGAATGGTCTCCATTCTCCAAATATTTTAAAGGGACTAAATGATGACTACATTAGTTTTTAAATAATAATTTAGAGGAGGTTTTTGATTGATAACATTTACTCTTCCCACAAATTGAAAGCACTTAAGGGGTAGTTTATAAATGTTAAGAGGGAGAAAAGAGTTTTTAATAATGACTTTCACTCTCCAAATATTCTATAAGGAATTAAATGGTGATTATATTAGATTTTCTATTTCAAATTTTAAATATAATGGATTTAAGATAGTTTTGCAATATTAAGGATGAAGAACAAAGGTTTTAAGAGTAATCATTTAACAAATATTCTAAAGAGATTAAATAGTAATCACATTGGTTTTTCAATTATGAATTTCGGACACACTTATGGATTTTAGATAGGCCTTTAGGACGATTTTAATTGACAATGTTTAGTTTACTATCCCCACAAATTGAAATCACTTATATGAATAATTTGAGTAAATTAAAGATGGAAGAAAGTAAAATGTAATGAAATGTTTTATGATGACAGATAAAGTTTTAAGATTAATACTAAATTGTATCAAACATGTGTATTCTTGAAGGCAAAAATCAGGGACAAACAAGCCCAAAGAATGATCCCAGAGATAATCTAGAAAAATTATGTGGAATTAATAAAAAGCAGAAAAAAGCTATCTAGTAAAAAAATATTTCTCTCACATTACTAAAACTTTATTTAAATTTCTAAAATTAATGTTTTATTTAATTAACAAGTTCACCTCACTATTTTAAATAAAAAACTTATGTATTAAAAATCAGAGTAACTAAAAAAATAGAAGAAGTGATGCGTATATAAATAAATTAAAAGATTTCTTTTTATTTAAAAGGAGAGAACATAAGAGAGGCTTTATATTAAATTTTTTCTTTTTAAAAGAAACCCATGAGTAGTTAAATAGGCCTACCAAAACTTTTAATTAATTCAAGTTAAGTTTCCTTCTTTTTTAAAAGGCATAGTTAAAGCTTTCACCATAAGTAAAATATTATGGGATGAAGATTTGAAAAGATGTTTCAACTACAAAATCTACAAGAGTTGGAGAGCCCCATGCCTAAATGAAAATTTTTATATTAAATCTTTTTTTATTTCTGGAATTTGCTAGTTGAATATTCCATTTTATTTCCCTACTTTTCTTTCTTGTTCAATTCTTTTCCCTTGTTTTTTTTTTTTTCATTTTATAAAGTGCAAATTTTACACATTGTAAAAACACTTGGTATAGTTATTGTTGGCTCTTTCTTGGACCGACTTGAGCTTCATTTTATTTCATGGTACCATGGCCTCAGTTTTTATCCATGTATAGAAGACAAGTCTTTGCATAGCTTATTTGTATTTGTGTATACTTTAAGTAATTAACAAAAGTTCATGTGGTTCTATGTTCTCTACCCTTTGGCTTTCATCTTATTGTGACAACTCCATTCTCATATTTGAGTTGGTTCTTACCTCATACATTTTCTCATATATTATGTTTTAACTTATTTTGCATGTTTAGAAATTTTGTTTCATACTCATACAAGAGAAGAGCTTAATGCCAATTATTTCCATCTTAGTGTATTACCACTCTTTTATTTTCTTGTTTCTCTCTTCATTTTTCCCCTACGAGTCTTAGATTAATACTAATTGAGGTAGGTTGGCACAAGGATAGGAACATAACCAATTGTCTCACGAAATCGCTCTACAAAAAGCAGTTTCACATTGAGTAAAATTCATATGTTGTGTCTAAAGTGAAAGTAGCATTTCAATCAGATAATTATACACATCAACAAATTGTAGGTGCACTCTTGATATTAAAATGAGTGTAGTTGTATGCCCTTGATATGATCATATGTGTAGTGGTATGCTCCTGGAGAGAGATAATATGCCCTGGTCAAACTGTACTTTTTTAAAACAAATTTTAACAAATGTCTTTATCTAGTTATGTACTCCAAAAACCTTGCTTAGTTGTTGCAATTCATTGTAGATCTTCCAAAAATCCTTCTCCTTCTTTACAATCCTAATCAAATCAAATCACTTTGCAAAACTTTTAAAAATTGAGGTAGTTATGAGGGGTTTTCCTTAGTCAGACCTCTATCATTGACAAGTTCACAACCAACATTCAATGCAGTTCAACAAGAAGTCCATAAAAATATGAATATCTCAACTCTTATATTTATCCTTATAATAATATACAAACAACTAGTATAGCCTTTATGCTCTTTCACTAATCCTCCAATTTTATTTTTGGTACAGGGGTGATGCATTCACAATACAACCCTTACTTTTACACTTCAATAAATGGCATATCAATTCAAATCAGTGTGTTGTTTCTCACTTATCTAAATGCATTAACACATGCATGCACTTATAGTTTTTTGGAATTCATTTTAGAACCTTATTAGCATGTAAGTCGACACAAAATATGGGAATGCTGACAATGGGGCACATAAAACCAAAGAAACCAAGAGAAGGGGGAAAAGGGCTAACAAAAAAGATGACCAAGAGCATAGATACACTCTTTGTCAAATCAATGGCGTAGAGGTACGCTCCTAGTAAAAAAGACCATGAAACCCTAAAACAATGTTGTTAGCATCCCAAGAGCATTCGAGGTCATATCATGGCAAAGAAGTAGTAGTTTTGTAGGTTTTCAAGTATTTTGGATTGAATAGTGGTATTATCATTGGCATAGGGTGAATAAAAAATGGAGTTACAGAAGTAACTCAAAGAATGAAAAGCAAATGAGACTCATAACACAATGTAAATGCACCAATAAAGCCTAATCTGAACCAATGATCCAAAAATATATAAACACACTAATTTCATAGCAAATAACTAGTATTGTACCAAAATTAGGTGTCCACATAATGCACTTTGAAGTTTGTGTGTGCATATATATCAAAATAAAACAAACAAGTGTACTTGGGAAGGTTTGAAGAAAAAGTGATGGCTAAAATCTATAAGAGTTCTTGAAGTTAATATTTGATAAAATAATGATTTTAAATTAAAAAGGAGGAGAAAGGTTACTTTATCATAGAGTCTATCTCTTGCAACTTGAAAAATAAATGAAACCATGTACTCCTCATAATATGGTGTAAGCATCTCAACTACCACCGTGAAGCACCATGATTATCCTAGAATAAACATCCATGTGTCTATATCTGGAATATGAAACTTGGGAATCCAAAAATGTAAGGATAACATTTCTAAGCAAATCAACATCTATATAAATTGATGATTAAGGAGATTTTGAAATCACTGAATAAAAATATAAGCAAGAATGAATAAAAATATAAGTAAGAATGAATAAACTTGGTTGTGTGAGAACTGTGAATCTGTCTCTATGTCATCTCTGAATGTGCATCTCATTGAGGAAACCAAGTGAAGTATGCCTTATGGCTCTCTTTCAAATCTCTCAACTCTCAATTTGTGTCTCTTTGAGGAGACCATTACTTATAACTCTCTAAAATTGTGTCTCATTGAGGAGATCATGTCTTATAACTTTTTGAAACTGTTGTGTATCATCATGTCACTAAAAATTGAATAAGTGGATTATATACCCCCATTTTGAGGTGTGGAATGAACTTAAAAATAACATATCTCAAAATAAAGGGAATACGTGTGTCATTGTAAAATATGAAATCATATGATGTCATCATCACTAAAATGCATTTATAACACATTTTTGTATAATACTAGAAAGATAGCATCATTAAAGCACATATATAATAAGGAATTATGGCTTATGTTATGTAGGTCTAAGTCATTACATAAGATATTATCTCAAAAGCACATCTATAATAGATAATTGGATTCATATATACCAAAGTGAAACCGATAATGGTTTGCCTTTATATAGGCAAGGTATAAGCAATATAAACACAACCAATGGAAAGTTGTCCCTATATGGAAAATATATAATCAATGAAGGAATAAACAATAACATACGTCAATAGGGACAATATATAAGTACATACACATGGTGATAACATGCCCCAAGACAAGCATTGAAGGCATAAAAATAGTGTACCCCAATGTGGATAATATATAGGTATTGAAGTATGACAATAACATGCCCCAATAAAATGTGGGTGTGTGCGTGTGTGTGTCTGTGTGTGTGGGTATATCATGCCTCTAATGAGAAATATATAATCAATGAATCAAAATAATAACATGGCCCAATATATGTGTGGTAGAAATCATAGCAACATAGGTGTATGTGCATGATATAAATCATGACACCAATCATAGTAACACAAATTAAATAGATTAAGCAAGGTAAGCACACCAAACACCTAACAAACATGACACATTCATGTAAAATAATATTACACACACATAGTGGACAATTCAAGTAGTGTCATGTAGAGTAAATAAGTAAAGTCATGTCACATAGAGTAAACGAGTACAATCATGTCACACATAGTAAACAATATAAGTACTAACATCCAAAAAGAAGACAGAGCAATCAAAGAAATCATGGTGGAATAAATTATTAAATGTCTACATCCACCAAAGACTACCCTTATCTACTAATGCACCAATTATTTAATATTGGGTGCATTTACAACTTCTTAGACCATGAGCTAGTAATCTACTATTTAAACACAAATCGCATAAATTAAATAATCATAAACATGTGACACAATGTATACAACTAAAACATCCATTATAGGGAAGATAAGAGAGGCACATTAAACAATAATAAATATAACAAACAATCATTACACCAATCATAGTAATGCAAAGCAAATAGAACAAGTATGGTAAGCACACCAAGCACATATCAAGCATGCCACACTTAAGGAAAATAATATTAAACACACACAATAGACAAGTCGAGCATTGTCACACATAGTAAAAAATTAAATTCATGTCACGTAGAGTAAACAAGTACAATCATGTCACACAAAGTAAATAATACAAGCAATATCACACACAAATAAAAAGATCAATTGTAACACGCAAAGTAAGGAATTATAAACATGTGACATGGAGTATAAAAATAAATTATCCACTATAGGGAAGATAAGAGAAACATACTAGATAACAATAAATATAGAAAACACATCAAACACTCAAAAAGTGAAGTAACATATTCATATGACAAAGCACAAAACAAAACTAAATTACAATACTAAGCACATACCATATATATATATATATATATATATATATATATATATATATATATATATATATATATATATATATATATATATATATATATATAAGCTCAATATGATAAAGAAAAATAGGAAAGATAAAACCTAAAGTTGTGTTAGAAAGCATCCCCCAGGATGCCTCCAGTGCAAATATGAAGATGACCCGAGTTAACTATGAGTCCGTAAGCATGTGTATGTACCTATGTATCTTGTATCTAACTCAAAAATACCATTATTATCACATGTGCAAATAATGTATGACCTATATGAATAGACATATAATTCTAATATGCTAAGTTGTGTAAACATATAACAGTCAAAGATAAAGGGAAGGAAATATTAGAACACCTGAAGCAATCAAAGAAATCAACAAGTAAGATGAAATCTAAAAGGAAACATTAAGAAACACTAAATGAGGGATTCGTACTAACCTACAATTTCCCCCATAGATGTACATGCACTGAGGCCAAAGGCCTCAATATATATTATATCTTCATCAAGAGGAAGGTTGCACAATCTTTTGGGATGGGAGAGAACAATCAAAGGTAAAGGCAACAAGCCAAGAAAGTACCTTAGTAAAAAACATGAAGAAGCTATAAGAATGGCACACTCATGAGAGGAACATGATAAGGAATTCAATGACAACCAATATGTGAAAGCATAGAAAGAAGAAGGAAATTTTAAAATTCAAATAAGATAGATGAGTAGTCATGAGAACAATGGAAGAATATAGAAATGAGTAAAGACCCAAAAAGATTAAACATGGAGGGAACCTAAAGAAGACACAAAATTCTCCTAAAAGTCACACATATGACAAGTAAGAAAGTAAAAGTAGGAATAATCAAGCACACAAAGAAAAGAATCTACTCGCAGAAAAAATTAATCAATTCAAGCATATGGGGTTAATAGGTAAAGCTAACCAACACATCCAAGTAAGTTATCATATTATGTATACATAGATGTTATCATGTCCTCATGGTCAATATTTGGATGTCTTAGGACCCATAATTCCAAAAAGGATATTACATTGTCATCACCATTATCATCATCTATATAATCAATGTCGGTGTAATCATCCTTGTGGTAATCATTATCATTACAAACAATTATGTTAGGTTATGTATCCTCTTGTAAGCCTAACTTTCCAATATTTGAATGACATGTCGAATGATTTGATCTTTGGTAGGTATTTTATCTTAAATAGGCACAAAAAATTGTGATAATATTACTTTGGTATGTGGATGAGAACGTATTTGAACTTTAGGTTCACTTGTTCAAGGTCATATGATTTGTTTATTTAGTAGTTCTTTAGGTAAGACCTCATGTTGAATTTGTGCATAAGGATCATAGGCATTACCTTGGATGGTAATCAACTTATTGTCATAGACACATTTTAAGTATTGGTGTAGTGTTGATAGGATTGCTTTCATTTCATTAATCCAGGGTCATTTGAGTAATACATACTATGTCTCATTATTCGGTAACATGAAACCAAACTAAGATGGTCGTAAGATTCATGGTGACAAGTGGGGTAATGCCCCCAAGTTTTGTACTAGTTATGTTTTCATATCAATTAATAATTGTCGTTTTATGTATCAAATATATATGGGAATATCCAACAATAGTGATAAAATTCATTGGGCACACATTTATAATTGAAATATTGTCAACCATAATCTTGTTTGCTAACATAGAATATGTATCTATGAATGCTCAGATGAAGAGTGGTACATGCTTAGAGTCATAATTTAGAATTTTTTGGTCTTATAATATAATTGGGGTAGGATCTTTATGTGTATCATTGACCACATCAATGAATCCATCAATTGGAGGAGCATTTAAAGCTTGTGATGGTTGCTTTTGAGTTATCATATGAGAATTGTCTTGATTTTTGGATTGAGTATCATGACTGGAAAGAGGATTGGTAAAGGTTTTTAAGTGTTGATTTGGTAGTGTGACTGATTCATGAAAAGTGTTGTGACATTTTATTTGGATTTGATTGTTTTCAATTATATCTTGGGTCTTTTGATTGAGATTTATGCATTTGTTTATATGGTGGCCATAGACCCTATGATAATCACAATATGCATTAATATCATGGTTCTTAGGCAAGGGCCTTGATGTGTCAATATCTTGCTTAAAAGCTAAGGACATCGGATTGCATTCAAGAAATTGTTTAAGAACATTTTGAGGACTTCCAATTAAGTGTGTAAATTGCCTTCATTGCCTTTATGATAGGACTAGTCTATCAGACAATTGGTCTACTTTTACTACATTCTTATCTTAGTTCTTGGGTTGGAATTTTTTATAAATATCCCTGACTTTAAATTTTGTTTTAACTTAAAATTTAATTGAACTAGAGGTTAGGGAATCACTCTCATATTTGATCATATTAGTCTCTAAAAGTTTGATCCATAGTTTCTAACCATGTGACAAAAATCATTAAAATATTAGTAAGAGTTGATGACCAAAATTTATTTAATGGGTTAGAGTAAAATCAGAGAGAATATAATATGTAATTCACTATTAGAGAAGTAGTGAGTCATCTTTGCAACCATGGTTTTGAATCTAAGCACATACTCACTAACATTCTCATTAGACCCTTGTTTAAGTTTGGAAATATATGAAAATGTGACCTTCGTGCTAATGTTAATTGCAAAGTGAGCTAAGAAATTATCAACTAAAGAATTTAAAGAATCTATGGATCCATATGACAAAGGATAAAATTAATCAAGATCATAGTCCTTAAGTCTTCTAAGAAAGAGTTTCATCAACAATTTATCATTATGCACAATGTATAGAGATGAAACATAGAAAGATTTTATGTGATGAGAAGGGTCTCCTTTACCATTAAAATATTTAAATTTGGGAACCACAAATTTGAGACACAGAGGGTAGGCATCATAAGCCAAAGGGTTGAGTAGTATATCATGTGAAGTAACCTTATAACTTAGATTATGAGACCATTGAGAGAGTAATTGATATTTTTTTGTGTAATGTGCATGGTTTGTTGAAGGATGGTAACTTTGAGGTTTGGAATAGACATAGTAGTGGTATAGGTAGGAATGGAAACATTAGGCACTTAATAAACATTTTGGACAAGAGATGAAGGTTGAAGAACATGTTGAGAAGGTTGAAGATCTTGAGGAGTACCAAAGGAAGTATTAAAACCAATTTGTGAAGGAAAAGACATAATAGCATGAGTAGAAGAAACAGGAGGAGAAACAACATTAGATGTAATTTGAGACTAACAACATTATCACACATGAAAGGAGATCCTTTGGAATATTGACCTATATAGAAGCATTCAAATATCCATGATTCACCTTAAAAGGTAAATCTTAAACTACAGATTAATGACTTAGGCATTTCTTTTACATATCCCTTAACACATATAACATGGCATATTTCATTAGGATAGTCTAGGACATGTTTTCTAAACAAGGCAAGCCTTTTCTAAACAAGGCAAGCCTTGAAAACCTAACTTTCTTTGCATAAAAAACATTGATATTTAGAAATCCACTTACAGTATGATTTTGAATTCAAATAATTTGCATTCTCATTATCATCCACATGTGTATCAATAGAAGAAGCATTAAAATCATTCAGAATCACCATATTCTTTTTCAAATAAGCATTAATACAAACCAAATGAATTTTAGAAAAATCAATAGGTTTGCAACTAAATTTATCACTTACCTAGTAGGGATATTAGATCTAATCTCCTTCAGTGGCATAATATGGATACATATATACCCTAGAATATGAAAAATAGATAATAACAACAAATTAGTGTTTGTTATAACACAAAAGGATCTAGGGCCAATGATGAAGAAAAAAATAGACCCAGCGCTAAAAAATTAGATTTATAACCACAATAATATCTAACCCTATAAGGGAAGGGACATGCAATGTAATGCGAGTAACACTAGGAACAAGCAAAGGATAACCATAATAAGATGACACAACAAAACAAGGGTTTAGGAAACCCAAGAAAAATCAGATCCAATAAATAATATAGACATAATCTTTCCCTAGGAGGTGTAAGAGGGCACTTTCCCACCAAAATGTAAACATGTAAAGTGAATTTAGGTCAAGTCACTACACTAAACCATAAGTAAATGTGTGCAATTTAGGTCTAAACTAAAGACAATAATATAGAAACATAAACAAATATAATTACAATAATAAATGAAATGAACTACTTAATATCAAATTTTATCAAACATGTGTATTATCATAGGATGAAATCAAGGGCAAATAGGTCTAGATAATTATTCGAAGATAACACAGATAACATAGTGGTGCACTCCTAGTCAACTATGTACACTCTTGTCAAACTATACTTTTTTGAAAAAAAATTGACGAATGTCTTCCTCTGCTTATTTACTCCAAAAACATTGTTCCATTTGTCGTAATTCACTATAGATCTACCAAAAATTCTCCTCTTTCTTTGTAAACATAATCTGCACAAATCATCTTGTAATTTTTTTTAAAATGAGGGTAGTTATGAGGGGCTTACCTTAGTCAAACCCCTATTCTTCGAAAAGTTTGAAGTCAACATTCAATGCAATTCAGTAAGTAGTCTAGTGCAATATGAATATCCCAACAAGGATATTTATCCTTATCAATGATATGCAAACAAATAGTATAATTTATATGCTCTTTCATCAATCCTCTAATTCTATTTTTGGTACAAAGGTGTTGCTCAAATAATGGAATCCTTGATTACATACTTTAATAGATATATTGTCAATTCAAATCAGTGTGTGTTTATTTTTTATTCTTCTAATTGCACTAATGTGCTTATCTACTTATATAAATTTAAAATTCAAATAATGTCTTTATTGATATGCAAGTTGACACACACAAGATTGAAAAGATAAAAAATAGGGCACAAAAAACTAAAGAAACCATGAAAAGGGGGAAAAGGGCACATAAAAAAAAATGAATAGGTGTGTAAATGTATGCTCTTAGTCAAAAAAACCATGAAACCCTAAAATTGTGTTTTAGCATTCGAAGAGCATTTAGGGTCATACTAAGGTAAACGAATAATTATTTTGTAGGTTTTCAGGTATTTAAAATTGAATGGTAGTATTATCATTGGCATATGGTGAACACAAAATGGAGTTACAAAGGAACATAAAGCATGGATGGAAAACATGGCACATAATGCAAGGGAAACGTGCCAATAAGAGCCTAATCTAAACCAGTGATTAAAAACACACAAACAAACTAGTACCATAACAAATAACTAGTCATGTAAAAAAATTAGGTGTCTACACATACATACATGCATACAAACATATATAAGGTTAAGGTTTAGATCTAGGATATATCTATGCTTTACATGTCATGCCTTGCCATTTTATACAAAATTTTAGAGTCTCTTGGTTTATTATAATTTTTCTACTATTTTATGTATTTAATATAAACACAATAATTGTGTCAATCTCTATGGAAGAAGTCTTTATTAACATTAACTAATTTCTTTTCTATTGGTAATGTGGATTTTCCTAAGTCCCTATGTAATATTTGATTTATTGAAAACACCTAAATTGAATCCATCCTTAGTCAAAAACAAGAAGGGTCCATTTCCCCCCCTAATTTCACTAGTTGAATTATTCTTTTGGTGTTCATAATTTATTTGTTTAATTGAAAAGTGTAGCTCTATTAATAATACTAAATTTTCAACACTAGTTGAATGAAAAATGAATCAATGGCATCAGAATCCTAAGCGACATCATATTATCTTTAAGACTGAGAAGCAACTAAAAAACTTGACTTATCATAAAATATATTTTTTAAAGGTATTACAATAGAAAACATATTTTCAATTAAAAAAAATCAAAGAAAAAAAAGGTAACATAATAAATAATATTGGGGAACCATTATAATAAGGTAGAAGACTACACCATAGCAGCAATAATCATAGTTGGTGATGAAGGAGGATCATTTGGTTTGTCACCCCAACCCTAGATACTTGGCAATGGGATCTGTCATATCAAGTATCAGATCCCACCCATCATTAGACTTGTCTTTGTTATCTTCCACGATCGGGTCTTGCCTGGTAGGTGAGATAGCAAGATCCAAGTGAGGAAATTTCCCTTGTTGTTGAAACCACCATCTAGTAGGGTTTGGTAAAGCAAAACCATAACCACCAAATGAGGACTATGAGTTAGTGAAGGACACCATGACTGTGAAGAGGTGTTCCAACCTTGTTGTGTGAACATGCCTTCCACATGCACTATAGCCATGGTCTTGAATAGATGATCACTAGTGATGTGAGTCTAGAGGTCCACCCAACTGACAATGCACTACGCACTCCCCCAATAGTATAGTAAAGTTTGGAGGTGCTTAAACTCTAATCAAACTTTTTCTACTTGAACTTAGATCTATAATATCCCATTGAATATCACTTTAACTCTATTAGTAAAGAAAAAAATCATCCATATTAATGTGATTGAAAATTGCATCATTTTTTAATTTCCAAAGATGAAAATAATTTTAGAACAAAAAGATATTCCAAATTCAGTTGTAATACGTAGATATCATCATTGAATCCCCTAACAAAACCATTTTACCAAAGAGAAAAATATGGGTGAAATGGTTGAAAGAGGGTGTGAATTCATCTCCAAAGAGATTGAGCATATTTGCAGAACAAAAAAAAACACTTGAGAGATTTTGGGTGCTATAAAACTGAACACAAAGAGTCAGCGAACATAAATGAACCAAACAACTTCTAACAAGCAGACCTTAGTGAATAATGTTGAAGGTTTTGAATGTATGGAGGGAGTGCAAATAAACTTTGATTTAATTGGAAATCAAAACTATGTATCGACTAATCTATCACATAATCATTAGTTATTAAACTAGTTGTGTTGGAAGTGAGATTGTCGACTAAAAACTATACTGAATAATTTCAAACTGGAAAATATATGCTTGATGGTTTAATTATTGTATACCTACAATAAAATCAAAGTTTAAACATGCAAAAATATTTCATAATTTGAATTAATACACAACAAAACTTTTGTGTGTAATTATTATTAATTAAAAAAGTTAAAATAAGCTTATTGCAAGGTAACTTGCATTGTTATTTATGTCTAAAAGTAAAAACTAAATAAATAACTTTATTTAACCACTAGATAAACTAAAAACAATCTAAATATGACAAGTTTAACTCATTGATAAGATATGGACATTATGTAATAAACTTTTTTATTAGTTAAGCAAACATGCACACTAGGCAAGCGAAAGTCTAAAAATATAACTCTAAAAATAAAAATTTAAATAAAATTATTTTAAAGTGTAGTTAACTAAACATTCAGTGAAACTACAATGAATTGGACTCTAACTGAGACTTCTAGATATTTTTTAAGAATTCTTCGAAAAGTGTCTAAATTTGACCAAACAACTAGTTTATGACATAAATGAATTTTTTTATTTAGGTTAAAGGGGGATTTTTTTGAACTAGGGTCCCCAGACCCTAAGAGAAGTACAAACACAAAAAAAATAATGGGCTATCTAAGCCAAGAAAATAAACTAGGATAAACATAGTCTAAAAACATCTAAAAAATAGCCCAAAAACAACCACAAAACAACAAAAGAACTAATCTAAATCTAAGCTACCAGACACATCCTCTCATCAGGGCTTCATCTTCTTGAGGTTCATATCAATCTATAGCATCAAATTTTCATGATCAACGTTGTATTGAGATCCACTATTTTGACCCTTCTTACCCTTCCCTTTGCCTATAAAACTAGGCTCAAATAGGTCTCTGAGATGAGTCTGCATGTTTTTAACATTTTGTACTCCTTCATACATTACATCTTTACTTTAATTAACTAAAAAAATAATCTTATTATGAATATTTTCATTAGTTTTTTTTAACAACTCCACTCTAAAATCTAGTCCCTAAATCTAGTTATCTTCCTCCCTAGCTGCCAAGGTTTGGGCCATCCTTGCATTTTTTAATTGTAACACATTCACCTTGCCCTTTAGCTCAGTGATATCACACATAAACCACCTCATGATAGCTTTTTGGAGGTCAAGTTCTTCCATAATTTTTTCTGAACTCTCTTTGCCTTTGAGCAAAGTAACTAAGTTATAGAAAGCCACATTTTGATCCTTCTGATTCAGGGAAGTCTCCCCTTTCTCTAGGTAGGTATCTGTTGGCTCTTCAATCCCTTCTCCTCCTCTGCTACATTTGGTTCCTATTTGGGTTTGTTTTCCTGCTCCACTTCCTTCTGATACTCTCATGTCTCCTCACTATCCTTTTTCACATTAATGACAATCTCCACTCCCCTATTGTTATGAAAATCCTGAGGACCCTTGTTCTCATGTTTCCCTATTTCCCTTGGCTGGGCCCTGTAGATTTTGAAGCACTTCAAAGTATTTTCTTAATTTTATCCGAATTATTTTTTCAACCTCCTTCACACTAACATTTTTAATAAAAAATTTATTGTTCCTTGAGACCCCACTCAGGCTCCCTAGATGCTTTATCCACACTTTTTTAATCTTTCTAATATCCACAGGCCCTTCTTCAGGCTTTTCTTTCTGGGTCTATGGGATATCAGGCATGATTTGATTCATGCCTTTAAATTACTTGAAAATAAAGTATATTACTCCCTCATGTCTAGTAGTGGAGTAATTTCCATGCTTAAATTTTAGAATTGACCCCTCCATAGATTTCAGGATAAAGAAAGGGAGACTACAAGACACACCATGCCTAAATTGGTTTAACTTTTTAAATAGAGACCATCTCACAACATTGTACCTACCTTCCAAAGCGATGTACTGTATTTAATGGAATAAAACCTCTATAAATGGCCTGGATAAGGATTCCATGTCAAAACCATTGTGTAGCTACTCTAATTGCTCACCTTCTTCTCGAAAAGCCTCTTTATCAGGATTAAAATCTCTTGGCGTATAATATCTCTTCATCTCCTCAATCACTAGTCTAGTCACATGGGAGATGAGTTCCTTTGTAATGTCTAAAGTTACTCCATTGATGGCCACTGATCTATCCTCCCAAGCCTTTGTGAACAAGACAAAGAAATGTCTGTCAAAATCTTTTATCTTTTCCATAAAACTCGCAAAACCACCAACCTGTAGACCTACCCATATTGTTTCATTTTTCTAGACTTTCAGTTGTAGTTTTGGTTCTATTGTATTCGGCAAACCCATTTTGTTTCTCTCACCACCACTCCAACTAACTCTACTATCACAATTCACCCAAATAAAACAAAATGAATAGTAGTTGCAAGTTGTGTTTTGGCCGTCTAAGAGTTTGTTTTGGAGATTTTAGAAGCTTCTCCTTCAAACCCTTAAAATTATCATCAAAATATATGAGTCCTCGACTCACCTTAAAACCAACCAAGACACCTCTAGTAATTTGAGGATTCACCCCTATGCATGGAATTAATAACATTATTATTTCCTTCATTATTAACCTTCAAAAGCAACTTCTTAGGAAGATCCTTATGACCTATCCAAGATTTAAAATCCATGTTATTGACTCCTTAATTTATGAACCAGTTGGAAATTCCATTCCCTTCCCTGTAGGTATATTGAATGCTCACTTATTGGAATGAGTTCAAAATAACTTAAGCTTCATCTATAACATGATTGATACATCAACTAATGGCATTTTTTCCAGACAAACACTTCACAATATTTAAAGAGTCTCTCCACCAATAATTTTTGAATAATATGACGTAAATAAATTAAATAACATTCATAAACACATAATTCATCAAATAAACTTATTCTAACACTAATAATCAGGGGCCCAAATTGGCATCATGCTCAACATTCCCTACTTTGATGCAAATAGGTGAATTGTCTATCATCTCCTTGAGTGTTCCATGAATCTTCTTGTGCAATCCCTAGGTGAGAAAATCAATGAACTAATTTTTAATTTTAACATACTCAATTAAAAAGTGTTTATTATTGACTAAGTCTATGAAAAAATAATGTTTAAGTTCAATGTGTTTGGTTCTAACATGAAAAAATAGATTCTTGGACAATTGTATTGCCCCATTATTATCACAAAATATATGTGTTTGCTCAAATTGAGCATCTTTGAAATCAACTAAGAGTCTTCTCAGCCATAATCTTTATGTGTCAAATGATATAAGGGATATATATTCAACTTTAGTAGAAGATAAAACGACTGTAGCTTGGTTTTTTGAAGATCGAGTAATCAACTTACTTTCCAATATAAAGCAATAACCTGAAGTTGACTTCATGTCATCAAGAGACCCTCTCCATTCTAAATATGTGCATATAATGACACATAAATACTTTTCTGGTCTAAAATTAATACCATGATTATAAATATCTCTTACATATATGAAAATTCTCTTCACTACTTTTAAATGCTTGAATAACAGTTTGCCCATAAATCTAGAAACTAATAAAACCTCACAACTAATATAAGTTCTTTTCATAGTAATATACATCAAACTTCCCACTATGATTCTAATTTTTTTTCATCATTTGAAGGAATTCCATCCTCTCTCATAATTTTTTATCCACTTGCAATGGGAGTGTCTGTGGGCATCAAATCTTGAAGATTGTATTTCCTTAACATGTCTTGGGCATACTTGGATTGACAAATGAATAATTCATATTTATTTTGATGAACTTTCATACTAATAAAGTACTTCATAAGTCCAATAAAATTCATCTCAAATTATTATTTCATATTTTCTTTGAAGCTATTCAACATCTCTATAGAGCTTGACGAGTGTCATTCAACTCCTCATTTAATCAATATTCAATTGATGTCTTATCAACCAGGGCTGGTGTCCAAAGCTGTCTACAGTAAGGTATAGGATGGTAAATCTAGAAGTTTGCTTATGGGGGGTGTTTTATGGTCCTATTCTAACTTTGACTAAAGAAAGAAATGTGTCCTAAACTACTTGATTCACTTTTTTGCTGAAAAGGAAAAGATGTAACTATTTAATGAAATAAATCCACTCTTTTGCTCGAAAGTAAAATCACACTCCTATTTACGCTTGCATGGAAATGAAAATGTTTAACTAGAAAATGAAATTTGCTTCACATATTTGCTGTAAAATAAAAAACACTTTGATTAGAAAAGAAATGACTTTAGAATAAGGAAATGCCTTTTTGAATTGTGAATTTTTTTGATGTTTTATGAATGAATGCAAACATTAGCAAGGTTTTAATTAGTTATAACAAAGAGTTAATATAACATAACATAAATACCTTACACAATATAGGATGGTAAATCTAGAAGTTTGCTTATGGGGGGTGTTTTATGGTCCTATTCTAACTTTGACTAAAGAAAGAAATGTGTCCTAAACTACTTGATTCACTTTTTTGCTGAAAATGAAAAGATGTAACTATTTAATGAAATAAATCCACTCTTTTGCTTGAAATTAAAATCACACTCCTATTTACGCTTGCATGGAAATGAAAATGTTAACTAGAAAAGGAAATTTGCTTCACATAATTGCTGTAAAATAAAAAACACTTTGATTAGAAAAGAAATGACTTTAGAATAAGGAAATGCCTTTTTGAATTGTGAATTTTTTTTTATGTTTTATGAATGAATGCAAACATTAGCAAGGTTCTAATTAGTTATAACAAAGATTTAATATAACATAACATAAATACCTTACACAATTCTTGGTTCCAAAGAGAGTGGGTCCTTGCTCCTCTCAGACTAAAGAACAAGGATTAATCAATGTTAAAAATTGAAGTGATAATTCATAAAACTGAAATGATTAAAATTTGTTTGAAACTTGTAATATGCTTGTATGTATCTTTCTTCTATTATCTATTCTTTATTTTCTCATTTCTATATTTTTTTCAATGACAAGAGTCATACATTTTATACTAATACAATCAACTCAAAATAGGATGCAAAGAAATAAGATTCTTTGGTCGATCCACTCATCCAAAGATAGGAGATTGGATTTCTAAAAGATTCAATTATTCTGATAAAATAGATATACTATCCTATAATAGTCCTAAGATCCAAATATATACAACTTTATCAAAATTAAATCTTATAAAACAATAGGCGGGTATTTTTCTCATTTGACTCCAGCTGGAATGAGTCTCTATCATCTTATCTGGCCGCCAACTTCCCCATTTGTAGCTTTGTCTTTTCAGAATCCATAGAATTGACCTTGTAGAGTCGGTAGGAATGAGCCTACGAAATCCGTACAAACAAGCATGTGGATTCCGTAGAGACAAGCCTACAGAGTCTGTAGAAACAAGCCTATAGATTCCATAGAGACAAGCCTGTAGAGTCCATAAAAAGAAGCTTGCAGAGTCCATAGTTTTGCTGGATGGAGATCAAAATTGAACTTTCACTATACATCAGCTATGTCTTCTTCCTGAGCATTCTTCACAACAAAAATCACTAAAACATGCTATGTATTAGACATTAATGACAAAGTAAAGTTTTAATCTTTGGTTCAATATAAATAAGATAAATATCTACTTTCCATGTAAAAGCTATCTAATAATCTATGATTTTCATAAGATAGTATCCTTACAGAGATAAATTTAGGGAAATAAAATGTCAATAATGAACCATATTCTGAGCTCATCATCTCCCTCAGGCTTTACCTTTTGCAAGTACCATTACAAACATTCATTAGCATTCATAGCTTTGACAACTGCTTTCCACACTCTGACTCAAATCATAGTCATCAAATTCATCTGTTATATGCTTGTCTAAATTGCTTGTAAACCCTTGATGTTCTTGAATCATTTGTTTCCATATATTTAATTGCTCCTCTGATTATGGAGCCCAAATCTGCCATCTTGGAATAGGTATGATCAACAAGGGGGGTCTATGTCTCATGCCAATCCATTTCTTTTCTCCCCCAGAGTTTATTACCTCTATTAAGATTTTCAAAATTGAGGAAGCTCTCCTCATACTCCATCTTAAGTTATTTGAAGACATGACCTCTCATCTTTTAAGAGGCACTAAAAGTTGGTCCCACCTTTGCACACTTGTAGTCACCACTGAATCAAAACTTTGTCTTGAAAATAAGTTAAAATAAATAGCACAATCATATAAAGCTGGTAAATAATGAGTTTTAACTTCATCGCTTAAACAAGCATAGTTAAAATTCTTTCTGATCAATATGGGGATAAGAAAGGTTGGTCTGATACACAATCTTGTAGTCTTAGCATGATTTGTAAACTCCTCAAATCTATTTTTTCATGCTAGTTGATTTTTTAATGTAGAATGCAATGCCCTCAGCTGAACTTCTCCTACATGAAGGTTTATTAAGAATTTATTGTGTTCATGGTATCCTATGATCAAATCATGCAAATAAAACTCATAAAGCAAATCCTGTTGATCAGGTTCAACATTATAAAAAAATTCCAAAAATGCTGATGGCTATAAAATCTTGTAAGGAAGATGAAAAGAGATCCTTAAAAGCTACCACCTATAAAATTATTCAAATAAAAATAAACTATAAGCAGGAGAAGGATTCCTACATGCCAAAAAAGATTCCCTTAATTTGCATGCATCCTGCAAATTTTTTTCTAAATCTTAGATCTTAGCTTCTAATTCTTTCTTTTCATTTTCCAATAGTTTATTTGAAGAAGTTTCAACTTTGTTTTTCTGTTTAAGTATGGAATATTCTTCTTCAATTTGATTTAGTATTTACAAGGTAGGAATACTTGGACAACTTGTTTGACAACTATGATCAACAAATACCTTAGGAGGAGAAGGTGCAAAATCAGAAGATGCTTTGGAAGATTTTATCAAACTCTGCAATCTCCTATTCTCCTTCTTCAAATTTTCTACATATACCCAGAGATTTATTTGTTCACTTTCATTTTTATTTATTATTTCTTTAATTTGTGAACTTCTGATGCATGATTGGTAGATAATGTGTCCAAATTTTGCACCAACAAGGAGTTGAGATGATCCTTATTCTACAATTGACTAATCAAGTCAGTAATGTCAATTGTTTATTGTTTCTCTAGAGCTTGAGCTTAAGAAAGCTTTAAGGTTAACTGCATAATAAGATCATTTAAATTAGATGACTCTCCTTTCTCATTTGCGCTATAGTTTTTCCTTTATTCATTGCAGTTTAAATTGAAACATGTGGTTGTCCCGCCATACTTACTTCCTCTGCCATGATTGGCTCTTCTCCTGGAATTGGATCCTCCATTATGATTGGAGAGTTCCTTTCAAAATGAGTTTCTTTAACATCTGCATTTTCAGAGATACTTTGATGTATGGGGGAATGAGATACCTTTTTAAGACTATCTAGAATGTCTGTAGTCTTTTATTCATCTTTATCTGTCAGAATTAACCTTCTCCTTCTTTTGGTCACTCTCGAAGCTACACTCGATTGTATTTCCTTTTCAACCATCAAACCCTCAATCTTCTCAAGTTCTGTAGCAACCTTTCATTTCAATTTTCTTCTTTCTAACAAGGGAATTGGTTGCACTACAGATTCATGAGGTTCTTTTGGGGACCTTAAAATTTTAGGGATTTGAGACATTGTGATTCTTCTTGAAGAAGAAGAAGAAAGGATTTTTGTTGAGACTTCGGTCTGTGATTTCTTCTTTGGAGTTGTTTTCTCAACTGATGCAGCAGGTAGAGATGAATGTTTCTATGATAAATTTGAGGTTTCTTGTGTAGGTATATTTAGAATTTGTTGTGTTACATTATTCTGAAATTCCTCCTAGACCTCTTGTCCTTGCCGAAGGAAGTGATGTTGGATAATTAGGTGAATAAAGTCATGGTGCCTAAGAGAAGCATTAGGAGTTGTAGTCATAATTTGAAGGGCACCATATAAGAAGGATGGGAGGCTAATCTTGTAATGACGGTTTTGCCTCCCATGCTTAAGGTGTATTAATATTTTCATGGCATCTCCTCCTAAAAGATTGTGTTGCCCCTCACAAATGATATACTTGAGTACCCACTTGGCTACAGATTTCCAAGGTTCAAGAAGTGAATTTATATTAATCCCTTTTAATTTTATCTTAGAATCTATTAGACACGAAGTCTCGGTCTACTCAGTACCATTAAACTGAATAAAAAAATCACTAAATGGAATTCTGCATGTCGCTCTCAATCCCTCTTCTAAAATTTGTATGATCTGACTTATAATTTGAGTTGAAATAGGAATAAAAATACCTTTAACAATTGAAAACTCAGGGGCGAGTTCAATGATGAATTCTCTTACATTATTTCATGGAAACCTTGAAACGTTTCAGTGAAAGGTAGCCAACCATTTGCTCTAAACACTACCACAAAAGCTTTGTCTTTGTGAAAATTTGCTGCATTCTTCAATTTTGAGCTTATTTTCTATCCCATTTTTATTGGATTTATAGACAACTCTATTCTTTTAACTCAGATTAGGGTTTAGACCAGCTTTTATCAAAATCTGTAGGCAATAATCACTGAGGATTTGTAGACCAACTTCTATTGAAATCGATAGGAATGAAATGGTTTGTATGAAACTCCACAGCTGCATGAGTTCGTAGTTTGATATAATTACTTGATACAATTCAGTGCCACACGTTTCTACGAAGTGTGTCAGTCATTATGTCAAATTATTAGAAATTGAATGAAATGATGATGTGGCACTTTGATGGTGATAGTGATTTATTACTTCATTTAAAACCCTTTTTATGACATCTCATCATTATCATTATTAATGACACAATTGATTATATCAAAGCAACACACTTATCCATACACCTTTGGTGGCTTGTTTACATGCTTCTTCATTATGGTATGTGTCATGTCATTATGTTTCAAAAGGCTCAAGTTTGGGTCATTTTTGTAGAATAAGTATTAATTAAATCAAAGATAATTAGTTAACTAAACATAGATAAATAGAATATATGTCTCACTTACTTTTGACCTTAGATTTATCCTTTTCTCGTCATTTGTCTTGCACAAACAAGTTTGCATGGATTAGTCAACATGTGTTGAAAGAACAACTCTTATTGCATGGAGAATACCAATCATAGTGACATGATGAGATTCTCTTCTTTTATTTTTTATTTTTTATATTTTATTTTTGCCCTTTGGCCAACCATTATTAGTTTTCTAGCCAAAGTTCTTTTTGTAATGCATAACCAGCCAACAAGCTAGTTTTCTGGGCATGCATTGTCAATAGTGTCTCTGGAAGGATTTTCACTATTGATATATTTTTTTATTATTTTTATTTTTATTATTATTATTTATTATTTATTTTTATTTTTTTATATGCAGGATCATCAAGGAGTAGGGTCCCTGGAAGAAGCAAAGCCTTCTAGAACAACTACTTGATTTGAAGCAGTTTCTCTAGAAGAAGTAGAGTCCTCCAAAAAAGCTACTTGATCTTTTACCTTTTGAATAAATTCCTCTTTATTGATAGGTTTATGATAAAGCTTCAATCTATGGCCATTGACTAACAAAGCTCTTCAATTGTCATCAATAGGTATTAGCTTAACAGAACCATTTTTAAAGACCTCCTCAATCTAATAAGGTCCCAACCACCTCGTTTGTAGTTTTCCTTTAAACTGTTAAAATTTAAAATCAAACAACAGTGCCCGATCTCTTTTCTAAAACTTTCATTGCTTGATCTGTGAATCATGCCAAACTTTTCTTTGATGTTTTACCAATTCAATTATTTGTAGTGCTTCCATCCTCATCTCATCAAGTTGATTAAGCTGTAAAAGTCTTTCTTTCTATATTTTTTCTAATTTAATCCCTACTTATACAGCTATTTTTAAAGTTTATAATTCAAATTCAACATAGAATAAGGGCTTCTTACCATAAACCAATTCATAAGGTGAAAATTCAGTTGTTGTTTTCCAAGTAGTATTATAGGCCCAAACAGCTTCTGGTACCCTTATCTGCCCAATCCTTTCTGCTAGAATTAATAACCTTGGTAAAAATAGTTTTCAGTTCTCTGTTGATGACTTCAACTTGTCCATTAGCCTGTGGATGGTATGGAGATGTTTTTCTGTGTTGAGTTTGATATACTTGCATGAAGTGCTTTATCATGTTTGACATGAACTACGGTCCTTGATATGAAACTATCTCCCTTAGTTAGAGCACCAAATCTTTGCATGATTTTGAAATATAAGAAATCAGTGACCATTTCTTCTCTTGCATAAGTTAATACTTTCACTTTCGCGCACTTGGTCACATAGTCTGTACATACTAATAGATATTCTTTTCCTCTATAAGGAGGATCCATAAGACCTATAAAATCAATTCCCTATTTATCAAATGGTTCTAGAACCAATTGAGGATGAGGGTACAGAGGCATTTCTATTGAAAGAGTAGGCTAGCCAATTCTCTAACAAGCATCACAATGTTTGACATATCTTTTTACTTGCTGATGAAGGTGAGACCGATAGTATCTTACTCCTAGGATTTTGTGTATGGTTCTTTGAGCTGAGAAATAACCTCCTCCTGGTTTATCATGACAAGCTCTAGTGATATCATAAGCTTCAGCATTTGTCACACACCTACGAAACACATGGTTAGGTCCAAGTTTGAATAGCATTCTATTAATCTATTTAAAAGAAGAAATTTCTTTGATTAAATGTTTCTTTTATTTTTATGAAAATTACAGAGGAAACTTTCCTGTGACAAGGTAATTGGCTATATTAGCAAACCACATAGATTTTGATGAAATAGAAAATAATTATTCATCTAAAAAGTCATCTTCCATTGGTTCTTCCTCACCTGTAGTGTTCATTCTTGACAAGAAATCAGCAACCATATTAGACTTCCCTAGTTTATCTATAATAGTAACATCAAATTCTTATAAGAGAAACAACCATCTAATAATCCTACCTCCCATAATTGGTTTGTTGGTAAGATATCTAATAGTTGAATGGTTTGTATAGATAAATACCTTGAAGCCTCTTATGTAGTGTCTAAATTTGTTAATTGTATAAACTACAGCTAGGAATTCCCTCTCAAATATGGTGTAGCTTTTTCACTTGGTGTCATGTTTTTGCTAATATAATATATAGCATACATGTTACCCTCTTCATCCTTTTATCCAAGGACTGCTCCTATTACTGTATTGGAAGCATCTGTGTATATATGGAATGGTTGAGTCCAATTTGGTCCTCTCAATACTGAAGCAGAAATGAGTTTAGCTTTGATGGTCTTAAAGGACTACTAGTAACTATCACTCCATTTGAATATACTATCTTTTGTAAGCAAGGCAAACATAGGGGTAGCTATTTGGCTAAAATTATCTATGAAGCATCTGTAGTAACCAACATGTCCCAAAAAACTCTTAATTTCAGTTTGTGTTTGTGGGATGGATAAATTATAGATTATTTCAACCTTCTTTAGATTTACTTGAATGCCTTTTGCATAAATATGGTGTCCCAACACTATTCATTCATCCATCATCAACAAACATTTCTCATGGCTCAAAGATAATTGATGTTCTACACATCTGATCAATACTTTTTCCAAGTTGGTAAGAGCCTCTTCATAAGTTCTACCATAAATGGTGAAATCATCCATATATACTTCAACACAATCATTTGTAAGGTCAGAGAATATATCTAGAACTGCTCTTTGAAGGTGGTTGAAGCATTACAGAGTCCAAATAGGAGTACTCGATAAACAAAAGTTCCCCAAGGGCAGGTAAATATGGTTTTATCTTGATCTTTAGTTGCCACCATTATCTGATTATACCCACTAAACCCATCTAGGAAAGAAAAATATCTTTTTCTTGCCAAGTTGTCAAGAACTTGATCAATGAAAGGTAGAAAAAAATAATTTCTTAGTGTTGCTTTGTTCAGTTCTCTATAATCTACACATACCCTTAATTTTCTATTTTTCTTGAGCATAATTACCAGGGGTGAAACCCATTGTCTATCTAATATGGGGTAAATAAACCCAACTTCCAACAATTTTTAGATCTTTGTTTTGACTATCTTCTTTAATGCTAGGTTTATTCTTCTTTGTGGTTGTCTGATCGGTTTGTCAGATTCTATGTAAATGTGATGAGTGCATATGCTAGGGTGAATTCCCTTCATGTCGGTATAATCCCAATCAAAATCCTTGATATGTCTTTTTAGTACTTCAAAGAGTTGATCTTCCTCTTTATTTGTTAACCAACTATTGATTTTCAAAATCTTTCCAAGTAATACCATGATTGATTTTGTGTCTAGGTAGTTAGATTCTATTTGCTTGAATCCACTAATCAATGAGTTCAGAGGACATGGATGAGAAATTAGCTTATGAAACATGGTTACATTATCAACAAACTCTTTTTCAAGAGGAATCAGTCTTGATAAAGAACAATGGAATGCATCTAAGAAATGAGTTTGTTGTTATTCTACCAATTTCTACATACTTTTCTGAATCAATCCATGATCATATGGTGAAGAAATAATATAAAAATTAGACGTGAAGGTTTCATAATATTCTGTCTGACCAAAGAATCCTAAACTGAGGTAGTATGTAGTTTCTAGATTGGTAGAGTTCATAGATTCTGGCCTGGCAGAGTTTGTAGCTTTCAGACTAGTAGAGTTCGTAGATTCTAGATATATATCTCTATTCAATTCATCCAAGTGTTTTTTAACTGTGATCACAGCTAAGGAGGAAATGTTGTTTGATGTGTTGTCTGATTCATCCATCCAAAGTTCTTGTATGTGATTTGTTGATGGTTTTGTAGGATACAAAGAGATGCATTTGGATTTTAACCCATTAGAAATGGTCATGTCTCTGGCCCTGTAATCAATTAATGCTGCTACAGTAGCCAATCATGGTCTACTTGGGATTATGGGATATCCTAGATTCTTTGTTTTAGGTTGCAAGACCATGAAATCTACTAGATATTCTCAAGAATCTATTAGTACTTCAACATTTTCTATAATTCCTTCTGATTTAGTTACAGATTGATCCGTTATTTGAAGAATGGTAGTTGTGGGTTGAATTCTCATAAGAGATAATGTATGGAGAGTATCAGTTGTCATAACATTAATTGTTGCTCTCAAATCTACCAAGACGTTAGGAATTTCTTTACCTCTGATTGTGACTATGATCACTGGGCTTCCTAGATCTGCATATTTTGGAACTAATAGTTTTCCTGCTAATAAATCAACAACTTTTCCATCAACATGAATGGTTCCTAGATATTTTACTTTCCTCCCAGGTGTCTTGATACAAAGTTTTTGATGATCTTGTTCAATTCAGGTATATCCCTAATAGCTTGTAGTAGGGGTACTTCAATATTGATTTTTTGTAACTCATGGACCAAGTTTGATTCTGGTTTTATATCAATTTCTTTTAATCTTTCAGAAAATAACTACTAATATAGTAGTGTTTTCTTTCGGGCTCATTTTGATTTCAGCTTCTCTAGTGTTTAATTGAGATGATTCTATTTTTTTCATCAGGTATCTCAGAAATGAAAACTGGAGGTTTTTGTATAGTTTTCCCTGATCTTAAATGTCTGTTCGAATAATCAATAGTTCCAACATTCATTGTCTCTTCCTATTCATTAAAATAAAAAGGTGTTGATTGTTTATTTTTCAGATTTGCTATTGGTTGTGCAGGCATTGAGGGTTGATTGATTAGACCTTATTGTTGAATAATTGGGAGTGGCATTATAATTTGTTGTTGAAGTGGTCTTCTTAGTTGGGTGAATTATTGTTGTGGGTTCCACTGCAGGTTCCACTGTTGGTATTGTTGTGGCATCCATTGTTGTTGTGGTGCCCATTGTTGTTGTGGTTGTGGCACCATTCATGGGGGTGTTGGCATTTAATTTTGTCGTACCCATGGATTTTGGATTGATGGAATTTGGGATTGATTCTAAAAATGTGAAGGAACTGAAACATTCCATAGTGCCATCCATGGATTAACTGAGTTTCTAACATTAAACTATCCTTGAGCCTGGTTTTGTGGGGCAAAGTTTTGTCTCTGGATATCATTTAATTTTTCAGTGGACTAGACTTGTGTTTTCATTTGATTTTTTAAAATAGGCAGAAGGGTGCAATGTTTGGTATCATGATTTATTGCATCACAGATTCCACATGATGAAACATTAGTTTTATCTAGGGGCAGTCTCTAAAGGCATGTTTCTGTTTGTACTTAGGATAATAGATTGCTAAGGGTTTTGTTGCATTTGTCTTAGCTTGAAGGCCATCCAAAGTACTATTTAATATAACTAGAATAGCCGTCTTTATATTAGAAAATTCTTCTATTAGCTTACCCACTTCATTAAATTTCTCAAACATTCTTTTCTTAATTCTGAGTTTTGTTCGAGAGTAGTTGGTACAAAGCTCAGAGATCTGATTGAAAGCCAACTTATTTATATCTCCACCTCCCATCAGATTTAAGACATCTCTAATATCTTCATCCAACCCTTTTAAGAAAACTAATTTCTGAACTTCTTCAGTGAGTGGATAATTGCTTCTTTTATGAGTAAACATGAATCTATCCAAATAATCCTCGAAAGATTCAGTCTCATTCTGTTTGATTTTGAAGAAATCTTCTTTTCTTTCTTGCACTCGATAGCAATTTTGATCCTTGTTTAAGAATTTTTTTTCCATGTCATCCCATGTTCTAATAGAATCATTAGGTAAACCCATGAACCATCTCATAGCTGCATCTTTAAGTGTAGAGGGAAATAGTTTTAATTTTTGGCTATCTATTATATAATCATAGGTTTGACATAGCACCTTAAACTCAAACAGGAATTGATCAATATCTTATGTAGATCTTCACCAAAATTGTGGTAGATTAGCTGGTAAAATATTTTTCATGGGGGTGTGATCATTAAGATATGAATAATAGGAAAGGAAAAAGTCCTTCCTGATTGTGCAAGTTGATTTTGTTGGAGAGCCATATTTCTTCTTCTGATGATGTTTCAAAATTGGGATGATCTTCCCACTGAATATTTGTGGGATCAGTTATGGTTTGTTCAAATTTCTCAAAATTTTCTTCAGCTATAGATCTTTGAAATGCTTCTTCTAAGTCCTTGGCAATTTCTAAATAATGTCTTCCTACAAGAGATTGATCTTGAAAATTTTTTCCTATGGGGCTTGCTTGTGGCAATGGCCTGGTTTCTATCCAAGTTTCTAAAGATTCTTACAGACAAGTTTTACTCGTAACTTCAGGTTCACTACTCAGAAATGTTGAAGGAGTTTCAACTTGTGTTCTTGGTGGGAATTTTGGGATGAATCATCCTTTAGATTCTCTAGGATGGTACATAAATTTATTGAATTATTTTGGGATTTTATGGTTTATATAATTTTTTTATTTATTTTTTTCACTATAGACCAATAATTACTACCTTACTAACACATTATTTCCCTGGAAACGACACCAAAAATGATGAGTGTCATTCAACTCCTCATTTAATCAATATTCAATTGATGTCTTCTCAACCAGGGTTGTTGTTCAATGCTGTCTATAGTAAGGTATAGGGTGGTAGATCTAGAAGTTTGCTTATGGGGGGTGTTTGATGGTCTTATTCTAACTTTGACTAAAGAAAGAAATGTGTCCTAAACTACTTGATTCACTCTTTTGCTGAAAAGGAAAAAATGTAACTATTTAGTCAAATAAATCCACTCTTTTACTTGAAAGTAAAATCACACTCCTATTTACGCTTGCATCGAAATATAAATGTTTAACTAGAAAAAAAGTTACTTCACAGATTTGCTGTAAAAGAAAACACTCTTTGCTTAGAAAGGAAATGATTTTAGAATAAGGAAATGCCTTTTTGAAGTGTGAATTTGTTTTTATGTTTTATGAATGAATACAAACATTAGCAAGGTTCTAATTAGTTATAACAAAGAGTTAATATAACATAACATAAATACCGTACAGAATTCTTGGTTCCAAGGAGAGTGGGCCCTTGCTCCTCTCGGACTCAGGAACAAAGATTAATCAATGCTAGAAACTGAAGTGATAATTTATAAAATTGAAATGATTACAATCTGTCTGAAATATGTAATATGCTTATACGTATCTTTCTTCTATTATCTATTTTCTAATCTCTATTTTCTCATTTCTATATTTTTTTAAATGATAAAAGTCATACCTTTTATACCAATACAATCAACTCAAATAAGATGCAAAGAAATAGGATTCCTTGGTCGATCCACTCATCCAAAGATAGGAGATTGGATTTCTAAGAGATCTAATTATTATAATGAAATAGATATACTATCCTATAATAGTCCTAAGATCCAAATATATACAAATTTATCAGAAGCGAATCCTACAAAATAACAGGCGAGTATTTTCCTCATTTGACTCTAGCTGAAATGAGTCTCTCTCATCTTATCTAACCGCCAGCTTCCCATTTGTAGCTTTATATTTTCAGAAATTTTAGAATTGACCTTGCAGAGTCAGTAGGAATGAACCTATGGAGTCCGTAGAAATAAGCCTACGGAGTCCATAGAGACAAGCCTGCAGAGTCCATAGAAACAAGCTTGAAGAGTCTGTAGAAACAAGCTTGCAGAGTCCATAGAAACAAACCTGTAGAGTCTGTAGTTCTGATGGATGGAGATCAAAATTAAAATTTCACTATACATTCTCTATGTCTTCTTCCTGAGCATTCTTCACAACAAAAATTACTAAAACACGCTATGTATTAGACATTAATGACAAAGTAAAGGTTTAGTCTTCGGTTCAATATAAACAAGACAAATATCTACTTTCCATGTAATATCTATCTAACAATCTATGATTTCAATAAGATAATATCCTTAGAGAGATGAATTGAGGGAAATAACATGTCAATAATGAGCCATATTTTAAGCTCATTAGAGCTACCTGTAAAAATTAAGCTAGCTACATAGAGGCAAACATATAAACCATTATAACCCTATGCTTGTATGTAAAGAGTTGGTTCATTTTGACTTCTTATAAAAAATTAATCCAATAATCAACTATTAATTTTTGAGTACCAAGATCTTGGAGCTTGGTTCAACCCATAAATAGTCTTCTTTAATTTATATACCCAAAATTATTTACCTTCTACCTTAAAACCTGGCGGTTGCCTCACATATACGTCTTCAATCATTTCACTTAAGAATGCACTCTTAACATTTATTTGATGAATTTTTCATCCTTTATGAGTAGTTATAACAAGCATTAGTCTCATAGTATCTTGACATTCTACAAGTGCATAATTTTCTCATAGTAAACCTTATATGTATGTGTAAATCATTTTATAACTAATCTAGCTTTTAGCTTGTCAATTGTACCATCACTCTTGACTTTAGTCCTATAGACCCAATTTGTACCAATGAAATATTTATTCAAATGAGGTTGAACTAAATTCTATTTATCATTTCTCTCAATCGAATCCATCTCTAATTTCATATCATCAACACATTCTTTCTTTTGACTAGTTTCTAGATAACTTCTAGGTTCACTAGCCATAATTGATAATACAAACTTAATATTCTTAACATAAGTATCATCAAAAAAAAAAAATCATGGTGTTTAAGCCTTCTAATCCTCCTCTCATAATTATTATACATTATTTGATTGGCTGGATATAGATTCAACAACCACTTGTTCTTGCTTGAAGTTGATGTAGATGAATAACTAGTCACTTGTGAAGAGCTAGTATTATTTCCTATTGAACTAAAAACATGTGTGAGAATTTATAATCCCTATAAATCAATTTAAATAGGTTTTTTCCCTTCACTTATGCACTTATAACTTCTATAGCTATGATCAAAATCATCATACACTTCATTTTCAAAAAAAAATACAATCTCTAGAATCATTTATGGATTTACTAGTAGGAATATAAAACTTGTATGCTTTGCTTTCATCACTATAACCTGTGAAAATATGAAGAACACTCTTTGGATCTATTTTTTTCCTCTTCTCATCTAAAACATGTACAAGATCCAAACAACCAAATAACTTAAGATAAAATACAACTGATTTTTTGTTGTACCAAGTTTCATAAGTTGTTTTGTTTTTAACTATCATTATAAGACTTTGGTTAATGATGTAGACTATTATTTTTACTGTTTCAGCCCAAAAACACATTTTTAAGCGCAAATTTTTTAATATAATCCTTACTAACTCCATGATGGATCTATTCTTTCTTTCATCAACACCATTTTGTTGTGGCATGTCAAGGAACTATTAACTACCTTTTGATTCCATGTGAAACCTAGAACTCATTAAATTCATTAGAACAAAATTTACCTCTATTTGTGCTTAAGGACTTAATGGAATGTCCTCGTTATTTTTGAGCCAAAGCTTTGAAATTTTTAAAAGATAAAAAAGCTTCACTCTTTTATTTCAACAAATAAACCCACATAAACCTTGTAGCATCATTTATGAAGGAGATAAAATACAAATTCTTACCAATACTTATGTAAAACATTGATCAACATAAATCTAATTAGACCAACTCCAAATATGTGTTTTCTCTCCATTTATTGATAGGAAAATACTTCATATGATGTTTCAATACATAACTTACATACATCATTATTTTTTAAGTCTGGCTTGGGAAGACCTCTTATTATACTCTTTGTGTCGAGAATATGTAAGCTCTTAAAACTGATATGACTATATCTTGAATGCCATAATATGTTAACATATTTAATGGTGGATAAATAAGTACCAACCTTTATCATACTGATCTTTAATAGAAACATTTTATTATTTATCATATAGTATTTTCCAATCAATTTATTTTCATATCTCTTATCAAAAATAGATTAAACACCATCTTAGAAAAGCATTTTGAGCCCTCTTGAACATCACTTTGCTCAACTTAAAAAAATCTATTTTCACTCTCTTGATTAGCTTGATTCTTAACTGCTAGTATCCTACAATCTTTTATCATATATCCTAGTTTTTTATAGTAATGATAAGTAAATTATTTCTTACTCTTACCTATGAAGTTAGTTTCAACTTTGCCCTTTGAATTTGAGTTTTTAGAATTCCCTTGATTCTTTTTTTTTCTCTCTCTCTTTGGTTTTTGAAACTTTTGGCTTGGTTTCAAGTGTTTGTTCTTAATCTCATGTGTAGAGTATCATATTATCCTCATGGGACAAGAAGGAACCAACTAACTCATCAATATTGATAGTGTTGATGTCTTTATACTCTTCAAGAGTGATCATAATATGTTATAATCCACACTTACAACAATAGGAAATAATGCACAATAGAATGTAAATCAACACAAAACAATAAATATTGGTGGGCCAAGATACCTAAATATTCAATATATACAGAAATAGAATAATTACCCTTAAGATAGGATAACACCATATAATATTCTTTTAAGAAATAATTTCACAATGTCACTTTGAGGGGAAAACCTCCAATATCCTTCTACCAAATAGAAGACTTAACACTTATTTGATTACCCATTTACAATGGTATTTACCTCCTTTATATAGACCTATATATAACTACCAATGGATGGGTAACCTCCTAATCTCAATGTAGGCCGACCATTACTCAATGCACTAATTCTACAAGCTATTCATTTATCCTAATAAATTGGATCCATATAACCAACTAAGGGAGATGTGTGTCACATATCGACATCTCCATCAACCCATATACATTAATATATCATATCCCTAGGTACATAGCATTCCTTCCCTACTTGACATGTTTCATCCCCAAAATATGATAAGAAACCATATAATAAGTGTGCTTCAAATCATTGCACACTTGTCTCTTATCTCCAATCTCAATCATCTAACTCTTTGTATGTGATCTTGGTAGTTGATAGCTCTCTAACCTTGTTTTTAGATTCTATTAAACTACTCTGATTATATTTATGATCATAATTGTACTGTGTTGGTGTTCATGTATAATTATTTCTAATTTGATTCTATGTACCATATTCCATTGTGATACTATGATTTCATACATTACCATAATATTTATTCTTCCATGATAGTCATAGTAATTTCTCCACAAATTCTGTGTTCTATATGCCATGCTACTATGATTCCATACCCTAACATAATTGTTCTTATTTAGCTTCCATGCATAACCATAGTGATTGGTTCTCTTATTTCTTGTATAGCCATGGCTCCATGATTGTTTCCTTTCATGATGATGTGTCTATATACCTTAACTTTTTTCGATACTTTGACCTTATCCACCTTTTATTCTACCTTTTTCTTAGGTGGTTCCTTTGTCTCTTGAGTAGATGAAGTTTTCTTCTTTACTTGTATTATTTCTTCATCTATGTCCTCATTTGAATCTTCTGCATGCTCTTCTTCACCTACTTCAATCTCATCTTCATGCTCCACCTTAATTTTTTTGTGCCTTTCGAACTATGATATCCTGTAAATTAACCTTCGTTTTATTGTGCCAAAACTTCATGAAATTTTCTACACATTAATATTGATTGTTCACAAAGTCTCTAACCATGGATATCCAAGAACCATACCCAAAACATAAAAATATGAATGTAAAATATATTTGTCCATAGTAAGCTTCAAATCTTCAAAAACGTAAATGTTCTGACCTTTTATTTGAGCCTCCTTGATATTTTTTAATTGAACATGTAAATGTTGAACCACATCCATGTTGATGAAGTTATACTTATTGCTGGTGTTTATGGACACAATAAACTTTTGAATGCATCCATGAAATTGAAAAATTGAATCGGATTTATTTGGAGCCAAACTATTCAAACCCTTATCATCCAATCCTTCTTTTTCTCTTTGAGATCCTCTACCTCTCCTTTTGTACCATCTGTAGTCTCGATTTATTCTTATTCATCATCTTAATTATCTTATTCATTACCATCATCATCATTTTCTTCCTCTTCTATATTTTCTTTTTCTTTTATATCCCATCAATATATGAAAACATGTTCCATTTCTTCTCATGAAGAATGTCTTTATATGTTACTCAACTATTTAAACTACTGTTGTGCAGGCCCAACCAAGGTAAGATGCAAGCTTAATTACCATAAACTTTGATTAAAATATCTCTCCTTAAAAAATAACCACCATTCTTTAGCATTAGTATCTTCCTTCCTTGAAAATTCCTTAAACTCTCATATTCACATAAACTAGGGTTAATGAAAAAACACTAGAATCTCAATAAGTCACATAAAAATGAGCCAAACAGTCCCAAATTTTGACTGTAGGTCCTCTGTATTATATTTAAACTTCAACAAAAAATTGATGAAATATTTTCAATTTTTTAAATCTATAGAGCGAATCTATGAAAAATCATAAAATCACAATGACTCACACAAAACATGTCAATAAATCTAAAATTTTGATTGTAACTCACTTGTACACTAATAAAAAATTAATAAAAAATTCCTTATATTTTCTCAAATATAATGAATTTATTACAAACCTTAAAATAACAATAACTCCCTCAAAACGGAACATAAAACCTTGAATTTTTTACTGTGACTTCTTTGAAATATTATTCAACACCAAAAAATAATTTGTATAAAAAATCACAATATATTTTAAGATATTAATGATTTTAAAAAATTAAGATTTTGCTCCACATAATTTACCCAAATCGAAGCTCTAATACAACTTGTTATGATCTACACTTATAATAATAGGAAAAAATACATAATATAATGTAGATCAACACAAAACAATAGATATTAATGGGCCAAGATGCTCAAATATTCAATATATACATCAATAAAATAATAACATTTAAGGTAGGGCAATACCATACAATACTCCTTTAAGAATGAATAACTCCACAATGTTACTTTGAGGGGACAACCTCCAATATCCTTCTACCAAATAGAAGACTCAACACGTACTTGATTACCCATTTATAATGATATTCACCTCCTTTATATAGACCTCTATGTAACTAACAATAGATGGGTAACCTCTTAATCTCAATGTAGGTAAATTATTAATCAATGTATTAATTTCATAAGTTACTTATTTATGCTAATATATTATACCCATATAACTAAGGGGGATGTGTGCCACATGTCGACATCTCTATCAACTGATATATATTAATATATCATATCCCTAGGTACATGGCACAATATGTAACCATATTTGACTTTAAAATATCAAAATATTTTTTTATTATAATACTATCTTGGATAGTTTCTCCATAAATGCTCATTTTATGCACTAAATCATTTACCCTCATGCAGTAATTCCCTACTCCTTCAGAATCTAACATTCTCAAATTCTTAAAATTTATTTTAAGGGTATGGAGGTTTGCTTCTCTTACCTTAATAAAGTCTTAATATGAATTTTCCAAAGTATTTTATGCCTCATGGAAATTCTTGCATCTTGTAATTCTTGGATAAATGTTTGGGTCTACGACACTTTGAAGATAGAAGAAAGCTTGTGCATCTGGGTTTGCTTCATCTATTTTTATTCTTTTTTGATATTTTGTCAACTTGTTCTAATTTTGAGGTGGTGTGTACCCATGAATAACATTATCCCAAACTTATTGCTATACAAAGATTCTCTTAAACTAATCTCTCCTATATTCAAAGTTGTCACATTTGAAAACATGAATATTCATGGAAACAGAATTCACTGAAGTCATTGATTCTCTAAATAATGGCATAAAATCCTTCTGAATATTTATTAAACATGGCTCTAAAACCAAATGAAAGTTTTGAATATATGGAGGGAGTGTAAATCATCTTTGATTTAATCTGAAATTGAAAGTATATATTAACCAATCTATCCCTGAATCACTAGCTATTAAACTAGTTGTATTATAAGTGATATTATCAACCAAAAATTATATTGAATAACTTTAAACTTGAAAAGATATTCTTGTTGGTCTAAAATATTGTATAGCTATAATAAAATAAAATCTTGAACATGTAAAAGCGTTTCCATAATCCAATCAATGTACCACAAAACTTTTATGTGTAATTCTTATTAATAAAGAAAGATAAAATAAACTTATTATAAGGTAACTTACATTGCAATTTAAGTTTAAAAATACAAAAAAAAAAAAAAAAAAATTACTTAACCACTAAGTAGACTAAAAATGACAAGTTTAACTCGTTGATAAGATGTGGAAATCATGCAAGAAGTCTCTTCATCAATTCAGCAAACATGCGCGCTCGCATTCACACTAGACAAATGAAAGTTTAAAAATAGAATTCTTAAAATAGAAATTTTAAAAATAAAAATATGATAAAAATAATTTTAGATTTCAGTTAACTAAATATTTAGTGAACTACAGTGAATTGGACTCTAAATGATATTTCTAACTATTTTTTAGGAAATTTCTAAAAAGTGTCTAAAATTGACCAAATAATTAACTTAGGACAGGTATGACCTAAATAACATTCTTAAGCACATAAATCATCAAATAAACTAATTATAACACTAATAATCAAGTGCCCAAATTGACATCATACTTAACAAATGCACCACAAAAAGTGAGCCTATTTGAGCTCAATATCAATACTCCATATTCTTGGAACATATTTTTCCACATTTGCTCAACAAAAATAAATTTCTAAAAATCAATCAAAGTATCCACTTGAATTCAATATAAATAAAGGAGTTAATAAATAATATAGGGTTTATATCAGAGGAAGGGGTTCTCAACAGGGCACTTCTAATTAGTCTACCATCTGACAAGGCGTTGAACTCCAATTTTGTGAAGGTGCTCATTAAGAATGGCATTTTGAATATTAACAATTTAAGAAAGATCACTATTCTAAAATTTAATTTTTCATGAAGGCTAGGCCAAGGAATCTAGTCCCATGAAATTTTGCAAAATATATCAAAGATAACCTTAATTCTCTTCTTATATAGTTGTCAACTCCTAGCCTAGAGGATCATGGCAAAAGGACTCCATAGTAAGAAACGACTGGAGACCACCATAGAGAATGTGAATTCAAAAAGAGCCCATTTATAAAGCCATCACCATCCCATATTAATTTGGGTTTGATATATTCTCATGCTTTCCAAATGCTTAAAGCCATAAATAAGCCTTTAATTTTGATAGGACCCTGAGTGAGCAAAAGATATTGTAGGCCAAGACCATTCCAAGGTTATTTGCCAAAAGCTATGCCTTGAACAATATAGTGTTGAAGTAAAACTTTCCAAGATTCCTTTCATTATCAATCCCAAATGATCCATTTGACACAAAGGGCAATGCCTTAGATTTTAACATCTAGAAAGACCAAACCCTCACATTTCTTTAGGTTTGATGCAAATATACCATGTCGCCTTATGAAAACACTTAGAACCTTCAAAATTGGCTCAAAGAAAGTCTCTTAATAGTCTCTTTCAAGTTTGGTATATGTTGTCTTGGAAGGATCCCAACATGAGGAATAATACACATATGATTGGCCTATGTAGAGGTGTCACACTATTGGATGGCATAAAAGTGCACATCCCTATCTTATTTTGAGCCTAAATATATAGACTAAATTAACTATAGCTAAAAAATAAACCTAAGTTGGCTTAAATAATGTACATATGAAATATTTCAATAACACCCCCTTTTAAGTTCAACTTAGGAAGGTTTATAGCAGAGAAAGAAACCTAAAATCTTTTGAAATGGGTCCCAACAACTACACCTAATGAGGTACGCATATACAATAGAAGCCTTGTAAGAAGAGGGAGGAGGATTAGAGACAAAACCCATCCCCTGATCTCCTCCCCCCTCCCCGACGTGCTAAGGATTACTTTCCTCAAACTAAATGCATAATGTGGTGAAATAATGTAAGTCTAAAATCATATAATGTCAATGAGAAGGGCATTTGCCTAAATTTTGAAGGACCCCCCCCTACATCAAAAAAATAATTTGACCTTTGAAATAGTAAGGACCAAACTTATTAACTAAAAATCTACCTATTCTTTGAAGTAATAAAGAGGCAAAAAGATTAAAATATTTTTAACTAGTCCAAAAGTGAAGGGTGACAATGGTCTGGCAAGATCGTGTAAAATAACCAAAAAAGATGCTAATGAATAAGACATGTCAGAAGAAATACATAGATCATTCCTTGAAATAATGTCCATGTGAAGTGGAAGGTGTGACTCAAAAAACCCCAAAGTTGAAAATCAAGGATCTACGAGGTATAGTGGAACATCACTAATATCTAAAAATGTGGAAGTGCCAAAGAACATAGTGGGTCCACTCCTATCAAAATACTCTAAAACATTAGAATAAGAACCCATAAGACATGGTAGGTCATCATTGAACTAAGTGGAGAGATAATATTCCAAAATATAAAAATAGGACCCACAAGATATGGCAAGTCATCAAAAAAATTCAAAGTGCCAAAGAAAATTATAAGGGCACTCCCATCAATGGAGATAAAAATAACCTTTGAAATATACATGTATGAGGGCTCTATAAGATCAATATATTGTAGGGAAGGATATGGATTGCACAAAGACATGTAATGTCCCAAAAAAATCGTCCACCAAAGGAGGCTCTACAAAGAAGCGAGTAATATCCTGTAGGAAAACATTATTACAAGAAGTAAGAGGTGTGGATACTGCAACTTCACAAGAAGCTATGGAAATAATCTCACAAGAAGTCACCAAGAAGAGAATGATATCCATAATTTTGTATTATCTTCTAAAGTGTACAAGTTCACTTTGTGTGCTTTAAATGATGATGTAAAGACATGGAAACATTCAACATCAGGTGACTAAAAATATTGTCACATGAATAAGCCAATTATTGTAAATAATCAATTCATAAAGAACATTTTTTGTCAATGTCACAAAGGAAGAAGGCATGTACAAAAAATAAATGTTCAATGTGCAAATGCTAATGTGCATGATTGGATTTACCAACAAATAACATAGGATAATCTGACATGATAGTAGTCTCAAATAGACTTTCATAACAAAGAGGAGTGTATCACACTAGCATAATCAAGGTGAAACTCAAAATCTGAGAAGCAGGAGATCTATAATGTGGTAAAGTGCACACACAAAATAGTGAGTGTATGAACCAACCTTTCGAGAATGGATCTTGACACATACCGCAAAAAGTGTCAAAAACCCATGAAAAAAATGCTAAGGGTAGCACAAAATGCTAACAAAGTCCTTGGAAGCAAACAAGTGCACTTTGGACAAAAGAACCTTAGTACAAGTTAGAGGCATATAAACCAAGGTTGCCTAGATGGAGGATTTTGCATCCCTTCTCCCCCCTGCCTGCACCACACTTTAATAAATGATTTCTAGTCACATAAAAAAAAATTCTCGCTCTTGCTTATAACTTCATAATGAGTTACAATCCTAGGATGGGATAAAAAGAGGGATAAATAGAGATATCTTCAATTTTGTATAATATAATTTTAATCTAAGCATGATAATAGATTCTACTCAAAAAATTATGCAATTTCAAAAAAACTATGTGAGAATATTGAACAAAACTCAAGAAATGAGCCCAGGAAGATCCTTGAACAAGGTTTCTAATATGGTCTCATTTCAATAAATATTGTATCAACAAACAACAATTGCCCAAAAATCCAAAAAAAATGTTTCACTATGTTGGTGTTAAAAAATGAATCAAGAAAAAAAATGGGAGCCTCTAAAATGTCCTAGAGTAAAAAATATCACATCTAAAGTGAAAACAAGTTCAAAAGGCCCTAGGAGGGCAAGAGGGAGCCCCTGAGAACTAAACTATGGGATCTATTAGTTGTATGGTATACCAGGGAGATAAATGTATTAAAAGTATGCCAATATATGTGTCTACAAGATTGCATGTGTACGTATGGACTACAAAAAACTGGAAATGTTTTTTTGGAACAAACCCACAAAAATGTACCTATCCATACAATACAAATTGTAACCAAAATAAATTAGGGGCCTCCTAAAAATGTCATCAAAAAGCCCTATCATGTTTATGGTCAATCTTTAGCTTCTCAACCCTTGAAAACACAATGGCAAGTTAAAAATACTCCAGGATGCTCCAAAATATTCCCTAATTAAGCACAAAACTCAATCTTACTCAATGGAGCTACCCTACAAAAGCTTTAATGCCATGTTGGAGTTTGACCTACCCAAGATCAAATGAGAATGATGAGAAAACATGAGAGAGGTGAGAAGAGGAGAATGAAAATGAAATTGATGTAAGAGAAATGGATTATTCACATAATGTAAAATGGAATCATAAAGAATGATATATATAGCCAAGTCAAGCATTTGCCTCTCTTTTCCTAATGGCCACATAATAGGCACATGTGATTGGCCTATACAGAGATGGAAAATTATTGGATGGTATAAAGATACACATCATTATCTTATTCTAAGCCTAAATAGATAGGATAAACTAACTATAGATTATAATAAACCTAAGTTAGCTTAATAAAGATGTATATGAAGTATTGCATCAATATGCCTTTAACCAAACCTCTAGAAGTGTAGTTAGTTGGGAGATAATTGAATCCTTCAACAACTAAAACATATAGGGAGGGGTTAACAATAAAACCTTGTCTAATGGATTTGAATGAACCAAATTGTTCGAATTGAACCTAATTAATGGTGATACAAGCACCAACGTCCTGGAAGAGCATTATAGTTATTTGCACAAATCTTGTCCAAACCTTAAAGCCTACAACATTGTCATGATGAAGGGCCATTTAATTTTTTCATATGATTTCTCAAAATATTTTTTTATGAACAATGCCTTTTATTGTGAGGAACAAGCCCATTCCATCCCTTCCCAAAACACAATAACATTGTTTATTGTGAATAAATCATGTTTGCTTAGGGTGGATAAAGAGAGGCAACAAATATCTAACCCTAAGAACAAGGGCCTTGAAAATGATCTTATATGAAAAATTAATAAGGGTGATTGGCCTCCAATTAGTGATGAGTTATGGGTCATATGTTCAGGTATGAACTTGATGTTACCCTGATTAATAAGTTTGCAAGCGAATTGGTCTAAATAGCCTCAAGATAAACCTTGTGCAAGCCCAGACCAGTTGTATCCCATATAATTTGGTAGAATTCATAAAGTAAACCTTCAATAGCATGGGCTTTATTAACTTCCATATGTTTAGTGACATGTTTTAGTTCTTTAATGGATAAAAGATTGTCACAAGCCACTCGTTAGCCCTTAGAAAGCTTGCAAGGAGTAACTTGCAAACATGTTAGGAGGAAATATTGATGAGTTGAGAAACCAAAAAAACATGACAATTAGAGACAAAATCTCACAAGATATCTAGTAGATGTGTGATACAAGAAATGGCATCTCTAATAGCCTTCATTTTATATACCTTTTTTTTAGAAGAAAGAAGAGCAAAAAATATCTTATAAGCCCTATCTCCAAATTTTAACCAGTGTAGACTGGATCTAACTTGGGTGTCATGAGCTTGATAGTTTTATTTTATTTTGAGCATGTGTCTGCACTTAGTAGTTTCCTTTTTTAGATCTTCATTAAATAGAGACATTTCATGGTCCTATGAAACCCTAAGGTATTCATAGTATGATGCCTCATGGGCTTTTTATAGAAGCTCGACGCCTTGTTTGCCATATATACAAAGAAAAGTGGTTCGAGAAATGGCATCATACTACCACTTTATCTATCTAGAACCTCAGAAATATATAATTAAATGATGTTTGAAGATTATTAAAAAATCAATTTTCTATCTATCTATATATATATATATATATATATATATATATATATATATATATATATATATATATATATATATATATATGCATATGCATTTGTGTGTGTGTGTCTATATATATATAATTAGTTAGTTAATTTTATATTTAACAATTTATATTGAAAGCTTAATTTTAATTTATAGTTAAATTGATCCAAATTCTAGGAGGTTTGGGTATAAGATTCTAAATCAAAATTTAAATATGTTATATGTGTATGCAAAAATAATATTGAACAAGATTTAGAATAGAAAAAATAATAGAACTAAAACATATAATTTTATTAATTTGTGTTTCCTATACATTACATATTCTCCAAGGAGATGTATAATTGCAATACTATGCAAACGTTGTTGAATGGTGTGGGTTGGTGCAGTGTTGTTATGTTGCACCAAATGGTGTTGAGATTGACCATCAAAATCTTGACTAATATTAGGACTCTTGCCTCATTTCAAGAGAAAAGAACAATTTTGTCTTCTAAAGTTCATAATGTGTATCGTGGAACGACATAAAATACATATGATATGATAAACTTTATAAATGTCAAAAAAAAACTCAAAATGAGAGCACACACTCATCCGACTAAACTCATATCACATATATCTATATTAGTTAAACTACTTATACTTGACATTTCTAACCAAATTAATTTTAAAGATGGTTAAAAAAATTGAACTACAAACATATATTACAAAATCATATATCATTCCACTATTAACGATGTATAGTAGAGGCTAACAATATGTAAATGGATTTGTATTATTAAAATGAGATAATTTGTATGTTAATTAAATTTTATAATAATGTTTTGTAATATATATTTTCACTATTAAGACATACAAGAATAACAGATATCTTAATAAAATAATATTTATTATATTACAAATTAATATTATTATTTTCACATTCCAAAAATATAATAAATTTATATGAATGATCGACATGTATATAGTCAAATTTAGTTTCATCTCTTTTTGATATCTCTTAAGATTTGTATTTTGATAGATGGTGTAACAACACACTCTACCATCTTCGACACGAATTAAACTACAACCCATTTAATATTTTTTATATTTTTTAATTTTAACAAATAACAATGACAAGTAATAATGATACTCACCAGAAATATAATAAATTAATCCCACTAATAAAATTCATAGTTAATAAACTTAGAATTTTTATTTTGTAAAGAAATCTTACATTTCCATGCACTATAACATGAAATTTATAATGGAGCTTAATGATGCGTTATGGTGGGGAGGATTTCAATGACCTAGAAGCAATTCTAACATGCATTGTAGAGTAAGAAAAAAAATGTCAACACCATGATGGTAAGAAGTAAAGCTAAACTTGACATATTAGTGACACGCTCTAGTTTCAAATACGCCTTCAAGTAAACTTAAATAGCTTCAACAGATAATTACAAGTGATTTGTAGTTGTAATTGGAACTTTAAGATTAAAAAATTTGATTGAGACTTAATTTCATGAAATTGTTAGAATTTAATCAAATTAAATATAACAGATATTTTACAAATCATAAAAAGTCATAAAATGTATAATATAGTATTGTTTCCTTGTTAATTGTGTTAATGTAATGCCTACTAAAAATGTTTGAAGTCATTACCTATTTTAATTGTTTCAAGTCATTTTTGTGATATATATATATATATATGTATGTATGTATGTATGTATATGTATATGTATGTATATGTATGTATGTATATATGTATATATATGTGTGTATGTATATGTATATGTGTGTGTGTGTGTGTGTGTGTGTGTGTGTGTGTGTGTGTGTGTGTGTGTGTGTGTGTGTGTGTGTGTGTGTGTATATGCATGTATGTATGTATGTATGTATGTGTGTGTGTGTGTGTGTGTGTATATATATATAAAACATACACACACACACACATATAGATACACACACACACACACACACACACACAAATAGTTGAAATGGAAACATGATCTTTGATAATAGTTTTCAGTCTTTGGTTGTGTTATGAAATGGCTAGTTAACAAGTTATCATAAACTTAATTCAAATCGTGATATGCTTGTGCAAGTACGGTACACCAAACACTGCTTCATTGACTATATTGCACTAAAAGAAAAGAAAAGGGAGAAGAAACAAAGAAGAGTAGGAAGATGAATAGGAAGAAAATTAGAAAATGAAGAGGAAACTATACCTTTCGATCAAGAAAAAAACAACAATAAGGTACAAGAGTTTTATTTCCGATCATATTATAGGGTCGTGGATGTATACGTAAATAGAAGGTTATTGTTTCCATAAACCACAACACCAAGGATAACCTTGTCAACAAATTGGCTAAGTGATTGGATGTTCGAGTAAGAAATATCAAGGAGATAAGTCTATGGTGAGAATGCTCCAATGCTCAAAATTTTGAAGGTCTCTATGCCCAAATATATTTCGCATTTAGATTTTTATGTTGTGCATTTAGATAGTTTGCATATTGTTCTTAAACATCATTGGTTAGAATATGTGAGACCTATAAATCTTAATGTACCAAAAAACTCATGAAGCTTTGGTACATGAGAAAAAATGTGACCCATGAAGAATCAATCAAGATTACATACAAGGTTGTGATTGAATTACAAGATCAAGATTTAAAAGATGAGTGTGAAAAGGAAACTACAAATGAGCTTATGGAATTATCCAAAGAAGTGCTAAAGGAAGAATCTAAAGAAGAGCATGATAAGGACATTAGGTCTTTTGAACTCGAATAAATTGACTTGTAAATGTAAGCCACATAAAACCACCAAACTAGGGTGCTTGGTAAGGAGCTTACATTGTTTTAATTTATTTTAGCCTCTCTCAAGCAGAGATTTTTATGTTTGCTTCGCATAGAACATACCATTTGGACATTTATGGGATTTGAAGGAAATTCAAACTTTCATTTACTCAAAAGCCAAAAGGAATAGGCAGAAGATAAGTTAGAGGAGTCAAAATAAGTAGATCAAGATGTCAAGTCTTCAAAGGTTGCAGCATATTGACATCCATGTCTCCATCATGGAGACATCACAAAACATCAGAGGATAAATCAATATTTCTATATTCAGAATTCAAAAAACTACATTTATAGGGATACTTAGAATCAAATATGCATCAACTACAATGATTACACAACAAAGGTGGAACAAAACCTATGGACATACATGAAATCAAAGTAACACAAAGGAAATATGGAACCATAAGTAACGAAGATATCATAGAGATGGATAGATGATCTAGCATGGTACTAATTATCTACCATTCTCAATAAGTCATATTATTTGGCTTATTCTCATATTTGAGCAACAAAATATGTTAAGAGGGATGTCATGTTATATGGGGGTATGGGGTAGCCAACTTGTGGTGCACATAAAACATGTTAGTTATAGTGGGTCATATGAAAAAAATTGTAATGATCGGGTTAAGGGTTTACAACCCTAAGTTTATTAGATAAGGGATTATATAAGAGATTGTCATCCAAGATATCTAGTATTGGCGTGGTTCTTAGAGTAGGAGATAATATGGATTCCTTTCATAAAGAGTATTGTATTGTGTGATCAAGGATATTATTCTAATGTAAAATTAGGATATATCGACATCTCTATTTCTCATCTTACATGTTGAGAGTTGTATTTTTGCATATTTTCATTTACTATATGTTTAGATCTTACATGTTTAGTGCATGTCAATAAATGTTTAGGCCTCTTCGCTTATAATATTGAACCAATTATTCGATGCTCTTCATTTGGAGGCGGTTGTTTCACTTTTATCATTTTTATGAGTTTAGGGTTGATCAAGAAGGGGCAACCAAGGCACTGTAGGAACAAGGGGGCAGGGTATTTCTACTGGGTTCTTTAGATTTCCAAGAATTTACATGGTGTCTTGTCCCTACTTTTTTGGAGATTGCAATGGTTTCCAATGTGATGTTTCCATCACATTTCATTGATTTTAAAATGGATAATAGAGGGTTTTGAATGTCGTATTTGAGCTCTTTTTTTAGAAGTGTTATAAGACATGTCCAACTCATGATTTTTTAATCTTGTTGAATTAGTGTTTTAATGTATGATGGAGGGTTTTGATTCCTTGTGTATATTTTCTTTGCATAAAAGTCTTGCCAATGTTTTCAACCCATGGGATTTTCATCTCGTTGGGTTGGGGCTTTGATTCCTCATGTAAGTGTTATTTTCTTATAGGTCCTACCAGGGTTTCAAACCCATGGGTTTCCACCTCATTGGGTTGGGGCTTCAATTGACAATAAAGTTTCTGACCTTAACATTTATGCTTTTTTATCATGTCTTGTAAGTTTTTATTATTAACGGACATTTCAATCTTGTTATGTTGGGTTTTTACTATTTGGTGAACAATGAATAACTTTAACCCTCAAATCTCTACTCTTTTCTTAGATGCCTTGTAATTTTTTCTAGACTTCACACTTTAAACCTTGTTGTTGGGATTTTGGTGGACATTGGAGGGTTTTAACCATGATACATGTGATCTTTTCATATAGATGTTAATGTTTTTTTTCTAGAGTTGTGATTAATTAATTACATTTATGTAATTTTTACAATTCCCTTATGACCCAAGATTTTTTAGTGGGCCTGGTCTTTCATTCTTATGCATAACACATCTTAGTTGTTGGGGTTCTCGAGATTTTGATTAATAAATTTGGGATTTCTATTTCATAAAGAGATCTTCCATTTCCTCGCACTATGGCATAAAATTTATAATAAAACTTAATGATGCATTCTATTGAGTAATATTTTAAAAACTTGGAAGCTATTTTAAGACGTATTGAAGAGTAAGAAAATAGATGTCAACATTACAAAGGTAAGAAATAAAGCTAAAATTAACATATTAATGACACACTCTAGCTTCAATTACAACTTCTAGTTAACTTAAATAGTTTCAACCAATACTTATAAATATTTTGTAGTTGTATTTGGAACTTAAGATCAAAAGATTTCATTGGAAGTTAATTGTATTAGTTAGAATTTAATCACATTCAATATAATAAAGACTTTATCAATCATGAAAATTCATAAAATATATAATATAGTATTGTTTCCTTATTAATTATGTTAATGTAGTGCCTACTTTAAATGTTTGGAAGTCATTACAAACTTTAAATATTTCAAATTACTTTTGTGCTATGTATATAGATTGTTGAAATGGAAACATGATAGTTGCTAATAGTTGTAAGTCTTTAGTTAAGTTATGAAATGGCCAATCAACAAGTCATCACAAATTTTAATCAAAGTGTGATATGTTTGCACAAGCAGTGTACAACAAATGCTTCTTCATTAGATATATTGCACTGAAAGAAAAGAAGAGGTAGAACAAGCACAAGAAGAGCAGGAAGATAAATAGGAAGAAGAATACAAAATGAAGAGGAAACCATATATTTGGATCAAGAAAACCAAGAATAAGTTCCAAGAGTTTATGTTTCCAATTATATTGTAGGGTCATGGATACATTCATAAATAGAAGGTCATGGTCTCTATAAACCAAAACACCAAAGATAGTTCCTCATCAACGACTTGGCTAAGTGGTTGGATTTTCATGCAAGGAATATCAAGGAGACAAGGGTGTATGGTGAGAATGCTCAATGCTGAAAATTTGAAGGTCTTTATGCCCAAATATGTTTCACATTTAGATTTTTATGGTGTACATGTAGATGGTTGTATATTATTCGCAAACAACATTTTTATGTTGTACATATGGATGGTTTGCATGTTATTCTCAAGCACCATTGGATAAAATATGTGAGAGCTATCTATCGTAATGTACCAAAAAAATCATGAAGCTTTGGTACATGATAAATAAGGTGACCTTGTAGAGTATTAGAGGGCATGAAGAATCGATCAATATTATGTACAAGGTTGTGTGTGAACTACAATATCAAGAATTAAAAGAAGATCATGAAAAGGAGCCTACAAATGAGCATATTGAAAAGTCCAAAGAAGAGCTAAATGAAGAATTTGAAGAACATGATAAGGACCTTAGGTCTTGTCAACTCATATCAATTGACTTGTAAATGTAAATCCACAACAAAACACCAAACCAAGGTGCTTGATAAGGGACTTACAATTTTTTTAGTTGTATCCTCTCTCAATTAAAGGTTTTAAGCTTGTTTGGCATAGAAAATGCCATTTGCCCATTTGTGGTATTTGAAAGAAAAACTTTCATCTACTCAAAGGCCAAAAAGAATAAGCAAAAGATAAGTTAGAGGAGATAAAATAAGTGGAGCAAGAAGCTAAGTCTTCAAAGGTTACAACATATTGACATTTACATCACCATGAAAGGAGAAAATCATGAAGACATAACATAAAACATTAGAGGAGCAATCAATGTTCTATACCCAAAATCCAAAAAACACAATTATAGAGATAGTTGGAATCAAATATGCATCAACTAAAATGATTGTAAAACATAAGGGAAACAACACCTATGTACATTCATTGGATTAAAGTATCACAAAATAAACATGGAACCGTAAGTAATGAAGATATCATAGATATGGATAGATTATCTTATTTGGCTTATTTTTATGTTTCAAAGATTGTTTTTTAAATGTTATTTTGTCATCAAAATATTTATTTATTTAGAAGAATATTTTTAAAATGTTTTAAGAGTTGTTATCAAAATATTTATTTATTTATAAGATTGTTTTTTAAATATTTTTTATTATTGGTAAATGTTTTTGAATTGGAAATTATGAATCTAAAAATATTTTTATAAAGTTTGTAGTTATGACCCAGAAGTAAAATAGCTTTTGATTAGAGTTAGCAAACCAATGTGGGACACAAATGAGGGGAACAAAGAGGAAGAAACAAAGCGTTAACAAAGGGATAGAAGAACACGGATCGAAAAAACAACATTAATATAAAAAACACACTGCTAAACAACTAAGGTATCAGAGAAGCATCAAAGAAGTGGAGAGTCAACCACAAAAAGGAGTCAACCTTCTCCTAGAAAGGATCTTCTCAATTGGTCTCAGAGAACCATCTTTGATCATTTCTTCTGCATCTGATCTCAACCTCTCTATTTTAGTTCTATGTCATCTTCGTTTAGTTGAAGCACCAACATCAAGCTTCAGCTTCCTCTTTAACTAATAAACAAAATAAACATGGAACCATTCTCAAGAAGTCATGTTAGTTGGCTTATTTTTATGTTTCAACAATAAAAAATGTTAAGAGGTATGGTATGTTATATGGGGTTATGGGGTAGCCAAATCCTGGTGCATGTACCACACGTTAGTTATAGTGGGACAAATGGTAAAAAATGTAATGACTGTGTTAAGGGTTTGCCCAAACACTAAGTTTATTAGATAAAAGATTATGTCAAGTTTTATATCATCCAAAATATCGAGTATTGACTTGGCTCTCATATTAGGAAATATCTTGGGTTTATTTAGCAAAGAGTATTGTATGATGTAATCAAAGATATTCTTATAATATAAAATTATGATATATTTTTACATGTATTTCTTGTATTACACGTTCAGAGTTGTATTTTATGCATATTTTCCTCTACTAGATGTTTAGAACTTAGATGTTTAGTGCATGGTAAGAAAATGTTGGGCCCATTCACTTCTAATATTGGTCCAATTATTTGATGTTCTTCATTTGGAGGTATTTGTTTCACTTATATCATTTTTGGGGGTTTAGGGTTGATCAAGAGGGGGTAAGCAAGGTGCTGAGGGAATAAGGGGGAAAAATATTTCTACTAGTTTCTTTTGGAATTATAGGGATTTACATGGTATTTTGTCCCTAATTTTTTTGTAGATTACAACCGTTTCCAACATGGGGTTTTCATCACATTTTGTTGATGTTAAAATAGACAATGGAGGGTTTTGAATCTCAAATTTGAGCTCATTTTTTTAAAGTGTCGTAAACCTCCAACTCATAAGTTTTTCATCTTGTTGCATTGGTGTTTCAATATATGATGGAGGATTTTGATTCTTCATAAATGTGTTATTTCATAGAAGTATTTCCATGGTTTCCATTCCATGGGATTTCCATTTCATTGGATTTGTGTTTTGATTCCTCTTGTATGTGTTATTTTCATAATAGCTCTTTCCAGGGTTTTCATTTTGTTGGGTTGGGGCTTTAACGACCAATGGAAGTTTTTAACATTAGCAACTATGTTCTTTTATCATGTATTGTAAGATTTTTTTTAAATGGACATTTCCATCTTGTCATGTTTGGATTTTATTATTTGATGAATAATGAAAAAGATTGACCCTCAAATCTCTACTCTTTTCTTATATGACTTGCAATTTTTTCTAACCTTCACACTTTAAATCATGCCATGTCAAGGTTTTAGTGGACAAAGGAGGATTTTCACCATAAATGTGATCTATTCATAGAGATCTTATAGATTTTTCCATCCATGGTAAAGTTTTTTCGAGAGTTTTGACTAATGAATTACATTTATATACTTTTTACAATTCCCTTGTGACCCAAAAATTGTTAGTAGTCCCAGTCTTTCAATCTTTATGCATAACACATCTTAGTTGTTGGGGTTCTTGAGATTTTGAAATGCCTATACTTGATGTTGGATTGTCTACTGACATCTTTATCATCAAATTTCCTTTGATTTAATACAAACTTTTAAAAAAAAGTCATGCACTTTCCCAACCCAAAGTAAGGAAACCAAAAGACATCCAAGTCTAAGCATGATAGATGAAGTTCAAATTCTAGGTCTTCACACACAAATACCCACTAAAACCAAGAATATATTTAAATGCCAACATCTTAATGCAATAGCAAAAATGTTTGAAATTTTTATGTGCTCATTAATGGAAACGAATCATATAACATCATCATGTCAGAGAAAGGATTGACTCTCATGACAATTCATCTTGGCAGTAGAATTTGAAAAGCAAAGCATAAACGAAAGTGAATTTTTTTGAAAACTACCTATGCTCAATTGGAGAGTAAATGAGGTTATTATCTTCATCTTTACATGAATATTTTCAATTGTTTGTGGAATAAAAAATGAGTATCCTAGAGTCTAGATAGACCATATATCCCCATGCATAACATAAAATATCATGGTAGGTCTTTAGAAACTACACATTATGTTTTATTGGGCCCTCCAAAAATAGTGTGTGATTTCTAAAGACCATGAGATATATTTACGTTTATGCCTTCAAATCTATAGATTTTGTTTGTTCTCTAGTACTAATAGTTGCCACATACTCTAAAAACACACATTGTGGTTTCTAAAGACCATGAGATCTATGTATGTCTATGCCTTGAAATCTATACATTTTGTTTGCTCTCTATTACTAGAAGTTAACACATAAAGCCACAAAAAAATGTTGGGAGTGATACAATTGTGAAATACATGGCCAAAAAAATTAATAAAGATGAATGATGTGTCAAAATATATGCCACCATATGGAAGACACAACCGAGAGGATCTTATTCACTATAAAGATGACACAACCAAGAGGGTCTTCTTTATTATAAAGATGCCTCGAGCATAATAAATTGAATTCAATCATTTGTTTATAATTGACTATTTGGGTGAAAGTCAAAAGGGTTACACAATGACCATTCCTTACTCTTTTGTGGGCCTGTGTACAAGAAAAATGTTAGATTTTATTTTCAAGTTTTTCTAATAAATATTTACCAATTGAAATTGAAGTTTCACCTTGATTTCTATAAAAGATTTTAAAATCTTAACAAATTTGGAAATATTTTTTCGATTTTTTCCAAACCTTTAAAATTGAGAATTCAATATCAAAAAAAAATTGTCGGCATTTTCAAGCTTCTAAGAATGTGTGGTACCTTTAAAAAATTATTATTTTACACTTCGTTAAAAGAATTTATTTATTTATTTACATAAAAATATGTTTTGAAGCATTCTAAATAAAGAAAATGTCTACTTTAATCGAGTTATCGCTACAAATGACTTTTGACCTGTAATTATTTTGAAGTTACTACAAGCCTACTCAATATGGCACCTTCAACATCTTGAGCAACAAAAAAGTTACCATAGATATACCTACAAATACTCGCACATGCATCAAGGAAATTCATCATTACCATATATTTTTTACTTGAAAATGGGTACACATAAGGTACCTAAAACGTTAAATTCAGTTTCACTTAGCATGATGACTCCAGAAATCATTCCTTCTAACTTGGAAGTACGTTAGTGATAATATTTTGTATTTTGAGTATGTGTCATTTTACTTTTATGTTAGCTTTAGATTATGATATTGCTTCTCTTGTGTGTATTTATCGATAAGTAATAAATTAGTTGTGCTAAGTTTTTTTCGTGAAAGGGTTTTCCCAAGTGAAAATATTATGTATCGTGTGTGTGTGTCATTTTACCTTTCCACTAGCTTTAGATTTTATTATGTTATTTCTTTTGTGTTAGTTTATCGATCTATTTTCTCTTCATTTGGTATTAAATCTAGGGTTTAGCTTTGTCTGAAGAGTTTGGGCATCTTGATATTGTGATAAATTATGCTACAACCCACTCTATTTCCCTACCGAATCTGTTATGCATGTTGTTTGAAATGCATGGTTGGTTGTTTGTATTATCAACTTGTCCATTAAAAATCTAACTGGCAGTAGTTAACCTACTTGAAATAGTGATAGGGCAGTAGTCAAGTGCATTTTGCATCATGAATAATTGCTTGTTTTTTTGGGATGAAATGGACAAACAATCACTAATTGATGGTTACACCAAAATAGGTTATGAAAAAACATAAAAGGGTAGAGATTATTGTCACAGAAATCAAATTCTCACCATCGGGGAACTTTCATGAATAATCAAGAAGGTATATTTGGGGCTATTTTTTGAAATTCCTATAACAAGTCACTTTTCACATCGATCAGGATATCATCTAATGGTGACTATTGTCGGCCATTTTTGCTAATGATCTGATTAACATACTTGGTTGTTGAATACAAAACTCAACAATCACTAAAAATAACAAACTCAAACTGTCATTATGATAAATATAATGAATTCTTAAGGTCCATATTTTGCAAAACCAGTAATACTTTTTAGATGTTACAACTAAAATGGTGAATCCATTACTAGCTACCGGTTCTAGTGCTAACAAAAAAAAGTAGTCAAACACTTTCACACCTGGCATTATCGAAAGACCCTGGATTTATGCTATCATAGGCTACCTAACTTCAAAACTTAGAGGCTACTACAACATAACCCAAGGAAAATTTTAGTGGTTATTTATAGCCAATTAGCTACAAGTAGGTTTTTTTAATTTTGAAAATGGCTAATTTTGTGAAAATATACATAGGTCAAAATACCCAAATGTTATACAATTTCATAGTTTGAACATAGACTTGCCTTATAGATTATACTCGATCCTATTTTGGGACATAAATTCACCAGAGTTAGTATACACATGTATGGGTCCGATTCACTAGGAAATTATATGAGATATGTATAGGTTAGTCTAGAATTGCCAGGTGTGTGTGTGTGTGTGTGTGTGTGTGTGTGTGTGTGTGTGTGTGTGTGTGTAATAAGGACCACCTAGGACACAATAAGCTTAAGGTAATAATTATATTTATTATGTGAAAATATTTTGAATATTCTTTGGTGCCACATGCTCTTCCTTCTATATGGTTTTAATAACTTAAAAATTTAATAATAAATAATTTTTCAACCTAATGTTTATTTTATTTATAGTATTGAATGTGGTGCAAGTGGAATTAAAGGTATGAGGATTGAGGTTTAGATCTTGCCCCATTTTTTAGTGAATTGGCACTGACATATGGTAAAATTTAATGTTGGTCCAACACGTCACCTACAAGATAAATGGAAGTTGTTCGAATACATATGTGATGGTTTATCAATCTTTTTTGTCATTTATGCAAACTCTTGGTGGAAGCGAAGCTTTGGTAGTCAAAATATTGGGATGAGAGGTTAGAAATGAAGGTGAAGATATATATTCAATGTGTATACTTTTGATAATCTTACTATATAGTGTACACATTGCATATGTGGAAGAGGATGGAATAGTTATTCTTCATGCAAAGCATTGTAGACCCTTTTTTGGTGAAGAACAATGAAATGATTTGGAAGAGCTAATGAGGAGATGACGATGTCTGTTATTATCAAGTGTGGATTATTTGGAGGAATTTGTGCTTGTTAGCGTACCTGCTATTGTGGAGGAGAACAATTCTTTGATATTAGCAGGGAGCCAAACTCACAGGCCTGACCCATTAGAGGATTATAAGCACTATGGTGGTGGTTGGAACCTCTCCAATGAGCATTATTGGGTTATAAGTGTCAAAATCTCCAATACCCATTTGTTGTTAGCAGTGCAAATGCAGATAATTTTGATATTTGCTTTTATGTGTGTGTTTTTTGAGATGTGTAAATTTTGATGGATATTCAATGTGTATAATCCCAACTTGTTTAAAAGATGAAACGCATTTTAAGGACTTTTGAATATATATATATATATATATATATATATATATATATATATATATATATTTATATATATATATATATATATGTTTTGGAATTCCAAATACCCATCAATTACAAGTAGTTTAAACATACACCTATTTATACATACGTATTGGTTGTGCAAATTTATATATAATTGCTTATGTGTGCCTTATTGTTCTGAAAATGATAGATATATAATGTGTATATTAAAATCTTGAATACCCACTTGTTAGAAGTAGTTAACAATGCATTCATGTATACATAGATGTGAAAATGTAGATGATATTATATGTATATAAATACAATGTGTATACATATTTGTTCTGTAAATGGTAGATATACATGTATATGCACATGCCTATGTGTTTTTGAAATCTCAAATACCCTCTTGTTAGAAGTAATTTAAACATTCACCTTTGTGTGTGTGTGTGTGTGTGTGTGTACATATATTTATCATAGTCACTAGAGATTTTAGTTTAAGGAAGAGGACTAAGTCCCTATACTAGTACCTGTAAGGCTATACCCACATCTTCTAGTGATTGTAGTATGTAATGATATATAATATAGCCATGCCCTTATTCATTTATTTCCATACCCTGAAATGACATCCCCTTTACTATGGGATTGAGGAGTGTACCTAGACCCTTACCTACATCTTTTAGAGATTGTATTCATATATAATATAGACATTTAATTATTCATTTAGTCCCATACTCTGATTTTATTTATTTAGTCACATACTGATTTGATATGGTGTCCCCATACATGTACCCCCACGTCTCCCGGGGACTATGATATTATTATGATATGTGTATACATACCCTTATTTGTGCCACTAGCATCTCCAGTTGACTATATATATATATATATATATATATATATATATATATATATATATATATATATATATATATATATATATATATATATATATATATATATATATATACAATGTCTATATGCATGTATCTATATTAAAATCCCAAAGAGCCACTTACCAAATGTAGTTTAAACATGCACCTGTGTGTATATACTTTTTGGTTGTTCAAATCTTGATGATGTGTATATATTTGTGTGTTTTCATATATAATACATATATGCATATGCTTGTGTATATATATTTAACATGTGTATGTTTTGATGTAAGCATTAGAATTATGAATACCCACTTTGTAGAAGTATATATTCAATGTGTATATGGATAGACTATGAGAATGTTGATCAATACATATATGTGGGTAGTTTGTTGGGTTTACAGGTATTCCACTATTTATTATAAACAAACAAGAAATTGATTTCCTCTAATAAATAATGGCATGTAAGATACTTGTTTTAAACAATGCACAAAGAACAAACTGAATAAATGAAACATAGCCTCATGATCATACTATATGTTGTTTTTAAATGTTTAAGGTAATAATTACATTATGTTGGCATGGTTTTTTAATTGAAATTAAAAAATATTTGAAAGGCCAATATGGATGTGGTTAAACATTTTGACAGAGCTTATTATATAGTTTATAATTTTAAAACTATGAAAATGTTTTGAATATTTTTTTTCAGTTATATCATCCTCACATTTCATAGTTGTCTTGCCTTATGGACCCATAGTTAGTTAATACTCTATGCTCTAAATTTTTGTCACAATTTTTTCTCTACTCAGTTTATTATATTATATAGTTGTTCTTTTGAGAGACTTACAAAGGTCTGTACTCAATTTATACATAATATGGCCATCAAATTTTACACTTAAAAATGATATATTTAATCTTTAAAAATGACGACAAATTTAATCGTTAAAAATAAGGAATTGTAAATAAGATCTTGACTTTAGACTTCTCACCCTTTAACCTCTTTCTCCATTGGTTTTTTAATTAACATAAATTACCTCTTATAAAATAAATCTACATGAGTGCTTCAAATTGCTTAAGATTATAGAAACACAAAACCCTAAACCCTAAATTCATATAACTTCATTTCTGTTAAAATTTTATTCCTTTATGGTCGTGGGAATCACAAAGTGAGCAATAGTTGCAAGAGGAGGCCAAGGAGGAGTCTAAGCAACCAACAATAAAGTACAATCCAAGTAATAAATACAAGCCCTACATGTTGTGAGAATCATGAAATGAGTGATAATTGCAAGAGGAGGCTAAGGAGGAGTCTAAGTAGCCAACAATGCAGTATAATCCAAGTAAGAAATACAAGTTGTACATATCTACAAATCTTTTCACACTTATAATGAATTCTACCAATCTTTTAAGGGATTCAAACTGTTGCCATGTTATTTACCCCATGAATGTGTTTGGGAAAAGGGGTTTAACTTGGATTTTTTGCCATTATTACTTGCTTTGAATATGATGCTCGATTCGCCAACCATTTACAAGTTTTTTGGAGTTAATAAAAATCACCAATCAATTTATACTAGCGTGGCAATTTTTCCAAAGATTCTCCAATGGAATTATACATTAAATCTAGGATTCCCTGAGATTTTATAAGAAGCTTTTAAGGCTCTCTTCTTAAAATTATTCCTAGTATAACCATTTACAAAAATCTACAAAAAGCTCGAGTGTGATATGTTCAAAAACACATCTAAATTCTGAACAAATGGAATTCTAATCAAGAACAATACACAAAATATTACAAACATATAATCATTTGTTCATATGATGCATAATTAAAGAGTTTTCCATATAATATATAGCCATAACACTAAAAGTACATCAAATCTTCAGCAACATTAGGGTTTGTGAAAATGCCAACATCACTACAAAACAAGAACTCTCCAAAAATGCTTGCAATGTTAGTACTAATTCTGGTACTTTGACACTTTTTGCAAAAGTCAACAAGCAAGAAATGTTTTATAATGTGACTCCCATTTATATTTTAGTGAGTTGTTAGAGATGATTCTTGTAAATCAACAGTAATTGGCAACATTGTAACTATTAAAAATGGATGCCATGTGCCATGCATAAATGTGTATTTGAGTGCAAAGGGCCAAATGGATTGTATCTGAGTAAAAATGGATAGAAATGAAAAATGGCTAGATGTTTGATCAATCACTCATGCAAAAGACAAAAATAATAATTTTACTAATTGTTAAAAATGGCTTCCAAAAACTAAATGATAGCATCAAACTATTTATAAACAAATAAATACAACTCATCTTTCTCTGTTTCAAGTAACTCCCAATTACGTCCCTACCACTTGGTGATTTTGTGACTTTTTGCCCAACATTTATCTAGTTTAGCAATTGTAAAGTTGATTCTAACATGAGATCTTTCATCTAATTTTAACTACTCATATGTGGCTCAACACCATCTATACTTCTTTGCATTCACAAATTTTGTCAGAATTTACAACCGTCTCCTCTGTGCAACTTGTTTCTAGACATATTTTACCAGATTCAACCAATTGTCTCACATGGATATCAATATGTTCATAATTGACATGATAAGTAGCATTTTTTCCCAATGATAAATTATGTTATCTATGTGAAAATCTAATTTTGGTATTAGATACTATCAATATCAACTTTGGCATAGATTGACATAATTGGACTTTGCATACACATTTGATTCTTGTGCATGCTTTCCTCTATCTGTCTACCCACCTCTTGTTTTGGACAACCCAATTAACCATATAAACATATTTAATATCACCCTACTTTGTGTAATAACCTTCCATAATCCTAAACAAACTATTTGCATGTCTCAAATCACTAATTTCCACTCCCAAGATAGTATCGATAATAGTCATACAGTTGTGATTTTATTGCATATATCTACTTTTGTCGGTAGTGTTCAAGAACACTCAAAAAAAAAAAAAATTAATTGTGAAGTCTCAATTAGGTTGGCCTAGACAAATTTCATGAATCAGTAATAACAGGAAATATCAAAAAGTCAACTATAAATACAATCAATCCTAAGGTTATACCTATCTTGGCAAGTCCTAACAAACTAGAGAAATTCATTTGCACTCTCTTAAGACATTATCACAAAGGCATACATATATTTGAATATATATTCAAAAAGTAGTCTTAAAGATAATTCTAAATATAAACACATGTCAAAGTTGCATCATGTCAAATGTTGGAAGCCAAATATTACATTTCATTTTAGATTGATCACTATAGTCCACACACACACCCAAGTAAGAGAATTATGTGGTTTGAGCCCTCTTCATAGTATTAGAATGTAGGCTACATTCAATCACTCAATGGGGAGTGGTTGGGATTGTTCAACCCAGCATGTTAACCCCCTTTTCAAGGGTCATCTTGGTATCAAAAGTGCAATTAGGGTTTTAAATTTAAAAACAAGGAAAACAAGGATCAACACACATGACTGAAGGCGAGCACACACACATGAGACAACTATAGGTGTAGGCATAATGGTGTGATGGGTCACATCCTTATACAGTCAATAAGGACAATACTGATAGGGCCAAGATAGTACTAGTTGTTGCAAAGGTCCCACTGTTACTAGCAACATTCGCTTAGGGTTTAGGCTCTTATTTTCTAATCTAAGTGATTGCAAAGTAGACACAAAGCATTTTGAGGGACAATGACAAACACAACAAGTAGAAGAATATTAGAATAAGCTAAGTACATCTCTTCCATCTTTATTTGTCAATTTCTAATCTTCTAAATGCATTATCAATATATCCTTTTACATTCATTTGTATGATAATTACCCTATTTTACACAATCTAAATATTCATAGTTTTGTGTCATTTATATCTTATTAATCACAAAATAAGTACAAAATTTTGGTAAACTTGATCACTAAATTGACCACAAGAAAATCCTAGGTGTTCTTAACCTTAGGGTTTCATACTTTCTTATGATTTCATATTTCTTTCCTATTAGGATTTGAATTTCAAATCTGATTTTTGATTCCCCATGTTCACATAAGCAAAACCCTAACATAATTGCAATTGATTCTACTAGTTTATATTTTGTGATCCAAGCTATGGAATTCATGATTGCATGTTTCTTTATTAAAATATACAATATGTTTACAATTCATAAAATGAAATGGGTTAAAACTATCTACAATAAACTAACAATGACATTAATAATGGTGAACTCTTAGCTCTCCTTAGTAACATATATTGCATGAATGTCAAATCTGAGATGCTTCCATTTACTACTCAAAGGGAAAGGGCATGTATGACTCATTTTGTTCCTCCTCCCCATGGTGTCATGGTAGTGATAGCTAACATCCCTCCCTTATTATTTGCTCTAGGATTATATTGGATACATAGGTCAATACTATCATGACATGAAGAGGCATGGTACATAATCCTATAGGGTTTTGCATGAATATTGAATTTGAAATGTCTTGATTATAAAATCAAATCTTCCCAATCCATAAGAAGTAGTGTACCTAGTGCGGCCATCCATGATAAGACTCAACCCTTGAAAGAACCTATTCAAAGTGCCACCATTCTTACACATTAGATGCTTACTATGATGCATTACATATATAAGTAATAAAAAAAATCCAAGCCTTATCTCTAAAGGTCAATCATTTGAAGATAACCCTGCATGTGCCCAAATCCTAAGCATACTACTACAAATTACATCTCTAGCTTCCCATTCAAAACTTACGTCTCAAACTATTTCATTACAACATAGGTTAGGAAAAAAAAGAATATATGACTAATAAATCATGAGATTGGCATAATTTGAATAGTTCTCCAAGTATAAGTTTAATAAAAATGCTTTGAAACAAACTTATCACAATCCTCCTATGTGTCCTATGCAAAGATCCAAATACTATTGTGCTTATCATAGAGTTCATGGACATATGATGAATAGGTGTCATGCTTTAAAATATACAATACAAGATCATATTGATAGTTGTGACCTTACATTAGATACATCTATTAAATCACCACTAACTCAAGCACACCTTACAATATTGAACAACCAACTCCAATTACGGTTCCACCTCCCAAGGTCGAATTACCAAAACAAGAGTTACCCAGAGAAGATTTGCCTAAGAAAGAGGTGCTTAAGAAGGACATTCATAATCAATATGTACTTGAGAACTAATGTTAAAAATGTGGTTTCTAATGTGGCAACAAAAACTTCTTCCTCATTCCTAAATCCATTTATTATTAGTCCTCACATAGATTGTAAGCAATGCACTAATGTTATGGTTGATAACTCCTGTGAAATTTATGTATGTGGTATGACACTTCTCAATTGTCTTGAATATGACATTGAACACTTGAATACGACTATTTTATCTGCACCACTCACAATAGGATCCATTGAGTGATCCATAGCTCTTGGTCTCAAGTTGCATTTTTCCATATTCCACATTAACCCTACTTTGACCCAATAAAATGTTATACTAAGAAACTCATGGATAAAATTAATGGATGTAACACTTGAAAAGAATCACAATCATATTACATTTGATTTCCAAGGCAAGAATATTTCTATTTTAAGAGATAAAACATCTCCAAATCAAAAAGAGCAAGTGGAAACCATTTATTCAACTAATACTTAATCAATGATATCTAATTCTTCTCCACACATATGCTTCAAAAGGATCATAACTGAGGTCCTTGGTACCGATACTAATGAATATATTGAAGAGCAAAGAAAACACATTAAAACCATTTTCTAAAATATGGTGTGGTTGGTTATGCATACCTTACTACAAATGTGAAAGATGATAGTGATTGAAATGATATATCTAATGTTATGCCCTTAGCCTATAACATGTTTTGAGATATGTGTAGTTGATGTAATATCCATAAATGATAAGTCCACAGAGGCAATGTTGTGTAACATGTCCATATTACAGGTCGATTGGGTGGATGAAGCAAGATCAGAATGGGAGAATGACACCATTACACATGATCTTAATTAAAAGCTCCAACAAGATCCAAGCGTGTTATATAAATGTGTGGAAAGGAGATGCTTTCTAACACAAGGATAGGTTGCACCTCTACAAAATTCAACCTTTAATCATAAAATACTTACTTAACTTCGTGCTTCTCGAGTAGGTGGGCATTCAAGCTTCTTGAAAACTTAACATAGAGTCAAGCATGGTTTCTTTTGGGAAGGGATAAAATGGGAAGCCCAAATATTTGTGGAAGAATGTATGATGTGTCAGCAAACCAAAAGAGAGGCAATCAAGACCCCAACCCTATTACAACCTTTATCTATTCATATCCAAATGTGAGAGGAGGTTTCCATGGATTTCATCATAGGGCTGCCAAAATCTGAAGGGAAAAATGTCATCATGATTGTAGATAGACTCATAAAATAAGCCCATTTTTGTGCAATGTTAATATTTTTGTAGTAAGTATAGTAACAACATCATTTTTTGATATAATTTAGAATAATGGGACCCCAAAGATAATAGTAAGTGATCATGATCCTATCTTTACTAGTAATTTTTGCACTAAGTCAATCTCATGTTTTGGTACCCAACTAGCTCTTAGCTCATCTTATCATTCCCAATTTGATGGCCAAATTGAGGTGATCAAAAAGTGCTTGGAGGGTTTTCTTTGTTGTTTTGCTTCAAATAAAAAAGATATATGGTTCAATGGTTGACATTAGCAGAATGGTGGTATAACACTTCTTTCTTCACCTTATCCAAAATGTTTCCATTTTTTTCACTATATGGACACCATCCACCATCCATCACCTTGTATTTAAAGGTCTAGAAAAAGGTTTGAGAAATTGAAGAACACATTCAACACCAAAAAGATGTACTCTCTAGTCTCAAAGAGAACTCAACAATGATGTAGAATCACATGAAGCAACATGTTAACCAACATCACAGTGAAAGATAATTCAAAATTAAAGATTGAGTTTTTGTGCGTTTATAACATATAATAAAAATTCCTTAAAACATAAAAAGAAAAATAACAAGCTTTCACCTAACTATTACGACCCTTATCGAGTATTGCAGAAGATTGATAGTGTAGCATACAAACTGGATTTACCTAAAATGCATCCAGTCTTTCATGTTTCATGTTTGACTAAGGTCATTGGACAAAGATTTGTGGCCTAGATAGACTTACCAGAACTTGATAAGGAGGGAAGAATCATTTTGGAATCAAAGGGAATAATTTAGACATGCACTAAGAAGTTACAATTGAGGGTAATTATAGAGTATCTAATCAAGTGGAATAATCTGGCCAATGAAGATGTGAAATGGGAGGATGAAGCGTTCCTATAAAAGCATCTAATAATCATCAACATTAAAGACAATGTTGGTTTGAAGGGGAAGGGCATGCTACACCCTCAACCTATAACATGTATTGGGATCTGTGTAGTTGACTTGTAGATATCATAAAATTTAATTAAGTCATATGATCATTTATATAGTTTCATATTAGTTGTAGGGTAAGCCTAGATTGTTTCCATAACATAATTAGGGTACATATAGGAGGTAGTGGTTAATGTTTTATCATCATATTACGAATTATGTTCTTATTGTATGGTTGTGGAGTTCGCCCCTCGAAATGGCTCATCACTTATTCTAATATTTTGTTTTATTTCAATCATATTGTAATCTATTGTTGTGATTCTAGTTATTTGTGAAGTAATTTCATTACATTTAAATTAGTAGATTATAAAATATATGATACAAAATTTGCAACTACTAGCATGGGTCAAGTGTCACTAGGTGGATTATCTCCAACAAGTTTAACACATGTATTTAATATGAATGTCAGCATTGATTACTTATTTGACTTCCGACTGATGAATGTTGTTCCCAAATTCATTAGAAAATCTGATGTAGATTAGTCATCTTCAAAATTACCAACATAGTCAAAATTTTAATATCCAACTAGTTTGAAATCTCTTGTCCCAGAGTATTTAAACCCAAAATTTTGAGTTCTTTTTAGACATTTAAGGACTCTTTTTATTTCTACCCAGTGACTTTCTTTGGGTTGTTGCATGAATTTAGAAAGAACACCAACAACAAAAGAAATATCTAGTCTAGTCATGGTCACATAGATCAAAGTTCCAATGCTCTGTCTGTATTTAGTGGCATCTATTAAATTTGTGGTATCTTCTAATGTCAATCTATATTTTTTTCTATGAGCACACTGAGAGGCTTACAGTCTGTCATTCTGAATTTGCTCAAAATTTCACTAATATATTTTTGTTAAGTGATGAGGATGTACTTTGATTTTTGAATCACTACAATACCCAAATAGTAATTGTTCTACCCTTTTTTTTGATAAAATAAATAAATGTATTGATGCTAATAAATATAAAACTAGAGAATATTAGAATGTTAAAGATGTACAATAATCAACAATTTTGATTTTGACAATTTGTTAAATATGAAAAATTGTTATTTTTGGAAAACACTAAGAAAAGAAAAACTTATCTCAAATTGAAATTGTAGTTGATTATTTTGATTGTTTGTCAGTGAAACTCAATGAAATAGATGACTATGCATGTTCAAAATCAAGAACAAAATCAAAAATTGCTCTTAGACATGTTTGTTGTAAGTGGACAACAACGCAAGTTGTACCTGTCTGTCAAAAGCAAACTCATCAAAATTGATTATGCTAAATGATTGACAAGGAAATATAGAAAGAAACAAAATTTTATCAGCAACAGAAACAGGGAATACTTTTGGACATGACTATTGTAGGTAGATACAAGCAATGGCCACTCAAGTCCATTGACTATGGATTTGTCCTGATGACTATGATAGAAAACTAATCATTGTGCCTTATGTACCTGAGTCTACTAAATTTTTTGAGATATCACGATTGTGGATTGTGTCATGTAGAATTCATTTTGTCTTATTTTATCTTTGAAACTCTATGTGTACTTTGATAGCTTGAAAACCTTAAAAAGGGGGGGTGTAATGGGTTGAGCTGACCTCAATCACCTCTTGATAATTGACCATTCACTATGTATTTATTACTCTGAGGAGAGAAATCAAGCCCACGTAGTTATCCCACCTAGAGTGAATGTGTAATTGTGCTCATTGACTATGTGTATATAGCTAGAAAAATGACTTTGATACTTAACAATGATATCTCTTGACTTGTTTTGATACACTTTAGAATTGGCTTATGGTTACTCCTTGTGAGTGAGATTGAATTTGAAAAGAATATGATGAATTTACTCAATGTGCAATAGTGAATAAGCTTGAAACAAATGAGTAGCAAGTGAGAAAAATGAATGACCCTTATTATGTATTTATAGGAGAACCTTTTGATAATTTCTTTTAGCTAGCCTTATGACACATTCAAGATGAACCAAAAGAATTTTTCTAATTTCAGATTTTAGTTTTTATTTGGCATGAGACATGACTAACCTAAGTGGACAAGAGCACGGTAACACTTCTGTCTGCCTAGGGCTGACTTGTCCCAAAAGATTAGAGACGTGTTTTGAGCTGGAGACAGTTTTATGGTGATTTTAAGCAACTTGAGCATTTTACCTTAAAATTTGTAATAGTAGTGACAAATAAATGGTCAATTCAACATATGGAAAAAAGGCTTAAAGTGGTGGTGAATAAGAGTCATGTAATTTGAGTGCAAGTCATGTGGTTTAGGATGAATCAATAATTAGCATTGTCAAGTAATTGTGACCAAATTTATGTATATAGTAATGAAGATAACCTAGATCTGTAATTTCAAAGTTTTTCATCAACTCTGATTTGATTATTGCAGTGTATTTGTCATTATTTCTTATGATAAGTAGATCATTCACATATATCACTAGAAATACAACTGTTTTGGCATAAAGAGTTGCATCTTAAAACTTAAAACACTTGAAATTCATGTTCATGAGGTGATTAATGAGCTTTCTGTACCATGCTTTTGAGGCTTGTTATAAACCGTATAATGATTTTTCCATAATGCACACTTTGTGCTCTTTATCATCCATTGCAAAACCTTCTAGTTGAGTCATGTACATCATTTATTTAAAATCACCATTTAAAAAAGTAATTTTTACGTCAATTTGATGAACTTTCCATTAATTTTATGTTGCCAAAGCTAAAAAAGTTCAAATGATAGTCCATTTTGTTGTTGGTGCAAAGGTTTCATTGTAGCTTATCCTTTATTTTTTAGTATATCTTTTTACAACAAGCCTTGCTTTGTATTTGTCAAGTGAGACATTTGCTTCATATTTGTTTCGAAATAACTGCTTGCAACCAATGAGTTTACAATGGATTGGAGGATAAATCAACTCCCAAGTTCCATATTTCACCATTGCATAACCTTCACTCTTCATTTCTTTTCTTCGTGCATTAAGCTTTTTAGCTTGTTTGAAGGAAGTAGATTTAGAGTTAAAATCAACATTTCTTTTTCTTCTAAAGGGTCATCCAAGGTAAGCTTTTTATCTTATCTTAAATTCCATCTACCAACTTATTGAATTATTGTGTTGTTTTTTCTACATTTTGAGTGCCCAGTTTTCCGACCTCATCATGGCTAAAATCTTTCAATCTTTGTTGGCCCATTTTGCAATCTTCCTCTGAGTAGCTTGTGGAATCATCGGTGCCTTATTTTCTTGATTGAAGCTCCTTCATTTCCTGACATAATGATAGAGCCACCTTCTGATGAAGTTTCACTTTCTCCCAAAAGGGGAGTGTCATTTTCAATTATAAAAATGAATAGAGATTCAATTATTTCTCAATTACCCCCATCACTTTTTGGAACCTCCATATCAATCTCCTTGAAAACATTAAATTTGGCATATTTTTCAAGTCAATTCAATTATCGACTTATACTTATTGTGTTCTCTGTTGTTTCACAAAAGACATATCTTACAATGAGAAATTTCTTGTAGTTCTCATCATATAATATGTATGCCTTTAAGGATTATAAGTATCCCAAAAGGATGCACTTACAACACCTATGGTCCATTTTATTCCCTTTCTCCTTGGGAATCAATGCGTAATAAGTGGATTTGAAAACCAAAAGATGTCGCACTGAAAGGAGATGACCACACCAAACTTCATGTGGAGTCTTTATTTGAAAGGCTGATAGTGACATGTTGCATAAATACACTGGTTTGATATGTTTCTACCCAAAAACATAGATTCACCCCTTTGAACTACAAAATTTCTTGAACCATGTTCATCATGGTTTTATTCATCCTCTCAACTACATTTTGTTGAGCAGTGTAAGGGACTGTGAGATGATACTTGATCCCATTTTGATTAAGATAGGCTTCAAACACCTTTGATGTGAATTCACCACCACTGTCAATCCTGAGTGTCCCAATGCAGGATTAAGATCCATTTTCAACTATTGTTCAAAACTTTCAAAATATTTTGAAGGATTTTCTTTTTTTCTATAAATTAGACACAAGTCTTTTTGTTGTAGTGATCAATGAACAACATGAAGCACTTATGACCACCAACAAAAATAATTGGTAAAGAACACAAATCAGAGTAAACAAATAATTTTTTGTCAACTTTCCATTTTGACCTTTAAAATAGTTCTCTTTCATGTTCAACCAATATGCAAGCTTCACATTTTTCAATATTTTTGAGCAATGTTGGCAAGCTTACAACACCATTATTTTGCATCATGTGAATATTTTCATAATGAGTACACCCAAATCTGACATGTCAAAGAAGACTTGTTGGCATTCCTTCTTAAGTGAGACGAGCAAAATTTCTTACAATTGAGTACTCACCCTTAAGTTTTAGCAATTTGTCTTCCTCATATCCAGTCATAACAACTGTATGATCACATTTTCTTGTGATCTTCACTTCTCCATCAATCAACAAAATGGAGTGACCTTGTTGTCAAATGATCACTAGAGACAACAATTTTTTTCAATTAAGGAAGGTATAAGACCTTGCAGAGAATGGAATTTTGAAGCCCTGGTGACTTGAGTCATATTAAACCTTTGCCTTGAGGTTGTAGACTTGTTTTCTTTGCTGAATATACTAGACCACAACTTTCTTCATCAACTCCTCAAAGAAGTCCCTTAGAAAAGTCATATGTTGTGTCGTACTAGTGTCTAAACCCTTATTCCAAGTTAAGCTCACTAAGGCATTATTTGCTTCATCTGAGATAAAAAGTACATATTCACTTGAAATTTTTATTGAGTCTGATTCTAAGCTTTTCGTATTTTCCTTTTCTCATTTTTGTTTTTTGTTGGTTTCAATCTTGTCCCATGACATTTTGTATTCATGAGTCTCATAACTCCATTTTCTTTCAAAATGTTTGCAAAACAAACATTTTTTGTTGTTTTACTTCACCTAATATTGACCATTGTTTTTTCCAAATTTGTCGTCTCGCCCTTTATTTTTCCCTTTGCCTTTATCATTTTTGTTATTCTTAGATCGATTTCCCTTTTAATTAACATATCATATACTTGTCCCTTTGGACTCAGTCTTTCTTCCAAAGTTTTTTTCTCTCTTGGCTATCTTATTAACCAATAAATCAAAAGTGAGTCTTCAATAGATTGCTTACTTGCAAGGACTACAAATAGGTTGAATATGTAAGGAGAATTTTTTTTATGAAGGTGACCATGTATACATCAATTTTTACACTAGCAACATCAACACCATATTTGATAGCTCTGACTTTTGAAGCCAAACTCATGACATCAATGTTCATCAACTCAATATTGAACAATTTCAATTGCACTTATATGAATTTTAATTTTGAGTGAGAATCATACAAGTCCTTTTATCTATGTAGTACTTCCCAAGGATATTGCACCCCTGTATGTAACGAAAGACCTTGCTATCAACTGAGGCCCCCATAAAGGCCAATGCTTTTGAATTCTTGTGCTTGTAGATGGTAATTATTTTATTTTTATTTGGCTCAATTGGTTGTGCATCCCCATCACAGAGATTGAACCATAACTCATTAAAGATGAGTGTTCTCCATTTATCTTGATCATTCTAACCAGGTGTCCTTTCCAGTAACTGTTATGCTAATCATTGTTTTGATTGAGTGCATGTTTGTTATTTAAGGAGATGGATTGGTTGTTTATCACTCTAAAAGGTTCTCTTTTCTATATACCACCTGATCGATATACTAAACCTCTTGATATTCGCGTCCTTATTATATCCAAATAATATGTAGAATTTTTTTATCATTTATGTATATATGGTGGTACATGAAAGAGACATTAAAGCACGTGAGAGTAGAATGATACATGGTACTTAGGTAGTACGTGAAAATGATTCGATTTATCTATGACACCTGCTTAGCAATAAGTCCTTGTATGTGGGCATAAAAATCTTATATACTCAAAGTATTCTTGCTTTCAAAATTTATGTCTAGCAATAGATATGAACAAGAAACAAAGAGAATAAAAAAATGAAGTTTTATCATTGTTTCTCCCAATGATTTATAAGGATGAAACCTCAAATGCCATTTTAAAAACTATATTAGATGATAGATGTAGGATTTTGAGTGCGATGACATTACTAGTAAACATGAACCAAATGCACCATTAATAATGAATGTTGTGATTTGTGAATTTTTACAATGTGTTTGTTTTTCAAAATTTGTTTGATTTTGAAAAAGGGATTTGATTTGGTATTGAATTGGTTTGCAGAAAAATGACTTATTAATTATTTTAAATAAATCATAAATTAAAAAAAATTATAATAGAAAAGCTCCTCCAAAAATGAATATATTGGCTTTTATTTTGAAAAAGCTTAAAATAATGAAAATTTTCAAAGTTTAAAATAAAACTTAACTTGTATTTTGATATGTTGTCCTCCCATTTCCATGAGATTTAAACCCTTGGGTTTAAGGTGCATCCTTCCATGTTTGAGCACTCTATGTCAAGGCAAATCTTCATGCAACATGTGCATTAATTCTTTTTCAAAGAGAGTGCAATCCTTATCAGAACAACAATCCAATTTTGAGGAGCAAACACTAACAAAAAATTGCATTACAATTCTAATTTACCAATGTCAATTGAAATGTCATACCAATGTCAAATGAAGTGCCATATAATAGATAAATACGTAGTTTGAAATGCCATACAACAGGTGCTTGTTAGATAAAAAGGTTTAGGTCACTTATAGCTCTATAACATAGGCCAATGATCATATTAGAATCGTGCAAGTATGAAAAAATCTTAATTGCTATGCCCAACTCCTTGAATGAAGTCCAAACAAATGCAAATAATAGATGTCCAAGTGGTGTTTTACCTTCAAAACACCTTTGGCAACATACCAATTTCAGTCTTCTCATAAAAATGTAGTTGGTCTCTGAAATGCCAACCAATCACCTCTACTTCCAATGTTACTTGGACAATTTCAGCACAATAGTTGATGTTATGCCAATCTCATATGGCTGGGAGAGATTAAAATTATCTTGCACAAAAATATGACTGACTGACATAATTTGTAGTGAAAGGAGAAGAATCGAGGATAAGAAAAAAATTGAATAGGTTGTGGCTATGATACCAATGTCAGGCCATATATAATATACTGAATTCAAATAATTAATTTGGTGCAGACCAAAAATTGTATTATGTTAATGAATTGAAGAAAGATTACAAAACACATAGCCACTAATGTGACCATTCACTTCACCTTCTAAGGTCATTATTCATCTACAACTACGAGACAAAATTTATCCTACACCTATGCACCTAGGATAGATAATATTATCTACGATACTATTACAATCAAAAGTGCTCCTACGCCAAGGGTATATCCACATGGTCCAATTACTCATAAGCTAAATCAATTAAATCAACATAATGCTCTAAGTGAAAATGACTTATTGTATATGCATGGTTGGTCAAAAGATTCCATCCCATTCAATTTTTCAGATTGTGATGAGATCATTGGATAGTTACAACTAAGACATGTTGCGCTTCAATTGTATATCATTCATAGGTCACATCTAAAAAGAGTAACAAAAAATCTAAACATTAAAAAATTCATAAAAAATCTAAATATTCAAATAATATAAAACCAAGACATATATATGACATGTTTTGCTAGTACAAATGAATGATTAATGTTATTTATCATATACATGGTGAATTACATATGTATTTTATACATACATACTTTTCACAATATACACAAGTGGGATGCATAAAATATAAGTTGCATATGATACATGGCCATACAAATGCATGATGTTATCTACACCCAAGGGCTACCTTTCTACATTAGGGGCATGCCTAAATTGGGGACATCTTCGTACACTTATCATGTTGAATATTTTTATATAGGTTTTTTGATCGTGATAGACTATTATATATGACTTATTATTGCTCATACTTTCTAGAGTGCTATTTCCTATGGATATTATGCTTTGTTATAATAGATGATGATATTGATTGATTATGCAGACTAACATTGTTTGGTTCATGCATGCTTAATGTTGATGATTATCACATTGTGTGATCATTGATATGTGTTATATTGTGTGTTTTATGAGTGCATTGATTGTGTTTTATCACGTCATGTGTTAGTTACGTTAGAAGATCATCTAATTCGAGTCATGGCCATGCCATGTTCGTGTTAGGTCAGAGTTATCTTATGTCTTGAGGGCTTATGTGATTCATGATCATGATATTGTGTGCATGTGTGTGGATACATATATGACTTTTGTTGAACTCATTTCCATCATTTATATCACACATACTTATATTATGTGCAATGCCATGATTTATATTATGCATCTATTATGAAACTTATAATTGCATTACTGATTGATATATCTACTTGACATGACACATGTATGCTCATTGCCTTGGATTACAAGTTTTATACATGCTTGAATGATTAAATATTTCTATGATGATACATCTTATCATGTTTGCATACATATTTTACATTCTTTCATTTTTCTATAAAATACATGATGCGTATAACTCTTTGTTCTGAGATGAGTGACTTACAAGCTTCATCTCTCATATCAAAAGAAGGGCATATAATGGGCTTGTCTTAGAGATTTAGGGCATGACAGATAAATAGTTCACACATTAAGTCAAAATATGTGATTTAGATGGGACATATTAGATAGATTGAGGTATATGCAAGACATGTGTGAGGTATTCTATATAATTATGAAGAATAATTGGGATATTCTATGACATTCTGAAACAGATTATATGGGTCAGATTGAGCATATTATTGGATTGCACAATTGAGAGACATTCCATGGCACTATAAAAAATAGATTATGGCATTTTATATCACTTTGATAATCTAAATGGATCAAATTTGGGGCATGAATGTTGTTCATGTAAACACTCTTCTATTTTATATATTGTGGATTGATTGGAAACAATGGTACTATGTAAAACTTTGGATCTATAATCCTTTTTCAACAGTTAATAAGAAGTTTGATTTTGACATGTGAACCTATTTTGAGGTTCTATTTTGACATACGAACCTATTTATGGGTTACATTTTGACATATGAACTTGTTTTAGGGTTCCACTTTTGCATACAACCCTAATCTAGAGGTTCAACAAAATAAGTGCGATGATATTCAAAGTAGTGTGAATTGAGGTTTTTACAGCACTCAACCTCTAACACTTCTCCTTCTCCAATGGTGATTGAAGCATTAACACTCCTCAACTTAGTTTTAGAGGTTGCATCTCCTTGGGCCATAATCATCCCATGGCATTTTTCAAACAAGTTCAACAAATGGTATCTTGGTTCGTGTATCCTCGTGTGTATTCGTTATTTGACTTTTCAATTTCAAATGATTCAGTGATCTATATCATTTCAGTTTCTCTATTATGAATGGACATTGATTTATACATATTTCCTTACAAGTTTTGCATTAAGCAAATGGGACATTTGGCGCATTTTTATCAACATCAAGTGTGGTTAATCATAGGTACCAAATTCCTTCTTTTATCATTTTAATCTAGCATTTTCAATGCTAGACTAAAAAGGGGGCATTTGTAGACACCTAAATTTGGTATTAGACACTATGATAACATCAATTTTTGCACACTTTGACATACTTGGACTTTGCATACACATTTGACTCTTGTGCACACTTTCCCCTATCTGTTTACCCACTTGTTGTCTCGGTGAATCTAATTTATAAAATACACATATTCAAGATCACCCTAGTCTGTACAAGAACCTTCTAGAATCCTAAACAAATAATCTTGATATTTTAGATCATTGATTTCCACTCCCTAGATAATATAGGCAACAGTCGAATAGTTGTGATTTTGTTTTAAGTGTCTGCCTCTGTTGGTAGTGTCTAGGAACACTCAAAGGCTATTTTTCAAACTGAAAAGTCTCCTTTAGGTCAGCCTAGACACGTTTCATGAGCCGATCATAATGGGAAATATCAAAGAGTTAACTATAAATATAAATCAATCCTAAGGTTACACTTATCTTGGTAAGTCCTAACAAACTCGAGAAATTCAATAACACTCTCTTGAGTTACCAACATAAAGGCATACATATCTGAATATTCTTCAAAAGAGCAGTCCTAGAACCAAGTCTCAATTCAAACTCAAATCAAAGTCGGATGGTGTCAAGTGTTAAAAGCCAAACATTGCATTGCATTCTAAATTGATTATAATGGTGCATGCACACACCTAGGTGTGAGAACTACATACAATTTGGACCCTCTTCAGAGTATTGGAATGTAGGTAACACTTAGTTACTCAGCAAGGAGTGGTTGGGGTTGTCCAACCCCACATATTAACCCTTTTTCAAGGGTCATATTGGTTTTGAAAAAACAATTAGGGTTTTAAATCGAAAAGAAGGAAAATAGAGATCAACACACACATAAGAGGCATTTATAGTTGTAGGCGCAACACTCTGAGGCACCACGACATGTATAGTCAACAAGGAAATTATTGACAAAACCCGGACAGTACTAGTCATCACAAAGATCTCATTGTTATCGACAACATCCGCACAAGGTTTGTGCTCTTATTTTCTAATCTGAGTGGTTACAGAGTGGACAACATTTTCAGAACAATGACAAAGACAATAAGCAAATGAATATTAGAATAAGCTAAGTAGCTCTCTTCCATCTTGCTTTGTCAATTTCTAATGTTCTAAGTGCAATATCAATCTACCCTTTAACATTCAAATTCGTATGATTATTGCCCTATTTTACACAATCTCAATATTCATAGTTTTACTTCATTTAGATCACATTAATCCCAAAATAAGTAAAACAATTTTTCAAATTGAGTGGTTATTGAGTTCTTCAATATCAACCCTACATAATGTAACATTTTTTAAGCCAGACAATTTACACGTTAAGGTTGCTGCCCTTTATGTAGCCTCCCTGCTTGTTAATGCAATCGTTGGTTGCTTCTTGCTACATGAGCTAATTGCTCTTGTAAACAAGTTAAAAACATAACTAGTTTTTGACTTCCTAGTAGTGATCTCTATATTACCTACCCCATTGATGTCATTGAATTGTATGAAGTTCTAGAAGTCTTGCTTACTCCCATTGTAGCTGATTCCAAAATATGATGTGTTGTGCAGATATCTAAGCATATGTTCTACTGTTGCCCAATATTGTGTCTTGGATCACTAATGTACCTATTAACTACTCCCGTAGCTTATACAACACTAGCCTTGTTAAGGCATTGTATACATGATACTTCCAATCATACTCCAATAAGGGAATTATTTCATCAGTTCTTAGTCCTTATCATTTTTGGGACTCATAACTCTTAATGATTCATGTTCGTATTCGTCAGTACCTTACAATCTACAACTAGACATTCTTCTTCTACAGAGTGGTTTTCACAAATTTCTTGTAACTAAAAAAAGTGTTTTATTTTCCTCCCTGTAGTCAACTCTATAACCAAGGAATAGGGGCGTCACAACAAACATTTTTCAGTGTGAACTGACATGATAGCTTGCACAGTGTCTTTACCATCAAATCTCTACCATCATTAATCAACAAGACATCATGAACATAAAGAGCAATAATAACAAGGTAATAAGGAAATCTTTCCATCTGTAGTAGATGAAATACCTTGAATTGCTCCCTCTAAATCCATTTTTTACCTAGATGCTATAGAACTTATTATGTTAGCAAAGATTTCAAACATAATTACCATATTTGAAAAGTTCGGATTATTTGGAAGAGAAAAAAAGTTTAGAAGTTCCAGATTTGACAAAAAATTCAAATTTAGATTCTTTTTTATAAATTTAAAAAATTATAAAAAATAAAAATAACTCCATTTTATATGATTTTATAGATAATAGAATTAATAATACAATATACTTTTTATATGACTCTCTCTAGGGCTTGACTGGTGTTTGCACCTGTAGGTCGAAGTTCCTTGTTCAAGCCAGGATCCACGTTGAAACCGTCAAAGTTCGAAGCCAACTGAACGAAAATTCGAAAACGGCTAACACCAACGCAGGAGCGCAGGGCGCAGGTCGCAGCGCAGGTCAAATGAGCTTTCCACTTTCCTGCATTTTCTGAATTCTCTTCTATTTTCCTTTGTTTTATTTTAGCTTTGCTTGCATTTTCAATTTTCAATATCTGTCTTAACTGTCTGCACAGTTTAGGGTTTCCGCGTTGCTCTATGTTTTATTTTGTACGCTTTCGGGTTTGCGAGTGGAACAGACATGATTTTTATTTTTATTTTTTAATTTGAAAAAAATAAAAATGGCGAACCGAATTTGACCGAACTTGTTTGGTCAGGCAGGAAAGTTCGGTTCGAAAATGGTAACTATGATTTCAGGAGTCTGCACATCGAATGTTCTCTGCCCTTGTGCTGGTACCCTTCAGGCAATTTTATGTAAATTTCATTATTAGTATACGCTGTATTGACATTTGCTGTAATAGCAAACTGAAACCTAATATAAGTACCTTTTTTTCCAGAAAGGAAAAATTTTCTTTTTAGTTGATACACTCAACCTAAAAGTTTCTTTTTTATTGAAACAGTCTGATCTTGTACCTCTCAATTGACCCATATCCATTTGCACGCAATGGTCTTTTAGCTAGTGGGTAACAGTTCAAGTTACCATTTACCATTTACATCGGTACTCCTCCAAGGTCTTCCATTGTCTGCAAATTTATTGTCCAAAGATTCCTACACATTCAACAGTTTATCAGTACATGTGACCAATGAAAAGTCACTTAATATTCTAGGCAAATTATACTGCTGTGTTAACCTTCTTAATGCAGGTGTTTCCCTTTTTGTGAACTTACTTGAGCGTCACTTCCATAAACATCAAACGGCAAATTAAACTGCTGTGTTCATCTTCTTAATGCAGATGTTTCTCTTTTTGATAACTTACTTCAGTATCAATCTCACAAACATCAAACTTCATTTTTTTGAGTTCCGCTTGATCAACCTCTTCAACATCAAACTATGCTCTGTTGAACTGATTTGAAGTTTTTTTCTACTTGGGCCTTCAACTTCCTGGTCTGCCCATCATCTTCTTGTGCTAGCATTTTCCTGGATTTTTGGTCCTTATTGGAGCACACTCTAATTTTGTTCGTTGGTACAGGCACAATATCTGGGACTTTGGTTAGTTCATAGAATATATGCTTTTATCCTGTCATACGTTTCAAGATTCTACAACCTATACCCAATTAAAACTTTATTGTATGCCAATAGCATGCATTTCACCGACTTTGACTCCAATTTTCATTTTGTCTACTTTGACACATGCAGATATGCATCACAGGAGAACACTTTGAAATGAGGTATAGTCAATTTTCTCCCATTCCATGTTTCCTCTGGAGTTATATCTTGCAGGATTCTTTTTATTGGTTGTCTCTTGTTGAGATAGTTGACTGTATTCACAGCCTACAATGAATCATCAATACATACATGATTTAGCATGCACTTGGATTTCTCCACCAATGCTCTGTTATTTCATTATTTTCTGTTTTTTTGGTAAATCTGTTTTTTCATTTGAATTCCTTCTTCCTCCCAAAACCATAGACGTACAGAAATTCAGATAAATATCAACAAAGCTTATTTTAAAGTGGTGTGTTTTTTCTTTAAATTGAATTCAGCAATGGTGGCAACAGATAGCCGTAGCTCCAGTGCTGAAGCCTCAAGAGTACAATTATACTATTTAAGTATGCCTACCTACCCTAATTTTTGCCATATAAGTATCTTATGTATACAGGACTTAAATTACCTTGTTTTATTAAGGTAACTTCGGTTTCTGTTTCTCAATTTTGTCATTTTTATTGTAAGCCATTTAGCATTATTTATTTAAAATATGCACAGAATGATTGTGTGTAATATAGGCTGAAAGCAAACCGACAAGAACTGGGTGAGTTGATAAAAGGGGTTGAATGTACCCAGCCCACCCAGGTTCAAATCTCAAAAGGCGCTTGCTGGTTACAGCCGCTTGACTTGCAGCTGGTTGTGTATGTTTGACTGGCCCCAGAGACGGGCTGGTTGCATCCGTTTGCTGGCAGTGGTTGTGGTTGTTTCAAACTGGCTGCTGGTGGTTGTGCCAGTTGGCTGTGGGGCCGTATAATCCCGCGTTTAACTTGATTAAGAAAAATAGGCTGAAAGCATGATTATTACCTTCCTTAAAGCTGCAATTCATGGTAAAAGTAATATTCTCTAATTTTTTCCAAGGCCTTCAAATTCCACGTCATCATGGCCGAGAATCTCTAGATTCTGAAGGTCGCACATCTCTGGCTCCTTAGGGTCTAGGATAATCATGGCAAGCTTGGTTCCAATAAAATATCAAGAACAACATTCAGTTGGCTTAGGGTCTACGCAACATCCCTCGGAAATTTAACTTTGAAAGTATTTGAGTAGTGACCATAAATTTACAAGATCTTGGCAACAACACCAGACTTTGTAGTTAATCATACAAGAATTTTTTTTTTTTTTCTTCCCATGGCAGATTAGTGATAACTAACAATGAGTTTAAGGAGCTCAACCATAGAAAGGACTATTTTTTTTTTAATTTTACAGATTTGATAAAGGAACCTGTTGTTCGAAATCTAGATTTTTGTAGTAGGATTTTGCTTATATTGGTCGCAATTAGGCTGTAAATTTGATTACCCTTGTTTTTATTTGGGCAAGTGCACAGTCAAACAATCTAATTTATAATATATAATATTGTATAAGAAGTTCATACTCTGCACACGTAAGGCTGAAAAATTACAATATTAAGGCTGGATTTTATTGGAGTTGTTAGACATAAATGAAAATTTGAATTTGCATTTTGTTTTAACTTTACAATTTAGACCCATTTTATTGTGTTATTCATATGTTTGCCTTGAAATTTGTTAGAAATGTGTAGTGAAGAGAGCACCCAACCTGAAGTCCTAATTCAATCTCAGTTAGATGAATCCCAACTCACTATAAATGAGTTGAAGTAATCTTACAAAGATGAATTTTTATGTCAACATAGGCTGAAATGCAGAAGCTCACAATAGCTCTACTTCATGCTTCTCTACATGAAATTCCTTCTTGGAGCATTCAATGTCATCGCTTTGAAGTTCAATGTTTCTTCCAAAACAATTTTGGGGCGAGTGAGCCTTCTCTTGGATTAAAATTCAATATTTGTGTTGAGTTACTCCAAGTTAAGGGATTTGTTTACAGACTGTGTCGAATTACACTGCACAGATGGGTGTTCTGATGGGATTTAGATGGAGTGGGAGGTGTTATGGTGGGTGTGAAATTCCCAAGCTCAGAATGTTTGGCATCCCTTGCAATTTTTGCAGGCGATGTCTTATTTGAGATTTTTCTCAACCCTGATACCAAGTGATCTGAACCATTCTATTCACCTATGTTGTTCCCATCTCCTTCAGCAGTTCCTAATAAACAAAACAGAACAAACCCTCTGATGTGTCAGTTCTAAATCAATACCTTCAATATTGTTCAATAATAGGTACGTACAGATTGTTTACTTGATTTGATATTTTGGAAGCTTCATAGGAGCATGGCTCAATACAATTTTTAAACACTTCCAAAGAATTATGAACCTTAAATTCTAGGAATTATAGAAGTAAGATAAAAAGAAACACCACTAGGGTAGGAGGGATCGTCCAAAAGAGTCGCAAGACAACAAAATCCTTGAAGTCTTTATTAATGGATGAAACTCTTCTTACTGACTTAAATTTCCAAAGGAATTGTAGAGAAGAGTGTAAGCGACTCTGCTAATCCATCCATAAGACTAATAATTTCCCTCGCATAGTTCAGGATTTTTGAAACTAAAAATGAGTGTCCGTAACAATTTTGGCAAGAAATATAGGGAAATAATCACCTAAATAGTATTACTTAGCTCATGCTAGACATTACCAAATACATTACATATACCGAGCTAATAAAGAGCTTTGAAATTAAATTTTGGTCTTGGTGACCATGCTCTTAAGAAAAAAACTTCTACATTGAAATGATATATATTACTAGAGAAATCGAAAAGTTTTCACATTAAACAGCTGGCTGAGGGAAAAAAAACCTAATTTATTTGTTGCAAAGCCATTCTCAATGCTTTTGAGGAGGGTTTCACTTTTCTGCAACGAGGAAAGCCAATTCCTGAAGGATAGACTATCTAGAATGTTTTCCATTGCAGTCTTCACTACTAGAATCCAAACTTGTTGGCATTGTATTTGAAAGAGAATACAAAATGTTAAGTGGTGGTGATATTGCCATTAAACAGGCTTCCCTACATCTACACTAGCAAGCAAGATGTAAAAGAAAACAATCATCACGTCACAAAAAGCATTAACAAACATGTGAGGAAGACAAAGCCAAATGGTTACAAAAGGTGCAACGGTTGGTCTTTTGTCATTTGGTCTTCCAAGCTCAATTTTTTTCTCACACCAACAAAAGACTAGTGTCTTAGTCTCTATTGGGACTGTTGACACACCTCGTAAAGTAGGAATGACAATTATTTTGTGCAACAACGTCTAGGGGTACCTAAGGATGTGATGAAGCCAATGTTTGTTGGCACACATCATTTGGTGAAGACATAGGTTGATGGATGATGATCAACTCCCATATCCTCCTGGATCAATCACCCCTCCTTGAGAAGCAATGGACCACATTGCATCATGTTGATAAAGCACGTGTGGAAAGCGCATAGCACCTTGTACCCCGTTGCACCATTTCCATTGGAGAGGTATTTAACCTAATTTGACAACCTTGCAGAGATTGACTTCCTAGTTCTTTGTATATTTGACTTGTGCATCTTAAGAGAAAGTCAACAAAACCAATCAAATTTTTAAAATTCCATAAACAAAACCTCCATAAATGTAATCCCCCAATCTACAATTATCTTTCTATCCTCTTGTGTGTAAAATAGCTATTTTCCTAATGAAAATCACCTTTAGTGTCCAAGTTTAGTCTCAAAACCTCATGATCCATCATAACGCATTTGTTCCTGTAAGAAGACTCAAAATATATATATTTAATAGCAGGGTTTGTGTTCTCTTAGGATCCACACTCCTTTCTATGCAATATTTTTGGCAAACATATTTTTCTTTATATGGTGCTTATATTTTTTTGTCAGGTCAAGGGCTAGACAATAGAGAAATGACCAAGATAAGATAAGATAACTATATTAATGTCCAACAAATGACCACAATGGTAGGTTAAAGGGATTGTAGATTACAAACGTGTGTCAGGAACAAGCGGGAAACTAAAAAGGTCTCCAAAAATGAGAGGAACAATGTTAAAAGAAATAGTATAAACTAGAGCAAAGAGCAACAACGCTCAGAGCCAAAGAAAGAAGCAGAAGAAATGAGCAACCCACGAAAATCCCTAAACATCAGGAAAGCGAGAATGAACCCTGAGAAGGAAGGACCAAGATGGGGTCCATCAAGAATTCGATCCAACTCTCCTAGCATCCGAGGCCGATGATTTTAAGATCCGGATAGAAGAATGACCTGGAGAGGAGGTAGGATGTCTAGTTTGTCCTCCATTCCGCTGTTGAGAAGGAAAAGTCCTCTACGAAGATCTGGTGGATCTATTCTGTCCCTCGATCCCAAGTCTGAAATGGATATGTTGGGGAAATCTTAGGGAATTGCGGATAGTCTCTCTAGGTCGCACTGATCTAGAATGTGATGCCAAACTAATGTTAATCTGTCTCTTAGTGCCTCTCCCCGAAGGTAGCATCGTGAAGAAAGAAGTGATCTGCTAGGTGCAATCTGGTCTAGTGGGTCTCTAAGTAGAATAATCACGAAGCTTAAGAGCTTCCTATATATATAAAGCTAAACATATCTGGTCCTAATATCTGAAGAAGTCAGAAAGAGTTTGTGCCCTCCTAAATAGGCAATGAAATCTCCCTTGGATCTCATAGTATATGGGACAACAAAAGATGAAGTGTTCCTTGGACTCAATCTCCTAGATGTTGCGTAACTGACAAATCCTATCTGCGCGATCTATCTGGGGATCTGTCTCAATCCTAAGCCTATGAGAGCCCACTCGAAATTGTCCTAATGGGATGTGAAGAGAGTACATCTAGTGGCGGAATGTATACTGTGGACGGATGATAAGCCCGTCACTCAGCTCCAAAAAGTGTTTTGGCATAAATTGCCATCTTTGGGTGTAGCCCTCGGAGAGGGTTTACCCAAGTGGTATGAATAAATTCCCTGTAAATATCCTCCGTAATAATCCATTTCAGCTCCTGTCTAGTGGGTAGAAGATGAGCTGGTGCATCCAAGGAGTATGTGAATGGAGGAAGGCGGTCCATCCTAATTCCCACAAACTCTAATATATCAGAAACCCCTGTATACCAACACTGGACACTAGTCGAGGAAGCTGAGAGGGCAAGAGTCTCTGAAGAACAGTGACCTAAAGTATGGATATCTATCACGCCCGCTCGCTGAATCAACAAAGCTCCGAATGCGATGTAAGAAAGAAATCAGATCAAATATAGTCTCCAATCGAAAGGGTCGGGCTCCAAACTCTGCAAGGATAATGTGCTGGGGAACTGTCTGCTTGCATTTGATAATGCGACAGAGGAGAAGTGTCTGGGTCCTCTCGACAGTAACGCAATCACCCTCCAACAAAGAAGGCCCCCAAACTACAGATCCATAAAGAACTGTGGGTCTGATAAGTGTATCCATGAGGGACATCTTAGATGAGATATCTTGAAAGTGATGTCGAAAAAAAGGACCAAGAGGGGGTCCATCAAGAGTTCGATTTGACTCTCCTCGCATCCAAGTCTGACGAGAAAAAGCTCCAGATAGAAGTATGACCCGAAAGAGGAGGTAGGATGTTTGGTCTGTCCTCCATTCCGTTGCCGAGAAGGAAAAGTCCTCTACGAAGATTTGGTGGATCTAGTCTGTCCCTTGATGCCAGGTCTGAAATGGATATGTTGGTGAAATCTCGGGGAACTATGGATAGTCTCTCTGGGTCGCACTGATCTGGAATGTGAGGTTGAACTAATGTCAATCTGTTGCTTAGTGCCTCTCCTCGATGGTAGCACCGTGAAGAAGGAAGTGATCCCCTAGATGGAATTTGGTCTAGTGTATCTCTGAATAGAATAATCACGAAGCTTAAGAGCTTCTTGTATATATAAAGCTAAACATCTCTGGTCCTAATATCTGAAGCAGTCAGAAAGACTCTGTGTCCTTCTAAATAGGCAATGAAATCTCTCCCTGATCTTATAGTTTATGGGACAACGAAAGATGAAGTGTTCCTTGAACTCAATCTCCTAGATGTTGCGTAATTGACAAATCCTATCTACTCGATCTATTTAGTGATCTGTCTCAATCCTAACCCTGTGAAAGCCCACTCGAAACTCTCCTAATGGGATGCGAAGAGAGTGCATCCAGTGGCAGAATGTATATTGTGGATGGATGATAAGCCCGTCACTCAGCTCCAAAAAGTGTTCTGCATAAAATGCCATCTTTGGGCGTAGCCCCTTGAGAGGGTTTACCCAAGTAGTATGAATAAACTGCTTGTTAATATCCTCCCTAATAATCCGGTTCAGTTCCCGTCTAGTGGGTAGGAGATGTGCCTGTGCATCCAAGGAGTATCTGAATGGAGGAAGGCAGTCCATTCTAATTCCCACAGACTCTAATAGATCAGAGAGGGCAAGAGTCTTTGAAGAACAATAGGCTAATCATGGATATCTGTCACGCCTGCTCACTGAATCAACAAAGCTCCGAATGCGATGTAAGAAAGAAATCAGATCAAATATAGTCTTCAATCGGAAGGGCCGGGCTCCAAACTCTGCAAGGATAATGTGTTGGGGAACTGTTTGCTTGCATTTGATAATGCGGCGGAGGAGAAGTGTCTGGACCCTCTCGACAACAGCCTAATCGCCCTCCAACAAAGAAGGCCCCCGAACTACAGATCCATAAACAATGGTGGGTTTGATTAGTGTATCCATGAGGGACATCTTAGATGAGATATCCTGAAAGTGATGTCGAAAAAAAGGACCAAGAGGGGGTCCATCAAGAGTTCGATCCAACTCTCCTAACATCCGAGGTCAACGAGAAAAAGCTCTAGATAGAAGTTTGACTCGAAGAGGAGGAGGTAGGATGTTTGGTATGTCCTTCATTTCGCTGCCGAGAAGAAAAAGTCGTTTGCGAAGATTTGGTGGATCTAGTCTGTCCCTTGATGCCAGGTTTGAAATGGATATGTTGGTGAAATCTGGGGGAACTGTGGATAGTCTCTCTGGGTCGCACTGATTTGGAATGTGAGGCTGAACTAATGTCAATCTGTCACTTAGTTCCTCTCATCGATGGTAGCATCGTGAAGAAGGAAGTGATTTGCTGGGTGGAATCTGGGCTAGTGGGTCTTTGAATAGAATAATCACGAAGCTTAAGAGCTTCTTGTATATATAAAGCTAAACGTCTCTGGCCCTCATATTTGAAGAAGTCGGAAAGAGTCCATGTTCTCCTAAATAGGCAATGAAATCTCTCCTTGATCTCATAGTATATGGGACATTGGAAGATGAAGTGTTCCTCGGAGTCAATCCCCTGGATGCTGCATAACTGACAAATCCTGTCTGCCTGATCTATCCGGTGATCCGTCTCAATCCTAAGCCTGTGAGAGCCCACTCACAACTGTCCTAATGGGATGCGAAGAGAGTGCATACAGTGGCGGAATGTATACTGTGGATGGATGATAAGCCCATCGCTTAGCTCCAAAAAGTGAAATGAAACATTACTGGGGAGAAACAATTCTTATTTCATGGGGATGTTTCTTGGCATCTCATCACTTTATTCAAGAATGTGATCCAAAAACGGCCAAAAAACAACACTTAAAGGTGAAACAGTTCTAAAATATCCTAAAATAGAATGATGGACATTTGCAATAATATTTATAGGGGATTGTTGACTCTTGAACTATTTCTACAATGACAGCCTAGGGCTTCTGGGTTTACAAGTAAGAGACACAACATGCCATGATAGAAAACATTGTATATAAAGGTTGTAATTAATAGGGAACACAAAATATTTTTTAAAGGGGAACATGAAGCTTGTGACATAATAATTCCTAAGCAGAATTTTGCATATCTAGAAAAAATATATTTTGATAGATCAAGCATGTTGTGGCAATAACCTTGAAAAATCACAAGTCCATATGTTTAGTCATCTAATATTTTTATATTATTATAACTTCTCCAGTAGAGGAAATTTTAGATTTTTTTAGACTTCCTGAAGTTTTGCATTCCTCTCAAAAGGTTGAATCTCTAACAGAAGCACTATGCCTATAAGGTATACATGATTATCCATACAATACATAAGAGAATTGTGTGGACACGCATTTACATAGGCTAGCTTCATTTGTATTACTCAGCAGACCAGCAATTTATAAAAAGGTTTGCTAAGGTGCATCATGCAGTCAAGATGCAAATCTTGGTCACACTTGGCGAACAAAAACTTATACAACCTTCAGGTTGGACACAGAAATACTGAGCAGTACATGATCAACAGTTGAAGATTCTTGATACCAAGCCATGGCTAGCCACCTTGACTGGCAACTATAGAATGACTTGTATCGCGAATATTTACATACAACTCTAATATTTAAAGAGAAGATTAAAAGCATCAAAATTATTTTGCTACAAAAGATGTCATATGAAAGACGAGGTTTATTTAAGGATGAGCAAGGTATTATGACTACTATTAAAGCAAAGACAAGACTGAACAATGCAGGTCTCAGGTGCATTGAAAATGCTTTTAGTAAAGACAAGGTATCAACAAAAGTAGACCCGCATTGACACCCAAATTATTATCAAAGTGAACAATCATGTCAGCAACATGTATATCAATGTCTTCATCACTATGAAAGTTAACAAAGCATACAACATAATGAATATATGTAATAAAACTTTTGGAATGACAATTGGCAAAGTAATGAATATACATGGAGTCGAGGAAGCAATTACACGAATAGAAACTATGAAAGGACAAAAGACTTTGCAAAGTGATCACCAATTTGTATCATCAACTGATGAATGGACAGTCAAGCATGGCAACAATTAAGAGTGACTTTGAGATCATTTAACAAGTTCATTTCATCCAATGCTCAGGATCGAAGCATTTTGAAGGGAGTAAGGATGTGGCCTGGATAGTTAAGGTACTGGTTTGCACAGAAGACATATTCAATTATTATGACAAGTCAGCCCAAGATATTGGATGAATGTGTAATGAAGATGAATTTATGCGGAGGCATCAAATAATAGGAAGGCATCATTTTTATCATTGGACTAATTATTGGTTTGGATTCCATTTGAGATATTGACTTTAGACTATGCCTTCTTCTTAGATCATCAACTGGAACAACCGGAATCCTGAGGAAATGGGGATAAATTCAAAGAGGGCTAAGAGTTTGACGGGATAAATTCAAAGAGGGCTAAGAGTTTGACGAAGAAGAGCTCAATAGTGTGGGGACTCGAATTGGCAGTCTGTCAAAGATGCAGGTCATACCAAACCTTTGATTACTCTGTTTTCAACTGCTGCAATCAATAGTCTACTAGACAGGTCGCCCGGGACATGGGCAGGACTATCATTGACACATTGAACAATAATCAAGGCCAGGCCAAGGTGGTTTGAGCAGAAATTAAACTAATTCACAGAGTAGACTGATAACTCAATGCTGTCATGGAGACTATTGATGGGCAGCCCAAGTGCGAAGAATTCTGCTAATGTCCACATGTGCGCATGGAGCTGTAATGCAAAAGATGAAAGGGAAACTTTTACTCGATAATGTTTTCCAATTTGGTTATTTTGGTCATTGTTTCCTAAAATATGTGTCATTTGAAAAAGAAGAATCACCCCAACTTCTATAGAGCATATAAAATCTTGACTAAATTGCCAAAAAAAAAAAAAGATGGTCACCAAACATACGAAATTGAGAATTCATTATTGAAAAAGATTATCCAAGACCTGTGCTTCCTTGTAATTCACCATAGAAAATGCTGTTCCTGTCTAATGGGGTTTTTGGTGACTTAAAGCTTCACCTTCCTTCACCCCTCGCCTCTCACTCCTTTCCCATTCTTTGGACCTGTATCATCCTACAGGATCCAAATGTTGAAGAAGAGGGTGCACAGGATGGACGCGATGATCAACACTACCATTCTGCACTTCAAAAAGAAATTATATGGTTGGAGAATTCATTTTAAAACTAAAAACTTACAGGAACAATCTTTTAAACAAGTAAACACAATTTTGACAGGTTCTCAGACCATTCTAGCCTAAAGGACATTAAAATTCATCTAATCTTACTGTGGCAGTATGAACATAAATTCTATGGAGCATCTAATTAAGGGCACCAAGGCAAGCAGCCCCAATCTGGCTCAGGACCGCTCATAAAATGCCCCATAAGTTTCGGTTTGATTCTCGTATAAGGGTTTTTATTTTGTTCTTTCTACATTGGTTTGGGGTACGTATGGGGACTGTCAGTCCAGAAGCCCTGTAGGCTTGTAGCTATGTTAGTAGTTGGCTCAGTTATCCTAGTAACTGTAACAGTCCTATTAATAGGTGTTTTTGGCATGAACCTGATGTAATCAGTCCTGAAGATGTTCTATGACATCTTCAGCATCTAGAGTCTCTATAGCAACCAGAATTACGGCCATTGCACTACTGAGAAAGGGTCAAGTTTTGACTCGAATGGGCTGGGCTGAAGTGGTAGAGCATCAGAGCTTTCATAGTTGAACCTCAAGTTCAAATTTCCAAGAGATATGATTAAGTATTGAATTAATTTGCTAAAATGCTGCATACAACTCTCTGAGTGTAGTGTACCCAACAAATAAGGCTAGTGTAAGTTTTGGGTAGCTTTGATGGAAGAGATACCTATAGATCATGACATATAAGCCGAAGGTTTCCCTTCAAAACAAATATACCAAATCAAAGAAACCTAAGGTTCAGGTACCTCTGGATCGTAGTATCTAAACCAAAGGTTACCCTAAAAACAAATTCAGCAAATCAAAGAAGCCGAAGGTTGTGATTTCTCTAGATCATGGCATCTAAGCTGAAGGTTACCCCTAAAGAAAAACTCACCAAATCAAAGAACAAAAAGGTTGAGATACTCGTAGGTCATATCATCTAAGCTGAAGGTCACCTCTTGAGGCAAATTCATCAAATCAAAGAAGCCAAAGGTTGAGATACCAGTTGGTCAAGGCATCTAAGGCGGGGGTTACCCCTTGAGACAAATTCACCAAATCAAAGAAGCCAAAGGTGAGATACCTCTAGATCACGGCATCTAAACCAAAGTTTACCTCTAAACTAAATCACCAAATCAAAGAAGCCGAAGGTTAAGATACATGTAGATCATGGCATCTAAGCTGAAGGTTATCCCTCACGACAAATGCACCAAATCAAAGATACTGAAGGTTTAGATAACTCTAGATCATGGCATTGAAGCCGAAGGTTACCCCATAGATGAATTCACCAAATCAAATAAGCAAAAGGCAACAAAATTTATCAAATCAAACAAATAAACAAATAAAAGAAGAAGAAAGGCCCGATTTTTTAACCATGGACCAATATGATGATTTTTTAATCAATTAATTTAGAATTTTATAACCTAGCCAAAAAATAATCTTTGTATTTGGCTACCACAATCCATCTACAAGCAAGTTAAATAACACCATTATATATATATATATATTTACACACACACATAGAGATAGAGTTTTATGTACATACCATAATGGAGACATCCGACCTCCAGGGCCTCTGGCGCTTTCAAAAATTGACTGCAACTCCTTTTTCTGCGAGTGACGATGCACACACTAATCCCGACATTGTTAACCGAAGAAAAACTAAAAACATTGAATAGAAAAGTTAGGTACACAAAAATTCTAACTTTAAAAAGTATAGGGGATTTATGTTGAATGAGATGTATTTAAGTGGTAAAAAGAATTGGACCTTCCATAATAGAGCCCCAAGTTCAAATTCACAGGAGATATAGAAAGTCTTAAAATTGAGTAAAATACCACATTCAATGTTGAAATTGAGTAGAATTAACACATCTAACTTGTTAAATCTGGTGTACCCAAGGATGTTAAATTGGGTAAACTACGACATCCAACTTTCTGGGTGTGGCTTAACCAAATGGATGCTTAAATTGGATAAGATGTCGCATCCAACTCGCTAGGTGTGGCATACCTCGATAGACGTTGTAATTGGATAAAATGCCACATCCAACTTGCTAGGTGTGGCATACCTCAATAGGCATTATAATCAAATAAAATACCAAAACCAAGTTGTAGATGTAGTGTACCCCAATGCACATCAAAATTGGGTAAACTGACACCACATCCAACTTTTTGCGTCCAACTGAATGGACATTTAAATTGGGTAAACTACCACATCCAACTTGCTAGGTGTGAGATATGACAATGGATGCTGAAATTGCATAAAATGCCTCATCTCAATGTAGCATAACCAGGTGGTAGATGAAATTAGGTAAACTACCATATCCAATTGGCTGAGTGCAGCATACTAAAATGGACATGGGATGCAAGTTACAAATAAATTGGTAGAAGAGATACCCTGGTCATCATACCCGTCAGTTGTGGCAACTAAGTCGATGATTGTGCCCTATATATATATATATATATATACACCAAGACAAATGGGGAATTTTTTTTTATGATGAACTCTACCTCGAACTCCTATCACTGCAATCCTCATTTTGCAGACAAATTTGTTTGCCAAATGCAGGTGTGATGCTTGGCCACTTCTCCAGTTGGAATAGTACATTTTTGTTGACAGTCCAATTTGTATTATGATAGTTAATTCTGTTTATTGTTCTATCCCTGGATTATTTGCTGTAGGGAATACCGCCAATTGAACCTTTTTTTATAGGTATTGTTACCCTTGCTCTTAATTTTGAAGCTAGGGGCATCTTTATGGTGAAGAAGGGTCTCAGCTCTGTAGAATCATGAAATTTAATTTACATTTAAAAATAATAATTTCTTATTCTTCTGGACGTTTCTTTGTAGTTTTATGTCGCAACTGCTAATAGTTAATAGATGATCTATTTGATAGGGTGAGGCATGATAATTTTTGTCAGGGTGTAGTTTAAGATGTAGGATTTTCGGTTTGAGTGTTCAAAGTTATATAGATATCGGTATTATTGTTCATGTTTTGAATTATATATAGTAGATTACAACTGTTGAGTAAGCGTATATCTAAATGTGAGCTTTCATTCGGCTAAGCAATCATGATTAAGCGGCATCCAATCTGTCAAAGTCACTAAGAGAACGATCATGGCCTTATTTGATTGGCTTTCCATGTCAGGTATTTAGAGGGATTTGTATCGTAGTGGATGGCCAACAAACCATCATCCTCTGCAATTAGACTACAACTCTTTCGATGTTTGAGTCTTATTTTGAATACTAAGATAATAAAACTCTTTCGACGTAGTGTTAAGTAGGTATCTATTCCACTAAAGTCTTTTAAGGCTCGCACTCGATCCTTGGTGTCTTGATTATTATCAAAGAGCCAAACATCTCACCAAGTGATTCAAGCACTAAGTTTGAAAATTAGAATTAAAAAAAGTAGACAATGACTCGATGAATATATAATTGCATCGAAAGGTCGTTGGTTCATTGGTAAATTTGTTTGGCTCACAAAGAGCCCATCAGATATTATTATTACTAAATGTAAAAACCTAACACCATAAGGGATGATGTCAAATTTGATTCTTGGGTAAATTTGACGGAATGGAACCCCTTCGTGCTTGGCGCTAAGTTGAAGACTTGGTCAATTTGATAAAATATATAATTTACTAGTGAGTGTTTTTTTCTTAGTCTATTTGGGTAGGTGTTTTCTCGGAAGGGAATAGAACTCATTTGGTCATTAGAGTCATTCAACATTACAACCTATGTTCTTTTTATCATCTTGGCGAAGGCTAAGATAATGTTTGTTGCATAGTCTTTAGAAAATAAAGATTGATTTCATCTTTTGGATAAACTTATTTTTGTTTTCTGATTGGTCGGTTTTATTTTTAGTATATTTAATTAGGGCGACTTTTTATTAGTGTTAATCAACATATTTTTGCCCCCAATGAGGTCGTGACACGGGGCATATTTTTTAAACTCGATACTTGCTTAAAGTCGATTTTTTTAAAACTGAAAAGAGATCAAGGGCCCATTAATGTCTTATATAGAAAAGGGTAACCTTGTATTGGCAACGTGCCACCTAAATCGGGCACTGACACATTGGATTTCTAATATTTGTTACATATCAGAGCTTTGATGTTTTCACAGTACATAATAATGAGTAGTGGATTTTTCTGGGTGAAACTTTGTGTGTAGTTTTTGATCCGATGAATTTATTACATAGTTTTTAAAAAATAAATATTTATTTATTTTTTGGAAAGGCTTATTCTTGTTTTCGGATTGGTCGATCTTTTTTGTTTATTTAGGGTGATTTTTTAATTACTTCTTTTTTTTTGCCGCTAATTAAGCTGCGACAGGTGGCAATTTTTTTCAAACTCAATACTTAGCTAAAGTTGAATATATATATATGCATAACCCGAAAAAAGGTCTGGTATCCATTAATGCCTTATATAAAGACGGTTGGCATTGTATTGGGACCCAGCCCGATGAATCACGAGCCGGCACGTGACATTCCTAATATTTGTTACATAGTTTTAAGAAAATAAAGATTAATTTCAATTTTTGAATGAGCTTATTCATGATTTCTGATTGGCCAATATATTTTTTAGTTTATTTAGAGATTTTTTTATTAGTTTAAATTGGCATTTTTTGGGGGGCCGATGACAAGATGATGTGTAGTAAGTTGTTTGAAACTTAATGGTTTGCTTAAGTCTTGACAAAAAAAAATTCAAATTCAATGTTTTGCCTAAGGTCAAATATATATATATTTTAAGTTTGATGGTGCATCAATGGTGTATGTCGCCTCTGCTCAGATGAGCCAGAGAACACGCAGAATATTAATTTTAGCACTGAAATTTCTATTGAAAAGGGTTAAAGTCGCAGCTCCTTCATTTGTAAACAACAACTATCAAATGGTTTTAAGATACAGATTCACAGACATAAAGAACCTATAATCCAAGTTTCAAATTTCCTTGCGTCCCCAGAAAATGAAGTAAAAAGAGAAAAAATACCCCCTAAACCTAACACCAAAGCACCCCTTTTGCACATGGAAAACCAATGCATAAGCCTAAAAATAGTGTTCCCGGCCCAAATTCCAATTACAGCAGCAATTTTTTAGGTTCTTGCTTAACAATTTGGAAGCAAGCCTTTTTTAAGAATTTATGGACACAAACCAAGCATTCCAAGCCACTGTCAAGTATGCTCAAGCATTTCCTGTGATTTTCCAACCACTCTCAAACATTTCCAGCAAATTCTTTCTATAGAGCCCACCTTTTTTCAGATTTTTCAGTCATTTCACATGTATTATTATTATTTTGTTGTTGTAGTATGATTATTTCATGCAATAAGTTGTATGATTATTTATGTGGTAACTCTGTAAGCTCAAAAAGTAAGTATGAATCACAAACCATGATGTGTTATTGTGTTTTTATTTTGACATCTTACCTGCTGCTATTAATGACATTTTACTTTTTCGCTTGGCTGAAATTTGCATAATTCTTGTATACCAGGAAGCACAAATTCTTTTTCATGTCTGATCTTGTCCAAATTTTGTTCCCTGCCTAGTTAGATACTTTTGTCTATAATATGGTATATGGTATGAAACAATTATACAACTGCTTATTTGATCTACCTTTCCTGATGTCATCTTATTTGTGAATTTCAAAACATTGAACCCCATCCCCTTATTTTGTCACAAATCAATGCCTCTCTTGAATTAGTGTAGGTCAACTTTACAAATCCATTGTGTAAGTAACCCATATTATATTCAAATTGTCATCAATCTATGCATATATTCTTCCAACATGGTAATTTGATTTTCAATACAACTTGAAGTTTGCAAAGTGCACTCTATTGCTTCAAAGAGAAGTCGTTGCTTCATATTACCACCAAGTTCCAAAATGGACCTAAAATTAATCGGTCATTACATTGGTTATTCTAGATTTGTTTTCTTATATATTGTTATGCTGTCATATCAAATCCATTAATAGTGTTCAATTTTTTCCCACAAATTTGCAATTTAAAAATTACTGAAACTACCAATCTAAAATATGCTCTCAAATAATCATTGATATCTCACACAATGATTATATTGTTGAAATTATTTTTGGCATTGAAATCAGGAAAGGTAGCCATATAATTTCAATGCCAAAAATAATTTCAACAAATAACTATTTGCTGTCAGGGTGACTTACAATTCCTAAAACATAATTCTTTTCAATTGTCCCACAGAAGATTTTGTTTAAAGATAATTCAATTGAATTCTGACTTAGTTAGGGCTGCCATGGTTAAAACCAATTTGATTGAATTTTATATTACTTCCTTATGCATATTCTACATTAAAAAATAGTCACTTGTAAAAATACTTAGATAGGCCAATGTCCCCATATGCACCAAACCCAGAATAGGTTTCGTCACATCTAATATTTATAACTATAAAATGTTGTCAAATATCCCATTGTCATTAAAATGCAATTCTTTGTAACTAAAGCTACACGCTTGCAATTTTTTCACAGCAAAACAATTGTTAACCTTATTTATGGGAAGGAACTTAGAGCAGTTTAACAATTGCCACTCCAGAACTTCCTATCACATTTACTTAAAAATAAATCCAACTACTTCAAACCAAATATGGCAGGAACTGGCTGCTACACGGCTCTTGTTGTATTATTGAATTAGCATTTTTCTAACACTTTCACACACTATTTTTTTAAGTAATAATAAAAAGTTCACAATTATTATCAAGATAATCATAAAAACGTACCCTTTTTATTTTTTATCTATATATTTGATTTTTTTAAAATCACAATTTATATTCTTTCCAATATTCAGAATAAAGTTTGGGTAATTTAAATTCATAAATATCTTTCTCATTTCTAATCAGTATTTCTTATAAAATCAATTAAATTTTTGAAGTTGAATAAAACTATTTTTTCTAGTTCAATATGCTTGATCATCCGTACTACCTTTTCAAACTATCTAAATTTATAAAATTAATTATTTTTTTTATTTTATTTTTGAGTTTATCCAGAGTTAAACATTAATTATAAAAAACTTGAAATACCATATTTTTTAGCTAGTAATTCACCAAAGGAGTTCCATATATTTTACAGATTAATTCTCTTTGTGGCAGGCGACATATTTTCAAATACAGTGATTTTTTTCTCACAGGTATATATATTTTCTCCCTGCACTTATATTGTCTTTCTCCATTTACATTTTCAAGCATAGTAGTTCAAGAAAATTATTAGATGAGACTCTAAAGAATTTCTTACATTTTAGATTGCTGTATATAAGCTAAAATATGAAACCTTATTTGTTTATAGTTTCATGATTTAAGGTAAAGTGAAATCAGTGTGTGTGTGTGTGTGTATGTACAGAATTTTTTGCTCATTTATGTGGAGTTTTATTCTTTGTGTTAATTATTTAAGGCTTGAGCCCAAATAAACGGGTGCCTGAAATTTAGATTGACTTCCCTTAAAACCCTAAGTAAATCTTAACTCATAAAAACAATTGTTTTGATCAGAGATCTGATATTTTCACAGTCCATAAAATGATAAAGAGAGTTTCTACATATAACCGTGTAAACATTTTTTCCAATTAATGTTTCGGATCACACTCTGTGATCCATTATAGGGATGTAATAGTGAATATGGATTGCGGACAAAAGCATTCCCTATTTAAGGATTACAAACTTGTAAAGGACCATGATGCCATTCTTAGGACCATGCGCATATTTTTTTTATGTATTAGTATTTAATTAGTATTATTATTTTGATTTTGAACTAGTGAGGCTCAGGGCTTAGATGCATATTTCTTAGTAAGTCCAAGCTCAAATTTCGGTTGCATAGAAAGTCTCCAGCGGGTTTAGTCTCAAAACCTTGCAATCTATCATAACCCATTTTTTCCTGTAAGCAGACTTAAAAGAAAAAAAACAATTTAACAGGAGGGTTTATGTTCGCTTAGGATCCACACTCTGGTGTATGCAATCTCTCTAGCAGACATGTTTTTCTTTATATGGTGCCTATAGTATTTTATCAGGTCAAGGGCTACACAATAGAGAAATGACCAAGAGGAACAAAGCATTTTTGGGGAGAGACAACTCTTACTTCCTGGGATGTTTCTTGGCCTCTCACCTTTCACTTATTTGTTTCAAGAAAGTTATATCAAAACAGGCTAGAAATAACACTTGAAGGTGAAACAGTTCTAAAGTATCCTAAAATAGAATGATATCCATTTGCAATGCTATTTATAGGGGATCGTTGATTGCTGAACTATTTTGACAAAGACAACCATAGGTTTCTAGCATTACTTTACACTCTGCAGAGTTCACATATACTATGATTTGATTTTGAGATGCTGAAAATAAATGTGCCAAAACAAACGAACTTATGAATAAATTACAGTTATCATTCAAGAGGAGAATCAAAATCCCCATGATCTAGAATTTAAGGCGTTTGTAAATTCACAGCTTGATATTTCAAAAAAATCATCAATATCATTCAAGTTGAGGACAGACATCTCCTTTACTTAAAATTTTCCGTGTTTGTAGAATCCACAATAAATGTGGATTGACTTATATGACAAGGCATAGTTTCTAGGTTATTTGGTGACTTATGTGCCATCTGCTAATGATTCATAACGTATCACATAGCTATACAAGGAAAAAAATGCATGATATGAATAAAGAACTGACTCCATGGTTGCAGAAACAGCATTTGCAATACATGAGGCTAGAGAAATTGCAATCAAGGCTTCATTTTGAGTAACATTAGTTTTGCATGTGAAAAGGTTCTTTGAGAAGGTAGCATCAAGCAGGGACTCTGCTTGATGTTTTGCATTCATTCTTTGAATGCATGTTATAAAGCTATACAGTTATCTTATTGTGCAAAATATATTCATTATCTTTATGGTATTGAGCTGTTTATTCTTATTCTCGATTGTTGACGATTAGAATGTTGCATTGTATTAACTTGACTACATATCCTGAGCCTTGGATTGTAGCATAAAAAATGTAATGTTTTCAAATTTGGTGAACATATGGCTTAAATTCCACTGGTTACTGAAATGTGAAGTTACTTCCCAAACAACAGAAATATTGTAAGATATTTGTGAAAGCTGCACTAAAAACAAAATAATCAGAATAACACCAATCAATGAATTAATCTTCAACTATAGCAAGTGAAGAAAAATGCAGCTAAGCATGCACGGTTTAGATGACCTTTATTATGGTTCTGACTGAACAAACAATAGATGAGATCATATAGGTTTTCTTGAGCTAGTATCGATGGCAAAAACAAAATGAAGACTCGGATGCTCCTAGTAGCACCATATCCTATATAAAGGGAGTCTCAAAGAAGTTGGTGAGAATTGTAAGAAGGGCCGGTATACAAACTACCTTCAAGCCTTTGACACCCTTCACACCTCACTAGATTCTGCTAAAGATCCATTAGGTTATATGAAACAGAAGGGTGTCTACTCGATTCCTTGTACCTGTGGTAAACCGTACATAGGTGAAACAGGGAGGTCTCTGCAAATGAGGCATAAAGAGCATTTGAAGGACAAAAATGGCACTTGTGTTGAAGCATCTGAGTTAGCTGAACAATTCTATAACACAAACCACCAAATATACTTCAACAAAGCGGGAGTAATTGTAAAAGAAAATGTCTATTGGAGAAGAAAAGTTAGAGAAACCATCGAAATTGAAAAAAGACCGGAAAGTCTTAATAGGGGCAATGACCTTGACATCGGCAATTCTTGGAGACAGATATTAAACCATATAGGTATGCGAGAAAGGTCTCGGTCGAACATTGGTGAGAACTCCTTATTTATTTTATTTTATCATTTATAATTAACTAAGTATTTACTAGTTAGTAAATCATATTTTTGTGATTAACCCGCCAACAATCAATTATAAATGATTAGATAATCTAGTTGATTATTCATTAATTAATCTTTGGTTAATCCCTTTTTATTGATATGTTAGACGACTATCTACATTTTCCAATTTGTTTTTTGAGAATATTTTTAATGGAATTGGTCCGAATAATTTTTATATTCATACTCTCCCTGATGATGGATACACTTTGTACTCAAAATGTTGGATATCGTTTCCATTAACATGATGAATTCAGAAACCTCATTCTCAAACAATATATACTTGTGGTTAAAATTGCACAAAGCAAACCAGAGTCATTGGCTTTTAATGCAAAAAATTGGTGAGAAGTTAGAAGTGCATTGGAGGTGGGTTTCAGAGTAGTTAGATGAATGTTTAAAGAAGAAGTTGGTCATGGGCATGCAAAATAATTTCAAACAGGAGAGACTAAAATATTTCTATAAAACAAATTTAATACCAAATTTTAGATTAATACTCACATCTATGAAGCATGGTTTTCTTCCAGTGAAATGGTTAAATGGAATATAATCCCAAATTTGCAAGTTGCAGATTAATATTTACCTTCAAACTATCTCTGGAATGAAATATATACTTTCTTCCAATGATTTTCTCATCTTGCTGCAAAATTCAATACCTGCTTTAGATTTTATGGAAAATTTTAAATTCTTTTTGTCAACTGTAAGCTGCCCTTTTTGGATGGCATTCACAACTACAAAGAAAATTCCTGCCAAAGATGAATGTGAATATGTCCAGGAAAAGATATCTTTGGATGCGGGATGTGGGGAGAAAGCTGTATAGTACAGGGCTCTCTTGGAAATTGCCATATGTTTGTCTGATGCAACCACAGCACCAAGCCGCCCAATACTTTTGCCTCAAAAGTCCGTCAAATCCCAAAAGCTATCTTCCTCCCTCCACTGCAATTTTGTTAATGTCACTCCAAAGCGACTATTCTTTCTGTCAGAAAATAATAATGTGTGTTGAAGTTGGAATGCCATTTTTCAACAGCATAAGGTTGAATTCTCTCCAGTGCCATTTGAAATAAAGTTTTGAGAGCTTTCTACAGCGCTATCATTATAGAAATTTTGACAAATATTGAGAGATATCTGACTTGTATTTGCCTCTAAAAGCTGGACTTCCAGAGTTTGAATTTTGGAGTAATGTTTTTTGAGATTTGGACATTAGAATGAGAAACTTAATGGTTAGTGTTACTGCAAGTTTCCTTTATGGCATCATGGATGAACAAGAAGCCACGAGGCAAATGTAACAACTTGAGAAAGAGAAGTTGGAAGAAACAATATGATTTTAGGAGACTCAACATGACATGGCAAGAATTTTCGTGTAAATGAAAACCCTGGATTGGCTACAAATTTTTGCTAAACGATCTATATAATTTCAATAAACAATTTAGACCGGAGGCTACAGTTTGAAGAACTAAAAAGGATGTGGCAAAGAAAGCTGATTAAGCAAAACATTTGTAGAACTAAATTATACATTCAATAAAAAAAATAAGAGCTTATGACAAAAAGGAGAAGAATTGAAAACCTTCAAGGAGAACAAAAAGTTTACTAAAGAGACATGACAAACAAGGATGAAGAGAGATTTAAATTGAAGGATATCTTTCAATAATTTGTTGAGGAAATAAACATTACAAGGCCTAATAAATTTGCACTATTAGAGACAAGCCTCAAGGCCATGGCAGTGAAAGATGAGAAGACTGCAAAGGTTAAGGGATATTAATCAATTTCTTCTCGATGAGGTCAAGACCTTTAAGGAACACAATAAAAAAGGTTAAGTGACTACATATGAAAGCTGAGGTGAAAGCCACAACGAAGAGGAATAGAAGATTAAAAGCATGAAGATGATTCTGCTACAAAAGATCGCATACAAAGGACAAGGTTTAGTTAATGATAAGCAAGGTACTATGACTACTATTGAAGCAAAGACAAGACTGAACCATGCAGGTCTCAGGTACATTGAAAATGCTTCTAGTGAAGACAAGGGATCGGCAAGAGTAGACCTGTATTGACAACCAAATTATTATCAAAGTGAAGAATCAAGTCAGAAACGTGTATATCAGTGTCTTCATCTCTGTGAACGTTGACAAATTATACAATATAATGAATATAGGTATTCAAACTTTCGGAATGAAAATTGGCAAAGTAATGATTATACATGGAGTTAAGGAAGCAATTACATGAATAGAAACTATTTAATAACAGGAAACTATGCAAAGTGGTTACCAATTTGTATCATCAACTGATGAAGGAACAGTTAAGAGTGACTTTGAGGACATTTTGAGGAGCAGACACTAACAAAAAACTGCATTGCAATTCCAATATGCCAATGTCAGTTGAAACGCCATACCAATGTCAAAAGAAGTGCCATACAGCAGACAAATACGTAGTTTGAAATGCCATACAGCAGGAGCTTGTCAGAGAAAAAGGTGCAGGTCACTTCCAACTCTTATAAGATAGGTCAATGATCAGATTAGAATGGTGCAAGTATGAAAAAATATTAATTTCTATGCCCAACTCCTTGAACGAAGTCCAAACAAATGCAAGCAGCAGATGTCCAAGTGACGTTTCACCATCAAAACACCTTTGGCAGCATACCAATGTCAATCTTCTCATAAAAATGCAGCTAGTCTCTGAAACGTCAACCAATTACCTCTACTTCCAACGTTACCTGGACAATTTCAGCACCATAGTTGATGTTATGCCAGCGTTGTATCGCTGGGAGAGAAACTAAAATTATCTTGCACAAAAATATGACTGACAGGAACAGAATTTGTAGTGAAAGGAGAAGAATCGAGGATAAGAAAAAAAAATGAATGGGTCATGGCTTTGATATCAATGTCAGGCCAGATATAATATATTGAATTCAAATAATTAATTTAGTGTAAACCAAAATTGTATTATGTTAATGAATTGAAGAAAGATTACAAAACATATAGCCAATAATGTGATCATTTATTTCACAGTCACCTTCTAAAGTCACTATTCATTTACAACTACGAGACAAAAGCTCACATGCACCTATGCACCTAGGATAAATAATATTCTACGATAATATTACAATGGTAAGTGTTCCTTTGAATTCAACGCCAAGGGTATATCCACATGGCTCACCTACTCAAGCTAAATCAATTAAGTCAACAAAATGCTATAAATGAAGATGACTTATTGTACATGCATGGTTGGTCAAATGGTTCCATCCCATTCGATTTTTCAAATTGTGATGAGATCATTGGATAGTTACAACTGAGACACGTTGCACTTCAATTATATATCATTCACAAGTCATATCTAAAAACAATAACAAAAAACCAAAACATTGAAAAATTCATAAAAAATCTAAATATTCAAATAATACAAAACTAAGACATGGCATGCTTTGCTAGTACACATGATTGATTAATTTTATTTATCATATACATGGTGAATTACATATATATTTTCTACATACATACTTTTCACGGTATACACGAGTGGGATGCATTAAATACAAGTTACATATGATACAAGGCCATATAGATGCATGGCATTATTTGCACCCAAGGGCTACCTTTCTATATCAGGGGCATGTCTACATTGGGGACATCTTCGTAAGCTTATCAGGTAGTATCTTTCTATATAGGTTTATTGATCATAATGGATTGTTATATGACTTATTATTGCTCATACTTTTTAGAGTGCTATTTCCTATGGATATTGTATTTTTTTATACTAGATGATGATATTGATTGATTATGCAGATTAACATTGTTTCGTGCATGCGAAATGTTGATGTTTATTACATTGTGTAATCATTGATATGCATTATATTGTGTGTTCTGTGAATGCACTGATTGTGTTTTGTCATGACATGTGTTAAGTGCGTTAGAGGATTCTCTAGTCCGAGTCATGGCCATGTGTCCGTGTTGGGTTAGAGTCGTGTTATGTCTTGAGTGCTTGTGTGCTTCAAAATCATGATATTGTGTGCATATGTGTGGATACATATATGACTCTTACTGAGTTTGGTGTCATCATTTCTATATTGTGTGCAATGCCATGATTATTATTATGCATCTACTTTGAAGCTTATTATTGTATGTATAATTGATATATCTACATGACATGACACATGTATGCTCATTGCCTTAGATTACATGTTTCATACATGCTTGAATGATCAAATCTTTTTATGATGACATATCTTATCATGTTTGTATTCATATTTTATATAATTGCATTTTTCTATATAATACATGGTGTGCATAACTCTTTGTTCTGAGATGAGTGACTTATAAGCTTCATCTCTCATATCAAAAGGACATATAATGGGCTTGTCTTAGAGATTCAGGCCATGATAGACTAATAGTTCATACATTAGGTCAAATTATGTGATTTAGATGGGACAAATTGGATAGATTGAGGCATATGCAAGACATGGGTATTTCACATAATTATGATGAATAGTTGGGATATTCTATGACATTTTAAAACATATTATATGGGTTAGATTGAGTAGATTTATTGGATTGCACGGTCGAGAGCCATTTTATGACACTATAACAGACAGATTATGGCATTCTATATCACTTTGAGATCTAAATGGATCAAATTTGGGGCATGAATGTTGTTCATACAAACACTTCTTTTTCTATATTGTGGATCGATTGGAAACAATGGTACTATGTAAAACTTTGGATCTATAAACCATTTATAACAGTTAATCCAGAGTTCCATTTTGATAAGTGAACCTATTTTGAGTTCCATTTTGACAGGAACCTATTTTGGGGTTACATTTTAACATATGAACTTGTTTCAGGGTTCCAACTTTGCATACAAACCTGATCTAGAGGTTCAACAAAAGAAGTATCGATGATATTCAAAGTAGTGCAAATTGAGGTTTCTACAACACTCAACTTCTAGCACTTCCCCTTCTCCAATGGTGATTGAAGCATTAACACTTCTCAACTCAGTTTTAGTAGATTATTTCATATTTTCTATCATGAATGGACATTAATCTATACATATATGTTTCATTACAAGTTTTTTATGGAAGCAAAGTGGAACATTTGGGGCATTCTTGTCAACACCAAGTGTAGTTAATCACATGTACCAAATTTTTTTTTATCATTTTAATCTACCATTTTTAATACTAGAATAAATGGGGGGCATTTTTAGACACCTAAATTTGGTATTAGACATTACAAGAACCTTCTAGAATCTTAAACAAACAATCTCCATATCTTAGATCATTGATTTTCACTCCCAAGATAGTATAGGCAATAGTCGGATAGCTGTGGTTTTGCTGCAAGTGTCTGTCTCTATCAGTAGTGTCCAGGAACATTTAAAGGGTATTGGGAAGTCTCCAGTAGGTCAGCGTAGACACGTTTCATGAGCTGCTCATAACGGGAAATATCAAAGAGTCAACTATCAATACAAATTAATCCTAAGGTTACACCTATCTTAGCAAGTCCTAACAAACTTGAGAAATTCAATAACACTCTCTTGAGACATCAACACAAAGGTATACATATCTGAATATTCTTCATAAGAGTAGTCCTAAAGTCAAGTTTCAATTCAAATACAAGTCAAAGTTGGATGGTGTCAAGTGTTAAAAGCCAAACATTGCATTGCATTCTAAATTGATTATGATGGTGCACGCACACACCTAAGTGTGAGAACTACGTGCAATTTGATCCCTCTTCAGAGTATTGGAACGTAGGTAATGTTTAGTCACCCAACATACTAACCCCTTTTTCAAGGGTCATCTTGGTGTTGAAAGAACAATTAGGGTTTTAAAGCAAAAAGAAGGAAAACAAAGATCAAGACACACAAAGGAGGCATTTACAGTTGTAGGCACAAAACTTTGAGGCATCACAAACATGTACAGTCAACATGGAAACCACCAGCAAGGCCTGGTCGTCACAAAGGTCTTACTGTTAGTGGCAACATCCACGCAGGGTTTGAGCTCTTGTTTTTTGATTTGAGTGGTTACAAAGCGGAACAACATTTTCAGAACAATGACAAAGATAGTAAGCAAAATAATATCAAAATAAACTCACTCTCTTCCATCTTGTTTTGTCAAATTTTAATGTTCTAAGTGCAATATCAATCTACCCTTTAACATTCAAATTCGTATGATTATTGCCCTATTTTACACAATCTCAATATTCACAGTTTTACTTCATTTAGATCACATTAATCACAAAACAAGTAAAACAATGTCCCATTGAGTGGTTATTGAGTTTTTCAATCTCAACCCTACATAATGTAACATTTTTGAAGCCAAACAATTTACATGTTAAGGTTGCTGCCCTTTATGCAGTCTCCGTGCTTGATAATGCAATCGTTGGTTGTTTCTTGCTACACAAGCTAATTACTCCTATAAACAAGTTAAAAGCATAACTAGTTTTTGACTACCTGCTAGTGCTCTCTATGTTACCTACCCCATTGATGTCATTGAACTGCACAAAGTTCCGGAAGTCTTGCTTACTCCCATTGCAGCTGATTCCAAAATATGATGTGCTATGCAGATATCTAAGCATATGTTTTACTGTTGCCCAATATTGTGTCTTGGATCACTAATGTACCTATTAACTACTCCTGTAGCTTATACAGCACTAGCCTTGTTAAGCCATTGCAGACATGATACTTCCAATCATTCTCCAATAAGGAAATCATTTCATCAGTTCTCAGTCCTTATCGTTCTGGGGACTCATAACTCTTCACAATTCATGTTTGCGTTCGTCAATGCCTTGCAATCTACACCTAGGCATTCTTCTTCTTCAAAGTGGTTTTCACTAAAAAAAGTGTTTTATTTTCCTGCCTGTAGTCAACTCTATAACCAGGTAATAGGGGAGTTACAGCAAACATCTTTAACTGTGAACTGACATGACAGCTTGAACACTGTCTCTCTCTTTACCATCAAGTCTCTACTCTACCATCATTAAGCAACAAGACATCATGAACATAAAGAGCAATAATAATAAGGTAATAAGGTAACAAGGAAATCTTTCCAGGTGTAGTAGATGAAATAACCTGAATTGCTCCCTGAAAATCCATTTGTTACCTAGATGCTCTAGAACTTATTATGTGAGCGATGATTGCTTTGGCCCGTACAAGGATTTCAAGATTCTGCACATTGAATGTTTTCTGCCTTTGTGCTGGTACCCTTCAGGCAATTTTATGTAAATTTCTTTATTAGTATAAACTATATTGACATTTGCTGCACTTCCAAATTATATGTTGTAAATAAGTACCTTTTTTCCAGAAAGGAAAAAGTTTCTTTTTTATTGAAACAGTCTGATCTTGTACCTCTCAATTAACCCATATCCATTTGCATGCAATGGTCTTTTAGCTAGTAGGTAATAGTGTAAGTTTCCATTTACCATTTACATCGGTACTCCTCCAAGGTCTTCCTTTGTCTGCAAATTTGCTCTCCAAAGATTCCTACACATTCAACAGTTGATCAGCACATGTGACCAATGATAATCATTTAATCTTTTAGGCAAATTATACTGCTGTGTCAATCTTCTTAATGCAGGTGTTTGTCTTTTTTGTGAACTTACTTGAGCACACTCTGATAAACATCAAACGGCAAATTAAACTGCTGCGTTCATCTTCTTAATGCAGGTGTTTCTCATTTTGATAACTTACTTCAGTGTCAGTCTCACAAACATCAAACTTCATTTTTTTGAGTTCCGTTTGATCAACCTCTTCAACTTCAAACGATGCTCTGTTGAACTGATTTGAAGGTTTTTATACTTGGGCCTTCAACTTCCTGGTCTGCCCATCACTTCTTGTGCCAACATTTTCCTGGATTTTTGGTCCTTGTTGGAGCACACTCTAATTTTGTTCGTTGGTACAGGCACAATATCTGGGGCTTTGGTTACTTCATAGAATATTTGCTTTTATCATGTTATACGTTTCAATATTCTACAACTGATGCCCAATTAAAACTTTATTGTATGCCAATAGCATGCATTTCACTGACTTTGACTCCAAATTACATTTTGTCTACTTTGACACATGCAGATATGCATCAGAGAACACTTTGAAATGAAGTATAGTCAATTTTCTCCCATTCCATGTTTCCTCTTGAGTTATATCTTGCAGGATCTTTTTTATTGGTTGTCTCTTGTTGAGATAGTTGACTGTATTCACAGCCTGCAATGAATCATCAATACATACATGGTTTAACATGCACTTGGATTTCTCCACCAATGCTCCGTTATTTCCTTCTTTTTTTTGGGTAGATCTGTTTTTACATTCGGATTCCTTCTTCCTCCCAAAACCATAGATGTACAGAAATTCAGATATATATCACGGGCACAGAGCTTATTTTAAAGTGGTGTCTTTTTTTCTTTAAATTGAATTCAGCAATGGTGGCAACAGATAGCCGTAGCTCCAGTGCTGAAGGCTCAAGAGTACACTTCTACTATTTAAGTATGCCTACCTACCCTAATTTTTGCCATCGAAGTATCTTATGTATACAGGAATTGAATTACCATGTCTGATTAAGGTAACTTCGGTTTCTGTTTCTTGATTTTGTCATTTTTATTGTAAGCCATTTAGCATTATTTATTTAAAATATGCACAGAACGATTATGTGTAACATAGGCTAAAAACAAGCCGACAAGAACCAGTTGAGTTGGTAAGAGGGGTTGAGTGTACCCCAGCCCACCCAGGTTCAAATCTCAAAAGGAGCTTGCTGGTTACAGCCGCTTGACTTGCAGCTAGTTGTGTATGTTTGACTGGCCCCAGAATGGGTTGGTTGCATCCGTTTGATTGGCAGTGGTTGCGGATGTTTCAAATTGGCTGCTGATGGTTGGCTGCAGGGCCATATAATCCCGCATTTAACTTGATAAAAAAATATAGGCTGAAAGTGCGATTATTACCTCCTTTAAAGCTGCAATTCATGGTAAAAGTAATACTCTCTAATTTTTTCCGAGGCCTTCAAATGTCATGTCGTCATGGGTGAGAATCTCTAGATTGTAAAGGCCACACATCTCAGGCGCTCCTTAGGATCTAGGATAATCATGGCAAGCTTGGTTCCAATAAAAATATCAGGTACAACATTCAGTTGGCTTAGGGTCTACGCAACATCCCTTGGGAATTTATTTAACTTTGAAAGTATTTGAGTAGTGACCATAAATTTACAAGATCTTGGCAACAACACCAGATTTTGTAGTTAATCATACAAGATTTTTTTTGATTTTTCTTCCCATGGCAGATAAGTGATAACTAACAATGAGTTTAAGGAGCTCAACCATAGAAAGGACTTTTTTTTATTTTACAGATTTGATAAAGGAATCCGTTCTAAATCTAGATATTTGTCATAGAATTTTGCTTATATTGGTTACAACGAGGATGTAAATTTGATTACCCTTGTTTTTATTAGGATTTGCATTTTGTTTTAACTTTACAATTTAGACCCATTTTATTGTGTTATTCATATGTTTGCCTAGAAATTTGTTAGAAATGTGTATGAAGAGAGCACCCAACCTGAAGTCCTAATTCAATTTCAGTTAGATTAAACCCGGCTCACTATAAATGAGTTGCAGTAGTCTTACAAAGATGAATTTTTATGTCAATATAGGCTGGAATGCAGAAGCCCACAATAGCTCTACTTCATGCTTCTCTACATGAAATTCCTTATTGGAGCAATCAATGTCATCACTTTGAAGTTCAATGTTTCTTCCAAAGCAATTTCGGGGCAAGTGAGCCTTCTCTTGTACTAAAATTCAATACTTGTGTAACGTGTTGAGTTACTCCAAAGTTAAAGGATTTGTTTACAGGCTGTGTTGAATTACACTGTGCAGAGGGGTGTTCTGATGGGATTTAGTTGGAGTAGGAGGTCTTATGGAGGTACTGTGCAGATGAATTTCCTCCAGCTGGAAGAACCAATTGTCATAAAATCACCTTGCCATGGCAAGGTGAAAAAAATGAAGTCATCATTCTAAGAACCGACACATGAGACGTAACACACCCCCGTCGATCAGAGACTGGGTGTTTTTCTAAATTTGTAGGAAGATATAGCCTCAAAACCAAAAGCACCCCTCCCAGCAGAATCTGAATGAGTGTAGACTAGGGTGGGACAGCAGAAGAGTAGAGAGCAGTTTGGAGCCTGCCCCCATAACCCCACTAAATTGCTTATCTCACTGAACTCAAGAAGATCAACAGAAGGTAGTCCATTAGAAACAAATCACTGTTGGAGGCCACCAGATATTTCTAAACATGAAACCACTCACATAGTTCTGAGCAGCAACTTGTAAAGACCAAATAAAAATTAGTTTATATATATGAGTGTCGAAAGAGTTTTTACAGCAGTCTTCACCAAAAGGAACTTGTCAAAGAACTGATACTATGAACTGTCTAAAACTGGCCCGGACCTCCTTATAGAATGTTTGATTTAGGCCAATGAAAGTTGAAAATTGAAAACGACGAAAATAAGCGAGAGTGTTTGACCCACTCTCTCGAGCAAAATAAGTGTTTTCTGAGTACAACTAAAAAAATATAAGAAATAGTTTTTTCAGATTTGGAGGTTATTTTGGTACTATGGTCTATGTGCCACCTGACAAGAGGGTTGGCCATATTGGTTGGGTTTCTTCACAAAGTAAATCAAAGTGTAAGCCTTAAACTTTTTAAGGTCCAGGTATAAAATTTAAATGATTTCATCCACGGGAACATGTTATAGGGGGCTAATATTAACTGCTTGGATTTGCTTAGTGTTTATTGCATTGCTACCATATTCATTTCTCAAACATTTATAGGTTGCATTTTTGTATTTGGATTGTAGTTCCAATGCTAATATTTCTTGTATAAATGTGAAAATTTCTTATTGACAGCCCTATGTGTAGTTATCTAAGTTGCAGGAAATGTTTCCCCCCTAGTTTTGCAGCCAGAAACATTTCAAAACGCCTGGAAATGGATAGAAATGTTTTGGGTGGCGTTTCACGATTTTGGAAAACGCTCAAAATTTTTCTGGTGTGTTTTGGATCCAAATGCCCACAGTTCGGTGCATGAATGAGGGCGTTTCTAGCTTATTTAAATACTGAGGCGAGGGAGGAGTTTGCTAGTTTTGCTGCTAGATTGGATGTTTTTTCAAACATATTGCCTGTGGATGAGAGGAGGACCATGAACCCAGTTAGATGGTCCACATTTGCAAAGACTTGGTTCTTATATTCACAAGTGGCAAGCTCTTCATTAGCAGGAAAGGAACTGGAGCACCTATGGTTTCATTCATTCCATGAAGCCTAACAAATTGGAATCACAAAAGGCAAAGGATTTTGTTTATGTGCATTCAAACCTGTGCCTTGTATCTTGTAGGGGTGAAGAATATACAAGTGGGCCTCATAAAGAGCGGGATGTGGAGTCCGACTCAGCAGACTTAAGACCTCTTTCTTGCTGCTGTAAATATTGATGCTCATGACACTGGAATGGGGACCTCTTCTTCCATTCCAGAATCTAGTGCTGAGCATGCATCTTGCTTTATTTTTGTTGCTGAAGATGAGATGTATTACGTTGTAGCTCATCATTCTGTTATATTTTTGGCACGGAATTTTTCATTACAAAAGCTCTATTTGTTTCCAAGTTTCGTGCAATTTAGGCAGTTATAATTGTGAGTTTTACTTGAGAAAGGAGGGCACAAAAATGAATATTTATCTAAAAGTATTGTGACAAATATTGTCATTGATGTCAAAGGGTAATCGTGAATCTGATTGATGGCAAAACATTTTAATAAAAGAATTAAATTAAATAAAAAATATTTAATTTAATCGAGGCAATTAAACATGCAAATAACGGTCATATCTTTGTGTGAAAGCAAATATAATTTAACGGACTTAAAGAGGTAATTATGGCGAAGCTTTCAACGCAGTTTTTAAGGTTAAAATGGTCCCCAACCTTGGCTGACCTGATTTGGAGGAGTTGTGACTGTTCGAATGGACCTTTTCGTTTGAAGAGTCACAACCTTAATTTGTGGCTTTTCGTGGGTTATAAATAAGTGCATAGTGAGTGGCAAATTTTTAAGTTTGAAAGTGGAAGAAATAAAAGAAGAGCAAAAATATTTGAAAGTAGATTTTTGTGAGAATATTGAAAAGAAAAATCTAGCAAGTATAAGGCAGAGCATAGCAGCTAAAAACACTCAAGTGTAGATCGAATCGAAAGGAGATAAAGCAGTGTTCTATCATCCGTTGTGTTGACAACTAATCAGAGATAGAATAGTGATTTTTGTGAGAAGGATGGTGCCCTCGTTTTGAAGAGATTGGTATCTCTTGTTGAGTTGGTGCTCGGTGAAAGGGGTTGATGCTCCTGCAGGTTGGTGCTCCAGTAGGTTGGTACCTACGAATATTTATATCGAGAAAGATTTCTCCGTGGTTCTCTTCCAAAAGGGTTTCCACGTATATCTGGTGTCACTTTGCAATGTGTTATCTTTTGTTGTGATTTGACTGCTTTGAATATATTTATTGGAATAAGTAATTAAGTGTTAGAAAATAAAAGAATATATAATACTGATTCACCCCCCTCCTCTCAGTATTACCATGTGCTCAACAATTGGTATCAAAACGGGTTCCTTCAGATATAGCTTAACCACTAGAAGGTAGATCGTATAAGCACACATGGCTGGATCACAAGTTTAGGACGGAATTTTCATGAACAAAGCACTATTGTTTGATGGCACAAATTATGCCTTCTGGAGTATAAGAATGAAGACATATCTAATGGCTCTTGGGTTCGATATTTGACAAAGCAGTGTTCTGCCTTTGTGTGAAATCAAAGGCAAATTAACGGGCTTAAAGAGGTAATTATGGCGAAGCTTTCAACGCAGTTTTAAAGGCTAAAATGGTCCCCAACCTTGGCCTACCTGATTTGGAGTTGTGACTGTTCAAATGGACTTTTTTGTTTGAAGAGTCACAACCTTAATTTGTGGCTTTTCGTGGGTTATAAATAAGTGCATAGCGAGTGGCAAATTTGTAAGTTCGAAAATGGAAGAAATAAAAGAAGAGCAAAAATATTTGAAAGCATATTTGTGTGAGAATATTGAAAATAAAAATCCAACAAGTATAAGGCAGAGCATAGCAGCGAAAACACTCAAGTGTAGATTGAATCGAAAGGAGATAAAGCAGTGTTCTATCATCCGTTGTGTTGACAACAAATCAGAGATAGAAAGTGATTTTTGTGAGAAGGTTGGTGCCTTCGTTTTGAAGAGATTGGTGTCTCTTGCTGAGTTGGTGCTCGGCAAAAGGGGTTGATGCTCTTGTAGGTTGGTGCCTACAAAATTGTTTTTGGGGTTGGTGCTCCAGTAGGTTGGTACTTACGAATATTTATATTGAGAAAGATTTCTCCGTGGTTTTATCCGGAAAGGGTTTTCACGTATATCTGGTGTCACTTTGCATTGTGTTATCTTGTGTTGTGATTTGATTGCTTTGAATATCTTTATTGGAATAAATAATTAAGTGTTAGAAAAGAAAATAATAAATAATACTGATTCACCCCCTTCTCAGTATTATCCTGTGCTCAACAAATTTAAGAAAACATCCAGGACAACAGGTTCAAGTTTGACAAAGATAGAAAGGGAAGGAGTTTTTTACTAGGTTGCCGATACATATATGGGTATGGATACGGGTATGAGAATCGGATACGTGGATACGGGGATTTTTTTTTTTAGGGGTTTGGATACGGCCGTACAAAAATATATATAAAAAATAAAAAATATAGCCATATAGCCATATAAGAAAAATTAACCACGTAATATGCATAGAGGAAACAAAATAAGTTTAATAACCACAAAAGATACTCATAATTCAATGTCAAATATCATAATATTCAACGGTTAAACTTACATTAGTTTTATAATAGGTACATAGTGCAAATATTGCAATGTATGCTAAGGTAGTCAGTGGACAAAAGCGTTATCTTGAACATGAGCTTTCGGTTCTCCTTGCTCACACGTTTTAATTCGGCCACACCCTGCATTACAAATTTATTTTGTGAGACATGAACCCACATTTTATCTTTTATGAGCCACTAGAGATGAAGTTAATGTGGTCAGTATGTCTACCTTTTTTTTGAGTTGATCCATGTCTGTGCTTGAATAATATGAAGTTTGAACACTCAGTTTGATTAATCTTTCCATGGAAGTGTCAAGAGTCAAGACATGCAGAGATGCAGGGCAGGGTGTGGCAACTGTTAAAGGGACTAGTTATAGACGTTGCGGGGGATCTCCTTTATGTAAGTCGTGACGTAGTTGCTACATAGTCGAGTAGACCTTAACTTTTAATGCAAGATTGGATTGAATGATTGAATTTTGTGCATGAGATTAAGTTGTGGATGAGTTTAGGAATAAGATTTATAACAAATTAACATATAAACAAAAGAAAATGTTAAATATATAAACAATTCAATTGTTGTGGTCAACATTATAGAATTTTCCTACCAATACAACATCAATTATCATAATTAACAACTATAAAGTCCCTAAGAAAAGTAGAACAAATTGCTGTATCAAACTTATGGCAACGTAAATTATGAATGTATAAAAAACTTGAAGTAGTTTAATTATTGAATAAGTCTCCAAAACATTCTACATTGCATCAAAGGCATTGCAACCCTGTAAGCGGTCATTTTTAAATTCCTCTAAAAATTGCAGCATGCATTTGTGGCATCTATTCATCCATTGACTTAGTGTACGTCCTTACACTAAACCCTCTTAAATTTTGAAAGTTCAATAACCATGGAACTTACCTTTTCTAGGGCGAAATTGAAAAAAAAAAAAAAAAAAAAAAAAAACACGTTTTTGGGCAGGGTATGCTGTCCAAACATACAGGGTACGTCCTTGCCCCAGTGGGTATGCTTGGATACGTCCATAGACGTATCTAGACTTATTCGTAGGGGCAAGGACGTACCCTTTATGTTTCCCCCATATCCCCCACCATATCTTACCCTGGGACGAATCACATCGTACCCAGGGGTCCCCTGTGATGTATTCGTTAACATAGGATTTTTATTCAAAATTTGCCAATCAAATGTTTTTTTTCAACTGGACAGAATTCAGGGTACAATGCGGTGGTCGAAGGGTAAAATAGATTGCACTTTAGAGGCGCCAATGCCAAGAATTGCTAAGGGGACTAGTGTTAATGAATATTATCTCTGCCCCTCTACCTACTTGGGTTCATTTGGAACCCAACAATGGACTTCTAATGACTTGCAGGTACTTGGGCAAGTCAAACACTAAGATGGAAAACTACTGGTGAATTTTGTTGCAACTTGCCAAGACTAGGTCAAATAAACCTTAACTTGGGAAAAATTAAGTACAAAACAAACACTTATCTAAATAGTCATCAAAATGTTTGCAAGACTAGATTAAACTCGACATATTAGAAAATACAAAAATGATGTAGAAACCTACAAGGCATGACACCAAAACTGATATCGAAGAGACTAGATTAAACTCGGCATATTAGAAAATACAAAAAAGATGTAGAAACCTACAAGGCATGACACCAAAACTGCTATCGAAGAGAGGGAGGATGCTAACATATAAACCCAAGGACTTACACCCCAAAGCCTTCTTCTGAATTGGAAAAGCTTTTGGTGCAGGTAATGCCTCATAAATGACCTCTTTCTCGCAAGTGTTAACCCATGAAGAGAAAATTGACCAATAAACTATTGCAGGAGAAGCAATGCTTATAGAATCTAAAGCTATAACAAAAAGGAAAAATAACACACAATACATAATATTTTTACTTGGGAAAACCATTTTGAGAAAAAACTCGGAACAATAACTTTCTTCCTTAATGCATTAACTCAATTGTTTACAATACAACAACATACTTCTATATTTTGCTTTACCTTAATGAATATGCGAGTATTTGTAGGCACATCAATGGGAAACCGTCCAAGTGGTAGTACAATACGATGGGTACCAAAACCATGGGCTAGATAAAACATGGGCTAAAACCATTGAAAAACACCCATACAGTCCCCTCATTCTGCATGTACAGTCTAGGCAAGTGTAAATTGTGTAGAGTGTAAATCATGAAAAGTATACAACTCATTCCAACAATAAACAACCTATTTTTCACAAGTGTTACCCATTTGAGATTTTTCACAACACAATTATTTAGGTTAGTATCATAGGAACCGAGAGATGTGTCCCTTGGTACCTGGGATGTGTCTTAGGTACAAAGATGCATCTCGGAGACATGAGATAGGTATGAAGACGCCTCCTGAGCTTCTGAGTCTTTGTCTGGATTCTCCTGCGGATCCTTAGAAAACCTTGTCTCTTGCCTCAAAACTTTAAAATTTAAAGGTAAAGTGAAATAATAAATATTAAAAACTCAATAAAAAATGAAATATTAAAATTAAAAATAAAAACTTAAAAGTTAAAAGTTTCAATATTTATTAAATCAGAATTTGATGTCTTGCAAATTCTATTGGTTTCATAAATTTAAATATATGAATGTTGTTATTTTATTTCTTTTACTGTCTCCAAGTACTCTTGTACCCAATGTCTGAAAATTAGTGTCCCCAACTCCGAGATCCGTTCCGACTCCTGGTGACTATGGATAGTATTAACGTGGAATAAAATGCCACAAAGAATATGCTACAAACTCAACAATTACTGACATCACATAGATAACCACCACATGCTAGAAAGGACCCACAAGGCATGACACCAAATCTGCTGGCAATGTTAATATTAGAGAGAGGGTGGATGCTAACACATCAACACAGAAAGCCTGCTTCTGGAGTGTTGAAGCTTTTGGTGTGTGTAATGCCTCTGCTAAAGAGAATTAATAGCTTTCCATGTATTTAAACTTGAAGGACAGCTTTCTTGGCTCGAAAAGAAGCAGTGGAGTAAGAAACTCGAGCCATCTAAAGGAGCAACATGAAATTGATTTCAATTTTTTTATACCTACATAAATTTCAACTCCTCAGTGTGTTGTGCATAGCTGACTACCCACAAGCCACCATTACTTTGTAGTCCATGTTCTTATATGTTTAAGTTATTTTTGACACTTAGAAGCATTTGTAGAAGAAATTCATGTTCGCAAGTATTCCGGTGATACTATTTTTGATGAATTTTTAATAATAATCTATAGAAAACACCAAATTTGTGCAGTCATAGATTAGAGTTTCTGAAAGACCAGTAATCGACCAACAGATGAAAAGGCAAGGCATAGAAAACAAAAACATTTGTTCAAAAGTTTGTTTGTATACTTTGAGAATGAAACTAGTTGAAAAATAGACATTTCTAGTAGCCATTTCAAAGGGAAGCCTATATGAAGCCACCTTTTAAGATATGGGTTGCCTTGATTAAGGATTTATGAAACATTGGGTGAACTATATTTGTGCTTGACCATTTTATATGGAATTTTTAATGAGCTAATTCGTCATTGCTGTCAGATTGGGGGTTACTAGTGTAAAAGAGAGTTACATGGCTGTGTAACTGTGGCCGGAGAAGCCTGAAACAAGGATGTAACTAGGGTGCTTTGGGTACTCTGGCATGTATTAGAACATGAAGGAAGCCTGATATTCTCACAGCTCCCAGATGAGTCATAACTTCTGTTCCAAATTAACAACATACTGTTTAGGAGTATCTGTTTCACAAAAGTCCCAGGCATAGCAGATCTGGGAGCCCACAACAATCTTGTAACATATTTTCCTCTTAATATCTTCTTCCTTTGTAGTCTGTAAGTTCAACGTGTTTCTTGTAATAGCAGAGTCAAATATCTAAGTAAAAGGCATCCAGTTTACACATTAGTTCTTAGTGGCCTATCTTGTAACCTATGTTGTTTGGGTACGGGTACGGATACGAGGACGTCTCGGGTACGTGGGTACGTCATTTTTCAAAAACCTTGATTTGGATACGTTGTGGGTACGTCTGTGTGTGTATATATATATATATATATATATATTACTCATTTTTTTAGTAAAACACTTGAAACTACATAGTGTGAAAATATTTGTCAATAAATGATCAAACACTTAAAAATATATAATATTCATTCATTCATTACTTCAAAGACAAGATGTACATTCAAATCTAGAATAAATCATCTCGATTGTCCACAAAATCATGAATGCCACTTCCACTATTTTTCAAATTTATCATTTATTGACACTTTCTCTCACAAGGGCTCATTGGTGCATCGAATCTCACGAGTGCATGTCTTAAGGGGTGCACAGGGAATGGGGTGGGATCGGCTTGTGGCACTTTGCTAGAGATATTCTCATACTATTCTATCACGCATACATCCCTTCATGCAGCCTTCATACCTCCTATGATGTCTCCTTGAAATCTTGAAACCCTGAAATATGGCTAAGTTTGAAACCTTGAAACCCTGGAATCTGACTAACTCTGAAATATGATAGGATCCTCCAAAACCTAGAATTTGCATTATATCTCCTAGCAGTCCGAAACCCCTCTCAAACATCTTGAAAGTATATAAATAAAATATAATCATATCTAAATGTAAACTTATACTTAAATGTTTATTTTATTTCTATACGGTTGGGTTCGGACTGGATTTACATTTACGGTTGCTTAGTTTTTAGGGTTTTTTTAAAAGGATTTTCAGAGGTTTTTTTTTAAAAAAAATTTGCCATTTTTCTGCCGGAATCCCTCGGGTACGTGCCGGAAACGTCCCGGGTACTCCCGGAGGCGCCTGTCGGCATGCCGGACGTTTTCGGCAAGCTGGCGGGCGCCTCCGGGACGCCTCTGGGAGTACCCGGGATGTCCCTGTGCCGGAGGCGTTGGGCCGGGGGGCGTATCCCTACAACACAGCTTGTAACGATATTATCCTCTTAATGTCTTCTTCCTTTGTAGTCTGTTAGTAAGTTCAACATATAAATTTGTAATAGCAGACTCAAATATTTGAGTAAAAGGTATCCAGTTTACACATTAGTTCTTAGTGGCCAAGTTTGTATTACTGATGGAGTAAAGTAACAATACACAAGAAAGGTTGAACTTAGATACTATAGGAAAAATTGAATTTGCCAAAAGATTTACCACGAGCTTACAGGGAGTAACATAGACATCTTGAACCATCTCTTTAGTACATCATTCATTCATGGATTGTGTTACACATGAAGAGCATTATGCTCATAATACATGAAGGAACTGATTTATAAAGACTAGTCAAGTGAATTGTATGTAGCGCAGTTGCATGGATACGGATACGACTAATTTTAGGACGCCCTGATATGGATAGGGTTGGTATGGCATATATATACATTATACTCAATAATTATTATACATTATAAGACTCTTTTTTCCCCTTCCATTTAGAGTCTCATAAAAAGCATGTGAATTCCACACTCCTAGCCTACTGGAAAGGTAGGAAGTTGGGTATTCCATTGATAAAAACAAATTACGGGTTCCTTAAGACAAAGGAAAATAGACGAAATGAAATAAAAGAAGAAGAGTAGGTGTAAGGAAACAAATCAAATGAAATCATAGCAGTTTGGGCAGAGCCAAAGTGCAATTTTGAAGGAAAAGATCAAATCAACACTAGTTCACCTCCATGTTCTCAATTGCTGCTGCTAAATTGCATTTTAGAGGGTTATCTGCAGTTTTTTATTATCTTTTTAGTATTTTAAAGAGTGTTTTCAAGTTAATTTCGTAAAACTTTTAAATCAGAGTTGGCTATGGATGTCCGACATACTATATCCGGTCGTATCCAATACGGCCAATCAGGCCCGTATATGGATATTGATGGGTACAGTATCTGGGTTGTATCCGAGCTGTGCCGTATCCGTATCTGTATTTGGAATGCAGGTATGCACACCCTAAGGGTAGTGGTAGCGTATCCGGCAACCCTGACGTATAGCTGAGAATATTATCATTGCTGCAATTTTTTTTCCTAATCTTTTGATTCCCTTCAGGCTTTTATACATAGAGATATATATTGTAATCGATGTATCCGTGCCCTGTGTATTCTTGAGCTGATTCAATCTTACTGATAAACCTTGAATAAAATCGTATGGCCCCAAATACAAGATATTTAGGCTCCTTGACAAGTTGCATATGTCACCATACAATAATCAATCTAATTTGACTATGGGCAACCAAAACCATATTAAAATGAGTGGAATGAAATAACAACTAATTTAAAGGGAGAATTAGAACCTACCAAACACAAAACTACATGAGGATGCAGTATGACTTTAGCGGAGTAGGTTTTAGGTGTTCCATAATATAAAAACTGTTTAATTTATCAGAAAGTTGTGTCTTATTTTTTTTTCTTTCTTGATTTTTCAACTGTCACTAATTGCCAGGGATTTTTTCGACAAAACGACTAAATACAAGCAGTTAAACTCCCAACTCAAAAGCAATGCATTCAACAGCAACAGAGCAGACACCAAACTAAGAAAGAAGAGAAAAATTTCCATGCAAAACAATATTTTGATGTTTGCAGTAGCACAATATATGATAGAAGTTACCAAGCCCTCGTAGAAATATGACTTACTATCAGTATTGATACTATGATCACAGACGCTAAACTTGTGCTAGACACACACATATCCAGACATCTATCCTAAACTTTATCCAGACGTGCCTGGAGGCAATTGTATTTTGTAAGATAACATAGGGACTGCAGAAAAGATTCCCCAATTACTGTGTCTTGGGTTCAAATGTGTCACCATCTCAAATATTTTTCTTTTCTTATATTCATGTAACACCACCTAATGCATGGTTGTTTGATACCATTCCATTAAAAATATAGATCTCAAAGCTGAATTTATTTATCTACTCATTTGAAAAACGTGTAAAAAAAGAAAAAAGTGTTGCAGTGTGATCTTATTCCACATCGATAATAATTGTAAGACAAGTAAGTCTTATAAGATATCACATGTACTAAAGTGTTGTCAATCTAGAATCAGGGTTTTGGGTGAAAGTCCTGAGGGTAATGTGTCAGCATCCTCCTCTTTGGTACTAACATTGATTAGAGGGGCTTGTTTATCTGTTGGCTCCCTTGCCTTGTGATTATTGCCAATATGATTGTTGTTATAAAAACACAGGTCGGACTTACACTGTATCTCATTCCAAAAGGCAGGGGTTTTCAACAATCTATTGACGAGGGCAATGAGAATCTCAGATGCAGATCGTGTAAAGGAGGAACAAGGGATCTCATATAGGGCCTTAAGGAGAAATGGCTGCAGGAAATGTCAAATTTAAAAAGGAGCAAACAAAGAAAAAAGATGTCCCCGGAGGAAAGACATTGAAAACAATGGACCAAACAAGATAACCTTCTTACCACACATTCAAGGAACTTTGGAGAAGCTAGCCAGGGTACCTAGATGAAATGGCATAAAAATTTGCTTCAAACTGTTTAACATCCTCAGGGACAAGCTTAGAAATCCGTAAGACATCGTGGACCCTAAATTAGGGAAGAATGTTTACTTAACCCTGTGTTCCTATGCCAGACCCTACATCGAAGAAACATTTTCTCTCCAATTAGAATCAAGGAACAAAACACATATAAAATGTTGTAGAATACAGAAGTCTGCTTTGGCCGAACAATAGGAAAAACGAAACACTATTTGTATTGGAAACACTAAATTGCTTGCCTTAGGGAGTCGTGCAAATAGGAGATTTACATAATTGGTGAAAATAAAGCAGCACTACGAAAATTTAAATAGGGATATTGGAGGGAAACTTCACACATGGAAACGACTATTATATAAATTAAGAAGCCCCAAAAGTGCTTCCTTAGGTTAGAGCTCTCCGACACTAGTGTATGTCTCATCTGTCCGTCGCCTAGGTAGTAGCCCCTGTTGTTTGTTAAAATGAATTATTGATTATCTGGTTACATAATTGATTAGGTAATTAGCTTTAGCCCCTTTATAGGATTAGTCTATTTTGTTGGGGATTTACTCCCATTAAGATGCTTGGTATTTAATTAATCAAGATATCAACCTACCTTAGCAATTATCTATTTATCCAAATAATTGGATTAAAGAGTTAGCAGCCAACTCATATTTAGTAATTTCCCATTGTTTGTTGTTTTTTCACAGCATATTAATAGTAACTTAGGTCACTCCTCCCTCTTTATGCATAGGCTTCATTCCCTGATCACATGTCCGGTAGTGTGTCCGGCTAAGTTGCCGATACGGATACAGGTACGAGTATCGGATACGGGGATACGTCGATTTTTTTTTTGGTGGTTTGGATACGGCCGTACAAAAATATATATAAAAAATTAAAAATATAAGAATATAGCCATATAAGCAAAATTAACCACATAAAATGCATAGAGGAAACAAAATAACTTCAAATAAGTTATATAACCACAAAATATATACTCATAATTCAATGCCAAATATCATAATATTCAATAGTTGAACTTATATTAGTTTTATAAATTATAACAGGTACATGGTGCAAATGTTACAATGTATGGACAAAAATAGAGACAACTTAGCGTTCTCATTGTTCACTATATAATATATTCTTTTTCGCCTGCAATGTCTTCATCATCATGTGGTTCATTAGAACCACAAGCAGTAGCAGTGCCACTCCCACTAGCTCCACTGTGCAAGTCATGTGAAGCACTGTCTAGCTCCCTGTCAAATAAAGAAAGGTATGTAAGGGAGGCATCTAAATCAGCAGTCTCTGGGTTCACATCCCACAACTTTGTTGGCCCTTCCTTGTATTGAGGTTGTTTATGTGAGAGAAGACGTAAGTTGGAATGCACATAAACCAAATCCTCCACTTTTTTTACAGCCAACTTATTGCGTTTAACTGAGTGGATAAAGCCATAGCTGCCCCAACTCCGCTCAGTTGAAGAGGAGCTTGCAACCTATTGAAGCCACAAAATGAATTAAAATTTATAAAAAATTAAAAGATCAAAAGTTAAAACTTAAAACAAAACATCGAAAAGGTCAAAAGAAGGGTAGAGTAAAAAAATTAAAATCTTGTGATATAACTTATATTGCAAGTGGTTGAAGGTGGGTGAATGCTTGCCCATGGAGGTACCACCAAAAGTGAGCGTCCATCTTGTACTTGTCATGGATAACGCTAAGGGAATGACCCATCGAGGATATGAAATGCACAAACTCTTCTCTGACTTGGTCTTCTACCTTTGGATCGGGAAAGATTTTAGAGAATGCTGCCTTATATCTTTCGGCAAGCTCAACATCCCTATATGGTGTGACCCTCCTGGGCAAAGAAAGAATCTCTGTACTGTAGTATTTGGGTGTCAAGGCAAAAACAAGATGTAATGGGGTGGCCATTTTGTTTCACTTTTTAATGAGATGTTACTACAATTTCTTGAAGAACCTCTCTGTGGGATTTTGCTCTTTAGCATTTATGATGGATTTAATATTCTCAATCATTGAGTCAATTTCATCATAAATCTCACCCAAACATGGATGATCCATGTCCACATATCTCAACATGTTGACAATGGAATTAGTAAAACTCAACAAATACTCCACACGTTCTCACCACGTATCATCAAGAATCCACCCTTTCACTTTTGTGGTCCTCTCACTGTTTGCCTGCCTCCATACACCCCAAAGGTTGTTGATGACCATGCTACTCAATGCTTCACGCACTTTAACAAGTTGTTTCAAGATGATGGTGTGTGAGGCAAATGAGTCTCAGCAACCTAATACAATTATACAAAATTAAAACAAATAATTAATAAACTTAAAATTGTTCAAAAATAAAAAACACTACAAATTACAAACTTATAAAATTAAATTAAGAGTTACCTTCAATAATTGTAATTTTGAGAATCCTAAAGATGGCTTGGGACATGTGATGGTTGGTTATGAACATTTGGATCTCATTCGCCTCCTCATAGACTTGTTTGATCCAATCAATTTTTGCCTCCAAATTTTGCAACATAAGATTGAGGGAATGAACAGCGCAAGGCGTCCAAAATCCATACCTTGCCTCAACCAACATGCCCGCAGCTCTGCAATTTTTAGTATTGTCCATTACAACTTGAACAACGTTTTGAGGCACCACTGTCTCAATGGACTCTATCAAGATGTTAGCAATGAATTGTGCATCCTTCACTTGCCCCTCACAATCAACGGCCTTAAAAAACATTGCCCCTTTAGGGCTCACTACAATCACATTAATCAATGGCCTATTTGCCATATCTTTTCATCTATCAGAAATGATGGACAACCCTGTTTCAATCCATGAATCTCTGATGGGCTGCAATGCATCTTCAATGTGTTTTCTTTCTTTTGTCAATAAGGTGGTGCGCACCTTTTCATACCCTGGGGTGGCAAACCCTTTAGAGGCAACATTGATAGATCTCACCATTTCCTGTCAGTATGGTGATCTAATAGTATTAAATGACAACCCACATGCGTAAATACGTGCGATGTTTTGCTCCGCTATCTCTCTGGGGTCATTTTGGAATGCCTTCTCCAATGGGCCTACATCTTTTGTTCTCTTGCGACCAAGAGGTGAATCCTCTTCCTCTTCGGTTGCAATGGGTGCAACAAGAAAGGGGTGTGATGGGGTCACCACATTAACACGAGATAGATCAATAGGAGGTGATCCTTTATTTCTCAAAGATGTTTTGATCTTTGCCCCATAACGGCATCTGTGTCTTCTTGCTTTTTGATGTATGCAAGGATCTTTGCTTGTGGCAAGCTCTTCCCAGGGTTTCCACCTATGCTTGGCTCACCACAAACTCTGATTCCAGTGCTAGAAATTGCACATAAATGAGCTTTCACTCGACTATGCGAGCTCTTAAATTTACCGTTACACTTTGAGCAAACCCAATGAAAACACTCTCCACTAGGCATCTGTTCTAATATTGTCACATATTTCCAAAGAAGTGCTCGCGAATCATATTTGAGGGTTATCTCTTGTCCCACTGAACTAACACTTGCACCCTGAGACATTCTAATTTTTGACAAATCGCTATAGGCTTATAGCTTATGGGAACACAAAAAATTGCTATTAAAATCTAATTATAAATATAAATTTTAAACTAATTAATAATTTAAAATTTAATACTATACTTTATATTAAAAAATTTAAACTAATTAATAATTTAAAATTTAATACCATACTTAATATTTAAAATTTTAAACTAATTAATAATTTAAAATTAAAATTTAATACTTAATATATATGATATATCTAAATACTAAAATTTAAAAACAAACATTTTAAATTTTTAACGTAATAATAAAAATTAAAAAGTTAAAAGAAATAAATAAAAATTTAAAAAACTAAACTATATAATAAAAATTTAGTTTATAATTTAATAAATTTATAAAATATTAAAACCCTAGGCCTAAGGTCTTACAGTTTAGACTTTAGAGTTTAGGAAGAAAAAAAATGAAATTTAAAAACCTACCAGCACGCAGGGCGGCAGGAAGCGCGCAGTCGCGCAGGAGTGGGTCGCGGAGGCACGGGTTGCAGGTCACAGTTATATAAGCCTTAGGGTTTTAAACTTTTGACTTTTTTTTTATAAAGTGAAAAAAAATTAAAATGTTTTTTTATTCAGCGGATCCGCAGGGGATACGGCCAGGGTACGTCGTGCCCCCAGCAGATACGGCCGGATACGTCCATGGACGTATCCGTAGGGGGCACGACGTACCTTGGCCGTATCCCTTGCTGATTGGCCGCATATTGTACCGTACCCGCGAATCCCTGCGCTCCAAGGCCCTGGGAGGGGCGTATCCGGTAATGTAGGGGTTCGGTAGTGTGTCCGGTAGTGTGATTTGAAATGTTGGATAAAAGAACCCACCATGGACGTATCTGGCCGTATCTGCAGGGGGCACGACATACCCTGGGCGTATCCTCCGTGGATCGGCCGCGTACCGTACCGTACCCACGAATCCCCGCGCTCCCATGCCCTGGGAGGGGCGTATCCGGTAACGTAGGTGTCCGGTAGTGTGTCCGGTAGTGTGATTTGAAATGTTGGATAAAAGAACTCACAAAGTTGTTTTCAGAAATAATTTCTAATAATTACAAGCTTGTTCAAACTGCAGTACGTGAAAATTTTAATTCCGCTCATAAAATATTTATGGGTTTGTGATCCTTGATGTAGTAGTGTTCTTTGCTGCGGTTAACGAGGTACAAACATTTTAAAGCTAATCTACAAACACAGAAGTCATTTTAAAGCTAAGCTTGTTCAAACTGCAGTACGTGAAAATTTCAATTCCGCCCATAAAATAATATGGGTTTGTGATCCTTGATGTAGTAGTGCTCTTTGCTGCGGTTAACGAGTCCAAACATTTTTAAGCTAATCTACAAACACAAAGTCATTTACATGAGCATTTTCATTCTATTTGGAAAATATTGATCTTGCGATCCTAGGATGTTATCTAAAATCTCAAAACCCAAAAGGGGAGAAATACAGGAAGCATTTTGAACATTACAATTATCCATTAGTAGATCATAGGAAAAAAATTAATTTCTTCTCCATGGGCAATGCATTTGAACAATTTTCAACCAAAAAATAAAAACAGGGGGAGCTAGAGATGATGAATAAATTATATTTTGAAGCTCTGTGGTCATGTGGATTTGTATAGTTAAGCATGGTTGTTTTATGTACCCATGTTTTAAGAGCGTTTTTAACTTGATGTAATTGGGTTGTAAATTGCATTATGATATCTTAACTAAAGCTATTGAAACAATGCATGTATTTAAACGAAGTTTACTTGATTAGAATTCTAGTTCTCAAATGTGCATGCTGGATGCATATGCATCATCTTTCCTGGAAGCTAGGATTTTGGGATTCGATTAATGGGGAGCTCCCTTTTTGGGAGCATTTGCCTTGGTGGAACGACTTTCCTAACTTAAACATAAGTTTAAAGGGTGGTGGTTGGAGAGACAATAGGGTCAAGTTGCCTGGATATTCGTTTCACAAAAAAAAATGGATGTGAATGGTGAAAGCTTTGGGGGCCATATGTGGTAGCCCTAATTAGAATATAACGGGGGCCCATTTTACGTTTGCATTTATGCATGCATTGTATTTCATATCAAAACAATATTCTAACATTATTGGATTACCCCTCACGGAGTTCTGTTATATTAAATTGAGGTTTGAAACTTCAAATGATTTGAGACATCAAGCTTCCACAATTGATAGTGTTCAAAAGAAATGGGCTTCAAGTTATACAAAAGGAATCGATGTTTCAGGGCACTCTTTGTGGGCTGTTGTTAGAATGAATGATTGAATTTCAGCTAGGAGTTTTTTGATTAGATAACTCTGTGCACAACAAGAGGTGGGAAACAATTACAGGCACCATAGTGTAAACAATTAATACACAAATATGATAGTTAAATGTTTTTACGATACATCAATTATTTTCCACTAAGTGTTTACTTATTTTCTCTTTTTAAGTCTTATGCTTGTAATAGTTTTTCAAGAGTTAAATCTAAACCTTCCCCTATTTAAATTGTTAGGATGTTTCCCAATCTTTATAGCCTACCTTGACTTCCTCTTCATGTTGTTATCCTCTTTCACTAGCTATTTGGCCTTCTACATGTAAATTTAATGTGTAGATGTGCATAAATGTTCTGCCAATGTTTATACACAACCTGGAATTGCTAGAGTTGTGTCACTGCATGTTTTTCCCAACATTGTCAACATTCAGCGATTTGGATTTATAATGCTAATAGTTATTCTGTTTGACAGGGAATAGCAGGTGGGAGGTGAGTTGATCAATCAATATGGCAAAGGCAAAGGGTGGTTCTATTTTTATCAGGTTGGTCTCAGCTGCAGGCACTGGATTCTTTTATGTCAAACGGAAAAATCCTCGAAAGCTTCCTGGAAAGTTAGAGTTCCGCAAGTATGATCCAAGGGTGAATCGCCACGTTTTATTCACTGAGGCTAAGATGAAATGAGCTTTGATGCATGAGTTTTGTGCTTTCAATTTATTGTGAGTACACCACGTAAACTATGTTTGATTTCCTAGCTGAGTTAAAGGGGTCTGAAATTCATTTATCACAAGCAAGGCTTAGATACTAGATCTTAATCAGTGGTAAATGTGAATTGTAATTATGTTAGGCGTTATGTAGTCTGGTTCGCGAAGTACCCTGGATGCATAATCAATATCATATACAAAGATTTAATGATCATCATTTAGGGAGGGATTTTATGCTTAAATAAGTTATCAGTAGTGTACTGTCAGTTTTAATTATGGACGTAGCTACCCTTTTAACATAGTTGCAAAAAATGGCGTTTTGAAAATAAGCTGCTTTTATAGTATTTATATGGTAGTAACATAATAATAGTCTTCTCACTTTGATGAATATAAAGACATCATTGGGAGGTTGTTGGCATTGAGTTGTTCTACATTAAAAGGTAATGGGACAATCTATAATTGTTCAAGATGCATCAAATATTGATAAAAAATTAGTTTAGAGACTTTAATGGTGTTCCATGGGTTTTGGATCCATTACAATTCCTTCTCATAGAATATGTAAATGGTTCAAGATCCACTAAAGAGGTTCGATGCTATCACATCTAATTTGAAATATTTTAGCATTAATATCATTGATAGAAGACTTGATAATTTATAAGAACTGGTAAGTATCATTTAGCTTTTAGCATTCAATCAGGGAAATCTCTGGGATGAAAATTTAGTTTTATTTTTTATTTTTTGTAAAACATTGAAAAGAAAAACATTTGTTTTGTTTTCATACTTGTTGATTTTCAATTTTTGTATGTTTACATTGCGTTCAACTAGCAAGGGACTTGTTATGATCCAAATTTGTGTGGTTTAATGTGATGGGATACCTAGATAACATAGCAAGAATGTATACTTAAATTCCTTAGACAATGTTACGTCGGCTAAAGATAAGAAAGATTATCATCTTTTAGACTAAGGTAAATCCCTTGTACCAAAGTCTTTATATCCAATCCTTAGAAAATAGTTAATGATGACAAGGGAATTAAGATAAGTTAAAACAAGATGCAAGAAATGAGAACAAAACAAAAAAGACTGAAGTGGGCAAAGTAAATAATGTTAGGAATTAAACAATTTGAGGGAATCGCCTCTCCTTCCCTGCCTTTGGGTCCCTTCATTGTATTGATTTTAACACGAGTCTATATAAAGCCAACAACTAAACTCCCTTGACAATTGATTCACCCACCAAAAAACTTGACAAACAAATGCATGGACATCTTTGCATAACTAAAACCTTGCAATCTTTCCTTTTTAACGTAGCCAAAACAAAAGGTGGCCTAAATTTAATTACTACATATAAATGGATCCACCTAATTATTTCAAATACCAAGTGGATTCTTGAAAATAATGACGGCTGACCTAATTTATATTTAATTGTCCAAAATTTGTTTTTATAAGCAAAAAGGGTTCTATGGGCCCCTCAATTGTTTGGAACTTTTAGAAAACCTTCATGACGTTGTAGAAGATCGGTAGAAAGAGTAGTAGAGGAATAGATATCTTACTATTCTTAAATGATATGAACAAAATTTAAACCTGATCTCGTCGCTTCTAATGTGCTACAATTGGGCAACTATCAATCTTAGAGACTGTAATTTAGCCATTTTGATTTTTTAAAGGAGCATATTTAAGAAATTATTTCTCCTTCCTTTCATTAAAGTCATAGGGGGTTTGGTGGGAGACTAAAACCCAGCTGACGCCCTGAGCGAAGGCATGACAAATTTCAAAATTGACAATTAACAACTCTTAAGACATGCCATATTCAAAGAAGATTCCCGTTATAGATGGCTTTTTCGGGGGTTTGCTGCCATGCCTAATCATCTAGTAATTTACATTGTTTTTGCCAATTGGGTTTGTCTTCTTTCCGTGCTTGTATGACGGGTATGCTTTGATCTTGGCCGGTGAGACGAGAATGTTGTAAGATTTCTTCCCACCTTTGCATTTTTGAGTAGTAGGGGCTTGAGAAATGACCTTAGTAAATTAGTGGTCCATATGACGCTCCAAGGATGATTCTTTCAACAACGAGAGGAGGAATTATCTACCTTATATTTTCCTTTCACATTGGTCTTGTTTGCCATGACAGGCAAAACATACTCTAGATCCTCTTATTTTCAAATTGGGGAATCCACTCCAATCATGCACGAAGGATTTTGCGACTTATATAACAAGTAGGGATCTTTCAAAGTCGTTGCACATGAAAGATGCTCATTGTGAAGGACAAAGGAGATAATGAATTGAATTGTGATGGCTACATGGGTGATTGTAGCTTGTGCAACAATGAGGTCCTCACAAAGAGTTGCATTAAAGTACGAGGCACTACTTGTTATGCTAGCTTTGGTCAATGCAAACTAGATTAATTCAACCACTTTTTCATCTCCCATAAAACTATTGCAAATGCATTCCATAATGAGAGACTCATAAGAGGAGGGCAAAATGTTAAGGCCATTCTGTAATTGCCAAAAAAATAAGAGTGGGCACAAAAATAATGTGTGGGGCATGGTAAATATAGTGAAAATGACAAATTTTAGAAACACGCCTTGAGATTTGGCACACTGCAATGAGATTGCCACCCACACAAGACCATGAAAGAAAGGAGTGCTAGGCTATGGGAAGAGTTAGACAAGACATATGCCATGAGTACATTTTATGATTGAGGAGCGTGGGGTGGAGAACTGTCTAATCTAAGGGAGAGACCAGAAGTTGAGCAAGGTCCAATACATGAGAGGGTATTTGGGGATGTGGGTTCTAAATCTTTTTCATTTTTACTATGAAAAGTGAATGAAATTTAATTTAATTACAATTATATGTATACCTAACTCTAGTGCATTTATATTCTAACCTAATTCATATGCAATTTTAATCTTACACACAAAATACTTTAATTGTTAGTACACTCCATCTCAACCACCCAACAATTTAAAATTTGCAAGAATAAATGTTAATATTGAGTTCATTTATATAAAATTTCATATTATTTGTTAAATAAATTATATCCTTCACTTCTTTAAATAAGGGACAACCAAGAATAACATTCTCATTCATTCATGATTGAATGTTTATGATTGTTATATTAATTTAATTTGGTACAATTTACTAACTACTTAATTCAATTCATAACCAAAAATATTTTGAATGTTTATGATTGTTATATTAATTTAATTTGGTACAATTTACCAACCACTTAATTCAATATTGTAACCACAAACATTTCTATATGCTTATATTAAGATGATTATTAGATGACTATTTGTCTTTAATTTTCAAGATGTTTTACATTTTGAAATCATATGAAAATGGTATTAACGAGTTTGTGCTTGCACTATTAGAACACTTAAAATTTTTTTTGGGGTCGGTGGGAAGGGAAAATGGGGCATTAATGAATTGCTTACTCTTTTGAAATAATATGTGCACAATACGAATTTAAAATGTTGGTTCTTTGAATTTCAAATGGAAAGTTTGAATGTTTCCATTTCTCATGGTTTGAACCTTTCGAATGATTTAACTTTCATCTATGAGAATAAAGGAATGAAAACATAACTAACTTTAATGCTCATGCCAATATTTTTATTTTTACCTGTCCTAGACAACAAACTTGGAATAATGTGGCATATGTGAGCCTTAATTTCTAACATACATTTTGTATGAGACTGAAAATATTCTTAAATGTACAATTTTTCTTTAAGCATGGAACTATACCCAAACATAATACTGATCGTTTTGAGATTATTGTTAACTCTTTTGCTATTTGAATAGAAATAAATTATAGAATGTAGTACACAATAAAGTAAAATGAAGTACAAAAGGTTTTGAATGTGTTATAACAATAACTTTCAATGGAAAGTGTGTACATAGCTTATTGTGATTGTTTTGATGAAAATACATCTCTTTTGATGTAAAGTGCATTTTTTGGGCAACTGATTGTTAAATATAACATGTCTTATAAAATTTTAAATTTTTTAATTTATTAGTATATTAACTATTATATAAAAATAAATAGTATTTAATATAGTTTTATAATTTATTATATATTACAATAGTATAATACATTAAAAATAATATTCTATTATATATGTAATATAATAATGTCAAATTATTAGATATAATCTATTGTATTAGTGTTTTTTGAGACATTATATTTAATAATCAACTACCCAAAAAGTGCATATTAAGCCAAAAGGGATAAAATTTTTTGTTTTGAGAAAGTGGGGTTTTGTAAAGTGAAAGATTGTAGGTTATTAGTTGTACCTCAGTCAAAACCTATGACCAGTGACCCTGCTCACCTTTTGTGCATGATGTGGTATGCAAGAAAATTGATAATCAATGATGCCACCAATATGTAAGTTGTGCACCCCTTTGCAATGGGTCTAGGGCATGTAAATCTAATAGTTGCACTGAATTTGGGTCTGTTGCACTACATGGGCCCTATAGGGTATGATATCACCTAAAATACCCTATCATTGACCCTTACCATCACCACCCTCCTCACTTTGAAATATTGCTCCAGGTGTCAACATATTATCATCATGGATTAATAGAAGCTACAATATAGACTCTTGGACATCAATGCCTTGTCCCAAGATCAATGATACTACATCATTGATTCAAGCTACACATGAGATGTGGATCCATATTATAATCAAAGTAGCTATAATTACAACTCCATCCACCCTTGGACAATAAAAAGTGTCCAATAAAATATGCTTCCACATTTATTTGATATAACCGACACATCATTTTGCATCGCTATTACATTGACATGTCAATTTAAAATTTAACTTAGTTGTGTGTGTCATTAGAAATTATATGTTATAAGTGTTATCCATACATCGCCACAAAGAAATATGTTTGTCTTCAAAATGGTAACATGTTCGTCGAAGTTAATATTACATTATTATGCCATAGGCGTTCTATGTGGGAAAGTATGGTTAGATTCATCTTGCGTTTTAGGATATTCCCAAATTTCCTACTGCAAAACATAAAGTTTTTTCTGCCACTAGTATTGGGACACCTATGGGAGGCATTACCTGATTTGTTTTGACAGAGGTCGCGTGCTCATTCATTTCAAACATTTCATAGTTTTGAGGATGACAACTACAACACACTACATAGGTAATGCCACCTGATAATATAGTGCAATCTTTGATATGTACAACACTTTTATCCCTATATCTCCAATGCATACAACATGTTCCATATCAATTCACCTTTACTAGCATACTCCTAGCCTGTACCAAAACGAAGTTGGTCAAATTGATAAATGTGCCATTAACATTTTTGTGATTTTTAAAGCTCTTAAAATTCTATTTTCAATGCTCTGACAACAATTTAGTCTAATGCTATTTTCTAACACACACTATCATCATTTCAATTAATTCAATGTACATTTGAACTTCAGTATAATTTCATTTGGTTTTTATTTCACCATAATTTCATCACATTTCCTCCAATTCGATTTGTCATTTACTTTTCTCTAATTTTTTCCCCACTAAATTGGTCAACAATATAATTTACATCATAAATTGGTCAAAGAAACTATTTTTTTTACATAGAAAAGATTGTATGCCCACCTCATATTTCAAAACAATTTTACAAGATTTTTTTACTAAGAAAGTGATATAATTAATATTTATTAAAATATAGAAAGCTAGTGATGCAGTTACATTAACTAGGTTATTTTTTAGAGTCGCGTGCATGTCTACAATATTTGAAGACTTTATAACTTGATTTTGTTCAATCTATTGTATACATTCATAAAGAACAAAGTGCCATTTTCCCTTTCCTTATATTATTGTTGAGAGAGGTTTTAGCAGTGTCTTATTAAATATATATTACTTTTCACAAGTGATGAGAATAAGTCACTAAGGTGCAATAATATTTAATGTATTATAGGCACATATGACTATCAAATTTATGCCTCATCATCAGAGATGAGGCTAAAAATGAACTTGATTGCACTTTGCGGAAATATGACCTTGACTTTTTTTGTTTGCATATGAACATATGCTAAATTGATTCGTCCAAAATAGACGAAAAAACCTTTGACATAGCCAAATTTGGCCACCATTTTCACGCAAGGAAAATGCAAAAGTCGTATGAAAATCCACACTTGCCACTCTTTCATTTTGTCAACATGATTGTTGTCATAACTATATCCTACATTGTTAGGGAACATTTACCTTATTTAGGTATATATAAATATTCTTGTAATCGACAAAATAATAAATATATAAATTAGTAACCTTAAAGCTCTATGTGGTTTTAACCAACCAAATGTCTTATATAAATATTATTACAATTGACAAAATAAGAAGTATATAAATTAGTAAACTTAAAGCTCGTTGTGGTTGAGAGAAAAGGAGGTCAATTAGCAATCAGTCACACCTTTTAGGGAGAGTTGGTAGATTTAATTCTAAACTAGGAGAGGATGCACACATCGTACACGTAAAAGAGGAATATAATCCACAAATAAAATAAAAAGTTACCAAAAAACCATCACTAAAATCAAATATACATTTCTCCCAGCATTACTTCCACCTTATTTAAAATAAATGTAATAGTTCATATCATATTCTTTTGATTAAAGGTGGTTTTACTATATTAAGTCTAAATCTATAAATAAATACTTATGATATAAACACATTTTGCTTAGTATGAATAACATCAAACTCCATGTTATTACATCTTCTTTAATATGAGTATTACCTGGCCAAAGCATCGTAGCTCAACCTCAAACAGTTGTAAAGTTTATGCTCCAAATCTAGATTGAGCTTGTCTACATTTTGCAACCTTTGGAGCACCACATCCCATTCTACCGGATCTGTGATGCCTTCCATTATAGATGCTATCAACTTGATGGCAAGTGGAAGCCCATCACATTCTTTGCAAACACGACATGTGATTTCCTTCACCATCACCAACAAAACCTTATTCTTATACGCAAAGGCATAAAATGAAAATAACACCTAGCTTTGATCTTCAGATAGATTAGCCAAACTGATTGTATCACCATGATTGACTCTCATCTTTACTAAAACTTTTTTGTTCCTAGCACTCCTAATAAGTTTGCAACTATCAACAGTTTCAGTTGGCACACCCAATTCTTCCACCAAATTGTTGTTCTTGCTTCTCTCCCAAATATCATACAGAAACATAGTTGTGACGAAAATAAATTGACTTTTTTACCCAACGAACTATGAAAAACATTTTTGTAAACACATATTATAATGTGACAAATTATTTTCGTTACAATGGCTCTAGAAAACTTAGAACTGACCAATAGCACTTTGGTATTTCGGGTTTGGGATTTAGATAAAAATTTGAAGTGGACATGGGTACACACAATCAATATCAAGATCGAGGTTGTAAATGATCAAATCACTTGTGATTATTTTTCCTGTCCATCCACTAGGGTTTCCATATTGTACTTAGGCATGATCTATGCCAAAAATCATCAACATTCCAATTCTAAGTCTTTGTGTGAAATGTGTCATCTAGATTTCATGGTAGATTGCATTTCAAACTTACATGACTTGAATCTATAAAAAAGGGTACATAACTTAAAAGGTGGAGGATTCTTTGATTGGACGTTTTCTATCATGAAGGCTCGATGAAGACAACATGAAGATGATGGTGAGAGACACATTTTCTTGAAATCACATAGAGATAACACTTGTCCCATATGATTTACACTTACACACATGGCTACGTTAAATTTTAAATTCACACATAAATGTAGTAGTGGTGCAGAATGATATATGTCAGTTATATCAAAGCAAGGTGGAAATTTATTTTCTTGTAGTGCATGTGTGGGATTTTAAGTCAAATCATCATTTTATTCACATTCTCTAACCTCATATATGATAATGTCTATATTTTTACTATTTTTTATTTTGTATCATATAAATAACACACTACCTCCTTTCCCATTATCACCTCCACTAGAAATATCAAATTATTGTTTCTAAACACTTCGTCATGCAAAAGGTGAAATGATTCCAACGGTCATTGGTTTTGTGTGCATTACTCTTAGTGATTTATGGTCTTTCACTTACAAAACCCCACTCTGCTAAATTGTCATTGCTTTTCACCACTATCTACCAACACACCTTAAAATATTTCACTGCTTCCATGCTTATAATTTGTAGAGTTGCGAAGTAGGCACTGTGGCGATTGGTGTCAACCTAAAGAACTCAATAGGTGTTGCACGAGCAGCTAAACAAAATTTAAAAGTGTGGCATTTTGGAATTAACCTACTTATACAATGCCACTATGATTCTCAGTACAAAGATGTATGGTTTAACTTCTTATTTTCTACTATTTCAGGGCCTCCCATGCCCGACAAACTCTACAATTCCTCTTTTTCCTAATTATCTATCTTCAAAAATTAGGTTTATTTTCACAATTTTGATAAAGTTTATATATATCATGTAATATATGTAATATTAATATATTACATATTTATTTTATAATATACAAGAATAATGTAATGACTCCTATTATATAATTAATTTTTAATATACAATATTTATGAGAGTTTTTATCCCTAGTCCTCCATTGATGTAGTTGTTGCTATCACTGAGCTCTGATGCATTATGCATGGTAGCCACTGGTGGTGGTGGAGTTGGTGCAATAATCATCATCATCAACATGTATCTTATTATATTTTCATTCATCGTTTGCCTTTCCTTAGACTACAATATGTTTCAGGTTAAACAACTCAATAGGCATTGCACGAATAACTCAATAGTGTGGCATTTGGGCATTAACTTATTTATTTAGGGCCATTATGATTCTCAGTACAAAGATGTATAGTTCACCTTCATTTTTTATATAATGGATATTTTACCTCAAAATTGGAGAGTTCATTGGGTACAAATCGCAGTTTGTTTCCGTAAAAAAAACTGCTGAGGTTTCCATATTTTACTTAGGCATGATCTATGCCAACAATCATCCACATTCCAATTCTAAGTCTGTGTGAAATGTGTCATCTAGATTTTTTAGTAGATTGTAGATGTCATATAGATTTCATTTAGAACTTACATGACTTGAATCTATCAGAAAGGGGTACACAACTTAGAAGGTGGAGGACTCTTTGATTGGACGTTTCCTATTATGAAGGGTCAATGAGGACAACATGATGATGATGGTGAGGGGTGCATTTCCTTACAATCACATATGGATAAAACTTATCCCATATGATTTACACCTACCCATATTAATATGTTAAATTTTAAATTGACACATAAATGTAATAGTTGTGCCGAATGATATGTGTCAGTCATATCAAAGCAAGGTGTCAATTTATTTTCTTACAATGCATGTGTGGGGGTTTTAAGTTAAATCGTTAGTTTTTTCACATTCTCTAACCTCATATATGTTAATGTCTATCTTTTTACCATTTTTTATTTTGTATCATATAAATAACACACTACCTCCTTTTCTACTATCACCTCCATTGAAAATATCAAATTATTTTCATTAAACACTTTGTACACAAAAGGTGAAACAATTCTAGCTATCATTGGTTTTGTGTGCATTACTTCTAGCAATTTACGCTCTTTTACTTACAAAACCACACTTTACAAAACCCATGACTGCTAACTTGTCATTGCTTCTCACCATCATCGCCAACGCACCTTGAAATTCTTCATTGCTTTCATGCTTCTAATATGTAGAGTTGTGAGGTAGGCACCGTGGCGACTGGCGTTAATCTAAATAAATCAATAGGTGTTGTGCAAGTAGCTAAACAAAATTTAAAAAAGTAGCATTTTATAATTAACCTATTTCTACGGTGCCATTATGATTCTTAGTAAAAAGATGTATGGTTCAACTTCCCCGCGCCGCCGCCCCCCCCACTCCCGCCCCCCCCACCGCCCCTTTTTTTTTAATACAGTTTTAGGGCCTCCCATGCTCGATAAACTCTATGGTTCCTCATTTTCCTAGTTAACTATCTTCGACAATTAGGTTTTGTTTCACAATTTTGATAACATTTATATATCATGTAATACATTTAATATTCATATATTATATATTTAGTTTTTACTATACAAGAATAATATAACGCTTCATATTATATAATTAATTTTTAATATACATGATTTATGAGAGGTTTTATCCCTAGTCCTCCACTGATGCAGTCATTGATATCATTGAGATTTGATGCATTATGCATGGTAGCCAGTAGTGGTGGTGGATTTGGTGCAAAATTCATCATCATAAATGTGTCTCTTGTGAGATTTTCATTCATCACTTGCCTTTTCGTAGGCTACAACACATGTCAGTCTAAACAACTCAACAGGGGTTGTGTGATAAACTCAACAAATGTTTTTATGGTGTGGCATTTGGGTGTTAACTTATTTATGTGGGACCATTATGATTCTAAGTACAAATATGTATAGTTCACGTTTATTTTTTATACAATGGGCATCTTACCTTAAAATTGGAGAGTTCATTGGGTACAAATGGCGATTTGTTTCCATCAAACTTACCTCATATTTTATTTGATTTTTAATTCCTCATATACTTATTGATTTTTTCCTCCGGGTGGATCCATCATCCACATATGTACAACAGCTTATCCCACTCACTAAAATTGTGTGGCCTCCCATGCCCAATAAACTCTACTATTCCTCACCTGGATGCATTGAAGGCAACCAAATGCATCTCAGTTCCATATCTTATTTATATACATATTTTATTAAATATTTTATGTTTTCTTGGCCATACCTTTTTATGTTTTCAAAATTACAACTGCTTTGGTTTCGATCAAGTGACATCTATATTGGCTTGTTGAAGATCCCAACATGTTTGGGGTAGACCAACTATATCCTACTAAACAATCCATTTCGGTGTTACTTAGACCTTTGGGCCAACTACTAGTATATAATATTATATTATTATATGGGATCCCTAGTGTATGATATCACCTGAAATACCTTGTCATTTACACTCACCACCATTGCACAACTCACCTTGAAAATTTTCACTATTTACATGTTTTGTATGACTTTTTTATTTTTTTTCAAGTTTTGAGTATGGCATTTCCATATGTTCTTAAACCTAATGTAATTGATGTATGTGTGAATATATTGGCAACCTGAATGAATGGAATCTGCAAGATAATCTTTGGGACATGCTAGTGCCCAAAATTGCACCAAACAATTTTGGGCCTTTGTTAAAATATTAAATCCTATGTGGAGGACAAAACTCAGCTCCACGCCATCAAACCCCTGCCCACGTGGATGTGTTAAGAAAGTAAACCAAAGTTTTGAAGGAACAAAGGGGATGCATGGTAGAATGGCGGGCTTTTGAAAGTCAATATGCAAATTTGACCAATTGTTAAAGGTGACTAACAGTTCTGCCGGAGGTTAAAAAGCAATTGCAAATGAGACATAGGAACTTCGCGGGGATTTTGGTCTGGGAAAACATATTTGCAAAAAGCACTTGTTGAAAAGACAATGTGTAAATTGCACTCCCATCCTTGAAACCTATGGTGGTAAAGGAGACAACGTGGACAAGAAGATAAGATGGCAGAAAAGGGAAGATGAAATGCAATTTGCAATAATGCAATATTACAATTTGTAGCTGAGCTTCCAAATCCTGGAAGAAAGAAAAGAATAGGCAGGAAAGGCTAATAGGTGAGAAAGAGGTACGAATGCCCAGTTGGCTGGCATAAGGGACACACATCAGGCATGTGAAATCTTGACCATGGTGTATTTTCAATGGGATACATTAAACCTGGTTGCAGTTAGTCTTGTGTTGAAGCGAACATGTACAGTGCTCCAATATTTCCTCACAAGGTTACATTGACTGACTTCCTCCTGGTTTGTTCTGCAAAAGGGAAAATTTCCTTAAGATGAATTGATTATCTACATGTTGTACAGTAGTAGGGACATCATTTCAAAGTTTTCTCCTCAGGAAGCTTAAATCTAGTACAGTGTCTGCTATTTCTTCTGTCTAGAAAGATTTTTATGGCTATAGATCCAGCCGTGGAGTGCAAAGACACACAAAATGAATTGTGGGAAAGAATAACAAAAGATAAATTCATGGGTAATGCAGCTATTGAATGTTGCTACAATGTGGAGAAAATACTGAAATCATTGTTAGACAATGAGGGGAGACAATGGGTTGAAAAGGTTATTCCGTGATGCAAATGAGAATTTATTGGACCAATCTATTCTTCTCAATTTCCAATTGAACAGGCTGTCTCTTTTGTTGTCCAGAATTACTGTCCTGACTAGACTCTTGATGCTTGATGAAACACTTGGGCTAGGACAGGGGGATGTAAAATCCATGGAAGATCATTATGGTGTAGTCATCCATGATATCTTGTCATATAATCTAAGAGAGCATTAGGGTTATGTGGTAAAAATTAAAGGATAATTGAATATGGAACCTGCCAATGTCTCAAGAATAGAGCTTCAATTGATTCCAAGGGTCCAAGATATTGCTACACAGTCCTTCTTGCTTAATTGGATGAGCACAACTTCTTCTGAGGCCCCACTCATGAAGAACCTAAGCTTGCATCTTTCTTCACTGCATATTGGAGATGACAAAAAATGAAAACAAGACCTGGGAAGGAATGCTTGGCATGAGCGATCTCACCCTCATTGGCATACTTGTGTTTGGATATCCTTCCATCTTGAAGGATCGTGCATCATGGATGGTTGACTTGAAAAGCCTTGATGCAATGCTTAGTCATGTGCATAAATTTATAAGTTGGATTTTTTTTAGGTGAAATTGGTGGTCAATTAGCAAACCTTTCTAGTCGTGTCATTGATCTTTCAGCTATACTGCTTCAACATGGTCAATATGGTGTTCTTGAGAACCTTTTTGTTACCATTGATGAATACTTAGATCAACAAAAGATTTCAATTAGTACTGAAAGTATGGATGGGGATTGACACGCCTTCATCTCTTAGGTTTTTGTCTTCTTGCTCATGCTGGCTTAAGAGTTCATCAGAGAAAGAAGGGCAAAAAATGTTGAATCAAATAATAGCCAAGGAAAGGACGACTTCTGGAAAAATCTTCTACAGGATACCTCGCTGAATCAGATAGCAGGAATGGAGTTGGGTGAAAAGTTAGAAAATGGCAATTTTCAAAAAATTGCAGATGAGGCTCCCAAAGTCATTGGGAAATTTGTGTGGGAGAATCAACTTGCAAAATGACAAGTCCTCAAAATACAGTTGTAAATTGCGATCAACTTTTTCAAATCCACCGGTCAAATCATGGAGAAAGTCAACTCAAGAAGAGCTTCACGGAGATTTAGAGGAGGAATGCAATTTTGCACTTGTGCAAATTGTATATTGTGCTTGGATCTCCCAAACCTGCCAGTCAACACCGATTAACACGAGCTCATAGTGCAAATGGGAACTTTCAAGGCCAATACAATTTTATAATTTTGCAAATTGAAGTTGAAGTTTCCATTTTCCTGAGGGTCATAGTGCAAATGGGAGCTTTCAAGGCCAATTGTAATTTTGTAATTTTGCAAATTGTAAATTGCAATTGGAGTTCCCATTTCCTTGAGGGTCATAGTGCAAATTGGAACTTTCAAGGCCATTTGTAATTTTACAATTTTACATATTTCAAATTACAGTTGGAGTTCTCATTTCCCTAAGAAAATTTTTGGAGGGAATTGCTACTGTGAATTGTAATTTATAAATTTGCAAATTACAATTTGCAGTTGGAGTTTCCATTGTCCTTAAGGGAAATTTTCAAGGAAATGGGAACTCCAAATGCAATTTGCAATTTTGCACTTTTGCAAATTGTAGTTGGAGTTCCCATTTCCCTAAGGGAACTTTTCAGGGGAACTACAACTGCAAATTGCAATTCTACAATTTGCAAATTGTAAAATTACTGTTGAGTTCTGGATTTCCCTAATACAAAGAGAATTACAAAATTGCAAATGGGACCCGGATTTCTCCAAAACAAAGAAAATTGCAAATTTTCAAAAAGGACCAAAATTTTCTCAAAAGGCTAAAAAGTGAAAAGTAATGCATTTATGCATTAAAATTTTTGGAGGCAACCCTAAAAGTCAAAATTGTGAAAAAAACAAATGTGAAAAATGTAAATGTGGAAAAGGCAAGTTGGAGCCAAATAAAAAAGGTAAAAATCACCTAAGTTTTGCATTTTCCATTCCTTTGCTTGTTCAAACACTCCATGGAAGAAATATTACAGGTCTGCAAGTTCAAGGTGGGCCATTCTAAAGAAATTTTTTCAAATGGCCATGCATTTGGGATGTTCAAAGGCCATCATTATAAAGGTAGGGTTATTCTTTGGTGTGCATCGAAGAAACGGTAGCTATCCAAGAAGATTTCAAATTTGTAAATGAGTGGTCAAAGGCATCTCCATGAAGTTGCACAAGAAGACAAATGGTTTATTTGGCCTCCAAGATGAATATTCCCCTTCCAACATGTGTAAAATGCATTTTCATAAAAAAAATCAAAGGGTTTGTTGCAAATCTTCATCATTACTTGTAGAGGTATTTACAATAATGATTTTTCTTGCAAATGGATGAAGACTCTAGGTGTGGAAAAGGTCATAGTCTCGCTGGGAGCATCTTGATGGAAATTTGAGAGTTATTTACAATTTTGGAATATTGCAAATTGTAACACACATTCCTAGATTGCAAAAGTGGTAAAAACTGTATAAATAGAAGGTTTGTCCTCTATTTTAAGGTTGTTAGTCTTTGTTTTTCTCTCTAAGTCTTAGGATCTTCAAAATTTTGAGATCCATTACTGTGTGTATGTATTATTTCCCTTGCTAAGGTGGTTTCAACTGTATAGCCATTAGCAAGCTTTGAGAGCATATTTATATGTCTCCCCTATCCAACATGGAGGAAACTCATCATGCTTGTCCCCATGGCAACATTTTGAAACACTGATGTATGTAAAATCTCTTTTCAAGATAATGAAAAATACTTATGATTTTTACTTTTTCCTATTGATGAAATGCAATAATATGTCTTACAAGTTCATCTGATTGAATATCTAGTATTATGTTCATTATTGATTGTCATCATGGGCATACATGTAGGTTATAAATCCCTTTTTGTATAGTGATTGGGAAATATGTTGTTGAACACCTCTTAAGGGCACCCTGGGTTTATAGATCTGATAGGGAAAAGTATTTGAATTTCTAGTTGCAGTGTATGCTCTAGGGTTTCAAGAATCATTTGGGTATTTGTATTGTATTGACACCAATGGATGCCTGCCTCCATACACCCCAAAGGTTGTTGATGACTATGCTACTCAATGCTTCATGCACCTTAACAAGTCGTCTCAAGACGATAGTGTGTGAGGCAAATGAGTTTCAACAACTTAATACAATTATACAAAATTAAAACAAATAATTAATAAACTTAAAATTGTTCAAAAATAAAAAACACTACAAATTACAAACTTATAAAATTAAATTAAGAGTTACCTTCAACAATTGTAATTTTGAGAAAGTCCTAAAGATGGCTTGGGACATGTGATGGTTGGTTATGAACATTTGGATCTCATTCGCCTCCTCATAGACTTGTTTGATCCAATCAATTTTTGTCCTCAACTTTTGCAACATAAGATTGAGGGAATGAATAGCACAAGGCGTCCAAAATCCGTACCTTGCCTCAACCAACATGCCCGCAGCTCTGCAATTTTTTGTATTGTCCATTACAATTTGAACAACGTTTTGAGGCCCCATTGCCTCAATGGACTCTATCAAGATGTTAGCAATGAATTGTGCATCCTTCACTTGCCCCTCACAATCAATGGCCTTAAAAAACATTGCTCCTTTAGGGCTCACTGCAATCACATTAATCAATGGCCTATTTGCCATATCTTTCCATCCATCAGAAATGATGGACAACCCTGTTTCGATCCATGAATCTCTGATGGGTTGCAATGCATCTTCAATGTGTTTTCTTTCTTTTGTCAATAAGGTGGTGCACACCTTTTCATACTCTGGGGTGGCAAACCCTTTAGAGGCAACATTGATAGATCTCACCATTTTCTGCCAGTATGGTGATCTAACAGTATTAAATGACAACCCACATGCGTAAATACGTGCGATGCTCTGCTCCGCTATCTCTCTGGAGTCATTTTGGAATGCCCTTTCCAATGGGCCTGCATCTTTTGTTCTCTTGCGACCAAGAGGTGAATCTTCTTCCTCTTCGGCCGCAATGGGTGCAGCAAGAAAGGGGTGTGATGGGGTCACCACATTAACACGAGATAGATCAATATGAGGTGATCCTTTCTTTCTCAAAAGATGTTTTGATCTTTGCCCCATAACGACATCTGCGTTTTCTTGCTTTTTGATGTATGCAAGGATCTTTGCTTGTAGCAAGCCCTTCCCAGGGTTTCCACCTATGCTTGGCCCACCACAAACTCTGATTTCAGTGCTAGAAATCGCATATAAATGAGCTTTCACTCGATTATGCGAGCTCTTGAATTTACTGTTACACTCTGAGCAAAGCCAATGAAAACACCCTCCACTAGGCATCTGTTCTAATATTGTCACATATTTTCAAAGAGGTGCTCGCGAATCATATTTGGGGGTTATCCCTTGCCTCACTGAACTAGCACTTGCACCCTGAGACATTCTAATTTTTGACAAATCGCTATAGGCTTATAGCACCTGGTAACACAAAAAATTGCTATTAAAATTTAATGATAAATATAAATTTTAAACTAATTAATAATTTAAAATTTAATACTATACTTTATATTAAAAAATTTAAACTAATTAATAATTTAAAATTTAATACCATACTTTATATTTAAAATTTTAAACTAATTAATAATTTAAAATTAAAATTTAATACTTAATATATATGATATATCTAAATACTAAAATTTAAAAACAAACATTTTAAATTTTTAACGTAATAATAAAAATTAAAAAGTTAAAAGAAATAAATAGAAATTAAAATAACTAAACTATAAAATAAAAATTTAGTTTATAATTTAATAAATTTATAAAATATTAAAACCCTAGGCCTAAGGTCCTACAATTTAGACTTTAGAGTTTAGGAAGAAAAAAAATGAAATTTAAAAACCTACCAGCACATAGGGCGGCAGGAAGCACGCAGTCGCGCAGGGGCGGGTCGCGGAGGCACGGGTTGTAGGGCACAGTTATATAAGCCTTAGGGTTTTGAACTTTTGACTTTTTTTCTATAAAGTGAAAAAAAAATTTAAAATGTTTTTTTATTCCGCTGATCCGTGGGAGATACGGCCAGGGTACGTCGTGCCCCCTGCGGATACGGCCGGATATGTCCATGGACGTATCCGCAGGGGGCACGACGTACCCTGGCCGTATCCCCTACGGATCGGCCACATACTGTACTGTACCCGCGAATCCCCGCTCTCCCAGGCCCTGGGAGGGGCATATCCGGTAACGTAGGTGTTCGGTAGTGTGATTTGAAATGTTGGATAAAAGAACCCACCATGAACGTATCCGGCCGTATCCGCAAGGGGCACGACGTACCCTGGCCGTATCCCCCGCGGATCGGCCGCGTACCATACCGTACCTGCGAATCCCCGCGCTCCCATGACCTGGGAGGGGCGTATCCGGTAACGCAAGTGTCCGGTAGTGTGATTTGAAATGTTGGATAAAAGAACCCACAAAATTGTTTTCAGAAATAATTTCTAATAATTACAAGCTTGTTCAAACTGCAGTATGTGAAAATTTTAATTCGGCTCATAAAATATTTATGGGTTTGTGATCCTTGATGTAGTAGTGTTCTTTGCTGTGGTTAACGAGGTACAAACATTTTAAAGCTAATCTACAAACATTTTAAAGCTAATCTACAAACACAGAAGTCATTTTAAAGCTAAGCTTGTTCAAACTGCAGTACGTGAAAATTTCAATTCCGCCCATAAAATAATATGGGTTTGTGATCCTTGATGTAGTAGTGCTCTTTGCTGCGGTTAACGAGTCCAAACATTTTTAAGCTAATCTACAAACACAAAGTCATTTACATGAGCATTTTCATTCTGTTCGGAAAATATTGATCTTGAGATCCTAGGATGTTATTTAAAATCTCAAAACCCAAAAGGGGAGAAATACAGGAAGCATTTTGAACATTACAATTATCTATTAGTAGATCATAGGAAAAAAATTAATTTCTTCTCCATGGGCAATGCATTTGAACAATTTTCAACCAAAAAATAAAAACAGGGGGGAGCTAGAGATGATGAATAAATTATATTTTTAAGCTCTGTGGTCATGTGGATTTGTATAGTTAAGCATGGTTGTTTTATGTACCCATGTTTTAAGAGCGTTTTTAACTTGATGTAATTGGGTTGTAAATTGCATTATGATATCTTAACTAAAGCTATTGAAACAATGCATGTATTTAAACGAAGTTTACTTGATTAGAATTCTAGTTCTCAAATGTGCATGCTGGCTGCATATGCATCATCTTTCCTGGAAGCTAGGATTTTGGGATTCGATTAATGGGGAGCTCCCTTCGGGAGCATTTGCCTTGGTGGAACGACTTTCCTAACTTAAACATAAGTTTAAAGGGTGGTGGTTGGAGAGACAATAGGGTCAAGTTGCCTGGATATTCGTTTCAACAAAAAAAAATGGATGTGAATGGGTGAAAGCTTTGGGGGCCATATGTGGTATCCCTAATTGGAATATAATGGGGGCCCATTTTACGTTTGAATTTATGCATGCATTGTATTTCATATCAAAACGATATTCTAACATTATTGGATTACCCCTCACGGAGTTCTGTTATATTAAATTGAGGTTTGAAACTTCAAATGATTTGAGACATCAAGCTTCCACAATTGATAGTGTTTAAAAGAAACGGGCTTCAAGTTATACAAAAAAAATTGATGTTTCGGGGCACTCTTTGTGGGCTGTTGTTAGAATGAATGATTGAATTTCAGATAGGAGTTTTTTGATTAGATAACTCTGTGCACAACAAGAGGTGGGAAACAATTATAGGCACCATAGTGTAAACAATTAATACACAAATATGATAGTTAAATGTTTTTATGATACATCAATTATTTTCCACTAAGTGTTACTTATTTTCTCTTTTTAAGTCCTATGCTTGTAATAGTTTTTCAAGAGTTAAATCTAAACCTTCCCCTATTTAAATTGTTAGGATGTTTCCCAATCTCTATAGCCTACCTTGACTTCCTCTTCATGTTGTTATCCTCTTTCACTAGCTATTTGGCCTTCTACATGTAAATTTAATGTGTAGATGTGCATAAATGTTCTGCCAATGTTTATACACAACCTGGAATTGCTAGAGTTGTGTCACTGCATGTTTTTCCCAACATTGTCAACATTCAACAATTTGGCTTTATAATGCTAATAGTTATTCTGTTTGACAGGGAATAGCAGGTGGGAGGTGAGTTGATCAAGCAATATGGCAAAGGCAAAGGGTGGTTCTATTTTTATCATGTTGCTCCCAGCTGCAGGCACTGGATTCTTTTATGTCAAACGGAAAAATCCTTGAAAGCTTCCTGGAAAGTTAGAGTTCCGCAAGTAGGATCCAAGGGTGAATCGCCACGTTTTATTCACTGAGGCTAAGATGAAATGAGGTTTGATGTATGAGTTTTGTGCTTTCAATTTATTGTGAGTACACCACGTAAACTATGTTTGATTTCCTTGTTGAGTTAAAGGGGTCTGAAATTCATTTATCACAAGCAAGGCTTAGATACTAGATCTTAATCAGTGGTAAATGTGAATTGTAATTATGTTAAGTGTTATGCAGTCTGGTTCGTGAAGTACCTCGGATGCATAATCAGTATCATATACAAAGATTTAATGATCATTATTTAGGGAAGGATTTTATTCTTAAATAGGTTATTATTAGTGTACTGTCTGTTTTAATTATGGATGTAGCTACCCTTTTGACATAATAGCAAAAAAATGGCATTTTGAAAATAAGTTGCTTTTATAGTATCTATATGGTAATAACATATTAATAATTGTGCGTCTTTACTTTGATGAATATTAAGACATCATTGGGAGGTTGTTGGCATTGAAATGTTTTACATTGAAAGGTAATGGGACAATCTATAGTTGTTCAAGATGCATCCAATATTGATAAAAAAATAGTTTAGAGATTTCAATGGTGTTTCATGGATTTTGGATCCATTATAATTCTTTGTAATAGAATATGTAAATGGTTCAAGATTCACTATAAGAGGTTTTATGCCACCACATCTATTTTGAAATATTTTAGCATTACTATCATTGATTGAAGACTTGATAATTTATAAGAACTGGGATGTATCATTGAGCTTTTAGCATTTAATTAGAACAATCTTCAGCATGAAAATTTAGTCTTATTTTTTTATCTTTTTGTAAAACATTGAAAAGAAAAAGATTTATTTTGTTTTCATACTTGTTGATTTTCAATTTTTGTCTGTTTACACTGCATTCATCTAGCAAGGGACTTTTTATGAGCCAAATTTGTGTGGTTTAATGTGATGGAATACCTAGATAACATAACAAGAATCTATATTTAAATTTCTTAGACAATATTACGTCGGTTAAAAATAAGAAAGATTATTGTCTTTTAGACTAAGATAAATCCCTTGTACCAAAGTCTTTATATCCAATTCTTAGAAAATGGTTAACGATAACAATTTTTTTTTAACAAATTAAAAAAAATACAAAAAATAAAAACAAAATATAAAAAACTGAAATGCATAAAGTAAATAATGTTAGGAATTGAACAAATTGAGAGACTCGCCTCTCCTTCCCCACCTTTGGGTCCCTTCATTGTATTGATTTTAACATGAGTCTATATAAAACCAACAACTAAACTCCCTTGATAATTGATTCACCCACCAAAAAAACATGACAAACAAATGCATGGACATCTTTGCATGACTAAAACCTTACAATCTTAATTTGTAACGTATCCAACACAAAAGGTGGCCTAAATTTAATTACTACATATAAATGGATCCACCCAATTATTTCAAACACCAAGTGGATTCTTGAAAATAACGACGGCTAATTTTATGCAGCTCTTTCGTCCAAAATTTGTTTTTATAAGCAAAAGGGTTCTAAGATCCGTAGAAAACCTTCTCTTATGTTGGACTTTTAGAAAACCTCAATTGTTTGGAACTTTTAGAAAACCTTCATATGTTGTAGAAGATCCGTAGAAAGAGTAGTAAAGGAATAGATATCTTACTAATCTTATATGATACGAACCAAATTTAAACCTGATCTTGTGGCTTCCAATGTGCTACAATTGGGCAACTATCAATCTTGAGACTATAATTTACCCTTTTTGAATTTTTAAAGGAGCATATTTAAAAAATTATTTCTCCTTCCTTTCATAAAAGTAATAGGGGTTTTATGGGAGACTAAAACACCGTTGATGTTTTGAGCGAAGGCATGACAAATATCAAAAGTGATAATTAACGACTCTTAAGACATGCCATATTCAAAGAAGATTCTCATTATAGATTGCTTTTTTTTTCAGGGTTTGATGCCATACCTAATCATCTAGTAATTTACATTGCTTTTGCTAATTAGATTTGTCTTCTTTCCATGCTTGTATGACGGGTTGCTTCAAGATGCTTTGATCTTGGTTGATGTCAGGAGAATGTTGCAAGATTTCTTCCCACCTTTGCATTTTTGAGTAGTAGGGGCTTGATAAATGACCTTATTAAACTAGTGGTCCATATGATGCTCCAAAGACGATTCTTTCAACAATGAGAGGAGGAATTATGTACCTTATATTTTCCTTTCACATTGGCCTTGTTTGTCATGATAGGTAGGACATACTCTAGATCCTCTTTTTTTCAAATTGGAGAATCTATTCCAATCATGTAGGAAGGATTTTGTGACTTATATAACAAGGAGGGATCTTTCAAAGTCTTTGCACATGGAAGATGTTGATTGTGAAGGACAAAGGAGATAATGAATTGAATTGTGAAGACTACATGGATGATTGGAGCTTGTGCAACAATGAGGTCCTCACAAAAAGTTGCAGTAAAGTATGAGACATTACTTATTATGTTAGCTTTGGTCAATGCAAACCATATTAATTCAATCATTTTTTCATCTCCCACAAAACTAATGCAAATTCATTCCTTAGTGAGAGACTCATAAGAGGAGGGCAAATAGTTAAGTATATTTTTATGATTCCAACACACACAAAATACGTAGATGGTTATAACAAAAAGGTGGGTAGTTGGTATGTAAAAATACAAAATGCAAAACCATAATATAAAAATGTCAGTTAAACATGGCAACACAAAAGTATAATTAAAATATCAAATCACAAGGAAAGTAGGGTAACTAAACTTAAGCAATAGCACCCAAAGGAAGCGAGGTAGAATCATGCGTAGGGGTTTGACCAACCCAAGAATAAGGCTTGACTGAAGGAAGATCACGTACCCATTCTGAGTGGTCTCTAAAGGAGGAAAAAATTATATTTCCTTAACTAGGAGGCAACAACACATAATATTCCACTCGCTCACTACTCTACACAATAAACTAGTCCATCAAGATGAACCAATAGAGGTCTTTCCACATGGTAGCGAAATCCATTCGCCCTAATTAAGGAGGAGCATATGAAAAATGATAATGAGAACAAATCCAACAACCTCTAAGTGTTGGTGAGGTAGTACCATTTAAAGATTCATTAGGATAGACATAACTTATAGTACAAGGAGTACTCACCCTATGGTTGAGGATTACTTGAAGATTCTAGAATTAGATCTGCATAAATGTTGAATAAATAACAAGCCTTTATCAATAATTAAGAAATGGATAGAAAGATTTTTGTTGTAAGAAATAGTTACACTCTAGACTTCTATAGTTATAGTTAAAGTTTTATATATATATATATATATATATATATATATATATATATATATATATATATATATATATATATATATATATATATATATAACTTTAACTATAACTATAGAAGTCTAGAGTGTAACTATTTCTTACAAAAAAAATCTTTCTATCCATTTCTTAATGTAGATCCACAAAAAACGTCATTCTCCAATTAAATGTTCCTATATGATAAGGCTTAAATAATCTTTGAATTAACTACCAAGATTTCTAAGTTATTGAGCATGTCCAAAAACATTTCCTAGCTTATGCTGAGGTGATTGGTGGGCACATCCAATTCTAGTCAGAGTTTTATCTGTCAAGCATCATCATCAATCTAAACAATTGTCTGCATGTTCATCCAATAGAAATATGTTTGGTTCGCAACAGGTCACTTGTTCAAATCATGGGAGAAGCATTTTAAGCACCGACCTTGTGGCTCAATTAGCACCTTCTTATGCTTCGCTACTTCAAAAATACTAGTTTTGCTACATGAAGGATCATCCACCTTTCATGGCCGTCAAAGGGGTTAGTAGTAGTATGCTTGGAGATTTTGAGGAGGACAATAGGTTTAGGGGCTTAACATTGCATAATATTTATCCCTATAGTGACTCTCCCTTGCAAAGCAAAATCTTTCATTTATGATGGATAATTTGTTGAAACAACAATAGCAGCATGGTCGATGAAGCTCCTAACTTCAAGTTGACGTAAATGGCATCATGCGCTATCGAATCTTTAATAAATAAGTTTTTAAATAGGTAACATATTTTAAATTATAAATTTTAAAAGACACTGTCTAAAACCATTATATATATATATATAATTTTATAATATCAATATAATATCATGATAAAAAGATATAATATATTTTATAATATTCACACATATATTATACAATTAGTATTTAATTTTAATAATTAAATTATTATTATATAGATATTTTTGAAGAAGGTTATGTTTATATATGTGTGTATGTATTTTAATATTAAATTTTAATGTATAAGTATTATATCATGTAATAGATATTTTAATAATATATTAGATTATATAATATATTTTAGTATATTTTGTATATAAATATTATATATTTAATTATATATTATGTTATATAATATATATTTTAATATTATATTTGATTATATAATATATATTTTAATATATTATTTATTGTATTATATTTTAATATATTATGTTATATGTTGTACTATACATTATACCATATATCATAATTTATTACATATTACATCATATTTTAATATATTATAATATATTTTAATATCTTATATATTTCTAAATATTGTATTATTATAATATATTATATATTTTACCATATAATTTTTTTTTTAAATATAATTTTACCTAAATATGTTTATGGTATTTCATAAAGAAATGATGTTAATGTCATAAAATAGAAAAATCGATAATAAATTGTAAATGATTTGTGTTGAGCCACGTAGTTAATATGTTTTGTGTTGTTTTAAAATGCAACCCACTAGTGTCTTTTAACTAAGGCTCCCACCTTTCTCTCGCATAACATAAGGTTTGATTTTTACACAAAAGATGTCATTTTTCATTTTTTTTTTGTTGTTAAGCGAAATCGCCATGAAGCTACTGAGGAGATTCATTCTCATCAACAGAGGTTGATTTTGGCCAATAAACAGCTTGAGGTTGGGCGCATACTAGCAGATTATTACATCCATAAGGAGTTAGCCCTTCACCTGGTGTTGCATCTTCATGGGGGATTCTAGGTTTGTGTCAATGGTCTTCTTGATGTTATTATGATTTGGCCTTTCCATAGTGGTTGATAAAACTTATTAACAGATATTTGGTATATGAGTATGTTTAATCTCAAGTATTATGATATTTTGTGTGATGTAGTGGGTTCTGTTTGTTTCTACTCAAGCTAGTTAATGCTAGAATATGTGTTCTAGCTGGCTATATAAGTGGGAACTTGAGAATGGTCATCTTTGGATGAAACTTCAAAATGGTATTAGTATAAAATATACATTACCTGATTTGACTAATAAATTTAAGTGACTATTTAATAAGATTGGATTTCCATCACATCTAGTTTCTATTCACCCATTATTTTGTGGTTAAAAGCTTGTAATTATAATTGGGTAGCTATGGTGAAATGTGTAGTATGTTTGTTTATTGATTGGTATGTTTGTAACACCACTGTCATAGCCAAAAAATGTAGTGCCTACAATCACCTGACATTATCGATCAAAATTGAGCCTACTGTCTCTCCCCTTTGCTGCTTTGCATGTTTCCCTAGGCTCATTATCTCCTGCGACTGACCAACCCATTGAAAAAGATTCAAGTTTGGTGATATTTTCCTATATTCCAATTGTCTAAAACCTTTTCTTTAGATATAATTTATTTTTGTCATGTGTGTATTATTTTTAATTCTTGTGTGAAGGTTTTCTTTCAACATATTTTTTTTGGTTATGCAGGTGGCCTCTGCATGGGGAGTTTAACTCATTATTTTGTAGGAAAATACACTTCCCTTTTAAATTTATTTTATTATAAATATTATAAGTCCTGAACACATATCTATATATTTTTAATAGAGCTAATTTCTCAATAATTTTAAATTATTTTCTTGAGTTTAAATTCTATCATACTCTAAATTTATTTGTAATTTGGTCATTATTTTTCATCATAATGTTTGAAACAAATTTAGTGGAGAGAGCTGCTTATTTTTATATGTTCACAAAGATCGATGGCTAGGCATGCATTGCCAAATCATAAAATAAAATTGATATTTGTATATCTAAAAAGCAATGCAACAGTAAAAAAGGATCAATAGATGCAGATTAGATAAATACCTTCCCCTATCAAGAGTCACATTTTGTCTTCTCAGATTCTACCAACAAGAAATCCATCCACAATAATTTAGGTGTCAAAAAATTAGTTTACCTGTAATCAATTGAAAAAATAATAAAAAGAGAAATAGGAGCACCTCAAAATATTATAGTACCCCTAATTTGGCTTGAGTTTATCGCCTACCTGCATAAAACTAGAAGCGGGTTTAAATGCCCTAGTCGATCTACATTATTACCAGCCCCCAATAGTGTTTCAGGTGATCAATTTGAGGTCAAACACATACGCTAAATTGTAAGCATATTTTTACCTCTGCTGAATTGGGTACCATGGATTATTCTACTGAGCATAAGACCATTACTCATTGTTTCATATGATAATGACTTTTGCCAATTATGGCGCATTCTCATATTCCCAAATACCATGCGTGCTGACAGCTGGATGCCACCCAACAAAACCCAAGAACTGCCCTTGGTGAAAACCCATGCATTGTCGACAAAGCCACCTAACATCCACATGTCAACATTTGAATGGAATATTTTTTTCCTTGTCTCTTGTGAGATGAATCTTGGGGCCTTGCCCCACTGTATAATCCTTTGGCTTAATTGTAAAGTGTATTATAATATGGGCCAAATGATTTGAAGGGACTTTGATATTAGTTATACGTGTTGTTTTTATAATATGCACTTTACTTCCACACCTCTTATAGCCGACATTATCTTCACCAACTTATGAATGAACAAAATGTCTAGAGATCAATTCAAGTAGTAAAAAGAATAATAAATGTTGTTCAATTAAGTTTGTGATATGTGTATTTTTTATTTAATAAATTTTAATTTTTAATTATAAATATTGATAATTTTTTTTTTTCATTTCACATGGAATTTTCACTCTCAATTTATAGGGGTAGTTGACTTGGATGTCACTATAAGTTAGGATCTCTATGTCATGGTATCAATTGTCTTACCATTTTCAAGGTACAAAATAAGTATGTTCTCTATTTTAATTATAGTTTAAACTTTGTTCACTTACTGGTTTTGCATTTAAAATGATGTAAGTTAGTCCTTATCTAATCCATAAATATTTTATATCTTCCTCAATATTTTGTATGGTCGTTTATTATTCCACTTTAACTTGTTATATGTTCTACGTGAGAACATCTCCTTATGCAAATGTGTTAACACTAGCACCCTAACCTTAAACTCCTATTTTTTATTTTATTTTTAAACACTTCATATCTATACATTTATTAAGATATTAGACCACTATATTCTTTTATAGCAAAATATGTTCTCTTTTGTGACTATCAATGTCCAACTTGTCACTATACATCCTAAACACATTCTCTTTAACCTATCCAATCACTTACATAGTGGAATGGAGCAACAATCATCCTTAAATATATCCTAATAATAAATACATCCTTAACACCTCCCCCCGAGCCATGAAGACACCACCCACCTCATTTCTTGGATTTTGATTCTTGTGCCTTGAACACCTTATGTTGCCAATTGGATAGAGTGGTGGAATGAATATATTGATTGCACCAAAACCTTTGTTTGCCATTATGAAAAACAAATTGCTCATTTTTGAAAGCACGGAGAAGATGATGTTATCAAATAATAGCAAAGGATTGTATCTATTTTTATGTATAACCCTTTTGATTTACAGATGCAAACCCAGGTTGCTTCTCTAAAACACAAACTCAAAGTGGTGGATCATCATGTAGTCGAAAGGGTGTAACTTCTCACTCGCCTTCCTTATTTCAAAATCAAAATATATAAGAATACAAAGAAATTATTAAGACTGTTAAAGCCAAAAAACCTTGAGACCAAATCAAGGCCATCAATTCAACCCATATGAGATTTGCTTCTCTTATTGACATCTCATCTAATTTTTTGGAACATTTTAAATTAGTGTTTCAAGTTTAGAAGGAAAAAACTAAGAAGGCTAAATCATTATAAGAATTCCTTGATATGGTTCCTTGTAAAATCAAGCTTACAGATTGAAGACTATGTGATGCTCATGTATCACTTCATGGTCTCTCTTAGGCTCTTCATAGCATGAGTAATGACAAACCCCCAGTGATTGACAAAATCCATTATGAATTTTATAAATCCACCTAAGAGTTTGTTGGGCCTAACCTACTCCAAGTATACAAAGGGGCTCTTTAAAAAAATTGTTGGTCTCATTTATTAATCAAGGTAATAAAAATTTCACACCCAAAGCATGCCACCTAAAACTCATTACCAACTAGTGCTTGAGCTCTCTAATTAATGTCTCTTAAAAGATTCATTCTATAGCTTTAGCCAACCACAAATAGTTCAAGCACAAAGGTGAAAAAATAATTTTATATATTACCTATGGATGGGAGTTTTTTAGTTCAATTCCATCCATCACTTAGGTTATTCTAGACATCTAGCACCATTTTTTATCCCCATTGGATAAAATTGACTAATTGGATAGGAGCACCCTGCTCTAGTGTCTGAATCCCCTATGTTGTCTTTCCTCCAAATAATGACTACTTTGGGAAATCCAAAATTATGAAAAGGTCAGCTTATGTCCCTAATAAGCCCTATGCGAAGGAATTCCAAAGATACAACTTGATTTATATTGTATTGTATGCCTGTAAGGCATAGTGATAGATTAATTGGTGTTTCTATTTCACATATCCTTGACTTCCTTTGGTTTCTTCTAAAATGGCAAGTCGAGATATTTTTTCTCAAAATGGTTCTATTAAAATTACTTGGAGTCCAACAAATGAGGTTAATATTGAAACTAATAGGGTGGAAGACTCATTCTTCTAAGATGTTACATGACCCTTGATTGCACTTAAGCATGTTGTTATCATTCTTAAACCTCTATTACACCCTGCATAAACCTTAAACACATTAGATATCCCGTTGGACAAGAAGTGATTCAAAAAGTATGAAAAATGATAATAAAATTTCAAGTGAGACTGTAAGGGAAATGATTCAAAATAAATTGATCAAACTACCTTTTCTACATCCTCTAAGTAGATCATATCATAAAATGCATGGGTATCATACTTATTATTGTTTGTATTTAAAAAATTAAATACAATAGGTAATTAATAGTGGTGATCCTTTAAAATATACATCAATCAAGAAACCCACAGTGGCACAAGTGAAAATATAAAAAAGTGACAAAATCATATATAATACAAAAGTGGTTGCCAAAGAAAAAATCAGAGAAAGAAAAGGTTCAAAAAGCACAGTTATAGAAACAAAAAGGTTCATAAGGCATAATTGGAATGACCATCAATACATCAATCTAAGTTAGAGCAAGCAAGAATACAAAAATATCAAGATGCAAAGGTAGTATTACATTTTAGATTGTTATTTGTCCATGAAAGAGCCTCTATAACATCTAAAGTATCTTAAAAAGGTGGAAATTAATGGTGCAAGGGTTATATTTTCAAGATTAAATGTAAACCAATGTAAGAAAGAAGTTCGAGGTAAAAATATTTATCCCATATTTTTTTGGTGATGGTGTAAGGCCAATATGAAAGTTTCTAAAGTAGATTGATTTGTGCTTAACATTAGCATGATGGAGATTGATCTGCACTTTTTTTTGAATGTGCTCGATGAATTGAATAAAATTTTCAAATTCATTTTAATTTGAAGGGAATGTTTTTATTGATGATTGAAAAGGATAAACTATGCCAATGTGTGTTAGAGTTTACAAACTCAAGAAAACTTAAAATGGGTTGTGTGCTTTAAACTTGTCGAAAGCTATGTTATATTTACGTTGAATGAAAGTTAGTATTTCATCCCAAGTTTTTTTATTATTTTAATGGTGTGGGTAATATGATGTGATGTATAATGCTTTTCCTATTAATAATATAGTTGGTTTCAATCGATTGACATAATTGTTGGGTTTTGTTAAGTATGGGTTGCATTGGTGTGGTGGGTTCATTGAATATTGTGATGCCATTGAATGGAACTATATAGCCTAGTGTGGTTGGGTGGATGGTCCAACATACTAGTGTGCCCCTACCCTATTTAATTGAATACTATGATGCCATTGGACCATGCATATGACTAGTGACTGACATCAACCATATCTATGTGAGAATGGTGTGACTTGGTTTGTCAATAACAAGTTCCCTATTTCATACATAAAAACCAAATAGAGATCAAATGAAAAAGAGGGAATTGGGAAAAGGGAATATATGAACATGCTTTGTGTATCTAATATTTGAGTGGTCATTTCTCTAGCATGTCAGCATGCTCTGTGGATCTAATATTTGAATGGTCTTCTTCCAATCTAGATAAATCAGCTAGGATGTGTCATCCACCTTCATGATCATAAGAGCTCTCTTTCCTTGTATTTATTTGAGAAATAAGTATGTGATTTGTGCTGAATTGAGCCCTATGAACATATATAATTACTCTAAAACATGTTAAGTGGGGTTAAATTTATTATTTTAAGGTTTAGGTTTATGATTTAGGGTTTAGGGCTTATGGTATATAGGGTTTAGGTTTTAGGGTATAAGGTCCTATCATAAATGTTATTGGGGCCAAATTGAGCTCCTTAAACCTATTTAAGACTAAAAAATGTAATTTTGGGCTCAATTGGCCCCATATCATCATGTAAATTGAGCCATGCAAACATAATTTTCTTAGTCTAAATATTATTTCATTGGGGTTAAAATGATTGGTTTAGGGTTTCAAGAGTTTATGATTTATGTTTTATGGTTTAGGGCTTAGGGTTTAGGGATTAGGGAACATGGTTTATGTTTTAGGGTATATAAGGTCCAATCATGAAGGTAATTGGGGCCAAATTGAGCTTTTAAAACCTATTTATGACTATAAAATATGAATTTGGCTCAATTAATCCCCATGTCATCATAGATTGAGCCATTTAGTAAATTAGGGAAATGAGTGATGTGATTTGGGCCAAATTGAGACATGTGAACCTAATTCTTAATTTAAAAGATGTTAATTGAGGCTAAATCGATTGGTTTAGATTGGAAGGTTTACAATTTAGGGTTTAAGGTATATGGTATAGCTTTTAGGGTCTAATTGTGAAGGCAATTGAGGATAATTCAAGTTGCTTGAATCTATTTGTGATTATAGAATGTGATTTTGGGTGCAATTAGCCTTAATGTCATCATAAATTGATCCAATCAGTCAATTAGGCTAATTAATTAATAAATTTTAATATTTAATTATAACTATTGATTAAAAATATTGTTGTTTCATTTAATATGGAATGTTCACTTTCGAGTTGTAGATGTAGGTGATTTGGATGTCACTATAAGTTGGGATCTTTATGTTGTGGTATCATTTGTCTCCACCATTGCCAAAGTATAACTTAAGCATGTTTCATATTTACATTATTGTTTAAATATTGTCCACTTAATGGTTTTGCATTTAAAATGATGTAAGTTAGTTCTTAACTCAGCCATAAATATTTTATATCTTCCTCAATATTTTGTATGGTTTTGATGGGATTTGCCCCATTAAAGGTCAATATGCAGAGCACAATATATTTGGTCAATCAATCTCAATAACTTACTTATTCAAATGTAATGTGTTACATTTATAGGATTACAATCTCCTAAAAAATAGGAGATAAAACTAATCTCATAAAATATCCTAACAACTTATGATAAACCCTTATTCTATGTGATTTAAATCAATCACTTACAATTATCTAATATATTATTTTATTTTCATACCTAAATGTTAGGACTAATTCCCAACACTCCCCCTTTAGTTTTAACATACACTTAAAATTGCCTCCCTGAATGTGGACCTTGGGTTCGCCAGAAAATGCGTCCATTAAACAAATTACTAAATTTAAAGACTCAAAAAATCCAAGACTATAAATGAATTTAACATTAACATTAATGTTTGAAATTTTCTATAGCATCTTGTTATTTCATGTTTATTTTATTTTGGACAAGTAACCTATTGCCTATACACAGGGAATTTTTTTCGAGTGGTCACCGAGTCGTAAGTATGTCGAATTTATTACTATTATATCAAAGTGCCATGTGGTGTCTCCTGATTTACCCACATATTCCTCAGGCTCTACCATCCTATCTAACCTAGACTTACCACATGGGTACGCGATATATTTTCATTGGACGTCCCACCTGTCAAGACTACCAATTGATCTTAAAATGGGAACACATATCAAGTAATACAACTAAATAAAACTAAATAACACAGTAAGCAATTGGCTCTACCAACCCCATATAAGGAGAAGGAGGTGGAAAAGGACTAGTGGGTTTGTATCCACAACATCCCCTATGAAGGGGAGATGTATCAGGTATGATCCAACCATCATTTAACTCATTTTATTCTTTCACTTCATTTATAGCATGGAAGGGGAAATATAAATAACCAATTAAAGAACCATCCTTTTCCCATCACCACCTATAGGGATAAACCTTACATGACTAAGATCAATAAGTTTTTATTTAACTTATAATAGTTTTTATGTGATGATGTGAGTTGCTCACTTTTATTCTTGACTAGTACAAAATTTGAAATATATATATATATATATATAAATTATTAATTAAATGTAAGTAAATCACACATTGTTTGAAAATAAAAATGATGTGTGTGTGTGTGTGTGTACGCGTGCGTGCGTGTGTGTGTGTGTCTGAGAGAGAGAGAGAGAGAGAGAGAGAGAGAGAGAGAGAGAGAGAGAGAGAGAGAGAGAGAGAGAGAGAGAGAGAGAGAGAACACATTAAATAAATAACATAAATAAAAAACCCAAAAAAAAGTGAAAATAGAAGAAAAGAGTAAAGAGTAGGGAAGAGGCATTTGAAAAAAATTTAAGGTTGAACATTTATTTTATTTTTATTTTTTTTATTAAAATATCTTAAAAAACTAAAAAAATCAACAAGGGTTGCATATCAGCTACTCACTACCTCTACTATGTCAATATACCAAAGTTATCAAACCTAAAACACTATGTGAAGCATATAACACTTTGTCATGTATGTGTTGGAATTTTATTATTACAAATTAACATATAAAATATATAATCCTATTTATTAATTTTTATCTTTCTATTAAAAATTATGTCTGAAGCATTGGGTTTTATTCCACTACAAGATGGAATGAAAATCTTGGGAAAAAATGTCAAGACACTACATAGCCTCCTTGAATGATTTTTATTTCTCTTCAATCATGAGGAGAGTATCATAAAAAAGGTCCATTAATGATTTTATAGGATCTATCATGAATAAAAATTCTTGGATGAAACCCTGCTCAGCATTATGTGCCAACACGTATAACAAAACTTTAGCTTATAAAACATATAATGTTGGAGCAAGGGGGAACCTTGATGTAAGAAGAGGTAGAGCCCAAAAGGGTTATATTTGATGTATTTGATAGTAATATATCACGAGTCATCCAATAATAGAGCTTGGATAGTATAAATAAAGAATTGGCCGAAGCCGAGATCCTGGAGAATGGCCAAAATGAAAGGCCATATAATTCTATCATTAGCTTTCTCAAAATCAAGCTTGAAAAATATGGTTCTATGTCAAGAGGGTCTCACCCATATAATAACTTCCTACAAAAAAATAAGGTTTTCAAGGATATACAAGTTTTTTTATAAAGGCCATTTTTTAGATTTTAAAATGGTAGGTAAGATGACTTGGAGGTGGTTAGCAAGATCTTTAGGGAGGATATTGTATGAGACATTGAGTGACTGGGTTTTAGTTGGTGGTAAGTTATAGGGTTAGATATTTAGGTATGAATATAATATTTACTTGTTTAATAAAGGAACCTAATTTTTTTAGAGCTTATTTGTAGACTTAGAGTAGGTTAGGCCTAATAAACTCACAGATGGATTTTAAAAATTTATAGGGAATTCATCAATGCTAGGTAATTTATCATTTCACATGAAATGTAAGGCCGTATATATCTCAAAGATATCAAGGCATGTCAAATAACATTTGGTGAGTAAGTTTGAGTTTTTGAGGAACCACTTCAAGGCATTCCTATAAATCCTGAGACTACTTATTTATTCCTCTAGGGCCTGGAACACTAATTTATAGTGACGTAAAAAAGTAGCAGAGATGTAAGGGAGATTATTGGGTCTCAATTGGGATAAATTTATGGCCTTGATCTTATCTTTAGCTTTTTTTCTAATTTTTTTAATAAATAATTTGGAAGGCTTATGGCCAATTTTTATGCAATGGAGGTGGGTGTGAATCTACAACCCTCTGGTTGCATGACTATATACCACTTTGATTTGGTGTTTAAGAGAGGAATTTTGGTCTTGCATCCAAAATTGAAAAGGATTAAGGTCAAGGAGATAGAATATCCTATGGTATTGTTTGATCATAACCCTATCTCATCCACTTTTGAATGGGAGCAATCTACTTGTGATAGTGGTTGATAAAGGTGGTCATGTGAAGGATGGCCTCATTCTACCACTCTATACAATTAAAATCATAGGTGGTTGAGGTGAAAAATGCCAAACCTAGGGAATGAGATATGTAATTCCCTCATGGTAGGCAAGGGAGGTGTTTACCTAGAGGAATTGATAGTATGGTATTTTGAAGTTATTTTTACTCAAGTATAATGTGTAAGTCATGGGATTGTGATATGGGAGAACATATTTGGGGTGCATGATGGCAAGTTTCACAACAAAAATTAATAAAAGATAAGGCATTTGTATCTAAAATCATAAAATGACCTAGTCCCCTATCAATGTCACCATGGAAATTAGAGTAGATAAACCATGTAATGGAAGCTAGTGTGTTCCATTAGAAAAGAGGATCCACCGAACCCATCCATTTTTAATAAATTTAAAAAGTATCTTTAAAAAACCAATCTACAATTAGAGAAATGTATATATAGAGTTAAGCTCAAAGATCTAAAACATACAATAACTCCACAACATATTAAGAGACTTAGAATATTTGTATGAAACCAACATGTATAGATGATTGCGACATAGAGGATCCAATATGATCCTACTATCACCAAAGAAGATTCTATAAATATTGATAAGAATAAATGGGTTTCAAAACCTATTCATGGACCCCCCTCCTCAACTAGGGACACAAGAAGAAGTTGGCCCACTTGGGGTAGCTCATGCTGAAGAAAGAGTGTAAAGTCCTCTAAATTCCTTTACACACATAATTATTGTTTCCTCCCCACAACCCATCATTGAAGAAGAAAGGCGTGGAAGTCAAAATGGAGAAGCTAGTATATTTTCTATGTTTATTTTTTCTCCATTGATGATTACACAACATGTAGCTCTTCCTTCATTCTTGTCTAAAGTATATATTACTTCTTATTCTTTGACATCACCACCAACAGTATCCCAACCTACTCTAAAATTAACTTTGCTATCTACCATTCTTCTAGTAGTGACTATTCTTGCCACTTCAACACGACCTACAATTGCCATTCCTTCATTTATTGGCTCGGCCTCTATTACTACCAAAAAAATACTTACATATGTAAGGAAGTGTTTCTATCGCTAATTTTGCTTTTCAGATTATAAAGAGAGAAGAAACTAAAGAGATAATGGTCAAGGCATGGGAAGTACCTGGATAAAGACTACGCACCGTAAATCCAGACGCTTGTGAGCACTCCTCTTTGGCTGTGGAGGAATGACACCTGCAAAGAAGAAAACTTGGACAAAAAGGCGTTAGATGGATAGATGGTGGGTTGCCAAGCGAAAGCTTGTTCTCAGAAGTATAAGAACTTCCTTAAGGGAGGTCAACCCACTATTTTGATAAAAGATAAATGACTGATAAATGACAGAATGCTAAAATAGACTAAAATGATAGCAAACTGAAAGAGAAAAGAAGACAAAGGCTTACCTGGAAGGAGCTGTCAAACTGGTTGCAGTCGCCGGCGTCGGTGGTCCTACCGGCGTCGGTTGTCAAATGTGCCGACGTCGGTGGAGGAAGTGACCGGCGTCGGTCGGGGCAGTGGGCTTGGATGGGATTTAGGTAGGGTCTGGTCGAGTCTGGGCAGAGTCTGGTCTGGGCTTGGTCTGTGGATGGGTCTGTGGACGTACAAAATGGTTTGGGAGAGTCTGGTTTTAGTTGAAGGTCTGTGCAGAGGTCTAGGATAATGGACAAAATGTCGAAAAGGGACAGAGAGATAAAGGAGGCCAATCAGGGAGATAGGAATCCGGGTCTGGGTGACAGTCAGAACTGAGGGAAAGAAGTGCTAAATGTAGTTTAGAAGTGACTAGAAAGCATAAAGAAAACAAACAGAGTACAACATACCTGTGCTTGCTGGTTTCTGTTGTTGTTGTTGCCGCTTGTTGAAGACCTGTTGCTGATGAAGAATCCCTGTTGTTCACTTGCAGAAGCTTGCTGTGTACCTGAGGGAGAGAGTCAAATTGATTGGCAGAGAGGTCAAGTGAAAGGACGGATACAAGGGTTTGATGCAAAGATTCAAGAGTCGGGATGCCAGAGAGAAACGCAGAGAAGCGAAGAGAGCCAAGAGAATTCTGTTTGCGAGCTCAAGGTTCCAGGGGCTGCAACGGATGCAGAAAGGGGTAATGAAGGATGCCGACGCCGGCAGTTTCGCCGACATCGGCCGAAGGGTCGCCGATGTTGGCGGTGGCAGAATGGGGACAGAGACTAAAAATAGCCTCTGCGCATTCTTGCACGCCGCCGGGCGAGGGGTTGTGGGAAGAACGGTCACGAGGATGCTTAAATGGGCGTGGGGGGAAGATAATGAGGAGATTTGGCATAATAAATGCTAGGAGGAAGGTGGAGGGATTCAAGGGAGGATCCAAGGTGGCAAGGGTGAGGGAAAAATGGACTTATTTAATTAAAAATAGATGATTATTTTCAATTAATAAGACCTAGGTAGGTTAGGGATAGTCGAAGTGGCAAGGGACCAAGGGGAGAGAGGAAGACCAAGGGTTAGACACTTTTTAGGTGTCTACATTTGCCCCTTTTTGTCTTGTTGGTTGTTCTAGACGAACTGTAAGACAAAAACAGGAGGTGGTTGCCCCAGGTGAAGGATGATGTGGATTGCCCCGAAGTATGGATGAGGTATTCCCCCTCAAAGCGGGAGTCGAGGGAAGGAACCTGATGTCGGTTGCTGATTTGACAAAAGGTGGATGAGAAAGATGAAAAGTGAGTGAAAACGCTGCAAAAGTCGTGATTGTGCGTATACCACGTCACGGGACAGGTAGGGTCAAATTGTCACATGTCGAGGGTCAAGGAGTGCCAAAATTGAAGTAACCGGGCCCCAGCATTTAGTCGTCTGCTGATCGGGTCACTCAATCTAAGCTGAAGCTCCAAATGGTCGTCGTGTTCTAGGTATCCAGGGCTCAGGAAGTGCTCCCAGAGACACGAAAAAGCCACAAGTAGTAGGGATCAACCGGTTTGCGATCCTATACTTGTGAGGGTCCAAAAAAAAGTCTGCGCACAATTCTGCTAACCAGTCATGAGGTAGCATACATGTAAAAACAACCAAGGCAACAGTGTCTTGGAAGTGGTTGAGGTCGGAGGAGATAGGCATGATCTCGAATGGTCATTGGTCAAGGGGATGGATGGACGAAAGGATGCGGCCGAGCTAACCTCAGAAAACGTCATGTGATCTGAGTGCTGCCTACATAGCCCCTGTGTGAAGGGCCTCAGGCCAATGTAGTTCTCCCTAAAAGGGAGGAAGGGTCAAAGACAATGATTGGTCTAAGTTGGCAGAGTTAAGCGTGATCAAAGTCACAGAAGAAAAGGTTTGTCCATGAAAGAGACGAACAAATGGGGGTGGTCGAGCTAACCTCAGAGGATGTGTTATCTGAGTGCTGCCTACATAGCCCTGGTCATAGGGCCTCAGACCAATGTAGTTTGGACTGCGAGGGTCAAAATGGTCGATGATGAGTTTGGTTGAGTGTCGAAATGATGAGGGGGAAGAGATGTTACAGCCTTTTCCAAATGGTGTATTCTGTAACATTGGTCGAGAGTCTGTCATCCCTAGCAAGTTTCCATAGTCGTGATGGATGTATGCTGAAAATGAATGGAGGTCTATTTATGCTTCAGCAAGTATTGGTTTATGCTTAACATAAATTGGGTCTGGTCGGTAGTTTCCATGTGTATTGGTGTCCATAGAAACTATGTGAAATGGACTAGGATGGTGTTTGATGCCTTGAGGATGACAAATAGCTGAAAATGATGAAAATGGCTTGGTTAAGGATAAGTCGACAATTGATGTGGTTAAATGTGACCAAAGTGTAGAGAAAAAGGTGAAAGGCAAATTGCTCTTTCATTGACAAGGACCAGAAAGGAAGCATAGATAGGGGTTATTAGAATAAAAGCCCCGTTCATGCATTACGTCGTTGACCAGTGTGGTGGTAGAACGGTAATCGAATCACTTTGACATTAAAGTGAGCTCGAAGTCCCCTGAGCAGGTGATAGGAGGTGGATAGGGTAACCCAGTTTAAGAGCAGGAATAACCTTGCCCCATTTTATAGGAGACCCTGAGACAACTACAAGCCAAGTCCATGACTCAATTTTTTTTTTTTTTTTTTTTTTTTTTTTTTGGGGCAGGCTGATCGATGCGGGAAGCCTACATAGAGATGTCTTTTGATTTATGGTCATGTTGCGAAGCTGATCAATGCGGGAAGCTTCTAAGAAAGGTTGCTGTTTGTAGCAAGATTTAGTCATAGCCATCCTTCGAGGGAGTGGTCTATATTTTTGCTTGATATGAGGGCTTTTGAATAGCTGTCCTTCGAGGGAGCAGTCTATTAGCTACAACAATGATAGTACAGCTGTCCTTCGAGGGAGCAGTCTGTCTTTTTGAATTGATTTGTGACCTTGGATATGTTTTGACATCTTGATTTTGATTTTTTTGATTTTTTTTTTTTTTTTGATTTTTTGATTAGAGTCACGGACAAGGCTGTAGAAGTTCAAGGACTCCCCTTTTATTAGGACAAAGCATTACTGCTTGACAAAAAAGGGTTGACAAGGGTTAGGAAGTAGGGTTGATAGGAAAAGGAATGACAATGACAAGGGGTTGCTCAAGGGACGAGCTCAAGTTAAGTGTCAAGTAGGCGAGTACTCGACTAACAGAAGAAAGGTCAAAGACGCAAGACATAAGAAGGGGTTTAAGGTCTAATAAGACCCTGGGCCATGCTTGTATGTTATGACAAGGTCCAAGTCAATTAGGAGCAAACTTTCCCCAATTTGCTTCTTCCGAGATTGGTCAGGTGTTGATTGATGGATGTGAAGTTGGTTGACATTGTCGTTGGTTGGTTGAAAAAGGTTGAATGTTTGGTCGAGCGGTCAGGTTGATCAATATTTGGTTGAAGTTTGGTTGAGACTAGTCGAATAATTGGTCGGGGGTTGGGTCGATGGACACTTGGTCGAGATTTAAGATTAAATAAGTGATTGATATGTGGTAGAGACTGGGTTGAACAGTTGGTCGAGGTTTGGATGAAGGATGAATTCCCCTAGCGGGTAGGGAGAATGTTTGAAAGATTGGTTAAGGTCGGTTGAGTTTTAGTGGTCAGATGGATGGTATTAATGTCGAATAAGGGGGTCAAAGGCGGCGAAGGGACCACAGTCTGGCGTGGAGATCCTGATTTAGATGATGAGGTTGGAGAGGCATGAGTCGGGGTTGATGTTTTGTTGAAGAGGTGGTCAAGAGGATCCTTGGTGAGAAGGGTGTCCTTTTTCCGATGCTGACAAATGACAGCTTTGAGAGTGCAACAACGCTCAGTGTCATGTCCCGGAGTGTGATGATAGTGACAAAACGTAGAGTTGTCAAACCAAGAGGGTCTTGATCCGAGAGGTGATGGGTGAGGCGGTGTTGAAGGTTTATTGATGATGTGGTCAAGAAGAAGGGTGTCATTCCCAAGACATTGGCGAATGGCGACCTTGAGGGCACAACACTGCTCCGTGTCGTGTCCAGGCGTGCGATGATACGCACAAATGCAAGTGTGGTCGAACCAAGGTGGTTTAGGTCCGAGAGATTGATATTGTCTAAGAGGCGGGAGGTCGATACGAGATGACTGCAATAATTGCCGTAAGAGCAAGGCATATGAACCTGCTAACGGGTCTGGATGTTTTATTGCAGTAGGGGTTGATGACGTTGGTTTGGGAGGTGAAAGAGGCATAGGTCGAGGGTTTGGAGGAGATGTATGTCTGATGGGATGAGGGAGTAATAGAGGCGACTTGCCTCTGTGAAGTATGGGAGTGGGAAGCACTCCTATTAAAGTGGACGGATGCGGGCCCAAGATTGAAGGTAATGACGAAGGTGGGGGAGGAATCCTCCGATGTGGTCTAGTGGTCTTCGTTGGTTTGGGTCGAGGGCCACCGTTGTGCGAGGCGAGGTTAGATGTAGGTTTGGGTTTGGATGTGGATGGAGGTGAGTGAGATGTAGAAATCTCACGCAAAGGGCAAGAGGAAACCGTGACTGGGTCTTCCTTGGTTGAAATGGGTGGAGAGACTGGTTCTTTTCTTGGTGGAGAAGAAATAAGAGAGGGCGGCTCCTCAAGTGGGCAGAGGGCATGGATGATCGTGCCTTCTACTTGTAGTTGAGGAGTAGGAAAGGTAGGGTCTTCGGATGGGGGTGGGCTTAATGGCGTTGATGTGGTCAAAGCGTCCTCCAATACAAGAGAGGTAGATGGAGGACTAGTAGGAGAAGAAGGTTCTTCATCCTTTAATGGAAGAGGTTGGTCAAGGACAAGAGGCAAGATAGTGCTAATCGTGTGAATGTCATGGTCTTGAGGGTCATTGGTCGAAGTCTGGATGTTGTTTTGAGTAGGCGGATGATTTGGAAAAGGGTGTTTGAAGATGTCGATATGTTGGTTAGGAGGGGCGTTCGGGTTATCTAAAACAAGATCCCCCTTGTCGATCATGTCTTGGACGATGTTTTTGAAGGTTCGGCAGTTGTCAATGTCATGGCCTTGGACGCGATGAAAGGGATAGAAGTCGGCCTCCCTATACCATGTAGGGATGGCTTTTGAAGGGTCAAATTGAGGTGGTCGGATTGGAGGGAGATTGAGGACCCCCTGCTTGAGTAGTTTTTCCAAGACGGAAGCGTATGGTTCTCCAAATGGAGTGTAAGAACACTGAATGTACCATTGTTGGAATTGTTTGGTGATGCTTGGAGATGTTGAAGTTTGAGAATAATTAGTTGACGTCGATGATGGTGATCTAACGACCACAGTATTGGCCACTCCTTTAAATTCAGAATCGGCAGAAGAAGAAGGTCTGGAAGAAGAATGGCCATTGGTTTTAGCGTTGGTATGACGCAATTTGACCTTATCTTCTTCAAGGGCACGGAGTTCGAGCTTTCGAGCCATGATGAAAGCTTCGTCAAAAGTGCGAAATGTCTGAATCCGCAAGGTAGAAGAGATGTGTCTGGCACATGCTCGAGAGAAGAGCTCGATGAGCTCAGGTTGAGGTAAAGAGAAGGAGAGCTGGTTGATCAGACCTCTCCAACGAGCGACAAAGTTGACAATTGATTCGTCGTCAAATTGCCTGATGGAGTAAAGGTCTGTGATTGAGACTTGTTTGGTGATGTTGATTGAGAAATGGTCAAGAAATAGTTGGGCGATTTGGATGAATGAAAAGATAGAGTGTCTGGCAAGAGAACTATACCAGTCAAGGGCTGGGCCAGAAAGTGACATAGGAAACGTGCGTAAAAGCAACGCATCGTCATGGGCAATAAGATAACAGGCATGTCTAAATGCCCGTAGATGTTGTTGTGGGTCTTCCTTACTCTGAAAGCGAGTGAATTTAGGAAGCTCCCAATGGTTAGGGTATGGTCGGATAGGGACGGAAGGATGGATGAGCTCGCTGCAAATTTGCTCATATGACAAAGTATTGCTTGAACCGGAAATGGAAGCTTCGAGACTGGACATTTTATCCATCAGCATCTTGATAAGATCTGCTGACGGATTGGCAGGTTGAGCGCCCCCTAGGTTGTAAGGCGCTTGGAAAAGGTTAGAGGAGGCATGCGACATAGTCGGTTGTACAATGTAGGGATGACTAGTCACAAGGGCAGAAGTGGAGGCTAGAGGTGGTTGCGTTATGAAGGTCGAAGGTATAAGTTGACTGGGCACCACCAAAGGTGGTTGAATGGCGGCACTGGTAGAAAGATAGGTTGGCACTCCTACATTTGTGGGCGCAAGAGTATGAGGGGTCGAGACAATCAAGTTCTGATATGATGTAGAACTTGGTTGAATTGCAGGTAGTTGAGGGGGTAATGGAACCCCGATGAAGGTCGGTCTAAAAATAGGCGGGGAGGCCGAACTTTGCGTATTGGCCATGGTTGGGTTAATAGTTGAGGCGAAAGGTTGAGTCATAAAGGGTTGGGTGGCGAATGGTGTGGATGTCGTTGCCATGTCACCCGAAAGGTCTCGCGTTGGGTTTCTCGCGAGATAGATTTGGAGGGCTCCGGTATTGAGGTCCAATAATCTCGCAAAATCTTGGTCCCCTTCAGGGATGATGGAAATTTGAGTCGGGGTCGGGGTCGGGGTCGGTCCTGTAGGAGTTCTTTCAGTCTTCGAGTGGAACTCCATGATAGGACTGGTTAGGGACGGGGTAGACGGAAGCGGTTAGTGGCTGAAGTGGTTAAGAAGAGAGTCTTGGTTCCAAAAACTATGTTCTTGCAGTCTCAGAAAACCAGAATGTGGTTTTTGACAAAGAAGGGACAGGTTTTAGGCTGCTGGTTTTGAAAAAAAAGGACAGTGACAGAGACCGACGTCGGTTAAAAAACCGATGTCGGTAAGAAATATGGCCGACGTCGGTCAGATAACCGATGCCGGTAATAGAGGAAAGCCGACGTCGGTGACAGAACCGATGTCGGTGACTGTGTTTTCCAGAGAACCAAAAGATTTGAAGGTTCTTGGAAAAACAATGAAGAAAGCGTCCTCACTCACTCAAACAAACAGATGAGAAGAGGAAAATAGAGAGAGACAGACAGTCCTAAGCAATAAATCCTAGGAATTAACGTTAGAAGCTGTGGCTTATGCCTTAGATGAATGTTTAGGGAGATTGGCTGTAAGAAGGGTCCTAGAAGAAGGCGGTCTAGAGCTGGTTTTGGGAATTGTTTTAGGTGCTCAAAGATCTGTGTTAGGTTTGGTACGTGGCCTGGTGCTAAGGAGCAAGCTCCCCTCACTTCACGATTCCAGTGGTTAGCTGGTCTCGCTTAGCCAAGATATACCTCGCCTAGAGTTTATCCTCTGCCAGAGAACGGAGTGGGCTTCCCCCTTGGTGATGAAATCCAAGTAGGGTCACCGGGACGGGTAAGGTATCCGCTGGGGGATGAAATCCCAGTTGGGCCTTGTCTCAAGTAAGTTTTATGTTCGTTTTAGTGCATGTGGTCAGGTAGTGTAACATCAAGTGTCTACGATTTATTCAATATGCGGATTAAGTTACTAGATGTGGACTAAGAAGATGCAAGCACAAGCAGAGATGAATGCAAAGTGTTTTAATGCCCAAGTCGAAATGTGAGATTTGTTATGAAGACAAGTTTGAGAAAGGGTTGAGAGTATGATGTTTGGACTAGTCTAAAAATGCAATGAAGAAGATTCGTTTTAGTCCTGCTTATAGTGTCATTGAGGAGAAAAGAAGGAGGAGAAAAGGTAGGAACCTAATGCTCCTAAATGAATGAAGAAGAAAAGGAACCCAGGAGGAACCTATGGTCCCACCGGGCGTGCCAGAATGTTTCTATCGCTAATTTTGCTTTTCAGATTATAAAGAGAGAAGAAACTAAAGAGATAATGGTCAAGGCATGGGAAGTACCTGGATAAAGACTGTGCACCGTAAATCCAGACGCTTGTGAGCACTCCTCTTTGGCTGTGGAGGAATGACACCTGCAAAGAAGAAAACTTGGACAAAAAGGCGTTAGATGGATAGATGGTGGGTTGCCAAGCGAAAGCTTGTTCCCAGAAGTATAAGAACTTACTTAAGGGAGGTCAACCCACTATTTTGATAAAAGATAAATGACTGATAAATGACAGAATGCTAAAATAGACTGAAATGATAACAAACTGAAAGAGAAAAGAAGACAAAGGCTTACCTGAAAGGAGCTGTCAAACTGGTTGCAGTCGCCGACGTCGGTGGTCCTACCGATGTCAGTTGTCAAATGTGCCGACGTCGGTTATGCTGCCGACGTCGGTGGAGGAAGTGACCGGCATCGGTCGGGGCAGTGGGCTTGGACGGGATTTAGGCAGGGTCTGGTCGAGTCTGGGCAGAGTCTGGTCTGGGCTTGGTCTGTGGACGTACAAAATGGTTTGGGAGAGTCTGGTTTTAGTTGAAGGTCTGTGCAGAGGTCTAGGATAATGGACAAAATATCAAAAAGGGACAGAGAGATAAAGGAGGCCAATCAGGGAGATAGGAATCCGGGTCTGGGTGACAGTCAGAACTGAGGGAAAGAAGTGCTAAATCTAGTTTAGAAGTGACTAGAAAGCATAAAGAAAACAAACAGAGTACAACATACCTGTGCCTGCTGGTTTCTGTTGTTGTTGTTGCTGCTTGTTGAAGACCTGTTGCTGATGAAGAATCCCTGTTGTTCACTTGCAGAAGCTTGCTGTGTACCTGAGGGAGAGAGTCAGATTGATTGGCAGAGAGGTCAAGTGAAAGGACGGATACAAGGGTCTGATGCAAAGATTCAAGAGTCGCGATGCCAGAGAGAAACGCAGAGAAGCGAAGAGAGCCAAGAGAATTATGTTTGCGAGCTCAAGGGTCCAGGGGCTGCAACGGATGTAGAAAGGGGTAATGAAGGATGCCGACGCTGGGAGTTTCGCCGACGTCGGCCGAAGGGTTGCCGACGTCGGCGGTGGCAGAATGGGGACAGAGACTAAAAATAGCCTCTGCGCATTCTTACACGCCGCCGGGCGAGGGGTTGTGGGAAGAACGGTCACGAGGATGCTTAAATGGGCGTGGGGGGAAGATAATGAGGAGATTTGGCATAATAAATGCTAGGAGGAAGGTGGAGGGATTCAAGGGAGGATCCAAGGTGGAAAGGGTGAGGGAAAAATGGACTTATTTAATTAAAAATAGATGATTATTTTCAATTAATAAGACCTAGGTAGGTTAGGGATAGTCGAAGTGGCAAGGGACCAAGGGGAGAGAGGAAGACCAAGGGTTAGACACTTTTTAGGTGTCTACATTTGCCCCTTTTTGTCTTGTTGGTTGTTCTAGACGAACTGCAAGACAAAAATAGGAGGTGGTTGCCCCAGGTGAAGGATGATGTGGATTGCCCCGAAGTATGGATGAGGTATTCCCCCTCAAAGCGGGAGTCGAGGGAAGGAACTTGATGTCGGGTGCTGATTTGACAAAAGGTGGATGAGAAAGATGAAAAGTGATGAAAATGCTGCAAAAGTCGTGATTGTGCGTATACCACGTCACGGGACAGGTAGGGTCAAATTGTCGCATGTCGAGGGTCAAGGAGTGCCAAAATTGAAGTAACCGGGCCCCAACATTTAGTCGTCTGCTGATTGGGTCACTCAATCTAAGCTGAAGCTCCAAATGGTCGTCGTGTTCTAGGTATCCAGGGCTCAGGAAGTGCTCCCAGAGACACGAAAAAGCCACAAGTAGTAGGGATCAACCGGTTTGCGATCCTATACTTGTGAGGGTCCAAAAAAAAGTTTGCGTACAATTCTGCTAACCAGTCATGAGGTAGCATACATGAAAAAACAACCAAGGCAACAGTGTCTTGGAAGTGGTCGAGGTCGGAGGAGATAGGCATGATCTCGAATGGTCATTGGTCAAGGGGATGGATGGACGAAAGGATGCGGCTGAGCTAACCTCAGAAAACGTCATGTGATCTGAGTGCTGCCTACATAGCCCCTGTGTGAAGGGCCTCAGGCCAATGTAGTTCTCCCTAAAAGGGAGGAAGGGTCAAAGACAATGATTGGTCTAAGTTGGCGGAGTTGAGCGTGATCAAAGTCACAGAAGAAAAGGTTTGTCCATCAAAGAGACGAACAAACGGGGGTGGTCGAGCTAACCTCAGAGGATGTGTTATCTGAGTGCTGCCTACATAGCCCTGGTCATAGGGCCTCAGACCAATGTAGTTTGGACTGCGAGGGTCAAAATGGTCGATGATGAGTTTCGTTGAGTGTCGAAATGATGAGGGGGAAGAGATGTTACAGCCTTTTCCAAATGGTGTATTCTGTAACATTGGTCGAGAGTCTGTCATCCCTAGCAAGTTTCCATAGTCGTGATGGATGTATGCTGAAAATGAATGGAGGTCTATTTATGCTTCAGCAAGTATTGGTTTATACTTAACATAAATTGGGTCTGGTCAGTAGTTTCCATGTGTATTGGTGTCCATAGAAACTATGTGAAATGGACTAGGATGGTGTTTGATGCCTTGAGGATGACAAATAGCTGAAAATGATGAAAATGGCTTGGTTAAGGATGAGTCGACAATTGATGTTGTTAAATGTGACCAAAGTGTAGAGAAAAAGGTGAAAGGCAAATTGCTCTTTCATTGACAAGGACCAGAAAGGAAGCATAGATAGGGGTTATTAGAACAAAAGCCCCGTTCATGCATTACGTCGTTGACCAGTGTGGTGGTAGAACGGTAATCGAATCACTTTGACATTAAAGTGAGCTCGAAGTCCCCTGAGCAGGTGATAGGAGGTGGATAGGGTAACCCAGTTTAAGATCAGGAATAACCTTGCCCCGTTTTATAGGAGACCCTGAGACAACTACAAGCCAAGTCCATGACTAAATTTTTTTTTTTTTTTTTTTTTTTTTTGGGGCAGGCTGATCGATGCGGGAAGCCTACATAGAGATGTCTTTTGATTTATGGTCATGTTGCGAAGCTGATCAATGCGGGAAGCTTCTAAGAAAGGTTGCTGTTTGTAGCAAGATTTAGTCATAGCCATCCTTCGAGGGAGTGGTCTATATTTTTGCTTGATATGAGGGCTTTTGAATAGTTGTCCTTCGAGGGAGCAGTCTATTAGCTACAACAATGATAGTACAGCTGTCCTTCGAGGGAGCAGTCTGTCTTTTTGAATTGATTTGTGACCTTGGATATGTTTTGACATCTTGATTTTGATTTTTTTGATTTTTTTTTTTTTTTTGATTTTTTGATTAGAGTCATGGACAAGGCTGTAGAAGTTCAAGGACTCCCCTTTTATTAGGACAAAGCATTACTGCTTGACAAAAAAGGGTTGACAAGGGTTAGGAAGTAGGGTTGATAGGAAAAGGAATGACAATGACAAGGGGTTGCTCAAGGGACGAGCTCAAGTTACGTGTCAAGTAGGCGAGTACTCGACTAACAGAAGAAAGGTCGAAGACGCAAGACATAAGAAGGGGTTTAAGGTCTAATAAGACCCTGGGCCATGCTTGTATGTTATGACAAGGTCCAAGTCAATTAGGAGCAAACTTGCCCCAATTTGCTTCTTCCGAGATTGGTCAGGTGTTGATTGATGGATGTGAAGTTGGTTGACATTGTTGTTGGTTGGTTGAAAAAGGTTGAATGTTTGGTCGAGCGGTCAGGTTGATCGATATTTGGTTGAAGTTTGGTTGAGACTAGTCGAATAATTGGTCGGGGGTTGGGTCGATGGACACTTGGTCGAGATTTAAGATTAAATAAGTGATTGATATGTGGTAGAGACTGGGTTGAATAGTTGGTCGAGGTTTGGATGAAGGATGAATTCCCCCAGCGGGTAGGGAGAATGTTTGAAAGATTGGTTAAGGTCGGTTGAGTTTTAGTGGTCAGATGGATGGTATTAATGTCGAATAAGGGGGTCAAAGGCGGCGAAGGGACCACAGTCTGGCGTGGAGATCCCGATTTAGATGATGAGGTTGGAGAGGCATGAGTCGGGGTTGATGTTTTGTTGAAGAGGTGGTCAAGAGGATCCTTGGTGAGAAGGGTGTCCTTTTTCCGGTGCTGACGAATGACAGCTTTGAGAGCGCAACAATGCTCAGTGTCATGTCCCGGAGTGTGATGATAGTGAAAAAACGTAGAGTTGTCGAACCAAGAGGGTCTTGATCCGAGAGGTGATGGGTGAGGCGGTGTTGAAGGTTTATTGATGATGTGGTCAAGAAGAAGGGTGTCATTCCCAAGACATTGGCGAATGGCGACCTTGAGGGCACAACACTGCTCCGTGTCGTGTCCAAGCATGCGATGATACGCACAAATGCAAGTGTGGTCGAACCAAGGTGGTTTAGGTCCGAGAGATTGATATTGTCTAAGAGGCGGGAGGTCAATACGAGATGACTGCAATAATTACCGTAAGAGCAAGGCATATGAACCTGCTAACGGGTCTGGATGTTTTATTGCAGTAGGGGTTGATGACGTTGGTTTGGGAGGTGAAAGAGGCATAGGTCGAGGGTTTGGAGGAGATGTATGTCTGATGGGATGAGGGAGTAATAGAGGCGACTTGCCTCTGTGAAGTATGGGAGTGGAAAGCACTCTTATTAAAGTGGATGGATGCGGGCCCAAGATTGAAGGTAATGACGAAGGTGGGGGAGGAATCCTCCGATGTGGTCTAGTGGTCTTCGTTGGTTTGGGTCGAGGGCCACCGTTATGCGAGGCGAGGTTAGATGTAGGTTTGGGTTTGGATGTGGATGGAGGTGAGTGAGATGTAGAAATCTCACGCAAAGGGCAAGAGGAAACCGTGACTGGGTCTTCCTTGGTTGAAATGGGTGGAGAGACTGGTTCTTTTCTTGGTGGAGAAGAAATAAGAGAGGGCGGCTCCTCAAGTGGGTAGAGGGCATGGATGATCATGCCTTCTACTTGTAGTTGAGGAGTAGGCAAGGTAGGGTCTTCGAATGGGGGTGGGCTTAATGGCGTTGATGTGGTCAAAGCGTCCTCCAATACAAGAGAGGTAGATGGAGGACTAGTAGGAGAAGAAGGTTCTTCATCCTTTAATGGAAGAGGTTGGTCAAGGACAAGAGGCAAGATAGTGCTAATCGTGTGAATGTCATGGTCTTGAGGGTCATTGGTCGAAGTCTGGACGTTGTTTTGAGTAGGCGGATGATTTGGAAAAGGGTGTTTGAAGATGTTGATATGTTGGTTAGGAGGGGCGTTCAGGTTATCTAAAACAAGATCCCCCTTGTCGATCATGTCTTGGACGATGTTTTTGAAGGTTCGGCAGTTGTCAATGTCATGGCCTTGGACGCGATGAAAGGGACAGAAGTTGGCCTCCCTATACCATGTAGGGATGGCTTTTGAAGGGTCAAATTGAGGTGGTCGGATTGGAGGGAGATTGAGGACCCCCTGCTTGAGTAGTTTTTCCAAGACGGAAGCGTATGGTTCTCCAAATGGAGTGTAAGAACGCTGAATGTACCGTTGTTGGAATTGTTTGGTGATGCTTGGAGATGTTGAAGTTTGAGAATAATTAGTTGACGTCGATGATGGTGATCTAACGACCACAGTATTGGCCACTCCTTTAAATTTGAAATCGGCAGAAGAAGAAGGTCTGGAAGAAGAATGGCCATTGGTTTTAGCGTTGGTATGACGCAATTTGACCTTATCTTCTTCAAGGGCGCGGAGTTCGAGCTTTCGAGCCATGATGAAAGCTTCGTCAAAAGTGCAAAATGTCTGAATCCACAAGGTAGAAGAGATGTGTCTGGCACATGCTCGAGAGAAGAGCTCGATGAGCTCAGGTTGAGGTAAAGAGAAGGAGAGCTGGTTGATCAGACCTCTCCAACGAGCGACAAAGTCGACAATTGATTCGTCGTCAAATTGCCTGATGGAGTAAAGGTCTGTGATTGAGACTTGTTTGGTGATGTTGATTGAGAAATGGTCAAGAAATAGTTGGGCGAGTTGGATGAATGAAAAGATAGAGTGTCTGGCAAGAGAACTATACCAGTCAAGGGCTGGGCCAGAAAGCGACATAGGAAACGTGCGTAAAAGCAACGCATCATCATGGGCAATAAGATAACAGGCATGTCTAAATGCCCGTAGATGTTGTTGTGGGTCTTCCTTACTCTGAAAGCGAGTGAATTTAGGAAGCTCCCAATGGTTAGGGTATGGTCGGATAGGGATGGAAGGATAGATGGGCTCGCTGCAAATTTGCTCATATGACAAAGTATTGCTTGAACCGGAAATGGAAGCTTCGAGACTGGACATTTTATCCATCAGCATCTTGATAAGATCTACTGACGGATTGGCGGGTTGAGCGCCCCCTAGGTTGTAAGGCGCTTGGAAAAGGTTAGAGGAGGCATGCGACATAGTCGGTTGTACAATGTACGGATGACTAGTCGCAGGGGCAGAAGTGGAGGCTAGAGGTGGTTGCGTTATGAAGATCGAAGGTATAAGTTGACTGGGCACCGCCAAAGGTGGTTGAATGGCGGCACTAGTAGAAAGATAGGTTGGCACTCCTACATTTGTGGGCGCAAGAGTATGAGGGGTCGAGACAATCAAGTTCTGATATGATGTAGAACTTGGTTGAATTGCAGGTAGTTGAGGGGGTAATGGAACCCCGATGAAGGTCGGTCTAAAAATAGGCGGGGAAGCCAAACTTTGCGTATTGGCCATGGTTGGGTTAATAGTTGAGGCGAAAGGTTGAGTCATAAAGGGTTGGGTGGCGAATGGTGTGGATGTCGTTGCCATGTCACCTGAAAGGTCTCGCGTTGGGTTTCTCGCGAGATAGTTTTGGAGGGCTACAGTATTGAGGTCCAAGAATCTCGCAAAATCTTGGTCCCCTTCAGGGATGATGGGAATTTGAGTCGGGGTCGGGGTCGGTCCTGTAGGATTTCTTTCAGTCTCCGAGTGGAACTCCATGATAGGACTGGTTAGGGACGGGGTAGACGGAAGTGGTTGTTGGCTGAAGTGGTTAAGAAGAGAGTCCTGGTTCCAGAAACTATGTTCTTGCAGTCTCAGAAAACCAGAATGTGGTTTTTGACAGAGAAGGGACAGGTTTTAGGCTGCTGGTTTTGAAAAAAAAGGACAGTGACAGAGACCGATGTCGGTAAGAAATATGGCTGACATCGGTCAGATAACCGATGCCGGTAATAGAGGAAAGCCGACGTCGGTGACAGAACCGATGCCGGTGACTGTGTTTTCCAGAGAACCAAAAGATTTGAAGGTTCTTTGAAAAACAATGAAGAAAGCGTCCTCACTCACTCAAACAAACAGATGAGAAGAGGAAAACAGAGAGAGACAGACAGTCCTAAGCGATAAATCCTAGGAATTAATGTTAGAAGCTGTGGCTTATGCCTTAGATGAATGTTTAGGGAGATTGGCTGTAAGAAGGGTCCTAGAAGAAGGCGGTCTAGAGCTGGTTTCAGGAATTGTTTTAGGTGATCAAAGATCTATGTTAGGTTTGGTACGTGGCCTGGTGCTAAGGAGCAAGCTCCCCTCACTTCACGATTCCTGGTCTCGCTTAGCCAAGATATACCTCGCCTAGAGTTTATCCTCTGCCAGAGAACGGAGTGGGCTTCCCCCTTGGTGATGAAATCCAAGTAGGGTCACCGGGACGGGTAAGGTATCCGCTGGGGGATGAAATCCCAGTTGGGCCTTGTCTCAAGTAAGTTTTATGTTCGTTTTAGTGCATGTGGTCAGGTAGTGTAACATCAAGTGTCTACGATTTATTCAATATGCGGATTAAGTTACTAGATGTGGACTAAGAAGATGCAAGCACAAGCAGAGATGAATGCAAAGTGTTTTAATGCCCAAGTCGAAATGTGAGATTTGTTATGAAGACAAGTTTGAGAAAGGGTTGAGAGTATGATGTTTGGACTAGTCTAGAAATGCAAGGAAGAAAGATTCGTTTTAGTCCTGCTTATAGTGTCATTGAGGAGAAAAGAAGGAGGAGAAAAGGTAAGAACCTAATGCTCCTAAATGAATGAAGAAGAAAAGGAACCCAGGAGGAACCTATGGTCCCACCGGGCGTGCCAGAATGTTTCTATCACTAATTTTTCTTTTCAGATTATAAAGAGAGAAGAAACTAAAGAGATAATGGTCAAGGCATGGGAAGTACCTGGATAAAGACTGCGCATCATAAATCCAGACGCTTGTGAGCACTCCTCTTTGGCTGTGGAGGAATGACACCTGCAAAGAAGAAAACTTGGACAAAAAGGCGTTAGATGGATAGATGGTGGGTTGCCAAGCGAAAGCTTGTTCCCAGAAGTATAAGAACTTCCTTAAGGGAGGTCAACCCACTATTTTAATAAAATATAAATGACTGATAAATGACAGAATGCTAAAATAGACTGAAATGATAGCAAACTAAAAGAGAAAAGAAGACAAAGGCTTACTTGGAAGGAGCTGTCAAACTGGTTGCAGTCACCGGCGTCGGTGGTCCTACCGGCGTCGGTTGTCAAATGTGCCGACGTCGGTTATGCTGCCGACGTCGGTGGAGGAAGTGACCGGCGTCGGTCGGGGCAGTGGGCTTGGACGGGATTTAGGCAGGGTCTGGTCGAGTCTGGGCAGAGTCTGGTCTGGACTTGGTCTGTGGACGGGTCTGTGGACGTACAAAATGGTTTGGGAGAGTCTGGTTTTAGTTGAAGGTCTGTGCAGAGGTCTAGGATAATGGACAAAATGTCGAAAAGGGACAGAGAGATAAAGGAGGCCAATCAGGGAGATAGGAATTCGGGTCTGGGTGACAGTCAGAACTGAGGGAAAGAAGTGCTAAATCTAGTTTAGAAGTGACTAGAAAGCATAAAGAAAACAAACAGAGTACAACATACCTGTGCCTGCTGGTTTCTATTGTTGTTGTTGCTGCTTGTTGAAGACCTGTTGCTGATGAAGAATCCCTGTTGTTCACTTGCAGAAGCTTGCTGTGTACCTGAGGGAGAGAGTCAGATTGATTGGCAGAGAGGTCAAGTGAAAGGACGGATACAAGGGTCTGATGCAAAGATTCAAGAGTCGGGATGCCAGAGAGAAACGCAGAGAAGCGAAGAGAGCCAAGAGAATTCTGTTTGCGAGCTCAAGGGTCCAGGGGCTGCAACGGATGTAGAAAGGGGTAATGAAGGATGCCGACGCCGGCAGTTTCACCGACGTCGGCCGAAGGGTCACCGACGTCGGCGGTGGCAGAATGGGGACAGAGACTAAAAATAGCCTCTGCGCATTCTTGCACGCCGCCGGGCGAGGGGTTGTGGGAAGAATGGTCACGAGGATGCTTAAATGGGCGTGGGGGGAAGATAATGAGGAGATTTGGCATAATAAATGCTAGGAGGAAGGTGGAGGGATTCAAGGGAGGATCCAAGGTGGCAAGGGTGAGGGAAAAATGGACTTATTTAATTAAAAATAGATGATTATTTTTAATTAATAAGACCTAGGTAGGTTAGGGATAGTCGAAGTGGCAAGGGACCAAGGGGAGAGAGGAAGACCAAGGGTTAGACACTTTTTAGGTGTCTACAGGAAGCCCAAGACCCCACCTATTTCTCTTCAAAAGGTGGAAGTGAAAGAAGAATTTGCATAAGTCCCTAAAGAGAGGTAGGATAAAATAAGGGGCACACAAAAATCAAACCACATCATGTTCTATACAAATAAAGAGGAAGAGAGAAGAATGGTCAATGAAGAGGATTGGGTCTCTGAGACATAAATTTAAGAGTCATGGTCAATTAGTAAGATAGTATAATCAGATCCAAAGGATGAATGGTTATCTGAGGAAAGTGACTAGTCAGGGGAAACATAGTGGACTGAAGGATTAGAAGAGATCAACAAAAGGGATGATAGTTTGGTAGTTGTTGAATAATTTTCAAATAGAGAGGGAGATGCAATAGGAGAGGTAGAGCCATAAATATAATCTATAGTACATGGACCATCACCAACTACATCTCCAAGCTTTCCACTTTAGATCACAACAATGTCAATTACAATTATTAGTGCTCCATATATTACTCTTTTGGTTTTAATTCCTTCAAGTTCACATTCTTTGGCAACTTCCTCAATTTCTACAATAACAACTGGTATATTACAATCTTTACATTCTTTGTATTATTTAAGCCAAATAACCCAACATTGGGCTATTGCTACATTACCAAATTTGCCCACCACAGCCCAATCTATGGTTGTGGATCCTATAGCCACTACTATTAATGTTGGGGTCACATATACTTCTATTACTAACTATTTTAAAAATATATTAAACACCATAGTGACATATTCAATTTTTATTAGGACTAGTCTTTAGTCCCCTAATCCAACCAAGGGGTACATTTTGAAAATTTGTTGTCTACCTCTATTTTTGCTACACAAATCGCCCCTCCTAGGCCATCTACACAAATACAATTTTCTATTTACCAAGGCACACAGACAGAGGCACCTAAAGTTTCTGTGCACAAAGTAGAAGGGAAGGCCAAGTATAACATACATACACTAGTCAAAAGGTAGGTTATTAGTTAGAGGAAGGATATTAAATATTTTATTTTAATAGGGACATCCTCCTCAAATGATATACTACCTAAATGGGAATCCCCTTAAAATAGTCAAAGAAATGATACAACTCAATAATCCCAACAAGCATAGCCATCTCAACAAGCACCATCTGCAAGGAAAATAAAACAAATAAAACAATAAGTTGTACTAAATATTCCTTCATGGATAAGGCAACTGTAATAGGAAGAAGAAACTGAAAGACATGATTTGGTAATAACTAAATAACCTACAATTAAATTCAATTTTTATAAACAGATGAACATTTTGAGAAAAGTCGAGGAAAATTATGATGGTTAAAGGTAAATAGATACAACTAGAGCAAAGAGAAAATATTCTCTCTAACTAAGAGAATGAAGGTGAATCCTTCAAACCCAAATAAGATCAGAGAAGACCCTTATAGTTAAATTTTAGATGCAATAGGAGGGGTAATAAAGGAAATATTTAAAAGTTTTGATCAAGTTGTGTAGAAGTAGTCAGAGGTGAGTACCATCTAAGCCTCCAAATAGATAGTGGATAATTTAAAAAGTATATCTAGGAATTTATTGGATACCATTGGTTTAATCAGGTCTTCAAAGTCCACCTCCCAACCCTAATGAGGAGACACTCTTCAACTATTTAACAAAATAAAAAATATTAATGGAAAATTAACTTTTATAAGCAAAGCAACAAGAAATAAGGCTTATGCACACCTTAATTTAATGACAACATATGAATTTGATTGGACAAAAAATTATATTGTTGCAAGAAGGGATAATATACTTGAATGGCATTAAGAGATTTGGGCTCTGGTTCAATAATTTATAAACCAAGAGAGGAGAGTTATCTCTATCCTGACTAATTTAAGAGTCATCTGAGTAGGCACTCCATAGGGGAAATTAGTGCCAAGGATTGTTTTTGAGAAACTTATGCATACAACATTTAAAAAATTTAGAGTGGATATCGAGAGGACTATTTACAGAGTTAGTGATGAATTAATGTAATTAGCTAATTTTGTAAACATAAAATTATAGAGATCGAGTCACTACATGATGAGGTTAGAGATTCATTGGGTATACATAAGAATATAATGGATAAGCTTCATCAATTATTAAAAAGAGCTCTACTCTACTTCTTTAGTCATGTTCTTTACCTTTATAATGAATCAAATAAGCAGGAAACTATGATATCAGGGATCATGTCAATCCCCCTGAGAGTACTCAGCTTTTTAAGTACACCTTGGTGCCTACTCAGATGGGTCCAACTTATGTCCCATTACCAATAGCTACGTTAGGTTCATCTACATCTTAAATGCCTATTCTAGTTACAACATAAGGTTCAATTTTAGTTTCGCCTACTCATATGTCTTCTTTGATCTCACTTCTAGTTCCAGTACCTATCTCAATTGTAACTCTAGTTACAACTTTAGTTCTATCCTCAGCGTCTACATTAGATTTTTTAGTGTAAATTATTTAAGTGGTTCCACATCAACATCATTTAATTATACATATGTACTTGCATGGTTTAGTTGAGTTGAAATTGTTTGTTCTAAATTTATTTAACATGCATATATTATATTTTATAAATGAAGAATTATATTTTAAGTGATTAATGTCGTACCTGCATGCTTTGCATGAAATTATCATATAGTGATATTTTTTTGAACTTGTATTTTAGACTTCACTTAAGAGATGAGGCATTTCCCATCCCAAGATTATTTATACCTGTATCCTCCTATTCCAAATGGAGGAGAATTTTGGATGTTGAGTTTAATAGGAAATTATGAAAAGTTCTACAATTTTAGTTTTGATGTGTAAATCTTGATTCTTTTCTAACTTGTGGGTTGTGTAAGAAGTGTTATCATTCTAGTTTGTTAGTATTTGGTTGTGTACGAGTTATCTTTTATTTACAATCATTCATATTAATCTATAGATGTTTGAATACCTTTTACATATAAATCATAATCCACCTTGTAGATGTGCTATTGTAAATTAGTAAATGCATAAACCCTTGATATCATGTGTTCAAGTATATTGTGTCTTGGTTACTTTTGACACCTAACTATGTTTGATTGTTAGTACACTACAACATCTTGTAGTAGAAATTGGTCAATATCTGATTTCTTGTCCTACATAAGTTCATGTTCTAGCATTAAAAGGTTACATCTAGTGTGGTTCACAAGCCTCCTTTTCAACCCTAGCTTTCCCTTATTTTTGAGTTTATTTTGAATTTCTACCTACCTTAGTTAGAACCATCATCCTTATAACCATTTCAAGTAAATCTAGGTTCACCAATCTCCAACTCATCTATGGTAAAAAAATGTCTCATTCACAACGATTCCACCAGCGGGTTGTTTATATAAATTCAGTACTCCACAACTTGTGCTGTGGAGTGAATAGTATTTTACTAATCCTAAAATATTAGAGGATACATTGTAAAAGTTTTTATGGTGTGCATAAAACCAACATCAACATACTACTCTTAAATGCTCTATGCTCGTTGATTTATCTATTTCGAAAGGAAAATAACTCACAACACCATATAATGTTTGAAGATACACTTATCTTATAGTTTGTTTTCTTTTGAAATCGGCACTTAGTTTGGTATGTCATAAAGAGAAGATGTATAATTGTATTCATCCAATATAGCACATGAAAGTTTCCTTCGAATGAATTTTTTTCTAAAATGATTTAGTATTGAACCTTAGTATCTTATACGTATCTTTTGTTTTGTTGTCTAGATATAACCTCTTTGTATTTTTTAGGATATGATAATAAACATTTTTAATAGATATTTTCGCATGTTGATGTTGGCAATTAGTGTGTACTATAATCATATGCAAATATCCACAACTATTGTAAAACCACACTTTATGATGACAATATTTTAATCAAAGGTTATGAGATAATTATAAATGAAAATTATATATATTATTTCAAATAAATATGTTGAAATTTCAAATAATTTTAGAAATTTAATAATATATTATTTGAAAGAATTTTAAAAAAATAAAAATAAAAAAATTTACATATAAAATCAATACCAAATACATATGTTGGCTCTTTTCCTTTTATAACGAGATGTTTTAGATTTGGGGTGTGCTTAATTATATAAGTACTATGTTTCTCTTATATAAATATATTTATGTTTCAGTCAAAAAAATAAAATGAAAATTAATAATAAATATTTTTTTCAAGTTATCTTTTATCCTATTTATTTATATTTGTAGTATAATTAATTTAATATAATTTTTAAAAACAAAATTGTACAATAAAAATTAGTATTTAAAAAAAAATCACTTTGTTTTTTAATAAACATTTTAATACATTCTATAATTTATCATTTACTTTTCTCAAAAAAAATTTACTTCTTATACTGTGAAAATATCAATTTATTTATTAATTCATTGTAATATTGAAAATAAGGTACAAATAAATATATAAAAATCCATGCTATTATTGAAAATAAAGTAAAAATGAATATATAAATACTTTTCAAATATATTTTTTTAAATACAAATTTACATAATATTTAATATTTGTTATAAGGGAAATTTTCACTTAGATAAAAATATTCATCAATTATTTAAAAAAAATGTTTTATTAAAATATTATTCATAAAAATGTTAAAAATAAATCAGATCATCTAAAAAATTTCTAATTAATATTACAACATATATTTTATATACAAATGAGAAATAAAATTGAACTCACTTTAATCAAAAGAAAAAAATATTATATTTTAAAAAAATTAAATGATTGATTTTTATAAAATTTATAAATTACAAAATAATTTTACAAAAAAAATATTTAAACGCAATTAATTTTTATAATAATATTTATATACAAACAATGTTAATTTAAATAAAAAAATCACTTAAAACTTAATTAATTTTCATATTACCACCTATATCTAGTTTATAAATAAAACAATTTTTATATTTAAAAATAGAAAACACATTTCTATCAAACTTTCTAAAAATTTCCATCCTACTTATAAAAACTATTATGTAATATTAATAAAACATTCTTTAAAAAAGTTAAGCATCGTAAGATTTAAATCAAACTGAATCTCAAATGCTTTCAGTGTAATTCTAGCATCTAAACTTTATTTATAGTAAAACATTATATTAATAATTATTTTATTGTGGATGTCAATGTCATGGCTTTTACATGTATCATTTGAATTCCTCAATCATGTATTTTCCCTGTTCTTGTCCTTTGTCATTACTTTTCTGTCATTTCTTTTTGAGTAGTTTTTATTTTACAGATTAAATAAAAGCTTTTATTAGAAATGTAGTATTTGAGAAGGAAAAATAAAATAAAACGAAATGGTAAATAAGGTTAAAAATAATTATGTTATTGTATTAAAAATTTATATTTATATATATTAGATTTAAGATATTGAGATGTAAGAATAAGTCAAGTTTTTATGTTTATTAAAAATGATAAAATATTGGAAGAGAATATAATAAGTATTCAGAAAATTAAAAAATAGATTTAGTATAAACTTATAATTAATTATAATAGTTTACTCAAAATTTTAACTTATATTTTATATAATCTACAAAATTTGATTGTATTCAAAAAATGTAAAAAAAAAATATATTAAAATATTAATTGTGTACACTCATTATAAAAATATTTTCTAAACCATTACAAAATAGGCAAACTCATTATAAAATTAATTAATAAATTTTATAAAATTAATTAATAAATTTTATAAAATTAATTAATAAATTTTATAATATTAATAATTTAAAATTGAATAAATTACTTAATTTTTATTTTTTTTACAAAACTATTTAAAATTCTTAAAATAATATTAAATTTATATCCCTCAAGTGTTATGCTTTTTCTACTTGACTTTTACAATATTTACCTAATTTATTCACATAATCTTCTTATATAAAATGACTATCTTACATGTCAATCACTTTCTTGATTTACTCACATGTGACAATAACCCTCCACCCATCATTTCCACTACCAAAATTTGATTTGTATAAGATTTTTATTTCTCTCTTGATTAAAAATTTAAACGGACTTATTTATAAATTAAAACCAAATAAACAGAACTAAAATACTTAAAAAAAAATAAAAATAAAAATAAAAATAAAAATAAAAATAAAAAAATAAAAAAATAAAAAATAAATAAATTAAAATTTCACATATATCACAAGTATTAGTGACATTCTCTACAAACTAGTACTAGTGACAAGTTCCATAGACTAGTATTAGTGACATGCTCCACAGACTTGTATCAATGATGCCCTTTCCTCAATTAGCTGCAGGTTTTATTAATAAAAACAATATTGCCAATGTTAATAATGTATATTTGTATGCCTATTATATTTATAATCTTCTAAATTTTAGACACCTTGATTACATAATGGAAGGAATATCTTCATATCTGTTCATGATAAGATAAAATTATGATAACCTATAACTTAAAGAATTATATCACTATGATATTCAAGTTTCAATAGAAAATAAATTAAGTAGAGATAAAAATAAAATAAAATTCAACCTTGGTAACATAGAATAATAAGAATTATTATGATAAAATAACAAACAATCAAGTATAACACCATCATTTCATTATATTGATTTAAATCAGTACAATTTATTAGTAAAAAAGTAATAAAATATTTGATAAATAAATAAAATAAAATAAAATATAAAAAAAATAATTAAATCTAACTAATTTTTTTGAGCATCAAGCCTCTAAATCAAGTTTTGTTTTATTAAATAAAAAAAATTACAAATTTGATATTTGACAAGATATATATAAAATAAAATATAAATATAAATATAATAATTAAATCTAATTAATGTTTTAGAGCATCAAACTTTTAAATCAAGTTTTATTTTATTAAATAAAAAAATTGTTACAAATTTAATATTTGATTATATATATACACGCATTAAGATGTAAAAATAATAAAAAAAATGGTTTGTCTATTTTTAAATAGAAATAATTTTATTTAACTCTTATTTAATTGAGTGTATTTAATATAATTAATTTTATCAAAATTTTAAATTCTTCTTTTAAAAAATGAAATCACATGAACTCAATTGATATCACCTAATCTACAAATAATATCTCATTAATAATTATAATTATAGAATATAAACCATCCTCTTTAGCTCATGGAATATTTCAAATATGGAGTGATTAATAAAGTAAGTTCGTCAAATATTTACATACAAAATTAGAGTCTTGTAATAATTTTCAAATCACATGTATTCAGTCAATATGATACTATTAATCAAGGTATTTAGTTATTTTAATAATTTTTTAAATTAAATGTAGTTAATATAATCAATTCATTTTTATTGAAAAGTGCATTTTTATCAATAAGAAATATAGTACACTATTAATTATATTAAAAATGGGTAAAAATGTTACACCTCAACATGTTAAAATTAGATTAAAACAAATCTCAATAAAGTAATTACATTAAAATATTAAAAACAAATTTATACTTAAAAATTTGTAATTTTGGATCAATTAAAAAGTGACAAAAACAAGAATTCAAAAACCCAAAGAATAAGGTCACTAGGCAAAAATAACAAAAATGGTGGCTGGAAGAAGTAAAGAAGGAGGACTATTTGGGTTTTTCCTAGACATTAGTGCTTGGAGTTTATACTATGTTAGATACATGTTTCCACCCATCAATTTCATAGTTATATTCATAATCCTCTACCTACCAAGAAGAAGAAATGGAAATAGCTAGGCAAGAAAAAATGTCTAGGAAAGGTTCCCCTTAGCTGCTAGCACCACTAAACCCAAGTCAGTCAAACATACTACCTGTGGGGAAGTGAAGGCCACTTGAGATGAGTAGAAATGCTCTGGTTAGTTCTAGAGTTGTGCCACCAAAATCCTTGACCACGTGCCCAAGAGGGATACTGGTGATGTGAAGGATATGAAGGCTCACACTTAACTATACAAATAACACTCCCCTAGTGGTCTAAAATGGCCTTCTAGTATTCAATTCTCAACATTTATCACAAGATCCACTCTTGAGGGGCCTTGAAAATTTTTTCCCCAATGGTCTTGGTTCAATTTATAATATTATAAAAAATCTTAATCTAGGAACCATATCAAAAGTGAAGTTATGGAAGTTAAGCATGAGAAACCACCATAAGAAATTTGAATCAATAAAATGACTAGTTTTGAATCCATCCCTACTTGAAATGAGATGAGGATTTAGAATAATAATTTTTTCCATATGCATTTTAGCACAAAAGTTCCACTAATTTGAACAGGTACAGGACAAAAAAAACTATTTTACAAATCCAACCCATTACGTGCCTTTCATCCAAGAGGGGTACCTTGCATAATGTAGTGCTTCAACATAACCTTCTAATATTAATTCACTTCATGTACTCTAATGATACATCTCACACATTTATCAGAACCTTGAATTCTAATGTCAATGAGCCTAAGGTCCCTAGATTCTTTAGGCCTACAAAAGATATCCCATGATACCTATGGTAACTCTTACAACCTTCTAAGTTTTCTAAGTGAAAATAATTCATCAACTTATCTAATTTTTCATAGGAATACTTACAATGAGTCCAACAAGAATAACAATACATGTGAGTAGTCACCATCACTTTAAAGCAAAATTGAAATTTACATATTAGATAATGAAGCTTGGTTATCTATTAAGTAATCATTTTCTCAATCCTTTGAAAAAAATATGACCAAGACTCAGATGGGGAGGCCCAAAAGGAAAAATGAATGCCTAAAAAAATAAATTTCACACTAGATAAGATCCACTACCATTAATATCATTCCAACCAATAAGGTTTTGGGTAAAGGGACTACCTGTAACATTGATTATTTTTCCACTAGATATAAGATCTTCACGAAAGATTAAAAAATAATAAGGCATTCCATATCATTCTTAATTGAATCTTCTTCCTTCAATAGGGTAAGAAAAGAATCATCCTCAAAACGCCCATTGATGAGTTTTTTATCACGTTGGGGGAGAGAGATGCCTTTCACGAAGGCTATAGATGAGTTTTTGGACAAAAGGTAGTTTAACCCTTATGCATCTATCACATATAACAAATGATCTAAGGGGAAACCTTGCCTTATAGACTTAAAATTTTGATATTAATGGGATTGTACTCCATTAATGGTAATCCAATCTTGAGCATCATAAAAAAACATGTTAATAGCATGAAAAAAATGAAGGCCATAACTTAGAGCTTGAAGTATATCAATGATAAAAGGACACTCAATCTTATTGTAACCTTTCTTCAAGTTAATTTGAATAGAGACTCTAACACTTTCAATTCATTCTTAGATTACAATAAGATTGTTTAGAATATACTTATGTTGGATGAATCGTGTTTTATCACTTATAATAATGAGGGGAATAAAATGTATCAACTTAAGGGCAAGGTCTTTAGAAATGATTTTATATGAGACATTCATGAGGGTTATTCTAGTAACTAATTTGAAATAAACTTAGGGTCACCATATTTTTGGATGAATTTGATTATACCTTGATTAATAATAGTTCCTATGGAATTGGATAAAATAAATTCATATTAGACTTTATAGAGATCAATACAAATAATGTGCCATAGGACTTGACAAAACTTGAGTGGAAAAATGTCAATGTTGGGTGATTTAGTAGAGGCCATATCCATGGTTGCTTCCTTGGTATCGTTAATAAAAAGAGTTATATCATAGGCAAATATCTGTGACTAAAATAGCACACATAGGACAACTTGAAAATAATACAATATAACTAATTAATAGGTTGGGGAAGTATGTTGAGTGGTGAAAAACCAATGCTAGTAATGCACAAAATCTTTCAAGATATCTAGGATCTTAGTAAGCCTAAAATTAATCTATTGAAGTCCTTTGATTCATTGTACAAATCATTTTTCATAGGAAATAGAAATTAATTATTTGGTAATTATATCCCCTATTCTCAATAATTTCATTTTGGCTTGGAGCTAAGCTCCATGGGCTTTGTATGGTTCCTCAATTTTGAGCTTGTGTCTCCATTTATCAATTTGAATTTGTAAGTTGACATTGAATGGTGAATTGTCAAGTTTATGTGAAATCCTATGGAGTTAATGGTATAATGATTAATTATTCCATTTTCAAGATATATTTATTTTATTACCATATAGATATAAAAAGGTTGTACTCCATATAATGGTGTCTACCCACCAATCAATCGATCCCTAACTCCTAAGTGTCTAGGTACTAGGTTCCAAACCCACTTGATATGGCCAAAGTTATCACATTAAGATGAGACATGTTGAGATAAAACATAAACCCATATTTCATGGTTGAATGGAAGCTCCAACCAATGAAAAATTGAATGGTTTAGTGGTTTGAAATAATGGCACCATCAATAAAAAAAACTAGGTAATTGTTAGAGACAAAAAAGGAAACCAAATCTTGCTCCATGAGTAAATACCAATCCACTATTTTAACAAATATTTCATGGTTGTTTCTAAGGTTGGACCAAGCAAACCAAGAAGAATTTGAATATATTCTCCTATGATGATTAGGATCTAAGAGGCCAATTTTATTATGCATGTAAAACCATGTTTCTCTGACCCATTCACACTACTGCATATGGATAATACCTTCCTTATCTTCATTGGATCCCACCATATTAAAAATATCCATATAGGGCCTAATGGGAATCAAGGATGGAGTATACCAACCACCTTTAAGTGAGAGATATATCGATAGTTTCATTGAAATCATACATGTTGGATAATCTAATAAGGGGGTTTTAAAAATAAAAAGTGTTCCGCACTACCCTATGGGTGGGGTGAAATATATATTTTTTTGAAAGATCAATGACTAGGTTCATGATTATAAAATTTCATAGAGAACCTAGACAAATCATACTAGTAATAGACTGAAGAAGATAACCAAAAAATTAACTCGTGCAAACACAATAATTTCATATTAGGAAAGTTTTGACAAAGTTTCCTAACCATGTGTCTATTATTTGGTTCAATAAGATCATGAAATTTAAAAGAATAAAATATCATGGAGAAACATACAAATGCATATCATTCATATATTTAATCTCCTCTAGGGATTCAAACTTGTTAGCTAAGGAAAACTTTGTCAAATTGTCATGCCTAAAGTAAAATATTTGGAAAGGTCAGTGATTATCTTGTACATACTCCATATTCTTAAGGAGAGGGACCATTAGTTAGTATGAGAATAATTTTTATATCAAATAAAACTAAATCATCCTATGTGTCTGTAAGATTTTTCATAATGTGAGGTTATGAAAACTTCATAGAAAAATACACCAATTACAAAGGTAGAAAAGTGGCCACTGATTATGACATGCCAAATAGAGAGACTGTGATACTTTAATAGTGGTCAACATGGTTTGATTTTATTTTAGGGGAGAATTTTTGGATCCTTGTCCATTTCTCAATCATTGCAAAATATATTGTGACCATAAGACACCATGAGCTACCAAAATAGTCTTCCTATTGGTCACATTGGTTCACCTGACCTTAACAGAGATGGTTGATTTTATATGTTTTACATATTTATCCTAAAGAGCCTATTTATAATTGACCATTGAAGGGATTTATCCTTTCATTTGGTCTGAGGCTTAACATTGTAAATAAGTATTTGAGAGGTTAATGTAAATAACACATTTTAAAAACTAGTTTTCATCAATTTGTATATCAATGGTTTCATTCAAATCCTTGGCCATGTCAATTTAAACACATAATAACTTTGTCAGATGAGGCAAATATAAATTGGGTTGATCATGATAAATTAAACACCCTAAGGGTTTAAAGAGTTATCCTAGTAACTCAATCTAGACTAGAATTTTAAACATGGCTTACTTAGAGATTTGGAAGTCTATGGTCTAGAGGTAAAAACCATTAGGGTATTGTAAACAAACCAGGGTCCATAACATAAAATATATTTTTAATGGTATAACAAACTGAAAATTTAAAAAGCCTTTAGTCATATTCTAAACCCCTTAAAACTTGATGTCATGGGGTTTCTAGTGTATCAAACCAATTCATAAGCATGCTCTCAAGGTGGGACTTAGTAAAAAAGTAACACACAAGGGTGAAGTATTCAAACTAATTCCAAGATTTGTTAAATACAGTCAAATCAAGCACACCATCAGGTAAATGGGTTTTTAGGTTAGAACGAGTGTTTTGTGAAATAACTTTAGGATAAAATTTCTTGCCTTCTTCATTGATATGCTCATTTAGAGATCCACCAGTTAAGCTTTCCTTAAACTACGAAAGTGCAGAGGTGAAAAGCATTAATATAGTGGGTTGTTACCAATGTGTGTATTTATAACTTGACTTAGAGCAATAAAACCAAAAAATAGATCCTACCTAAATCTATAAATGATTGATATTGTAGTAAAAAAGCTTCAAAAGTACATAAAATACCCTAAAACCATCTCTCTATCTTCGAGTACCCTATTTTAAAACTTAATCTCATAAGATAACTTTGATAATATAGATATCATAATTTTAATAAATTATTTTTAAATCAAACATATTTCAACCAAAATAGTGAAATTCTAAAATCAACAATACATAGTAAATCTCTTATATTTATTAGGATATAAAAAAGATCATTTGCTAAAAGTTGAGATAGTATAATATCAAATTTTAAGGTGTTATGTTTTATTTTTTTATGGTCTATAATTAATCAATTGTTTAAGTTTAAGGTCATTTTAAATATTATTTACGAGTCTTATTGATTCAATTAATTAATGTTCTATCTTAAATTAATTTAATCAATATTTATAGAAATATATACCCATTTCAATCATTAAATTAAAAATGTTTTTTCAAGTTTTATTGATAAAACATGTTATTAGGGGGTTGGATAATGTATATATTAATGGTATTTAATAACCAAAAAAATCCCCATGTGAAGCTTGCGATCCCTCCTATGTTATAATCACTATGCTAGTTTAAATAAGATCTTGTAGTTGTGTTGTTTTATCTAGGTTAAAGGACCTCCTTGGTAATGACTTGATTATCATGTATCTATGAAGTTTATAGTTTCACAATTATTTAGTGAATATTTAAAAATGTATAGATCACTATATTGGGAATTCAAGGGCCCTCGTGTATATACATTTCCAAGGAGTGTAATACATATAGTTTTACATGAACACAAGGAATTATATTTTTTATGAAGATCATGTAATCACAATTTTGGATGGAAATTGTAGATTCATATATATATATTTTTATACTAGTTTGTGGATATATATATATTCAATTTGGTGGTTTAATAATCTAATGTTTCCAAAGTACTACCTTCCAACTTGGTATATAAGACATAAATTTGACATCCTACATCATTTGTTAGTATAGTCATGCAAATCATGATTTCATTATAGTGAAAAGAAAAGACTTCAAAACATTCAAAATTTTGATTAATTTTTATAACAAGAAAAATTGAACATAAAAATTGTGGAATAATAATTATATTTTATCTATGAATTCAAATAAGATGTTTTATATAAATAAAAAGAAGAAAAAAATTATTTGATATGATCAAGGAACTTAATGCTTAGTGCCATACGTTTTCAAAAAATTGAGGTCATTTCAAGTATTTTTAAATTTTTTTATATTATCTTAAATACTTAATGCCTAGCGCATGTCAATACATATAACCAATCTTCTCTTTTGTGTTTTCCTAGTATAGATGGAATACAATGTAGGAAAGGGGATAACTCACATGAAACTGTAGCTGAACATTAGTAAAATGAACGTAGATCAGAATTAACCTTATTTTGATCATAAGAGGGTCAATTAAAGTATGTTACTTATATTTATTGTTATTTTGTTTTTTTAATAAATCTTAGCTATATCATTTGAAGGTGAAATACCCAATTCCAAATATAATTCATCAATTTTTAATAAGTGCATTCCATTGGATGAATTTTTTTAAGTAAAGACTCATGTTTTAATATTTAGTAACTCTTTTTTTACTCATTTATTGTTTAATTTTCAATGTAATCTTGGTAGATATGTTTATTTTACTAAATTTGACGTGTATAATTCATTTATGTCCCATCTTGAAACCCCTATTTTATATATAATTTAACGTCTCATTAAAACTATTAATATATTATATAATTATGTATTTTTTAATCATTTTAAGATGAAAATATATTGAAAAACATTTTATTATGAGATACATAAAGTGAATACATATGTGTGATGGGAGAGGGGGGATAGGGTTGAAAGGGGCAAGTGTAGAGGGCCTTATGGTATCATGTATGTTTATGCACCTTATTAATTTATACGACTATAATTTTATGACTAATATAAAATGATGATGTGACATTCCATTCATATTTGAAATAATTATTTCCATGATAGAATAGGGTTATCATTATTAATCTTATATATTATTGATATTTTATGTTCATCTTTTTTATATTATAGAATTATCATGATGTATATGATTTATGTGTAAATTATAGGAATGATAATAAAAGTAATAACATTAATATATGATGAGATCAGTTGAGATAAGTATGCATATTATCCATCAGAGTGGTATTTGAGTCAACCCAAAAAATGTTGATCATGGATCAACATGATATTGAATTCAACAACACTTAACAATCCATGATCTGTTAGAAATACATTTCATACTAGTCAGTTGAATTAAGGTTAACACTTCATGTTTATAAGTATAGGTAAAAAAGAATGGAAGTTTCATCACACATGAAAAAAACATGAAAAATGGAAATAAAAAATAAATAAAGTAAGAAAGAGAAACAAATAATGGTCACCAGGATGAAAAGAGATTGAGAAATATATTCTAAGAAGAATCAAATATATATGTAGTTAAGAGTTAATGGTTATTTTTTTCCATTGGACAAACTTGAGTGAACTACAACCCATAATACAACCCATAATACAACCCATAATTCATAATGATGGTATGTAAAAATGAAATGGTAAGGAGAGGCTAGACACATTACTTTAACATCGAAGGCAAAATTTTGAAGAAAAAGGACCAAAAATTTAGTAAGTAATGTTTGTATTAAGAAGATTACATGACCACTTAGATATGACTTGTTAGATTAAAAAAATGGAAGATAAATAATTAATAACGTAATTTTTTAGTGAAGACCGTGTCACAACCTTGCTTAAGGTAATCTTTATTATTAACTTGTTTGTTAGCCTTTGTGAATTTTTACTAAGGATGTAATTGCAAGTAGTGGTCAATGAATCTTGTTAATTAAAAAAATTACCTTGTTTTTGGGTGTTCAAATTTATTAATTTTCCCTCTTGTTTAAGGATGATGATATATTTGATGAATTACATATATTTTTTATTTGTTTAAATTTCCATTTGTTTCTGTTTGCCAATCATGATGACAATTACAATGTCTATTTCATTTTCACATTATTATTTTTACATGAATTATGTTTAAAATTCATTATGATATGATTTAGTTAGTTATAGGAAGTTTACGAATACATATTTAAACCATCAATATATATATTTGTATCCATCATAACTATTATTATTTTGATATTTAGTTAGAGGATTCTGTCAGGGTGATAAGAGAGATGGTGAAGTCTCAAGGCTAATGTTTCAGGGGTTTATGTTATAACCAAATTTTACACCCTAGGAGAAGGTTTTTCAGACCTCTCCAAATTTGGTTAAACATGGGCTTACCCCTATACCTGTGAGTTATCTATAACAGGGGTAAACCGCTAGATTGAAGGGCTAGATCCCCTTGTTGAATCACTTAGACTCACTTTCACTACATTATCACTTGATTAATTTTAAAATGGATGATAAAAAATGAAATAAACCTAACTAAAGTGGTGATTCACCAAATTTTTTTGACCATTACCACACATTGCATAATACATTAACACTTACAAGACAACATGAACATACACACATCCTAGATTGAACATATTGCATCAATGCATTATATAAGGGTGAGGTATTGTAAGGTTAGGATGGAATAATAATTCCACTTTAAAACACACAAAATACCCCTGATGACACCAAATACAACCTATAATAGAGAAATAACCACACGAAGCAAGATAAATAGGACACAAATAAGGTGACATACATCTACACTTGATAAGATCAATAATTTAAATATTATCACTTCATGTAGCCATAAAATGAGGTAAAAATTATTTATTTTATTGATGATAGGTAGAAAAAATGAGCAGGGCTTTACCATACCTAGGTGGAGGATACATTTCAAAGCTAAAGTGGCTCAATATATAACACAAGTGTGAGAGAAGATAAGAAGTGTGCAAGAGAAAGAAGGTAGACAAGTGTCATGTGAGTTAAAAATAAGATAAGAGTGATGGAAATACCTCAACAAGTCCTAGACGACATGTTTTTCTCCTCTTTAAATGCTCTAATCTTCCAAGTGGTGTGGTAGTTAAAAAGGCTGCTTGACACCTTGACTAACACTCTGAAACTCCTCTTCTTCTTACCATGTTGAAGGACAAGTGGACCTATTGGTGATAATATCAGTTTATTATACCTCTTTAATTTGATATTGACACCTCTCAACTGACTCCAACAATTTCTCCTTGAAACATCACCTTTTTCTCTTCCAAGGCGTCTAGAAGGCTCTTCATCTCCTTAGGCCTATATTCCACACAAGTTTCAAAACATGGTTTCAGTTATTATAGATAATAAAAAATTCATGGATGGAATATTTTCATCATATTGGACATGTAAAAATCCATTTTGAGGCTTCAATCTAGCCCCAACAAGTCATTATCTACCAAAAGCCTCAATTAGGCCTAATTCCTTGTAGTCTTTTTCTCTGCTTTTCATAATGTGTGGGAGTTGTATAGATTATATTAAAAATATAAATACATATTATAGGACACTCTATCCTTTTATATTTTTGTACCAAATTTAATGAGATGAATCTAAGTGTAAGTCTACTTTTTTTGCCTATCTCTTCTTCCAATTAGGCCTCTATGCCTAGAAAATGGATTTTGGTTATAAACTCCTCTTGAACTTGTGAAACCTCAAGGACATTTGTGATTAAATTTAACCATGATAAAAAAATTTCCATGTCAATTTTGGACTTCTATACCATTATGATTATAGCCAAACCATGAAATGGCCAAAAACAAGACCTTCACAAGCCTGTTTGGACTGCCTTGTGAAATGGAGTTTATCTAGTCACTTTCAGGGGTTATTGATAAAATTTATTTATTTTATAATATTAAATAAATATTAGGGTACATTTTCCAATGATCTGATAGTGTCCCTCTCTCCATAATCCCTGCAAAACATTTAAATACATAAAAAATAGTGAATTTATGGTAATATGTACAATAATCTATATATCTCAAGTACATGTGGATGATAAAATTGGAGTTTATAAAAAAATATAATATTTTTTAGGATCATAAAATGAAATTAGGTGTTCTTTAGAAGTGCATTTCTATAAACTATTCACTATAGCGCTCTTAGGAAGCCTGAATCTAGTTTGGGTTCTTAAGGATGATTCATAAAGATGAATGTATGAATCCTCAAAAAAATTATAAAAAATAGAATTGAATTAGGGTAATAAACTTTCCATATTATCCCAATTTCCCATGCAAATCCTCTTGACCATACCAAATAAATAAAAATGAACTATCAGTTGGAAATGAGAATTTTGAGAGGTCTGAGAGAAAATGAGGTTTATTGGTACATGTTTTGGGTTTGATTTGAAATATAATGATCTTAATGATGTATTTGAGGTGTTAATTTACATCTTACAATATTTTTACCACAACCCTTCACCAAAATCTCTACTTATGCCACTAGCCTATGCCTAGGGTTCTTAGATCAAGTTGATAGTCATACCCTAGCTGCTTGTTTTCATGTTTTATACCACTATCATATGTATGTGAATTCATGAAGTGTATTTTTAGGTTATTAATAATATTATATAAGCATCCAAAATCCATCTTAGATCAACTGACTGCATCTTTCCACTCCTCATGTCTGCCTATAGGACTGACTGCCTAAGTAGGATTGTGCATGCTTTCAAGACTGACTGAATAGGGTTGTTTGTGTTTATTTAAGTTTTTTTGAGTTTGTACACATATATAAAAAATTCCACACCATTTAATCATATACACTTAACTCCCTCTCCCTTAGACCCTTACTCTTTCAACAAATCATTACACTAGCCTAGGCAGGACAATGTATATGCTTGCCTCATGCTTATGACCCCTGCTTCGAACCTTTTGATTTAAATTATATGATAACTATTTTCTTTTTATGATTTGATAAATTTAAAAATACCTTATAAAATTCAAATAATATACTACCCATAATCTCTTGTTTTGAAACTTCGGTTATCTAAAAGGACCTAGAGGTGACTGTTTGCCTGTAGGTATCCTTTTGGAAGATGATTACAACTTTGGTGTTCTAAAAGACTCCCATAGTCATTAAAACTTTATTAATTTTATTTCCATGCTAATGATTAAAAAAAAAACATTATCAATCCCCTGAAACTATGTGCTTTCATATTCATTCACTGTTTAAGACCATATTCAAGCTATATGGCTATAGGTGGTGTTTTTGGTAGTTTGACTATGCTTAGAGATTTTTAGATCTAAGACCCCTATTTTTATTATTATCAATATTATCCATACTTAGGTTTCCATTACAACTTTTAGGTGATACATATCAATTAGTATCCTCAAGTTTTGAGAGACTTTGAACATAACACATTAACCTACATGAGACTGCTAGGATAGTTGACTATGTTTGGGTTGTGTGTGTTCACTTAGGTTAAGGACCCCTGGTATATAACCTAGTGATTTAAGAGACCTTCATGAAATTTTAATTTCTTAAAACTTAATCAATTTTATTGATTGATTTCCCTTCTCAACACTTAAATTTTTGTGTCCTTTTAATGCTTTGTGTCTCAAGACTAATACTTCAATGGACTATAGGTGATCATCTAAGAGGCCTGAGTTTGATTATGTATAATCTTGAATTAAAATATTATCAATTATTAAATTTCACCAAGAGTTACCTACCACTTCAACCAATTTTTAAATAGCCTCTTAAAGTAACTCACAACCTCTACCATCATTTGTTCACATACATAGTCCTACTATTTTTTGCATTTCTTTGTGTTTAGGCACTTGGAAACTCATTATTCCATAATTATCACTATCTAAATAAAAAAATTTAAAATTTAATTAAATGAAAATACTCTCATGTCTCTATGACCTTTAAAAAATGTTGACAATATGATATTTCTCTTGAGTTGCAGACTTGAATAATTGTAGAACACTGTTTAGCAACTTTGAATGTTTTGAAAACTTTGAAGAGCGAAAATCATGAATATTATGAATTCAAATGATATTTAATTATTTTTATTAACATGTTTAAGTTGAAACATAACATCAAATTCCTTGGAAACATAAACTCAAACTCAACTCAACTACATTGCAAATACACATAAACACAATTCAAGATAGAATGAAGTTATGACCATGCTTGTGACTTATACAGAATACTCAAGTGATAAGGAAGAAAATGAATTAATTTATATGAAATTATAATACAATGGAGAAACATTCCAATGCACAAAAAAACTTGGATAACTTAGAAACTTAGAAAGTTGACTAGTCACTTGCAAACAATGAATAAAAGGAAAATGGCTTGATAAAGACATTCATAAGTGGGAAGAAGATGGGTGAATGATTGTGAGTAATATATAGACATATTAAAACCCATCCCAATTATTTTTAAGAAAAAAATGATCTACACTTGCACTGGAGTTATGTCAAATTCAGCCTATGGGGTTTTGAGCTCTTTAAAATTAGTCTAGGCTCTTATTGATTATTCATTAAGATAAGACCACCAATATTATGACTAATGCCACAAATTTATCCAAAATATTATCCCCCAACTCTATCTGTATGGATTTTACCATCTTTTTGAATTTGGCCTTCACTAACTTGTAAAGGGTGTGATGTAGGAGAGAAGTAATTTTTTACAACATTTGGATCTGTAACTTCCTTCCAATAATTTTTTTGACCCTTGGGAAGTGAAATGACACTTATAAAATGTTTTTTATTTTGCATGACTTCAAAAAGTCAATACAACTTCCTTTAACTCCTCAAATTAGCATTAAAGTTCAAGATTTTGACTTTATCTGACAAGTTGACAGGGGTGGCTATTGAGTATCTGCTCTAATATCTTTTTAAGGGGTCTTGTATGAATTTTCAAGTTATGTCACTTTGAAAAACACAAATATTAGCCAAAATCACATTTTATATGCATTTTTAACACCATTAAGTTAGCAAATGTGCTTCAATCCATCCAAAACTTCATAAACTATTATGAAAAGGTGTTTAACACATGAAATGATTTTTATCAACCTCTAATCACCTATGACACAATATTACCATGACCTATCTCCTCATGACATGCCTAAACCACTATCTAACTAATAAAAGACTTTACCTTAATATTCCTAAATTTACCTTAGTAAATACTAATAAGGAATATTGAACTCAATGTGACCTCATAAATCACCCAAGGTTCATGTTTTTTGATTATAGGGATCCTATTTTTACCTAGGGGGTCAAAATTGGATAACACATTGGTGATTCATAGGGGTAGTATGCCTACTATACTTACTAGACTAGTATCCTTGTCATTCCATTAGGTTATGGAGTTAATTTCACTCTAGGACAACAAGATCAGACCTTGACACTTGAATAACAAGACAAATTCATGGGATGGAGATAGATTATGAGGTGTGGTGGATGGCTCATGAATGGGCTTGGGGATGGAAGGAATACTCTTGCACTTTGGGGGTTTGGGAATTAGAGACTATCAAAAGAATTCTTAGAGAGAGAGAAGGTTGAATTGGGCTACAGACACTTCATTTTCTTAAACAATAACCTCACCTTTCTCATAGCCTTATTGATGATATTCAATAGCTTCAACTTTATCTTCCACCTTTTCAACCAAGGACTCATTTTTACATTGAAAATATTCTTGGATAGACATCCAAGATTGATAACCTATAGGTTATTTGAGAGAAGGAAATGAGGCTTGAACAAACAAAAGGTCTTATTTCTTGACATCAACTTATTGGTCCTCACTCTCTTCATCTTTATTTCCCCAAGAATTCACTACTTGGTTCCAAGTTAGAAATTTGAAGTTATTAGGCTCTTTTGAATATTGGATTGGCTCTCTTGGAGGCTCCTCTTTAGGGTAGTGAATGGTTTCATGAGGATAAGGGGGAAAAAAAACCTAATATAGAATACAAGAGGGTTCTTGGATAGGGGAGGGAGAGATTTGCATAGGTTCAAATTATTCCACAAGAGTTGGCATGGTATAATTAGGAATCATAGTCCAAGAGGGATTTGAAGATGATGAGATATTTCTTTCTTGAGGAGGGATAGGAATAGCTTGAGGAAGATTGCCTCCAAAAATATACCTCTTAAGGTCTTGGACTTCTTCAATCATCTTAGTTACATCTTCTTATTCTTGATAGCCTTATTCATAGGTTTGTTCATAAGGCTTCTCAACAACATCATGATCATATGGAGAATTAATAGGCTAAACATAAGGCTACCATGGATCATAGAACTGATAAAAACCTTGATAAGGCTATTGAGGAACATAGTATGGGTCATGACAAGTTTGATAGACAGTTGTATACTAAGAAATCTCATTATATCTAGACATATGTTAATGCAATATTTTTCAAAACATGATATATAATTAATATGCCTTATTTTAACATACCCTAATAGTGTCACATTTTACATCCATATTTATGAGAATAATCACAACTAAAATGTGTGACAATACTATTATTTTCGTGATGTTTTAAAAATAACTCCATACAATGTTTCAAAACGTTAAGTGTGGAAAAACTAGGGGGATTCTAATATTTTATAAGCTAATCATTTTTTTGAGAATATTGTTATTGTATTAGTTAAGATATAACAAAATGATGAGCCCAAATCATGGGCTTATTATCCAAAGAGTAAAATTACTCTCCCTCCATGGAAAGTATTTCCATGATTGTATACTAACACATAATGTAACAATATGTTTATTTTATGTATTTTAGGCCACCAAATTTTGGGTACATGTCTATGAAGGTACTTGTAATTACCTTTTTTGAAAAATATCCACTTTCAATTATGATTTTATGGATATACATACCCTTTTGTGTGAAAATATAAAATATTATGTAAATTAAAAATAATCTAATACAATTTTAATTACAAAATATGTAAACATAGAGAAGGTATGCGAATTACTTGACAATACAATTTGTCGAGATATTTTTTCAAAAAAATCATTTGATTATGTATACTACATTCCATGGTGAAAAATTGATGATTGGAGAGGGTAGAATCTTTGGAAAAAAAATTTCAGTGAAACACTTGGATTAGAATATGCATGCCTCAATTCTCATTGGTAGGAGAACATGCCTAAGAACTCGAGATGTATTTGATTCCATCATCATAAAACTAAAGGTAGTACAATAGCTTAGAATACCTATATGAATTCAATTCAAATGCAAAAACAAGTGAAAAAAAATGAATTAAATTTTCCAAACAAAATAAGTTTTCTTCTGGTGTAAAACAAGTGCAAAATTAGTCTGATCTAAATCTGGTGTATACAACATAAAGAATGACATGAATTTCCATTTATTCTATAGAAAATAGTACAAAAATAAGTAAGAAAGTGATAATATGCCACACACATGGCCCCAATATGATATCTGAGTATATTGATGTTGATAAATCAACAATACCAATTGAATTTATGAGTAAACCTATGTAAAATTCTAGAACACATGCCGTGCATGATGCCCCCAATTTGAGTAAAATTCTGCAATAACCTAGGTATAAATATGAAAATATTTCTAGATAACCATTGAAAGCTAATTTTTAAATTGAACATGATTATAATAAATATGGAAAATGTTTTTTTTGAATTTTGGAATGAAAGTGTGTTGTTCTGGACAACTAGGGTCTGTGATGTTGTCCTAATGGCATGGTTCTATTTGAATATGCTTTCTAGGAAAAAAATTGAGTATATATTATGATCAAATCAACAAGTATTATGTATTTCTATCTGTGAAATGTGTTATTTCAACTTTGTATCTAAGATAAGTGACTGTGTATGCCCCTCTTTTACAGTGAGTTGTAAAGCATGATCAATAACTTAGTTCAAAATAAAAAGTTATATGAATGATGTTATAGAAAATATTTATATCTAGAGTAATATTAATAACATTGGAAATCATGGATACTTAGATTTTTTGGACTTAGAATTGATAAGAATAAGTGTTTCCCTCTTAATGTGTAGATAGAATAATTCTAATGTTTACAATATAGAAGCCTCTTGACATCTACAGTGAATAAATGAATAGAAAATATGTTTATATATAGTGGTAATTTTGGGATTTCCTTGAATGGGAGTTAAAAAACATGTGGGATGACTGCTTAGATTATTTTTAATTTTATCAACTAGCTGTTATTTGGTGGGAGGAAAAAACTAACAAATTTAGACACTGCTAGCCTAATTTGGATCAAAAAGAGGAAGAAATAATATAGAGAAAATTATATTCAATAAAAGACCTAATTTTATTTTTTTAGATCAAATAATATTAAAAAGCCTACAAACGGAAGAAGGTGGTTACAAAACCAACATTGAAAAAAAACAAAACAAAACATAAATAATCTAAACATTTTTGGATCATAAAATAATCCAACAAACTCCCCCTTGATCCAAAGTGTGATCCAAATAGGTATATAAAGACTAGAGAAATGAACTATGAGTCATCTAAGTAGACTCTACCACAACTACAACTAATGTACATCCTAGACTGATTAATCATAATCATCCCTGCACTGCGGTAGAACATGATCATGGACTATCAAACTACATTGATCCTTACATAGAATCTATCCAATAAGTGAATGCCCTTTGTACTATGTATGTCACAACTCAAACTGATGCCCAACAATCATAAACATCTCCTGTAGGCCTTTGCTCAGCACTAACAATGCTAGAAACACAATGCTAACTCATATTACACATCATTGATGAATGATAAAAAAACCATTATGCAATATTTTCTCCCCCTATTAGGTGAGAGGTGAGAAGTCATGCAAAAAATAAATCAAGTATAAATCACTAAAATGCTCCACATCAAAGATCATATCATCACTACATCTTTGAAAGCAAAGTACACAAGCCAAAAAGTGTTACTACATCAAATCACAATCTTGAGACTAATAGCTCACACAAGATGGGTGTGTCACTATCTCAGTAGATATACTTATCAACTGTGGAGCAAGCAACTTCATAGTCATCCCATCCATCATAAGAAGTAGAAGAATAGTCAAAAGAGTGACTAGAGTGATTGGAGTGATCAACAATGTTTACTTCTACCTTTTTTCAATGTCGAGAGGACCTCCTTTTAGAGGGGCATTTTATAGAGAGATGTCTTATGCCACCAAAAATGTAACATATTATCTCAAATCCACTAGAACTATAGGAAGAATAGCCACATGAAGAAGAATTATTGTGCTTGTGTTTGTGTCAATGTGAATGTTTGTGGTGATGCTCCTGCTTTTGAGAATCAGAATCATGTCCATGCTTTGGAGAATCAGAATGATCCCTATGTCTAGAATGATTCTTATGTCTAGACGTGTGTCATGGAGAGTGTTTCTATATTTGATAATGCTTTGAAAAATGTTTTTTGTTATGTTCATATAATAGATTGCCTATTTTGGTATAGTGGACCTCCTCTATGGATGTACTCTTTTTCCTTATAAACTGCCTCTCATGCTGAGTTATAAACTCACAAATAGAGTCAAATGTGGCACAGTTAAGCTTATCACTAAGCTGTAGCATTTCAAAAAAAATGGTGTATGCAGAATTAAGACCATTCAATGTGATATAAATCAACATATCATCATCAATTTTACCACCAATTATACAATATTCTTGTATCAATGTTTTCATGTGAGAAAGATATTCAGAGACATCTTTATCATCTATTAGTTTATTGCTCAATAGTTACATAAGAAGGTCAATTTTATTATATGCAAGTTGATTTTCATATAGATCTTTTAATGCTTTTCAAACTTTCCATGCACTAGTTTTAACTACCTCAATATGAATGATTACTTGTTTAGTGCAAAATGATTTCACAAGCATGAGTGCACGTTTATCACAATTTTGATATTCAATCAACTTTATAGATTTAGTTGGTGGTGTGGTTTCTTTTTCAATGATTTCTCACAGGTCATTAAAAATGAGTGTATTCTCCATGTTCCTACTCCATTCTTTGTAATTTTTAGGTGACAATTTACCATTTTCAGAAATTAAACTCATCATTTTTGCCATGGTGCTAAAAAACAAGTCAAAAGAAGATAAGGGAATACTATTTTGAGGTTTGCCTTTACCTTCAAAAAATAGTTTCTAAATACAAAATATACTTGGGGCTTATAAAAGAACTTGTTACACCCTTATATCTCCAAATAAAAAATAAGGTCACAAATGATATTTTTATCAAAATGAATGGGTTTTGAACCTTTGACCTTTATTGTAAATGACTTACAAAAAATTGCCTATCCATCTCCTTATTCAAATTTGAATCTTCATGACCCAATATTGTAGATAAATATAACTTGTTCAATTTTCACATATATATAAAAACCAAAAGTTAAACAAAAATTGATATTAATTGATGATACATTTTACAATAGATTCACATTCATGCCTTCGTGGGACCTATGATAAAATGAAAATAAATATTAGGGTTTGATTTACTTTTAACTAGGGTATGATCTGTTTATCAAGATTTTTCTCAGTTGTCAATTTTATCCAATAGAACAACGTATATGCTCAATAACAAGTGTTTATTTTTGCATGCCATATAGAATGAGAACATTCAAAACTTGATCAATATCTTGGAGAATGCTTTAAAAACAAAGGTCACCGTTCATAGGTCTACAATATGGAAAGGGACACCACTTCTATTTCACTATGCTTTGTCTACTTATGCATCATATAGATGCTCATCAATTTTGTAAGTTCACCAGCTATTTTGATGAGTTCCTCCAAACTGTGTCATAATTTTTGATGATGTCTTCAAGAGCAAAGGAATACCACTAATCAGAAAGTTGTTCACACAAAAGATAAATAAAGCATTATATCCTACTATCCAGCGCTAGCAATGGCACCATAAAAATATTATTGAGTTTTCCCTCTCTATTAGAACCTCATACTACTGCACTTTATTAAATTTTAAATGTTGTATCTTCTACCTTGCTATACACAACTAAAAATTTGATATAACATTGAATTTTCAAACTTCCTCTAGAGTTTCATTTGACTTTGACACCATTGATTTGGATTGAAAAAAGGAATAAATAATATAGAGAAAATTATATTCAATAAAAGACCTAATTTTATTTTTGTACATTGAGTAAGCTTAAAAAATTTTAAAAGGAAGAAGGTGGTTACAAAACCAACCACCAACGGGTGAAACCAACCCGTAAATAAAACTAAACAAAACATAAATAATCTAAACATTTTTAGATCATAAAATAATCCAACATAGCCAATGAGATTGTCTTGAAGGAGCAATTTTATCTGAGGAGTAGAGATAGCTAAACTGGAAGGGTGGATCAGTCTAATAGTGAGTCTAGGTTATTTGGAATGAAGAGTATGAATATTCATTATTATATTTTCTAAAAGGTAAGGTGTCATCCACATAGAAGTAGAGGAATAATAGTTTAAAATCATGAAATTGAGCATAGAGGATGGTCACAAGTGCATTATTTTAGCATTGAATGTTAATTTTAGTGACTATAAAAATACATAAGAGAAACATAAAATTATGCTTACAAGATAGCCACAAGTAAGCTAGATTTTGAAACAAAGACCCAAATAAAGCACAACACCTAAAAACTAACACTACAACATAATGAAAACTTTTGAAAGCTTAGTGAATCCAAAGACCAAATAAATATACCCAAAAGCTGCATACATCTTCCATTACTAATCTAGGTGGATTCCATTTTTTGATGAAATATAAGAATATTGTTCCCATTTTGCATCCTTTTTGTGGCAATGCTTTTATTTTTGACTTATTTCCATCATTTAGAATCTTCTAAATTATAGGACTTATAAAAAATTGTCTCATAATAAGAGTTTCAAATTAGACAAGTAATACCCCTCAGTAGAGTAAGTACCATGCGGAATTCCATTGGTCTAACACATTCTTTAAAAAGAAAGAAAAATTTGAGCTAGGAATAATTAAAGATTCAAGAGCAGGTACTACATCTAGACACCCCCAATATATTTTGACCTTGATGTTATTAAAATTAATCTCAAAGGAAAAACAATATAATCAATCTTCAATTGTTGATGATGGTATTCATCCCCTTTGCACCGTGAAGCAAACCTATCCTTCTTGATCCATAAATCCATAAAAAGAAAAATTCTTTAGGAAATAAGCCATCAAATGTACCTAAACATAATAATATTTACACCCAAAAACCATCCCCTCATAATACATTTGTTGTTTCAATATTCTATCCCTAACCTTGAGCCCAATCTCCTAAGGTAAACCACCAAACACATCTATCTCAACACAAATTCTTAAAAATGTAAGTTAGAATCTACATGTTATTTTCATATGAATACATAATTTTCCCTAAATAATTAACAATAGTAATCAAATTAGAAATACCTTAAAAATTCAAAGAAAGGTTTTGAATCCTAAAGTCATGCATAGAAAGATTTAATTTTGGAAACCAAGGTTCCACATAAAGTATTCCCCCTCCTAAGGACCAAGAAACTAATTTTCATAAAATAAAATAATCCCCAACACAAGGATACATGAAAATCTCCTTAAGACAAAAGAAGTTTCCAATTATTTAAGATCCATCAATGAAAATCTAGAACAGAAGGCCAAGCTTATCAAAACTACAGAATAACACAAAAAATTTCATAAATTTTTATGAAATAAATTCCACATCAATCTCTAACACATGGATTACCTCAATTTTGGATACTTTTATGGTGGGAAAAGTAGCAAGAAAATGCACCTATGTAAAAACTAGAAACCTTAGGATTTCCTCACTCTTCCCAACTACTTCAACATCAACAAATTTATCATTTCCATATAAATATTTCATTTAATTTTAAATAAAAGAACCCAAGATTGGGATGGGGGAAGGAAGATAAGTCTTAGCTGACCCATGGGGTAAGGCAAATCTACCAAACATGATTGAAGGAGAGATGAGAGAGCATAAATAATGCCTTAAATGATTACTAAAATCTTATTCATCATCTAAAGAGATTCAATTAGGATCAGGAATATTGGTATTTGATTTAATTTTTCTGTCCTCTTGATTAAAACAAATTCATTAGAACCTTCAACATAAGGTTATGCATAGTTGTGTAATTGATACAATGGTGAAAAGGTGCCTTCTAGAAATAAATGAAAGTAAGAGTATGAAACCCTAAAGTCAGATTAAAAAAAATTAATTCACCTTTTTAGAGGAATATAATTGAACATGATTGACATCATTACATAATAAAGGTTACAAGGGTCCAAATCATGACAAGATCCATCCAAATTTGTAATTGAAGTAGAGTAAAATTTTATAGTGTCTAATCTGGAAAAATTGTATTCCTTGATAAATCTATTGATATTATTTGTAGGAGAACATGGAAGTATATAAATATCAATATCAATATCAATATCAATATCAATATCAATATCAATATCAATATTAAATAAAAAATATAACTTTAATAAAAGCTATGAAAAATGGACTAGAGACACATCCAATAGTATTAAATTGAGAATCATTATTATCAATAATAATATTGGCTCTACCAATCAAATAACTATTAACATTTTGAACCCTATTACTAAGTATATAAATATACCTCATGATTATAACTATTTTTTTAATTATCATTCATAAAAAGTATTTTCAAATAAACTACAACACTTATGCATATAAATAATAAATTAAAACTACATTTTTTTTGAAAGAGAAAAAAAGAAAATAATGAACTAAGTACATCTAAATTAGCAAAAGACTAACAGATTGGACCAAGAACACTAGAGATGCCTATGATACAAACATGAAAATGTTAAGAAATGTATCAAACGAATTAAATGGGAGAATTATAAAAAATGTTAAGACACACTAATAACTCACTTAAGTTTTCCTAATAATTAAAAATAAATAAACATATTAATAATAAATAAAATAAATGCCTTCATAACAATTTTAATTGTCATTACACACAAACCATTACATATGACATTTTACATTTTAATATATTTTGGTTGGTATTCTTTATTTAAAATATTTTTTATCTAAAAAAATTATTAATGAAGTTCAAACAAAAAAATATAATTTGAAATAATAGATTCTAATAACTAATTGGATTACCAATTTTAAATAATATTTATAAAATATCTATTTATTAAATAAATATAATTTCAATATACAATATTCAATGTCAAAATTTATTATTACTCATACTATTAGGTTGTGGAGCTAAAAGCTTCACTGTTATGCAAACTACGAAGGTTGTTGAGTGTTAGAGTAACCGACGTCGGTCTGATCAACTGACGTCGGTCATATCCAGTTACACAACTACCGGCATTGGTTAGGCGTTGGCAGGCATCGGTCAGACAGGAACCGACGTCAATCATCTCCAGACAGACAGAGATCGACATCGGTCATCTGTGCGTTCCAATCTAATTTTAGACAGACAGTTTGTTTGCATGTAAAGACTAATTTTAGTCTTGAGTCTGTGTTTCTAATTATTGTAATTGGGAAGTTTAATTATTGTTTGCTTGGGATCTATTTAAGAGACCCATGGGCTGTATTGTAATTAATGATGAAGGACTAAGAAGGATTAGATCCTCAACTTGAAGGCAAGAACAACAATTGGGTTGGTTGTCTCAAGGTGTGTAAGATCAGTTGATCTACAGGTAGCAAGATCAAGGAGATCTACATGGTAAGTAAGATCAGTTAGATCTACAGGTGTGCAAGATCAAAGGAGATCTACTTGGAGTACTTTGACTACTTGGTGGACTGGCAGCAGGCAACAACAACCATTGGGTTGATTGTCACTGACTGGTGGAGGGAACAACTCTATGTTTGAGTTGGTTTGTAATTGAGAGAGAGAACTCTTGAGGGAGAATTACTGTACGCCCAAGAGGTGTGGGAAGAGTGTGATTTATTCATTGTATTTCCTTCTGGAAGAGTGTTAATACAAGTTTGTATTATTTTTCGTATCATATATTCTTTGTTGATTTTGAATTCTAGTTACTTATTACTTCTATTTAATTTCATGTTTAGTTGCTTATACAAAGGTAATCATGTGTGCTCTTAAGGAGTAGGGATCCTAATAAGTGGTATCAGAGCCAGATTCACCAAGTGGTATCAGAGCTGGTTAGTGTTTGTTGATTATAGGTCACTCACAGGGGTTTTTGTTTGAGTGAGAGTAAAGCAATGGTAGAAAAAAGTATGCTAAGAATGGAGAAATTCAATGGCAAGAATTATCAATTATGGAGGATGAAGATAGAGGATTATCTATATCAAAAAGATCTATATTTACCGTTGGGTGGAGTTTCAAGCAAGCCCACATGTATGCAAGATGAAGAATGGAAGGTTCTTGATAGAAAGGCTCTAGGAGCTATAAGGCTGACCTTGGCAGCTTTTGTGGTTTCCAACTTATCTCAAGCAAGGACAATGGTAGAGTTAATAGAATCATTGGCAAATTTATATGAAAAACCCTCAGCTTTGAATAAGGTATTTCTTATGAAACAATTATTTAATTTGCAAATGCTGGAAGGTGGATCGGTATATAGTCATCTTAGTGATTTCCATGGTTTGGTAAACCAGTTAAATTCAGTCAAAATAGTTTTTGATGATGAAATTAAGGCACTCTTAATCTTATGCTCTTTACCTGAAAGCTGGCATAGCTTGGTAATGGTAGTAAGTAATACTGTGTCTGCTTCAAATATCTTGAAAGCTGATGATGTTTTAGTGTAATCTTGAATGAATAAATTTACAAGAAAAGCATAGGTGAGACATCAGGTAATGCTTTAAGTGTTAAAAGTAGGGGATGGCAAAGAGAGAAGAGCAAGCAAGGGAAATCAAGGTCAAAGATAGGTAGTGGATCCAAATCTAGGTATGGCAGTATATTCTGTTGGAATTATGGAAAGAAAGGACATGCAAAGAAAGATTTTTGGTTGAAAGAAGATCAGCATGAAGGTAATGAAGAAGCAAAAGATACAGGTATTATTGCATAGGATGCTCTTACATTTTCTTTGGATAGTCATGTAGAATCATGGGTTATAAATTCTGGTGCTTCTTTCCATGCAACCCCAAATAGGGAATTTTTTTATGATTATGTCCATGGAGACTTTGGAAAAGTTTATTTAGGGGATGGTGAGCCTTGTCAAATGATTGGCAAAGGGTAAGTGCAGCTGAAGTTGCAGACGGGCAACACATGGGTGTTGAAGGATGTCATGCATGTACCCATCCTGAAGAGGAATTTGATTTCTACAGGGAAGTTGGGTGATGAGGGTTGCACAATAACTCTCACAGTAGAATCTTGGAAGATTTCCAAGGGTGCACTTGTATTAGCTAGAGGTAAGAAAGTAGGTACACTTTATCTATCTACTTGTATTATTGATTCTCTTTTTATTTTATCTACTTCAGCTATAGATGCAAAGATGTGGCTCTATAGGCTTGGTCACATGAGTGAGAAAGGAATGGATGTTCTTAAGTCAAAAGGTATACTTTCAGATTTGATAGACCGAGATTTCTGTAATCACTATATTTTTGGGAAACATGTAAAAGTGAGGTTTCTCACAACTAGGTCAACAAAGAAGAAGCACAGGTTGGAGCTTGTTCACACAGGCGTGTGGAGACCAGCTCAGGGAGCTTTTATTGGAGGATCACAGTGGTATGTTTCTTCCATGGATGATGCTATAAGAAAGGTATGGGTTTATTGCATAAAGAAAAAATCTGATGTTTTTGACATATTTAAGAATTGAAAAGCCTTGGTTTTCAAGGAGAAGATGATGGACAGAGATCAGCTCAAGGGGCTAAATAATTTTGAGCAGGACAAGGTTGATTTGGACAAGGTTATGATCCAAAGTAAGCTTGCAAGTAAAAATCATCACTCACAGGAAAACACAGTTATCAACGTCAGTCAAACAGTGACTGACGTCGATCAGGAAGGAACTGACGTCGGTTTGGTGGAGACCAAAGTTGGTGATGTCAGTCAGGTGGTAATCAACATCAGTCAGGTGAGAACCGACATCGAATAGACAGGACCCGATGTCGGTCTAGTGGAGACCAAATTTGGTGATGTCAGACATGTGGACACTGACATCAGTCAGGGAACTGACATTGGCAGTCAGGTAAGAACCGATGTCGGTCAGGTTAAAACTAACGTCAGCTAGGTCGGTCACATGGAACTGACGTCGGTCGGGTGCAGACTGAGAGATGACTGAGATCGGTCATTGTTAGAATAAAATTTGGGTGGACAACAAGCTATCAATGAGTCTTAAACGCCCATGTGGAGGTCCAAAAGGGTAAGTAAACCTCAATTTCATTAATCCCCTTCTTTATACTACTTATTGCTCACTGATGGTGGAAAACCAAGAAGTTTTGAAGAGGCAATGCAGGTAGAATTCAAAAAACAATGGGAGCATGGCATGAATGAGGAAATTGATTCCTTGGAAAAGAACCAAATGGAAGATTTGGTTGAGTTGCCAGCTATAATAAAAGCACTGAAATATGAATGGATTCACGAGTTAAAGAAAAGAGAGAATGGATAGGTGAGACAGAAGGCCAGGTTATATGGTCTTGAGCAAGCTCTAGGATAGTGGTATTTCAGGTTTGACAGGTGTATGACAAAGCATGGCTTTAGTCAATGTCAATGTAATCACTGTGTTTATTTTACCAGGTTGGATAATGGTCACAACATTATCCTGTTACTGTATGTAGTGTATATGCTTGTTGCAGGGTCACACATGTAAGGAATTACTGAGCTAAAGGTAAAAGTAGCTCAGACATGTGCCAAGAAGGATTCAGGAGCAGAAATCCTTGGCATGAGTATTTCTAGAGATAGGGAAAATCACAGGTTGATTTTGTCTCCAGAGGATTATGTGAATAAGGTAGTGGAGAGGTTTAATTTGCAGGATGCAGAACTAGTTATCACACCTATGGTTGGACAGTTCAAGTTGAGCTATGAACAATGTCCTAAATTACATGATGAGGTTGAGTACATATGTACTAAACCTGATATTGCCCAAGTAGTGGGAGTTGTCAGCAAGTTTATGGCCAATCTGGGAAAGAAGCACTGGAAAGCAGTTTAGTGGATTCTCAGGTATTTGAGAGGGACCAGCAGTAGGTATTTATGCTATGAAGGGTCAAGCACTTCTCTACATGGGTATGTAGATGTGGATATGGCAGGTTACTTGGATGACAGGAGTAGCGCCACGGGATATGTGTTCACTGTTGGTGGAATGGCAGTTAGCTGGATTTCAGAGATGCAAAAGGTTGTTGTAGTCACGATGACTAGCAAGGATATGAACCATGCAGGTATGTTAACAAAGCTGGGAACAAAGAAGAAGTGGAATCTTCATTCAACTTCTGTTGGTCTTCAAGATTGAACTTGAAGAGGGATACAAGCTGGAAACAAATTAGATGATGTACAGGTACAGGTACAGATGTAGCTATTTATCTCCAAGTGGGAGATTGTTAGGTTGTGGAGCTAAAAGCTTCACTGTTATGCAAACTGTGGAGGTTGCTGAGTGTTAGAGTAACTGACATTGGTCTGATCAACCGACGTCGGTCATATCTAGTTACACAGCTATCGGCATCGGTTAGGCATCGATCAACATCGGTCAAACATGAATTGATGTTGATCATCTCCAGACAGATAGAGACTGACGTTGGTCATCTGTGCATTCCAGTCTAATTTTAGATGGATAGTTTGTTTGCATGTAAAGACTAATTTTAGTCTTGAGTCTGCATTTCTAATTATTGTAATTGGGAAGTCTAATTATTGTTTGCTTGGGATCTATTTAAGAGACCCATGGGCTGTATTGTAATTAAGGATGAAGGACTAAGAAGGATTAGATCCTCAACTTGAAGGCAATAACAACAATTGGGTTGGTTGTCTCAAGGTGTGTAAGATCAGTTGATCTGTAGGTAGCAAGATCAAGGAGATCTACATGGTAATTAAGATCAGTTAGATCTGTAGGTGTACAAGATCAAAGGAGATCTACTTGGAGTACTTTGACTACTTGGTGGACTGGCAACAGGCAACAACAACCATTGGGTTGATTGTCACTGACTGGTGGAGGGAACAACTCTGTGTTTGAGTTGGTTTGTAATTGAGAGAGAGAACTCTTGAGGGAGAATTACTGTATGCCTAAGAGGTGTGGGAAGAGTGTGATTTCTTCATTGTATTTTGTTCTTAATGAATGTTAATACAAGTTTGTATTGTTTCTCGTATCATATATTCTTTGCTAATTCTGAATTTTAGTTACATATTACTTCTGGTTTAATTCCGTTTTTAGTTTCTTATACAAAAGTAATCATGTGTGCTCTTGAGTAAGGATCCTAACACATACTTATATAAAAAGTATAATATAATTTTTATGTTATAAAATATTTTTTTATTAATATAAATAAAATATTAAAAAATAATATAATATAAATTTGGAAAGAGAAAATAACCAAATAAATTATAATTTTAAGATTATAAAATGTTTCACTAAATTAGAAGAATAATGTTGCTCATAATTGTTTATTAATTATAAGTTACAAATTCCCACTGCCCTATGCCAATTCATGATTAAAATCATGGTTGCTTTTTGGAGTTTGAATATCTTTGAAAAATAGGGATTTAATCTTATCAATTGAAAGGGGGAGGCACCATTTTCTGTGTTGTTGGGAGTTTAGTTTCACCTTTAAATTGGTGAGGTGATTTGTTATTTGGTTGTCATTTCATTTGATATGATTAATTGTTTGAATAGAGAAAATTTTAAAAACATATTTACAATATTTAATAACGATATGATTTTTTCTTAATGCATCTAATATTATTCTCAAAGTCCATTAATTCTCAAGTCCCCTTTTTATATTAATAATAGTCCAATTATTTTCAAGACCAACCTTTAACCTTTTTGATAAAACATTAATCTTGGTAAAAAAAAAGGTGTATTTTTCTAAGGTTTTATTGTAACCAAGTTAAGGGAAACATCTATTTATTTTATAAATACTCTCGGCTTCTATTTGCATAGAGTTTTAGTTGTTTGTTGTTTTTTTTTTTTTTTTCGGTTGTACCATTAAATTTTAGTTTATTAATTAGATAAACTAAAATGTATTAGTTTTTTAGTTTATTTTAGATATTTTTGACAATTTTTTTTATTAAGAAAATTAAATTTATTTATTAATTTAAAATGTTCTTAAATAAAAATAATATAATTATACAATAAAAATATTTTAAAAATAAACTTATGACATATGAATATAATGTTTTAATAATTTTTTTTTTCCAATTTTTGATATAAATAATCTTTTTATTAATTCACTTTTGTTAATTCATAGTATTTTCCTTTAAAAAATTGTATTTCATGTATTATTTTAAAAAAAACAAATGTATTTAAACATTAATATAAATTTATTTTAATGATGAGGAGATGTTTTTTTAAAAACATACTTATAATAGTTATATATATTAGAATTTTATTTTTTTTACCATATCACTTATACTTCATTTCTAAAAGAAACATGTTTCAATATTCTTATTGAGTTCTCTAAAATTTTCACTCAATTAAATAATTAAAAAATCACTTATTTTTATAATATTAAATATATTTTAACTGTAAAAAAGACTCATTTTTACAATATTATATATAGCTTAACTATAAATAAAACATATATTAAATTAATAATTAAAATTTTAAAATATAATTACTTCTTATTAAAAAAAATTTAATTATATCAATCTTAAACTTCATCTACAAAAACCTAAATTAATAATTAAGAATTAAAAAACTAAAATATGATTATTTTTATTAATTTTAATCTTCATTTAGAAATTTTTAATGTAGATAATAGTTTTTTTTCTTTATAGAGTTTATTTAATAAACGCTTTATTTTTACAATGATACTTATATCACAACACTTGATAAAATCTCATTAAATTTTACAATAGTACCTTGTTGACTTTTTTTCCACCTATATTTCTATTATATTAGTAAAACAATTAAAGTCCATCACTCTTCATTCAACTCGTTTCTCAATGTAGATAAGAAATTCAACTTCTCTGTAAATTTTAATGCATAAAAAATTCTTAATGTATATAAGGAATTCATTTATTTTATTTTATTAATCTTAATCCTCCTCTAGGACGTAGACAAATTCCACCTCTCTTCCAACATGAAAATTTATAGATAACACATTCTCAATGTAAATAGTAAATTTAATTATTTGCAGCTTATATATCCACTTATAAAACTTCATTGATTTTTTCAATACCACTTATATCCTAACTTAAAAAAATTATTTTCTAAATTTTTCGCTTAGATTTTGTTTTTTTCAATTTATTAGAGTTATAGTAAAACATACACTTATATCGTCTCTTAACCTTGATTTATAGTAAAACACTGTTTTAGCATTCATTTTTTAAAGTCATGCCTTAAATCTGTCATTTTTTAAAGTCGTGTCTTAAATCTGTTATTCCTTTTTCTGTGTCATTTCTTGTTCAGGTAATCTATTCTAATTATAATACTTGGGTGTAACTACTCGGTACATTTCAGTCAAAAATTTGTTTAAAGGTGATAAGGTATTCAATTGTTTTTTAATAAAATTAATGAAGGAAATGAGTCCCTAATAAAAAGCAGATGGTTTAATAAAAAAGGATTGTTTAATTGAAAAAAAATTGTTTATCAGTAATTTAGAAATCAATTTGGAAAAAAAACATGGATAATAAATAACATCATCAAAAACTAAATTTATTATATTAAAAAGTATATATTAATATGTATGCCACTATATAATATGGGTTATGGTGGAATGATACATCACATTATAGTAAATATAAGGTAAAATAAATGTAAATATAGTAAATGGTTGGTTTGATTATATATATACGTACGTACGTATATATACATATATATGAACCGATTTTATGATGAATAAGAAATAAATATTGTACTTCTAAAAATTATTCATTCACTAAGAAATGGTAGCAAACCACTTATTTATGAGACAAATACTTGACATAATAATAATTTGACCCAACTAGGAATAAATTCATAGAAGCCTTCAAGGATTAATATTGTTTTAAAGATTGTTTTGATGATCACTATATTCAATGGAAACAAAATTCAGCAAAGACATGACTAACGAATCCAATCCTATATTGATGCCTTTCGTGGCATGTAAACAAAGTTAGGGTTATTTAAATCATAGTAACATATAGTTATCAAGTCTTGCAATGACATACGATTATTCATGTAATCCAAATTGAAGTTTTTTAAGTTCAAGACAATGGAATATTTTTATCACTAAGTGATATCTATGAGGAAGAGTTTGAGATGAATGGAAAGTAGGAAACATTGTCTATTTGAAAGTAGGAAACATTGTCTATTTGAAATAAACTATCTTCTTTAGATAGGAAGCCACAACAATCTAAGATAAGTAAATGGTGTAACAAATAAAAAATAAAATCCCACTCAATTTTAAAGTGCCATGATTAGAAGAGTTTACTTATGCTTTAAAAATAAAGGATTATAAAGTCAAGCCCTTTCGATGGAATTGATTTAGATCTAAAAGTTGTGGTAAACACCTCATAAGCTATACCATTAGTGAAAATTAAATAAAGTATATCACCTAATCCATTCATAGATGTTGGTACAAGTGAAATGACTATATTTTTTATCCGTGGTAGTAGCATGAAGAACCTCATCTTTGAAGCAACCATAAAGTGATTAAATTTTTTAGTCATGCCTCATTTGAATCCTTATAAACTAGGATGGTTTGGAGTTTTTATGATACAAAAAATGTATACCCATCATTCATTAATGTCACCTCTCATATGATATCTATCTTTTAAAATAAGAGTTAGTTTTTAAAGTAGTGCCAATTGGTGTTTGTCATGTACACCATGGGTATCCATACATACATATTCTCTAGTAGGTGTACAATGCAAATTCTTTTAGTTTAGTTATATCAGTGGGAAGTAGCAAATATCATATCCCTAAATTGATTCAATACTCTTATCATATCATTATAACTCTTGAGAATATTATGTCATATAACTTATTTAACATTCTGAACATCACCTCATATAAATTAAGACCTCAAAAAGAAAAGATAGATAAAATTTTAGAAACCATGTATACACATAATTATTTTATGACAAGTGTAAATAGTTGTTAAAGTTTATTATCTTCCATAATGATAAAAATATTTTGTGAGGTATCATATAAAATCCAAGTTTCTAAACTTTATTCTTAGATTTAACATAATTGATATTAAAAAAGTTGTTCCAATGATGCCTTCAATCCCATTCTAAAATATTTCTATTATTTTGGTTATTTTAAAATGATTTGTGGTACCTTTGAACAACCTCTAAAGGTTTGCAGTACCTCTAAGGTCTTATATTTTATCTCCAACAATTACCACACACAATCTTCTACATCAGTGCAGTATAATTTATGTAGATGAGACATGGCATCACCCAAATGTGTGCCAAACCTTTTTTGGTATACACTAGGATTCCTTGGGGTCCTACACATCTCCATGACACACTGTAAAGGTAAATGTGCACCACAAGGTATCCCATGTGCCAACAAATTTATACCTCAATTTTGATAGGCATGAAACACTTAATTCAGGGGTTTTTAGTGGTAAATCTTCATTAATCCATGAATATTCCATTTTTCAAAGTTAGCATTTGGCAATTTTTGTGGAGTGGCTGACAGGGAAGGATCGCTTAAATTTTTGGGGTCAAAGTTAATTTCAAGGAGAGGTTCACCTAAATTTTAATATAAATTTCCTCATATAAATATAGTTTATCAATACCTCAAAAGCCAATCCTGATGAATTTGACATATAAAGTCAGGTGGACATTGACAGTCTACATAGTAAATCAATAATGTTCACTATGTAAATTATGTCAATAAAAGGAAAAAATCTTAACTCTATCGATCGACAATGATAGCTTGTGAGTGGATGCTAACAGTCTGCAAGCATACACCCAAAGACTCCATGTGGGTGCCTATGGGATGCCCACTAGTGGATGTCTACAGCTTGCCAGCAGAAACCTACATGATGCTAGTAGATGTTTGAGGCCTCTTAAGATGTAGGTAGATGTCTTCAACCTGTAAGGGTCCATCGACATATTGTGGGCATCCACCGATAGGTATCTCATAAATGACCTCAGGGCCCAAGTTGCTAGTAGAAACTCATGGGCTACTAGAGGATACCCACTGCCTTTTAGTGGATGCTTATGAGCTATATTAGATGCCCATGGGTTGTTAGAAAATGCTAGATGCCTATTATGGTGGATGTCTGTAATATACCATCAAATGTTTACAGTCTGTTAGTAGATGCTTGTGGCCTCTCGATGTCTGCCAATGGATAGCGATGTCTAGGTATACCCATAGGCTATAGATTAGTAGCGTCTATGTATGGGGGATAAGTATCCCATATGCATGGCCAAGTAAACTCTCTCAAGGGAGAGGCACTATAAACACTTCCATTAACATTTTATATTCACATGTGTGCATTATGAGTAGTAACACACAAAACTGGCATTATTCCAAAAATCCTAGACATGTACCCATATCATACCAATGTTTATTGATATGATGTGGATATTTGTCTAAAATTTACAAAAAACCCCAAAACATGGTGTGTGAGGATAAATGCCAACTTATAATATGGATGAGCATCAACACCATGATGTGGCACTCGATGTCTGTCAACATGTAGCTGGTGTTTGTTTGTATTATATAGATGCCCATCTACATGTTATCAGAATTAACCTATATCATCTAGAATTTACTTGAGTAATACTGATGTTTGACCACACCATATTTCATGCCAATGTTTGACTGTGTTGTACATATATCCATCTGCATACTACTAGTGTTCATCCACATTATTCACTTTGTGACATCATATGATTCACCTATGCATCGATATGCCTTTTGAATTGATTCATCACCATTGTGAATCTAATTCACCTTAGGACCTCCATAGATTTTTTATACGGCCCACTAAAATGAACCTTGACTTAATTTTCAAAGGTGTAGCCATTATAGGGTTGAGGGGAAATTATCCATAAAAAAATATTTAAGCATTAATTTTGATTCTAATTAGCTCAATTGTTTGAAAGGTGTTGAATCACATGGGCTCTCATCTACTTTGAATTCTATAACATTTATTTCTAGCTTCATAGATTTGTAATAAATGCATAAATAATTGTAAGTTTAGATGTTAATTAGAGTAGAAGATAGACATTTAGACATCCTCATTAAGAGTATGACACATAAAACAAGCATGTGTGTGTGTGTGTTTTGGTTATATTATCTCCACCTAATTCTCTACATTACATTCATACGGCTTTCACACAAGCATACAAAATTCTTAGACTCTCGATTAGGCTATTGTCCATTGGATTCCTCCTAGACCTTGGATCAATGGATTGTGTCTATGAATTGTTTGTTGGGGAATAAAGAGATAAATATTATGCAAGTATGGGAATTACATATCACTCTAAGGAAACATAGAGTGAGGTAGAATACCATACACTTAAAAATTAATGGAGGTGGTTGTTGGTTACATTTTTAAAATAATTAACATTATTTCACATCTCCAATTGATAGTTGAGAACTTGTGTGAAAGGGGAGTTTTAATGGAAATTATCTTAATACCATGCCATTAATAGCCGATCGAAGAAAATTCAAAGAAATTTTAAAGGGTCAAAACTTATGCACATAAAGGAGGAAAGTACTAGGTGAGAGTGGCACAAACTCACTCATCATGCAATAATTGACAAGCTAATTAAAGAGATGAAAATAAGGATTTGATAAATTTAGTCTCAAGGAAAATATTCTAGAGTATGAAATGTCTTATTTCACTGAAACACTATAATTTTTTATAAAATAGATTCAATCACCATAATGGAAATAATCTTTGAGCATGAATGCTAGAGAAACTCGTTATAGTGGAATCGCTCTAATATAAGTGAAACAATATACAAATGTATGATAAAAAGATAAAATTATATTACTCCATAACATAATTCATGCTTACAACATGTCATGATCCATGTCATAATACCTATGCATTTTACATCATACAAAGAGAGATGAGGGGTATAAATGTCTTATGGAAGAGAACAATACGATTTCCCTATTAGCCACATAATAGTCACATGTGACTAGAATATATAAAAGTTTTATTTATTAGTGGTGGTGACATTAAATAATGGTAGCATTAAATGCTCACTTATCCTATTGTAGACCTAGAAAAGTGTGACAAACACACTTAAAATATATAAACTAACCTAATTTAATTTAACATTTGTGCATATATAATTTCTCACCAACACCTCATCTTAGGTGAAACTTAGGGAGGCATATACACAAAAATAAGGCTAAGAACCCTCTAAAATTGGTCTCCATAGCTAATAGTGATGACATACCCATGTACAATAAAATTTAGTAGAAAAAATGAGACACATTACAAGTGCCTCTCAAAAAGTCGTAAAACAATATAAGTGATTAGAGGTGATGATATATGATATAAGGTACATGTCAATAATTAACACGACACACGAGTAGTACACCAAAATGTTGAAAGAAGATGGGTTAATCCATCATTTAAATTTTATTATGTCACCAATAACAGTTTGTATGACAGGACAAAATTTGAAATGAGGATGAATGGGAAAGGGAAGGGGGGTAGGGTTGCAAACTAGGGCATAAAAAAGGTGAAGGATAATGGTGAGGATAAAGGGGATGATACCAAAGATGAAGGAAAAACTCAGATCTTGATCTAGGTGGGGGTTTCTGGTGCCTTGTCTTTGTGAAAGTTAGGCTCCTATTTATTATGAAGGAATCATTTGGTTTACATTTTACGATGGTAGAAGAAGGGAGACCTGGTCATTGGTCATGGGTTGTTATGACATGGGGAATAATCCCCCTGATTTGCATGGCCCAGGATGGGTAGATCTACAAATGCTTTGAAGCAAACATAATGTTTACCAGCTTATCATGTTTCCTATCAATGCTAAGTCTAGTGCAAAATATATTTGTGGTGAAGGAAATTACCCTTCTACTATGTGATCAAAATATTTCCATATAGAAATAAACCATGAAGTTTGGCATGGTCATTCAACTATCCTAGGTTCACTATAACCTCTAAAATGGGTAACGAGGTTCTCAATTTTCCTTTCACTCAGATTTCATCTCTAAGGAGATCCAACTATTTCAACGAGATTACAATCTATCTAGAGAATGAGTTTCCCTTTAAGATATTTTTTACGGGGTTCCTATTCCCTGTCTGGATCATTTTTTATCCTCTTTTGAGAGAAAACTAAGGTGATTTATTTGCTGGAAGAAGGAGGCTGCCTTCCTTTGACTTGCAATGTAGACTATTTAGTGTTAACCTTTCTTAGATGAATATGCATTTTGGTTGGTGTTCTGTACATACACAAAGGTCTCCCTATTTATGGACTACATTTTTTTGCTTTGGATATTCTTATGTAGCTCACTTTTCAAATGACATATCCCTTCTTTTCACCGTATTTAACCACAAGGACCATGAGATGTTTTCACAATAAGATTCATCATCATGAAAGCTATTATCATTAACAAAATATGCAAAATTAGCATTATGAACATCAATAGAGGATTACATTTTCTCTACATAAGCATTAAAATATTTTTATAAAGTAAGAATTGTAATATTTTGACTTGCAATTTGTGTCTTAAGAGAAATAATCTTATCATGTTTCAAATTAAGTTTATACGAAGCATTTTTAAATTATAAAAGAATTGTAGGTTTTAAATCCTTTTTTAAATGTGTTTAAAATATTAATGCATTATAACTTTCTTTACAATTTCTAAAAAACATCCAACGTTAAAAAATTTGGAGTCACAACTGTCATTATGCTAAAATATCAACCTATTAACGCTCGATACAAATGTTAAATAAGTACCCACAGGTGGCTGTAAAGCCATGTCACAAATCCCTAAGGGAGACATTAGACACCTATCTAATAATCTCCCCCTCAACGTTACTCGAGGGGATTCAATGTCGTGACCAAGGTTTTGATACCATAATAAAAATATTTCCAATGGTCAACTTAAACATTAAAATAAATGAGCAAATGAATGCAAAAGAATAAAATCACCTTGAAGAGATCAAGCCACAATGTTGAGACAAAGATTTTAAAGTGGAAAACCAAATGCTTCAGAGAAAAACTCACATGATCTTATTATAAGGTTTGCAACCAAAATCTCCACAAGTACAAAATTGAATCAAGAGTACAAGAGTAGAAGAAAGAGGGCTAGATATTCTAGTGAGGAAAATAGGAGAGGAAGGGCTCTTTTATAGAGATAGAGGAACAAAATGGGAGTTTCATAGAACCCTATTATGAACTTACAAACCCTCCAAATGTGTACCACTTATGTTCTAATCCCTTATAAAGAGAAGGGAGGTGTGTGCCATGTGGGGAAGGGAGATTTATATGCATGTAACTCTAAATCCAACAAGTGAATTTGGGAGATGAGTGATACCTCATAAAAGTAGGAATAAAATGCATTTACAAATATAATAAATTCATAAATAACTAAGACTTAAAATAAAACTATAAATCTATAAGAAGGACCCAAATTTGTGGTAATCAAACTTGCATGAAAAATTACAAAAAACAATAATTGCTAGAAACGATAGGGTTAATTAACTTTAAATATATTTTTTTTAATTTTATTTTATTTTGCATGTATCAACTCCAATTTTTATTTGGTATTTATTTAAATATTCTCATGTAGAATAATTAATTAATATTTTGGTGTTTATAAATTAATTTTTTGTTATTACTTTTTATTTATTAGTTTATTGTTTTCTATCTATCTATCTATCTATCTATCTATCTATCTATCTATCTATCTATCTATCTATCTATCTATCTATCTATCTATCTATCTATTTATCTATTTATCTATCCTATCTATCCTATGATCTATGATATGATCTATCCTATCTATGTAACCATATATCCATCCATTTATTTATCTTTCCATCCATCTATCTATCCATTTATCCATCTAATCTATCCATCTATTGATCCATCCATCCATCCATCCATCTATATATTGATCTATCTAGCCATCCATCTATCTATCAATCCATCTATCTATCGATCTATCTTTTGATATATCAATCAATCAATCAATCTATCTATCTATATATATGCCTATCTATCTATCTATCTATCTGTCTGTCTGTCTATCTATCAATCTATCTATCTATCTATATATATGCCTATCTATCTATCTATCTATCTGTCTGTCTGTCTGTCTATCTATCTATCTATCTATCTATCTATCTATCTATCTATCTATCTATCTATCTATCTATCTATCTATCTATCTATCTATCGATCTATGTATCTATGTATCATCTATATATATATATATATATATATATATGTCTATCTATCTATCGATCAATCAATCAATCTATCTATCTATATATCCATCCATCTATCCATCATCCATCTATCAATCAATCGATCCATCCATCCATTTATCTATCCATCCATCTATCCATCTATGTATCTATTTATCCATCCATCTATCCATCCATCTGTCTATTCATCCATCCATCCATCTATATATCCATCCATCCATCAATCTATCCATCTATCCATTAATCTATCTATCTATCCATTTATCTATCCATCCATCTATCTATCCATCTATCTATCCATCCCTCTATCTATCCATCCATCCATCTATCTATCCATCTATCTATCCATCCCTCTATCTATCCATCCATCTATATATGTATCCATCTATCTATATATCTATATGTCTATTTGTCTATCTATCTATTTATCTATTTGTATGTCTGTCTATCTATCTATATGTCTATCTATCTATCTATCTATCTATCTATCTATCTATCTATATGTCTATCTATTTGTATATCTATCTATCTATCTATCTATCTGTCTGTCTGTCTGTCTGTCTGTCTGTCTGTCTACCTACCTACCTACCTACCTACCTATCTATCTATCTATCTATCTATCTATCTATCTATCTATCTATCTATCTATCTATCTATCTATCTATCTATCTATCTATTTGTCTATTTGTTTGTCTATCTGTCTATCTATCTAATTTCTCATAATTTTAAATATCAAAATATGAAATAACATCATGTATAAACCCTATTTTAATAAAATAAATTTATTAAATCATAGAAAACATAATTAAACAAAAACTAATTAATTGGTTTATTTTAAAAATAAATAAATAAATTTGTGAAGGTATAACTACAAACATCTAATATGATAAAAAACTAATTGAAATGAAATCATTTCATCAAAATGCAAATGAAAATGGGTAGCAATGCCAACCAATAAATAGGGATTAATTTTCATATGATATTTGTGAAAGTAAGTTAGGAGGTGTTGATGAGGGGCAATGACAGAGTATTTCATGTGATATTATACACCAAAGTGCCTATAGCATACACATGCTCTGACTTCATGGTAGTGGTGGCATCATTTATTGATTGCTTTCTATTTGATTATGAAAAGACTCAATGTTTAAAGTGTGGATTTGATATGTGGTTCAAATCAATAATGTACTGATGTTGATATGGGAGAAATACATTGAGATTATAGAGTTTATTTTGTTTCTTCTGTTACAACTTTGAAATGAGTACCAATGCTTTGTAAAGTGCATGACACATGGATGTATAAGGGGCATTGCTTGTGATACAATGTGAATGTCATGGTAAAGGAGTCACCAGTTAAGAGAATAGGTGGTCGACTAATAATTGTCCCCAGGTGGCATGGAGAGTTGGTAGGTTTATTTCTCATGCAATAGGGAGTACGCACATCATACACTTAAAAATAATTACCAAATAAAATCATGAAAAATTAAATATAGATTTCATCTTACATAAGTTGCACATTCAAAGTAATTGTACATCTATGCTCATATCTTTTGTATGGACATCTTTTTTGTTTAGAATCTAAGGTAACATTTCAACACTTTTAAATCGACAAAGCTAATATCTTTCAATACATTTTATCATACCCAATGACACTTAAATTGTTAAAAAACATTATTTTCAAGAAAATAACACTCTACTCACTTATTCAAATAAACAAAGGTTATTTTATCATTATCTCATAAGAACTTGATATTCCATACTCTTGTTTTAAATATTTTTATTTTTTTCTTAATTCCATTATAAAATTTTAAAATTTGAATTTTTAAAATAAAAAAATTAAATATTACTTTTAATTAATAGGTTAAACATTATATATTTTTAACTATAAATATTTTAATAATATCTACAACAACATTTATCGGAAAAAAAAAAAAAAAAAAAAAAAAAAAAAAACTAACTGATTTTATCAATATTATAAATTTTGATTAAAAAATTCTCAAATAGTTATACACCACTTTGATATGTTATTTACATGGCACGTTCATTTGACATTTACCCCTTTCAAAATAATCACATCCCCCAGTAGTTGTTTTTTTTCTTAATAATATAAATAAAATAATCACATCCCCCTCCGCATGTACATTTGATGGGCAATTGCTACTTAAATTTATTGTCTTGTATTTGAAGTGTAGTTATGGCCATGATGGGAGGAGAACAATCAGTCGACCAATTCAGAAGTTATCCGATGGACCCGCTTACCTGGGCCTCAACACCAAGACTTCATGTATTAATGGCAATTAACTGTAAACAATTTAAGAGTATAAAATCGAATCGGAAATTATGATTGGCTTGTTAAGTGTGTGTCGGATCGAGAGCAGAGCAATCTGGACTGTTGGTAAAAGCAAAGTTAAGAGTTTGTATAAAAAGAACATACTCGTAAGAGCAAACGGAAGTGATATCTGTTGCTGAAGATTTATTCGCACATTTGAGATTAGAAAAGGATCTGAGAATGGATGGATCAAAGGCAAAGGATAGAAGGAAAGGGGGTGGTTCCAGGAAGAAGTCTGTAACCAAATCTGTTAAAGTCAGCCTTTAGTTTCCCATCAGTCGCATCGGTAGATATCTGAAGAAGCGCAGATATGCCAAGTGGGTGGGCATTGGGGTAGCGGTTTACATTATAGTCGTGATGGAGTTTTTGGCTACGGAGGTGTTAAGAGCTTGCGGTGCGGGATGACAAGAAGTCGTGGATCATCCTTCGCCATGTCTAACTGACAGTCAGGAACGTCGATGAACTCAAAAATTTTCTCTCCAAAGTGACTATTGCCAGCGGCGGGATTTTGCCCAACAATCATCAGGTTCTTCTGCCTAAACATATCGCTGAGAAGGCTGATAAGGAAACCACCTCTAAATCCTTGGAATCCCCAGCCAAAAAATGAAGTTTCTTTTGCATCTCTCTCTCATGGTGTTCTGGGAAACCCTACAGTTGGTTTCCTATTGAAAATGTTTTTCCATACAATTGTCAGGGTCTTGCTCCACCAATAGAGCACATATGATTACTTCTTGTATGAGCAACTAAACACGGAATTTAACCAGAATCAATAAGTAACTAGAAATATGAAACAACACATGAATATGAGAGACAATACACAACTGTATTAATAATCACTCAGAAGAATATACAATAAAGAAGATGCCACTTCTTCTTCCACCTCAAAGGTTCGCCACACCTCAAGACCTTCTTCCCTTTCTCTCTCGGTCTCAACAATCAACTCCAATACAGAATTGATGTTCACCTCTCCAACCAGTCAGTAACACGCTGCCAGTACACCAAGTACACAACCGTACTCCAAGTAGATCCCCTGCTCTCTGCTGCTACCTGCAAATCACTAGACCTTACTCACCATTGTAGATCTCCAATAGAAGCCATGCACACATGCTGACCAAGATCATACACTTACGAAAAACCCTTCTGATTCTCCAAACCAGCACCCAAACTTGGTATTGTGGAACTAGGAGGAACACCCCATTGCTCTCTTCTCTCTGAAGGAGCTTATTAGCTCTCTTACTCTCTAGCACAAGTTTACAATACATGCCAATAAGTCTATTATATAGATCTCATACTTACAATAATTAGACTATCTTAATTACAATAATTAGACACGCAACTCAAGACTATAATTAGCCTTTACATGCAAACACTCCGTTCACTTAACTAACTGTTCGTGCAATGAGTAGTTCTGGAACACACAGGCGACCGACGCCGGTCCCTGCTTGCCTGGTTCTACCGACGTCGGTCATGCTGTCGACGCCGGTTCTTCTGGATCTTCAGCAACCATCTTTTTCTTCATCTGCATCAAGTTGAAGCTTTTAGCTCCACATCCTAACAATCTCCCACTTGGAGATAAATAGCTGCAACTGTATCCCTCTTCAAGCTTAATCCTGAAGACCAACCACCACACATCCTATGATGCTCTACCTGTCATCCAAATCTCTTGCCGCATCTGCATCTACAAACACCTGTAGAAAAGAACTTGACCCTGCATAGCATGTCGACCTGCTGCTGATCCCTCTAAGAATCTACTGGACTGCCCTCCAGTACTTCTTTCCTCGAATTGGATCCAAACTTTCTGACAACTCCCACTGCTTGGGAAAACTCAAGTCTACACTAGACCTCATGTGATTTCGAACACTTGTTCTAAGCTCAGCTTGAACTGTCCAGCCCTTAGGTGTGCTTTCTGATTCTGCGTCCTGCATAATGAACCCCGCCAACACCGTCTTCACATCAGCTCCCACTTGAGATCAACCTGTGATCTTCCAAGTATCTTATGCCAAAGAATTTTCCTGCTCCAAATTCTTCCTGACATATCTCTGAACTAACCTTACCCTTAGCTCAGCAAATCCCTGTATGTACAAACTTGCTAGCAAATCACCCACATACAGTAACAAGATAATGTTGCGACCATCATCCACCTGGTAAGACAAAAAACTACAATAGTTACACTAACATTGACTGAAGCCATGCTTAGTCATCCACCTGTCAAAACCTGTACCACTGTCCTGCAGCTTCTTCAAGACCATATACCTTGGCCTTCCGTCTCACGTATCCATCCACTCTCTTCTTTAACTTGGGAATCCATTCCGTCTCTCAGTGCTTACTTCCAGCTGACAACTCTACCAACAAACACCTGTTTGATTCTTCTCTAAGGACTCACTCTCCTCATCTATGCCAAGCTCCCACTGTATTTGGATTCTCCCTGCATTGCCTCTTCGCATCTTCCTGGTTCTTGACCATCAATAAGCAATATAAAGAAGGTGAACAACAAATATGAGGTTCACTTACCCTTTCTGACCTCCATATGGGCGTTTGAGACTTGTTGACAGCTTGTTGTCTGCCCACCATCCGTTCCAGTGACCGATCTCGGCCATCTCCCAGTCTGCTCCCGACCGATGTCGATTCCCTGCACTGACCCTGACTGCCGACGTCGATTTTCCTGGTCGACGCCGGTATCCCTCCTGCCGACGTCGGTTCCTTCATGACCGACGTCGATCTTCCTGTTGCCGACGTTGATTACTGTGTGAACAATGCTGGTACTTGTGTTCACCTGTGAGTGATAACTTTTTACCCGCGAGCTCTCCATGGATCAAAACCCTATTCAAATCAACACAGCCCTGCTCAGAATAATTCAGTCCACTCTGCTGATCTCTATCCGTCATCTCCTCCATGAACACCAAGGCTTTCCAGTTCTTTAGCTTGTCAAATATGTCTGTCTTCCGCTTAAGAACATGCATTCCCCTCCTATATATGTGACCAAGCCTACAAAGCCACATCTCTGTAACAAAAGGTGAATCAGTAATATAAGTAGATAGATAAAGGATATCTACTTTCTTACCACCATCTAATTCAAGTGTATCCGCTGTGAGAGTTACAGTGCATCTCTCATCACCCAAATTTCTTGAAGAAATTAGACTCATCTCCAAGACTGGTACCTGCATGACTTCCTTCAACCACTGTGTGTCATCCGTCTGCAATTTCAGCTTCACTTCCCCTTCGTCAATAATCTGACAAGGCTCTCCAACCCCTGAATATATCTCTCCAAAGTCTCCAAGGACATACCTATGAAAAGATGCTCTATTACGGGCTGCATGGAAAGAGGCAAAAGAATCTGTAAACCAAGACTCTACTTTATCCAGAACATCCTGTGCAACAACCCCTGCAACATATGCTTCTACGCACTGATCTTCTGTCGACCAACAATCTCCTTTTACCTGCTCTTTCTTTCCATCAATCAGACCATTCGTGCTATTCAGTTTCTCCATTCGTAGCTTACTTTCTTCTGCCATTGCTATACTCCCACTCAATCTGAAACCCCTACGAGTGACCTGTAATAAAAAATACTACCAGATCTGAACCACCTGTTAGTCAACCCAACCAAAAGCTCTGATACCACTTGTTGGTATCAGCTCTTGAACCTACAACCAGGGCTCTGATACCACTTGTCAGGATCTTGCTCCACCAATAGAGCACATATGATTACTTCTTGTATTAGCAACTAAACACGAAATTTAACTAGAATCAATAAGTAACTAGAAATATGAAACAACACAAGAATATGAGAGACAATACACAACTGTATTAATAATCACTCAGAAGAATATACAATAAAGAAGATGCCACTTCTTCTTCCACCTCAAAGGTTTGCCACACCTCAAGACCTTCTTCCCTCTCTCTCTCGGTCCCAACAATCAACTCCAATACAGAATTGATGTTCACCTCTCCAATCAGTTAGTAACACGCTACCAGTACACCAAGTACAAAACTGTATTCCAAGTAGATCCCCTGCTCTCTGCTGCTACCTGCAAATCACTAGACCTTACTCACCATTGTAGATCTCCAATAGAAGCCATGCACACCTACTGACCAAGATCATACACTTACGAAGAACCCTTATGATTCTCCAAACCAGCACCCAAACTTGGTACTGTGGAACTAGGAGGAACACCCCATTGCTCTCTTCTCTCTGAAGGAGCTTATTAGTCTCTTACTATCTAGCACAAGTTTACAATACATGCCAATGAGTCTATTATATAGATCTCATACTTACAATAATTAGACTATCTTAATTATAATAATTAGATACGCAACTCAAGACTATAATTAGCCTTTACATGTAAACACTCCGTTCACTTAACTAACTGTTCGTGCAACGAGTAATTTTGGAACACACAAGTGACCGACACCGGTCCCTACTTGCCTGGTTTTGCCGACGTCAGCCGACTACCTACCGACGTCAGTTGCCTTCTGCATTGATCATGACCGACGTCGATCATGCTGCCGATGCCGGTTCTTCTGGATCTTTAGCAATCATCTTTTTCTTCATCTGCATCAAGTTGAAGCTTTTAGCTCCACATCCTAACAACAATTATACAATTTTTTTTGGGGTATGCAATCGTACACAATGTTTGTGTAGCATAAACATTTAGGGTTTTGGACATATATTTGCAGAGATGTAGATTTTTAATGTGCAATGCCAATTTACGCTGCTCTATTCACAAAGTTTTAACATGGGAAGAATGGTTTCAAATTATGTTACTGTAATGATATTTTCAGGCAATGGTTTCCAAAAGAAGTCTAGTAAATATTGAGCAAAAATTTGTAATTTCACAGATCTTTTTTCTCTTTGAATTGCCAATTTAGAAGATTTAAAAAATATATTATTAATTACTATTATATTTTATGTACAAATATTAGCATATTAAAAATTTGATGTTTATATTTGTTGAGAGTTGATTTTTTAAGGAAAATTATGTTCGATTTTAATATGATATATTTCAATTCATTAAAAAAAATTTGATGATGAAATAGATATGGTAATTTGAAACGTATCGTATCAAAATTATTCATAAAATTTTCACATGAAAATCAATTTTTTTTTTTTTTGTTATAATGAAATAAGAATGCTGATTTAAAACTTATCTAATCAAAATCAAGTACACAATTTTCATCAAAAATCAACTTTTATAAATTATGAAAACATAAAAAACTTTCATTCATAAATATGATGTTAATGTAGGAGTAGACAAAGTTAAAATTATGGAACTCACAAATTTTGATACATATATTTTATTGGTAGAGTCTACACATTGCTTATTTAGAGTTGACCTCCACAAGTTAAAAATAATCTCTAGTATCTTGATGTTTTAAAATATATTTTTATGTGTGTATTTCTAGTTAGTTAGAGTGTAGTGTAAGTTCTCTTCAAATATCATAAATTGAAAAATGTTTTTCAAAATATTTGTACCTCAAAAATAAAGAATAGTAAAAAAGTTTCACAAAATTGAGAAGTAATAAAATGCTGAATATTTATCTCATTATTTTTATTTTTTAATTGACAAATGTAAGTTTATAACTAGTAAAATCTATTTTTTAATAAAATGTAACAATATATATTACACAAATCTATTTTTTTAATAAAATACAACAATATGTATTACACAATTTTAAACTCATGAAACTATTAATTAAAAAAAACTGAAATTTTCAGCAATATCCTCAAGAGGTAATAAATTTATAACATTTTTTTTCCGGTATACTTTTTGTCACCTCTAGTATGGAGATATATCATTTTATACCAGATTTTAACAAAATTGTTTAATAATTTTTCAATAGTTATGTTGGGCTCATTAAATCCTATTATACCCTCAAATCAAAGGAAAAAGCAGTCACACAAAAAAGATATTTTTGAGCTGTACTACCTATTACATGGGTGAATTGAAAACCCCAAATGAAGTGACAAGAAGTTGGAAATGGTTTGTACATATGTTTATTTTTAATATAAATAAAATAAAATCTTCTAAATTATTATAATTATAAATATAATTATTGATATTTATTGATTAATTTAGATGAAATAAAGTATGTCACATTCATCATAACATTATAGATAGATTTTAATTTGGTGGTGACTCAATGGTAAAGAAGATGGGCTTTACCCAGTACGTCTCATGCTTGAGTCTCCTTTGCCATTGATAGTTGATTTTTCAAGTGGCACTACTCTCTACAACTCTTCAAAAGCTCTCCCTATAAAAAAATAGTAGAAAAAAATACTTACAAATATCAAAAAAATTATGAATAGAATTTAACTACTTAAAACTAAGCAGAAATACTTGTATAAATAGAAAATAAATGGACAAGTAGACATACCTCTTCAAAAATGTGGGCGTCCTTATATCGTGAATCCTTCAAACAAGTCCCTTCATGATTATTTAGCTTATGCTAGTTTAGCCTTGTCATTTATATCTCATGCCATATAACATGCATATTGTGACCTATTCAACATATTGGTGGGATTCAGATACATGTCCTTTTGGTTTCCTACAAAAGAGATCAGTTTCACCGTAGTGTATGTGGTGTATTTTATGATTTCCCATATTTTGTGTTCAGGTTGTAATTGAGACTAGAGTAAAAATTTGTGATGCTCATTAGTATCTAAGAGGCCATGCAATAGGTGATAGTTATGGAACAATATTATATTTATTTATTTATTGTTATATGAGATTGTTGTATCAAGGGTTCTATCACTACATAAATTATTTTGTGGTTTGATGTTTACTCTTGAAGCTATTGACATAGGAGGTGTTTCTATTTCATATAAAATGATTGAAATGTAAGATGATGATCATATTAATTTCACATAGGAGTATATGGGATGATGGTGATAACATAGGTGGCCACAACAACCCCAATAGTAGTTTTAAGAATAATGATTGTAGGTGGTAAGTATATTTATGGTATGTTTGTGGATATTTATTTTATAATAATAATAATAGATATGCTAATGTTATGTTTTATATGCATATAGCATATATTGATTATTGGCCATTGGTGATAGACATGACTCTTCATTTCCTCATGCAAGATGTACCAAATAGTACTATTTATGAGAGTTTCATGGAGTGATGTGAACCAGTGGGGCCACATGCTCCATTGTTTGATAGAGTGGCCATTGTTACCATAACATATGTTTAGGAACGTAAGAGATTGGAGGAGCTCCAGGTGGAGTGATATGCCTTAGTGATCGAGTGAGTTAAATGACAAGATGACTTATCTTAATAGTGGATGCCTTCATTTGTAGTTGATTCAGAGTTGAGTTGGAAAATATTTCAGAAGTATGTTCCATTACAATGTGAGTAGATGATACCTAGAAAGAGGCTAGCAACATATGAGGCTCCAAGGAGATCTCTTTCTAGGTCACATGGTACAATGAGTGCCTAAACCTCTAGAGCACCTCTGGGAGATTATAGTGATATATAAGTTGGTTATGTTTTAGCCATTAATGGCTAAGGGCAAATTGTAGAGTGATGTTTGTTATGCTAGATTTTTTTTATGTATGAACATTCACTTATCAGTTATATGATTTGGACATGTTATTAGTCCTATAGGAATATCTTTAGGTTTCAATTGGATTTAAATACTTATTAGTCCTATTACTCTGTGCCAATAAAAATTTATTAATTCTTATGTTGTTAATATGTAAATATTTAACCTAATTAAGTTACACAATGTTTAGCTAACAACATTAAATAATATTATTTATTAAATTTTGATTGGCTACAAGAATTTGATATTATGGCTAGCTTCAGGTCGGCTAAAGTAGAAGCAGGATAATTTATTAATGCTCTGTCAGATGTCAAAATTGGAATTCTCATTTTATTTGTCAGAATCAACAGTCAAGCTGCAGCCCTCATCATTGCATGTAAGAAATCAAAATATTTTAAAATCTTACCATGATGGTTTTATTTTAACATTGTCAATGGCACCTCCCTTCACCACCAATTAGTTCATGATCTAGTTTCGAGCTCTCCTTGTTACAATCTTTGGAGCATCAAATGTGAATTTTAGGGGGACTTGGGACTTGGCATTTTACAATTCCCAGCATTACACATAAGAGTTTACTAGTTTCAAAACAATGTTGACTGCCTAGATTGATCACAATGCAAATAGTACATTAAACCCCTATCATGCTTGAAACAGATGGATATAGCTTAAAATTTTATAGGTAATAAGACCCTAAAAATATATGGCTTCACTCACAAGAATCTCAACAGCCACAAGCTAAAGCAGATGTACAATGAACAAGCCCTTGAAAGTCAAAATGAGCTCAGCCTTTCACATCTGCCCTTCCAAGCTATGAAACAAGCGATATTATCTTCACTTTCCAAACAAGTAAAATTTCTAAGCAACAACTAAGCATCGTAGCGATGACATTTGAAGCTTGTGGTAGGTGTCCTAAGGTGAATAGAAAACAGAGTCTCTTTTTGCTTTAGAGCTCTCAGATCACTCATTACATCTCTGCTTCTTCCCATGGCTCCATCTCAGGTTTTACAAGTAAATCCACATACAAGGTTAGTTAAATATTTGTAGAGAAACCCTTTATAAAATCTGTCTTTTTCTTCTTCTTTTTTCTTCCTCCTTTAATTGAAATAAAATCAACTACAAGATCAAAAACCTCAATTTTTTTGCCAATTGAAATAGTTTCAATGTATATTTCATCCACAATTCATTAGGTAAGGATCAACATAGTTCAAAAATAAAAATTTAAAAAAATAATAATAACAGATTCTTTAAAAATTCTTCCAGATTACCTATATAAAAATTACTAACTTCAATACTCTTCCTTCACTAAATGCTCTGCATTAGTTATCTATGCCATAATAAAATACATACAAAATGTGGAATCGTATAAAAAGCCCTCATCACTGTTTGACAAAATGCCTCAAAAAAATTTTCATTCCTTGGGACTGCCTTCGGCCAAAGTATATAATAAATGTTAATCATAACCATATTTTTCAAATAAACTCAAAGTTTTCATATCTCAACATCATCATTCATCTCTTTGTCAAACGCATCATTTAAGTTATTGACAATGGTGGGCAGAATATCTTGGTTTGGAGCGATGGCAGAAAGAGCTCTAACTTCACTTGTTATAGTAAGATACACCAACAACACCTTCTTGAAAGGTAGAATTGAAATTTTCTTTTCGTCCTATGACTGATCAAAGTGTACTTGTGGGTACCAAATCACAACAGCTTGAACGAAAAAACTAGGACTAAAAGCATTGAGTTGAAAAGATAAGAGTTCTTGGGCACCACTTGAACTATTGGTTGATATAATCCCTATAAGGAAAAGATGCAAATGATTCTGCAGTTTGAGTAGAGCAAACAAAGGGGAATTCTAACAACTGGAAATGAAAATAATGAAGAAGATTTGTAAGTAAAGACACATATTCCATCACAAAAATAGTTGCACTTATAATGATTCAATAATTTACATAAAGCACCACCACAAACCCATTTTCAAATGCTGGTTTTAGGAACCAAAATTCAGACCAACATTAATATGCTTATAAAGCTTTCTCTCAAGCACACCAATAGTGGAATTTCCCTTACTAGATTTACTTAGGTGGACCCAAACGAACTGAATCATTGCAAGAACAATTTTTTGAATTGATACATCTTGATTCTTGGCCATTAGTTAAAACAATCAATTCTTTTGGAAAGAACAAATGACTAGTAAGCTGCCACCATCATCATCATTTTCATATGTATATTACTACTAAATCCTTCATTTATTTCTATTTTTCCTTAACTATGTTTATCCACATAGATACATGATTTCTCAAACTCAATCCATACAAAAAGGCTTTTACATATTCTATGAAAAGCTACCTCTTCTCCGCAGCTCAAAATTGGCATTTCAGCAAATGCATTCTTCTCTTGCAGTGTGTATTTTTTGAGCAAGAGAGATCTCAAGTTTGAGATGTGCAGCGCCAAGGCACCATGCTTGCCAATACTAAATTTTTGAATGTTTCTAGGAGATCTCCTTCTGTAATACTTGTTCACATGGCGATGAGATAGATGTACTAAGTTCGAATTCTCAACAAATAAACTCCCTGCATAATATCCACATACAATAGATTGTTGATTGAAGTTCCAAGGCATCACGCTTAGCAATACTGATTTTTTGAATATTTCTGAGAGATCTCCTTCTGTAATACTAGTTCACATGGCGATAAGACAGATATACTAAATTTGAATCCTCAACAAATAAACTACCTACACAATATCCACATACAATAAGCTATTACTGCCCCGCAAAAACTTGACACTTTATGCCCCTTGTTTTATTTCCTTAGTGTATTTTTCTGATCTTTGAGATTGTTTTGAGCTTAAAATTGCCAACTATGTGGATATCAGAATGCAACATATGGATTTATTATTTTAGTATTTACAGTTGCATTATCTAAGTTATCATGTGTATGTAATGTACTATGTTTAATTTGTAAAATTTGTGTTGATTTTGGAACCCATACTTGGGTGGGTGTTTCAATAGTTATAGTATTATAAATGTTTTACGTGGAGAAATTTGTCGTTAGAGCTGGATTTGGAGGAAGGTCGCATGAAGAGAGTGCTGGTCGGTGAGGAGCTACTGATGGAGCTGAAAATTAATTACTCTCTGTGGTGCCCTCATCTGGAGCTGGCATTAGGGGTGGAAGCGCACACCGATATCAGCGCCATCACATTCCTCCTACACAACATGGTGTCGGGCGTCCAGCTCTTCCACCACAACAAATGGATTACTGCCAAATGCATTCTCGGTGCTCTCATTCTTCAGCTCAGGGGCCCTACTATATATTCATTGAATATACCTTTACATATTTCACACACCCTAAACTATATTCTCTGTCACTTGTAGTATCTGAGCAATGGCAAGTACAGGAGCAGCCTGCACCGAGGCTTGGTCATCAGCGGAGTGGCTAAACCAGCAGCAGCCCTCTAATTCTGGTCAAAGTTTTATCCGTAACATCCGTCAAACGTCCGGCCATATGCATAACTACAGTCAATGAACTCCGCTCCCGTTCCCATTCCCATCATTGCCGGTTGTCACTGGTGTTGCGGCTACCACGAGTCTACATGGACCGAATTCCATCCACACTGATAAAATAGTTCAGCAGGTCACATCACGTCAGATAAATTTCCTATGATTCGTGCCATCATTTGCTCTAAAGTGTAACTGATGATATTGAATGGAATAAGAGTGTATTATAATATGGGCCAAATAATTTAAAGGTACTCTGATATTTGTTATATGTGTTGTTTTTATAATAAGCGCTTTACGTCCATAGTCCCTTGTAGCCGACATTATCTTCACCGACTTATGAATGAACGCAACGTCCGGAGATCAATTCAAGGAGTAAAAAGAGTAATAAGCGCTGTCCAATTAAATTTGTGACGTGTGTATTTTTTTATTTAATAAATTTTAATTTTTTATCATAAATATTGATTTAAAATATTGTTGTTTCATTTAACATGAAATGTTCACTTTTAATGACTAAGGATGAGGCAGCGAAGAATATTATCCATTAAGTATTTATGTGGCAAGTAAATTTGACACCATCACTCCATCTTAGCAATGCATTTGATATCTTTGTTAAGTTTATTATTGAAAACGAGTTAGATTTGAATATGCATATGTTTAATATCATATATGGGAGAAACGTGTCAAAATATAAGACACAACACAACTAATTGTCCAACACATGGTGTTCCAGATCTTTCTTCCTTTGATGAAAGACTACTCTAAATTGTTTAGGTAAAGACTACTTTAAATTTGTATATTTTGCAGAATGGAAGATCTACCACTCTGTGGTATTTATACAATGTGGCACATATTTGAACCCACACCAAAAAAAAATTCTTTTCCACGCTGATATTCTTCCATTCTTGAAGGTAATAACTTACACGTGCACCCTATGCTGCTCTCATTGATTGCATGACACATGGCGAATTAAATATTATCCAAAGCAAAGCGTTGAAACTATCAAGCCTGCAATTTATTTGAGTGAAGGTGAGTTACTTTCAAGTTTATGATGAGAGTGAATCTTATTTGGATAGGTGTAAGCTTTTGATGTCTGAGGGAATTCTCTATCTTTAAATGTATTGAAGTAATTGTTTAGGTAAAGTTGAGATACGTTCATAACAAGATTTAATTTTAGTTCCATAGACAACCATAATTTTATGAGTGAAGGTGCTAGTTATGCATTATTAAATACATGAAGGTAACTATATTATTTTTTGAATTAGGACATGGAGACAAATAAAAGTTTTAAAATAATTGTGGTTTTTGGTAAGATAATACTTAGGTAGATATAATAGCGTTCAAGGTATAGAGAGTTTATGTTGTTTGAGCTAACAAAAATAGCAAAGATGTAGTTGTTTTTGTGTCCTTATGTGAGGCATATATTTCTTTATAGATTGAGATGAAAATAACATAGACTTAGTTGTTTTTGGGAAGGCTATGTCTGAATTTATTCTATTCATACCTTTTTATGAACTCTGACAACTTGTAAGTGAAAATTTATGTATGCCAACAAGCTTTTGGGTTTTAAGATTGTACGATTTTGATAGCATTTAATCAATCTAAATTTATGTATTCCAATGAGGTTATGGGTTTTAAGATTATATGATTTAATTGCATTTATTCAATCTCAGTAGGATCCAGATATGGAAATCATCCTCATATTTTATTATATATTTCATTTCAATTTTCATGCTTCATTTATCTCAATCGTACAAATCATCACATAACTTATTATTTGAAATTAATTTGACAAGGAAGTGTAGAGTTAAGCATATAATTTTTTTTTGATGTATATCCAGCTATTAATCGCAGTTGGTCAACATGTTGTTTGATCTGGTTAATACCTAAGGGTCCTTGTCACTCCCTGACTAGCTAAAAAAACTTTAGGCAAATAAGATGTATCTACCCTGAGGATACACATAGCATTCATAGATTTGCAGAGAAAGTATAAAAAAAATGCCTAAATTAATCTAAGCTAGCACTATACCAGTATAACACTTCATTTAGCATAAAAAAACCAATTGTAAAACATTATCCATAAAAATACCTAAAAAAACAATTAAACCTACCTAAAAATCTAGTAACTAGAACTAATAATTACAATATATCTCTTATATACAATATATAGTAAATGAAATTGTAATCACCCTCAAGGAAACAAAAAAACAATTATTTTTATAAGAAAAAAATCACTATTTATTATTATTTTTTAAATTATAAAACATTTCCATTAAAATTTGTTTATGATCGAGGAATTGTTTATAAGCATAAGAATTGCATATGAATAGTTTTATTAATGGTCGAGTAATTATTCATAAGCATAAGAATTACAATATAGTTATCCTTGTTAGCAAATATTTTATATTTTATATTGAATTGTATATAATCGAATTGATTAAAGCTAATATGTGGGCATGCATTTAATAGGAGGTAGTTCTCTTAAGCAACCATGTCAGCGGTTAGTTTATGCATCTATATCCAAAAATGTGTATAGTTGAGTAATTGTTCATAATCATAAGAAGTGTAATATGATATGTCTTATCAGTAAATGTTTTATATTAAATTGTATAGAATTGAATTAATTAAATCTAGTTTGTGGACATGTACTTGATAGGAGCAACTCTCTTAAACAACCATGTGATATAAGTTGATAGTGTTAATAATATTTATTCGTAATCAAGAAATGAAGCATAGTAATTGTCTTAGTCAAGTCAAGTGGTTAAGTTGCCTAACATCAGTAGTATTCTTTGATAATATCGAATGTTTACTGAAAATTTAGAATTCAATAATATACTTCTCCATACCTTTGTTGTAACAATTTTTCAATGAAAGGTCATATTTTGATTGTTATATTAGTTTAAGGTAGGGAAAGTTGGTCTTAATTATTTGATATAATTGACATGTAAGGTGTAGAGTTGTTTTGTTTGATTGGAAACAAATGATTTACACAAATATCAACATTTGTATGTATATTTTGGTTTACATAAAGGAGATTCCAATATGCCAATGTATTTTAATAATAACCCTATATTACCGAGTATGAGCTTAAAACAATGAAATCCTTGTAAGCTTCTAAATATAAATATAAAACTAAGAAGATAATTACAGTTGAAAAAAAATATTTTAACATAATAAATTAACTGAAAAATCACAAAACAAACCAAATTCTCACCCATTCACGCAAATTAAATGCACCATAACTCTTTTATAATCTAGTTATAATGCACATTGTCAATCTATATTAAAACATTTTTAATATGATACAAACCCTTCATTAGCCACTAGAGTTTGGAATTCTTCCATACTATAACATTAAATATATACTAAGGTCATAATCTACTAAGCATAACTAGTAAGAGCGTTCCGAGTGGATTGCCATGCTAGCAGTTGTCCCAACGTTCAACTGATTACGTCATCTATCGACATTACGTCCCTTTCCGTTTGTGCTTCAACTTGTCCGACTGGGCGCACAATACGGTGTTCGCTGTTTGAGAGCGGGATCATTCAAATTATAAATTTTGAATATATAAAATGACAATCGTCTCAAAGATATATAAAATGACAAAAAGGTATCAACATACATTAAGATTCGTGCAACTAAAAGATACATGAAAATATATGGAACTGCCAAATGAACAAACTATCCTTTCATATTCATGCATAGGAGTTGCACTGAGGGTGAAGAGGGATAGCGAAAGCAGGAAAAGTTGAAGATGAGCCTCATGTTGTGAATAAATGCAGGGCAGATGACAAAAAAATTAGTAACATGGGGAGAGGATACGTACTCATCCTGTAATGAAATTAATCTCACAAATAACCTCCACAGGTTCACCAGATGGAATCCGATACCCATTGGCAGCCAGCTCAGCTGGTTGAAATCGACAACTGACTCCTCCATAGCACTAAATTTCATACCAATAAGACAGTGTCACGGATGACACTTTTATCATGAAGGAAATAAATGAATGAAACGGAATAATCTAACATGCTTTAAATAACCTACCATTAACTTTCAATGTCGTCAGGAAGGGTAGCGAACAGATTTATAGAAACATTTAATACTTTAAGCTTTACTAGTCGTCCAACTGAATCTGACAACGAAGTCATCTGATTTGAATCAATATCCAAGCTTATCAAGTTTACAATAATCGTTAACGTCTTGCATAATCCCAAAACAAAACATATCACTTCAATATTAGCCCAAAGATTCATTGTCAGCCAAAGACAACAATTTTTTTATAAATGACTGTACGAGAGTTTGTCAAACTTTGCGTAAAGAAATAGACAATTTAAATAATTTAACCTTTAGGTTATTATTAGAAAGATCAACCTTGATTTCTAATAAAATGTCGTTGATACCAAGCACATTAGAGGCCATTCCATAGGAATTAAATTGATGTGTTTCCGCTGCAATTTTCTTCACAGCGTCTTGTGTCGATGATTTCTTCTCCTAGCATTATTATGCTCTTTAGGTTTGTGGTACGGTTTTTTTACCAATGATGAGATCATCATAAATTTGGTATAATTTATAGAGTTTAATTATTAGGTTAAGATTAATTAACATTTTTTAAATTAGTTAATTTTAATTAGGTAATTAATTTTAATTACAGATTTATATGATTGGTTGAGAATGTGGACTTCAGTAATTTGTGACTACCAGTTAAAGATTAATCCAGACATTGTATTATAAAGAAGGTTTTCATTTTCTATGTCAAATTTCACTTGAAACTTAAAGGCTTCTTATGATTAAAAATGGTATAAAAATCACTCGCCAATGTCACCTCTCATATGATGTCTATATTCTCAAAGAAGAGTTAGATTGTGATGTACTGCTGATTGATGTACTTTGTTGGTTCTTAGTTGTACACCTCTTTTGCTCAGCCTTGCACACTTGAGAAAATGGCAAACAAAGATGGAAACCCCACTAATATGTCATTATAGCTGGGGAAGGGATTGGCATCAAGAATGGACCAAACACAAAAACTGACTAGGAGGCACTGACAGAGGGTATGGTTAGGTTCCTGCTTATTTTCGCTTTCCCTGAACCAAAGTGAAAGGACCTATGGGGTAGCTTGCTCACATGGAGAGATTCTAAAATTCAATCTCAATGGGGATTTTTGGTAGAAAATGCAAATTTGCGCAGGGCATAACCAAAGCTACACACTCCACCCGGAAAGGGTTGTCACAAGGGATGCACAAATGCACTAGGGCAGATACAAGCTAGTGAAGATAGATGTGTATACACTTGCAACCTTCATTTCAAATTTTTTTTTCAACAATAAGGGGATGAATAGAAGACTAAAATACTAGTCTTTAAAGCACAAAATTACAGATACATTTTAAATATGCAAGATTCATGCATCTACAAGGCAAATAACACTTAAAATACGCTATAATTGTATTATTTATAGGGTAGAATAGGGTAGGACAATTAAATAGTTGTAAAAAAGAGTGGTGTGCTGGTGGTTTTCAAACAACATGGATTCTCTCAACATTCATGACATTATTCTTTTGTAAAGATGTAGAAAAACTCAAATGCAAGCTAATGGGAACTACCAGGAGTGATTTGCATTTATTGGTGCCAATGAAATATAAATACCCAAATAATTCTTAAAACCCTAGAACATAAACTACACTTAGAATCTCTTTTTCCTATCAAATTCATGAACCCAGGGTGCCCTAAAGAGTTATTCAACAACATATTTTCAAATTAAAATGCAAAAAGGGTTTATAATCCAAATCTATGCTCAAAATGATAATTGGTATTAAGCATTGAACCAAATATTCAATCATCAATATTTGTAAAACACATTATTACATTTCATCAAAATCAAAGAGTAAGAATCACAAGTATTCTCATTAAATTTACAAATAAACCTTACATCATTTTTACAAAATGCTGCAATGGGGACAAGCATGGTGAGTTTGCTTTTTTGATAAGGGAGACATAAACATGCTCTCAAAGCTTGCTAATGGTTTTAAAATTACAACCACCTTATCAAGGGAGATAATACATACACATAATAGTTGATCCCAAAATCTTGAAGAGCCTAGACTTAGAGACAAAAAAAACAAATAAAAACTTTAGAATAGAGGACAATCCCTCTATTTATATACTTTTTACCCCCCTTTGGAATCCAATAATATGGGTTGTAATTTGTGATATTGAAAAATTGCAAACATCTCTCAAAGTTCCACCAAGATGCTCCCAACTAGAATATACTCTTTTGCCACGCTTGGAATCTTCATTATTATGTAAGGAAAATCATTGTTGTAACTACCTCTATATGAAATGATGAAGATTTGGAGCAAACCCTCTGATTTCTTGGCTGGAGATGCATTTTACATGAGCTAAAAGGAGAATATTCACCTTGGAGACTAAACAAAATCTTTGTCTTCTTGTGAAACTACATGGAGATGCCTTTGAAAACTCATTTGTATAGCTGGAACCTCCTTGGACATCTGCCCTTCCTCATATGAAAACCAAAGAATAATCCTTCCTTATAATTATGGAATTTGAACACATAAGACCCATTCTTGCTTGAGAAATCTTCTTTGGAATGGCCAACCTTGATCTTACAAAGCTGTAGTATTTCTGTCATGGAGGTGTTTGAACAAGTAAGTAATGGAAAATGCAAAACTTAGGTTACTTTTACCTTTTTGTTTTTGGTCTCCGAATTATTTTTCAACACTTTGCCTTTTTCATTTTTGATTTGTTCACATTTGCTTTTTAGGTTTGCCTCCAAAATTTTTAATGCACAAATGCATTGCTTTTCACTTTTTGGCCCTTTGGGAAAATTCTGGGCCCTTTTACAAATTTGTACTTTTCCTTTGTATTGGGGAATCTAGGTCCCATTTATAATTTTACAATTTTTTTTTGTATTGAGGAAATCTGGAACTCAGTAGCAGTTTTACAATTTGTAAATTGTAGAATTGTATTTTATAGTTGTAGTTCCCTTGAAACATTCCCTTAGGAAAATGGGAAATCCAACTACAATTTGCAATTTGCAAAACTGCAAAATTACAAATTGTAGTTGGTGTTCCCATTTATTTGAAAAGTTCAATATACACTTGGTGTTGCCTAATATGATGCTTAAGGGAAGAACAGTTCAATAATAAGGAAGGGTTAGTTGGGTCATTTTGGAGAGAACTCTCTCCCCTAATTAGCTTTTCTTGAGCCTCTCTAGCTACTTTCCTCATTCTATTAGCTTCAAACTACCCATAAGATCTAGCAATTGTTTTTGACATATGGATAGAACAGTTCCACTTGTCTATTCTAGAATAATAGCTACAAGTTCCTTTCTCCACGTTCCATGTAGAGTGGATGCCATCCATATAATTCCTATCTTACAAATGGAAGACATTAAACTTATAAAGACCCTTCCAACTTGACTTATTACTTAACCTTTCTTCTTTAAGGGAAACACAAATTTCAATAGGGGATTGATTAGAAATAGTTCCCAGAATCACCTTCAGTAGGTTAGCATTAGGACAAGGGGGATATCAAAAAATTATTTATAGAAATAGAATCTATCCAGTCTAGAATACATCCTTTTATTGGTAGTTTGATTATTACACCATGTGAAAGAAATACCTTAGCTCGATTTCCTACTTTTAATAAGGGGATCCACTACCTTATGTATTATCTTAAGTTTAGAGCCAAAAAGAGCTCATTAACCTTCCATGAGTGAGGGTCACCTCCATGTTTATCTTCTCTTTCCTCAATCATATTCAAATCACCCCCAAAAATCTAGGGGACATCTTTTAGGTTAGAGGCCAGCCGGTTCCATAACTCTACTCTTTAGTTATAGTCATTAAGGGCACAAATTTAGAAAATGCCAAACAATTTGTTGTTAATACAAATATTCACCCATAAAACATGGTCACAATTTAAGACTCCATGATAGACAATACAATCCTTTCATATATGATTAATTAAGATAGAGGTACCTCCTTTGCCTCTATGGTGAGAAGTGGAATAATGAAGTGAGTTTGGTCAGATAAAACTGAGAGTTGAGGAGAGGATAAAAATGGTAGCTTTAACTTCTCAGAGGAGAAGGAGGTCCAAATCATTGCTGGGTTTTTTGAATTAGCTAACAATATGCTTCCTATCAAGGGTTTCCAAATCTCCAACATTCCAACTTAAAATATTCATGAATAACTGTATATTTTTATCCAAAACAGGGGACTCACTCCCCACTTTACATTGATATAGCCAATTGAAACATGGTTTTCTTTATTTTTTATTTTTGCTAGAGCCATCTCTAATCACTTGAGTAGAATCCATAAATTTTTTTAAACATCAATATCCACTTGGGAATCATGTGGGCTAAGGGCATATACTTATGTTTTTAGCCTCTTTACCAATCCTTTAGCTTTCCATTTTTCTCCAAAACTAGGGTCAGAGTTAGTCACCGTATCTAACTCCACAACCTTAGATTCAAGAAGATAAGGGAGAAAAATAATTATTGGAGATGACAGGAGATGAGTAATATGCTCCATAATAGAATCAATAAGGTGAGTGGAGCTATTGTCAGGGGTTTGATCAATAATTAGAACATTTTCATCTAACTCTCTAGTTGGCTTCCATTTTGAGATAAGAATGACATCCACCATGAACTCATCTTAAACCTCAGAAGAGGGTTGATTAGAAATAGGAAAATCTGACATAATGAGTATATCATGGGATCATAGAATTAACCTTCAAACTGGTGTCATTATTCAGCCTGAACTGACCAACACCTTCAAGACTTTGATAATCATCACAATTTTATGGTACTTTAAAGCAATTCTTAACCTCATATAAACCATGGGATCCTCTATCTTCCAAGGGTCCACTATCAAATAAAGAGTTATCTTCTAAATGTAACTTCTCAAATCAAGGAGGGTTAGGATAAACTAGACCTTCTTTAAAGTCCAATTTAGGGCTCAATTTTGAGGCCTTAGCTTGATTTTTAACAAGACTAGAATATATGAATGCATAAGGGGTATCATTTGTGATACAATATGAATGTTATAATAGAAGAGTCATTAATTGAGATAAAAAGTGGTCGATTAGTGATCATTAAAAATTGAGAGGTAATTTTTTTAAAGAAAAATAGGGTGTATGTAAAGGTATATTCTAAATGCAAGATGAATTTGGTTATAATTTATCAAATAAAATACATGGAGTTTATGGAATTTATTTTATTGTTTTCGTTGTATTTGAAATCAGTATCAATATTTTTGTAAAGTGCATGTCATATGAATGCATAAAGGGCATCGTTTGTGATACAATATGAATGTTATAATAGAAGAGTCACTAATTGAGATAAAAAGTGGTCGATTGGTGATCATTCCTAGATAGAAGCAAGAGTTGGATTACTTATCATTCTATTCATTCGTTGTATACTTTTCCTTAGATTACAATACATGTCAAAGTAAACAAGTAAACTTGTGTTGTGCGATGAGCTCAATAGATATTTTATTGTTCTCAATACAAAAATATATGGTTCACCTTCCTTTTTGCTAATTAAGTATGATCTATGAAAATTAAGTCTTGTTTCATAATTTAAAATTATATCAGAATATATCATATAATATAATATTTACACATATTATATAAGATAATATTTATATATATTACATATTACTTATTTAATAAAGTTAATATTTAATATATAAAAAGGTATACTTAAATCAAATTAGTGCTTCAGTGTCAATGATATAAAGACATGACATTGAGGTTCCAAAGTTTATATTGTAGTTTATGCTCATCTAGGGGCGATGACAGAGTATTATGATATCGTACATCAGAGGGCCCATATCATACACATGCCCCAACTTCAAGACAGTGGTGGCATATTTTATTGATTATTTTCTATTTGATTACACAAATAATCTATGTCCAATCTGTGGATTGCATCAACAATGCAATGATGCTTATGTGAGGGCAATACATTGAGGTTATGGAGTTTATTTTGTTGATTTCTATGTGGTTGAAATGAGTACCACATATTTTGTAAAGTCCTTGAATGTCAATGACATGGAGATAAGTCATTGAGGTTCTAAAGTCTAGATTATAACTTGAGTTCGTTTATGCTGCCAATTTAGTGACACCTAAAGAAATTATATAGAAAGGTGATACATAACTTGCAAGTGGTGAAATATTTCAAAATGATCTGGGAGGTGATGATGAGGGATAATGACAGAGTATTTTGTATGATATTTTACAATAATGTGCCCATATTATACACATACCTTGACTTCAGGGCATTGGTAGCATTGTCTATTGATTATTTTCTATTTGATTACGAAAAGACTTAATGTTTGAAGTGTGGATCCGATGTGTAGTTTGAATCAACAATGTAATGGTGTTGATGTGGGGGAAATACATTGAAGTTATGGAGTTTATCCTATTGATTTCATTGCAATTGAAATGAGTACCAATGTTTTTTCAAAGTGCATGCCACATGGATGTATAAGGAGCATTGCTCGTGATACACTGTGAATGTCATGGTAGAGGAGTCACCGGTTTAGAGAATAGGTGATTGATTGATAATTGTCTTCAGGTGGTAGGGAGAGTTGGTAGGTTTATATATTATACAATAGGGGTTGCACACATCGTACACTTAAAAATAATTATGAAATAAAATCACAAAAATTAAATATACATTTCATACGACATAACTTGCACCTTCAAGGTAACTGATAGTTATAGATTTAAGGTAAAGGGAGATAACATTCTACACTCATAGTTTTTGTATGAATATATATATATATTTTTGAAATCTAAGGTAACCATTCAACACTTTGAAATTGACAAAGCTAATGTCTTTCAATGTATTTTGTCATTGCTAATGACATTTGAATTGTTAAAAATATTATTTTCAAGAAAATAACACACTCTCAAGTGATTCAAATAAGCAAAGGTTATTTTTTCATTATTTTATAGGGATTTGAGATTATATACCTTTATTTTAAATATTTTTAAAATTTTCTTAATTTCATTATAAAATTATAAAATTTAAATTTTTAAAATAAAAAAAGTAAATATTTATTTTGATTAAAAGGTTAAACATTATACCATTTTAAATGATAAATATTTTAATAATATCTACAACATTTATCAAAAGAAACCAAAATTTATTGATTAAAAAAATAATCGAATATAATAACTATACACCACCTTGATATGTTATTTACATAGTACACTCATTTCACATTGCCCCCTTTTCGAAGAGGTTTTTAAAAAAACACAAGGGCCGCGTAGCTGTTAGTCCCTGCTTTAATAGTTAAAATTAGTATTGTTTATGGTTCACATTGCCTATAAATTTAGTAAATAATTTATAGCAACAAAAAAGTTAAAAGCCTATAATGAATTATAGAGTATTTAATAGTCTAATTTTAACTAAAATGATATGTTTTTCATATTGGTGATTAGGTAACAAACTTAATATCTTTAATCACTCATTAGTTAAAAAGAAAAGTAAAATTAGAATTTTTTTTTTTAGCATTAATAGTTCTATATTAACAAGCATATATTTAAATTTATATATTTTAATATTGAAATAAATAATTTTAAATCTATTTTTACAAAAACATACCCTAGTTAATAAAAATATAATTTTACATGTAAAATTGGAATTTGTTAAAAACCCTTATAAAAACACAAGTTCATTATTAGACTATTAACTTTACTCATAGTAATTTTACACTATTTTATTATTGACTATATTTTAGTGTAAATATGAATATTTTTATTCCTTTCAAACATATTTATTTTCTTAGGTATTAGCTTGTAAAACTCCATAAGCACATAAAATGTTTTTTGAACCCATCCTATGTTTATTAAATGAAAAACCTTGTTTGTATATTAGGGATTCCACCTTCTTTCAAAATTCATTTCAGATTTATGCATTTTATTTTTAGATATAATTTGTGCTTATGTAGGCTTAGTTTAGGAACATTAAATATTGCTACTTTTTTTATTAAGGTTAAAGGGGTTTTCTTTAAAAACTAGTGACCCCAGACCCTAGAAGACAAAAATATGAATATGTCCTAGGAAGCCCAAGTATAACCATAAGTCAGACACAAATAACAAACCAAGACAAAAAATGGAAACTAGCCTAACAATAACCAAAGTACAACCAAACATGTGGGGTTTAAGGCCCAAACCCTCAAACCTATGAATGAAACTAAGTCCTAAAAAATGTACATAATATTTAAGAAATAAAACAAATGAGGCCAAACCTTTTAAGCCTTGCCTCCACCTTATACATGGTATTTGAAAGGTCCTCCAACTTGAAGCATGCTGCGTGGTTGGGCCTCTACTTTTATTTTTTTTATGATTTTGCTAAACTTTAATCTAGCCTATGTTATCCTTTAAACTATTTCAAAAATCCTCTCCATCCATGATGTTTCCTCAATCACAACAAGGTATAATACTTGGAACACTAGTTTCTTGAGAAGTATATAAAATTTTACCTAGTTGAATACATTCCTTTTTATCTATGCCCACCTCAATAGGTTGCTTCAACACAAGTTATGTATCATTAACTTCTCTTACAACTAAAATATATCTTTCATCATACTCCAGACTGCAAAATGTTAGAATATCTATAGAATAATCTCTCCACCAAATTGGTTTAGTTTTTATTTTTACAAAAGAAGGACAATCTGAAGATAGATGGCCAGTATTAAAAGACATACGATACTTAAATGGAAATAATTCATAATCCAGTGTTTTCCTCCATGTTTGATCTTCAATTATCAAGTCAATGGAGGCCTAGAGATCAAGTGTTGTATCTATGAAAAGTAAGATTATAGAAAATTTTATGTGAGCAAACAATTCAATAGCTGAATCAATCTGTAAGAATTTATCGATGGAATTACCAATGGCACTGAAATAAGGATTATCCTAGAAGTGAAGGGGAATATGTGGAACACAGATCTAAATAGGTCTAAAGGAAAAAGTGTCAGATAGGGGGTTAAAATTGGGATCTCACCATTTCATAAACATCTAGTGTTGATTTTAGTTCCATTGATTCTGAAGAATAAGTTCTTTATCCGAAGAAAGGAGAAAAATAATAGTAAAATAACCCTTTATAGAAGGATAAAGTTCCACTTTACCATTCAAAATAGGGTTCCACTGTAAGGAGATCCATTCATTTAGATCCTAAAGATTAGGCTAGAGTTTTTCAAACTATCATATGATTCCTATCCTAAGATAATAATCTTTATTTTCTAGTACCGAGTTGAGGGCATCATTTTCCAATTTAAGAGAGGAAATATCATCATCTAATTTCAAGGGAAAGAATTTAAGGGTTTTTAGTAGAGTTATGAGCACATCTAAAAATGTCCTAATCTCTTCCCTATAATCCACAACCTTAGTTATCTTAGGAGAAGGAAAAATCCTTGTTTCCACCTTAAGGGAAGATGAAAAACCTTCAACAATCTTAGATGGTGAGGGAAATGAGCTGCCATCACCACTAAGGACATCTCTTGGCTATGATACAATAATAATGTCAGGGGAAATCTCTTTCTCTACCTTCCCTAAATTTCCAATGACTAAAAACTTAGCATTAATATAAATAGTTTGAAAGGAAGTACATTTAAGGTTTCTGCCATTTTATTTGGGTAGTGTTGGTTAACAGATTTGTCCTATTTAAAACAAATGTTTTGTTCTGACTCTATAACCCTTTATTTGAGAATAAATGAGTTAAGTAACAAATGAGTGAACTATCAGGGATAATTCCTCTCTGAATTAAGGTACATCTCCCTTTAAAATTTGCAATGAATTAAAACTACTTTAATCATTCAGACACACTTTTAACCAGAAAGCATTTAAGGAAACCTAACATTCATACATCACCATGTTATGAATGTGGTATCTTTCCTCCATATAACATTATTTAATGATAGAGCACACATATTATATCCTCAACAATAATCAGACATATAAATATGTATATTACTGAACCAACAAAAGATAAAACACATATTATGAGTTATCCAATGAAAGAATAATTACCACTTGAAAGGAGAGTTCACATAGAAACCTGATTTCAAATACTTAAACACAAAGATTTAGGTATGCATCAATTATTTATTCTTTTCACTCACAAATGAAATTTTTTCAAATAATCATCACATATATTGTAGAACAAAGAAGTTCACCTTTAAAATTCTCTTATCTTCTTCTTTACTATCATCTCTCTCAATTTTTAACAACTAAAAACATATATATAGTTACCCTAATTAACTATTCTTTTAGACCCAGAGTTAAAACAAACTCTTACCCATACGGGATTTAGTTTCATACAAGCTCATTAAAAGATAAAGTTTTTTTTAAAACATAATTTCAACTAAATAACTGAGTAAAGAGATTGTGTAAGCAAGATTAAGACTGGGGAAGTGGATTGGAATCTCTAAATTTGCTTTGTTCTGCTGAGGTGACACGTTACACCTTCCATTCCTGATGTGTAGTAATAAATTATTGGATTTTTGAGAAGTTGGGGATGCCAATGTGTTTAACCCGTGCTTTCCAAACATCTTTCTCTCTTCTAATTTTTGCCACTTTTTTTGCATGTTCTGAGAGTGCATCAACACAGAGGTGAAGAAGTGATTCTAATTTTAAAATCCAAGAGAAATCCTTAATTAATAGGTTGTCATTTTATTTAACAAAACTGATCTTCTCTCTGAAGGATTGAACCATAGTATTGATATCCTTTTCTAGCTTCCCATCATCTTTTATATATTTCACATCAATACAATGTAAGTCATGCTGCAAGGATTGAGTGAACTCAGTTATTTCTTTGATCATTTTTGTAAATTCAATTCATCCTTGTCTGGATACTAAGTTTCTCCATTCGATATTTCTCTTGCTTACATATAATATATTATCATTCAGACTCATCAAAATTTTTTTGATAAAAAATTTATTACCCCATATTTTTGAACATCACCAATTTGATTTATCACATTCATCCATTTTCCTTCCTCTTTTTCCTATGAAGCATTCTATGTTTTCAATTCTTCTTGGATGTTACTTTTAGCTTCTTGGATTTAGGAGTCTTTCCTAGACACTTGCTAACCATGTCCTCCATGGCAATGAAAATGGAGCTATTTTTATTTTATCATTGATTGAACTTTATAACCATTTGGGTGTAAGGACTAAAACTTCCTTATCAAGATTCAATTATTCAGAAGGTACATTTGATATCACCATCAGATCTACAAAATCTAAAGCAACCTCTATTTATTGATTTTCACTAATCTCCTCTGCCATTGGTGGATCAAACCCTTTATCACTTGCTGCCTCTCCTGAATCCTCTCAGAGTTTAAGTCCACAACTATTCTTTCAAAAATCTCCTCCTTCTCCTTCTCCTCCTCCTCTTCCTCCTCCTCCTCCTCCTCCTCCTCCTTCTTCTTCTTCTTCTGTTGAGTTATGGAGTTGAAAGCTTCACCAAATGAGAAAATGCAGAGGTTTCTAGTGTTACACAGTCACCGACATTGGTCAGGTATGACCGACATTGGTCAGGGGTCGATCGGAGGCTACTGATGTTGGTTAGGGATCAATCGATGTTGGTCATATGCAGACAGATAGGGACTGACATTGGTCACCTGTGCATTCCAGAATTCTATTTTTGAGGAAAAACAAATTGATTACATGAAAATATTAGCTATTAGTATTGAGTCTGCATTTCTATTTTTGGCAGGACAGATTTGAACCTTTGATTAAGAGGTGTATCTAGCGGTGGATAATGCATAGCTCATGAATCCTAGTATTATATAATAGGGTTAGATCTTCATAGTTTGTAAGTTGTAATTGAAAGAAAACTCTTGAGGGAAAGAGATCTGTACATCTGAGAGCTGTGAGAAGAAGAGATATTTCTTCATTATATTTCCTTCTGGAAGAGTTTAATACAAGTTTTTGGTTGTTTCTTGTATCTCATATTCTTTGTTGTTTCTGATTTCTAGTCACTTATTATTTATGGTTTAATTCCATGTTTAGTTGCTTATAAGAAAGTAATCAATTATGCTGTGAGATGCTAACAAGTGGTATCAGAGCAAGGTTAGTGTTTGTTGATTAGAAGATTCACTCTCAAGATTTTTTGATTGAGTGGGAGTAAAGCAATGGCAGAAGAAAGTAAACTAAGAATGGAGAAATTTAATGGCAAGAATTATCAATTATGGAGGATGTAGATAGAAGATTATTTGTATCAAAAAGATCTGTACTTACCATTGAATGAAGAAACTACCATAATTACTGATCAGCTACATGGCTTCATTAGACATTCTCTTATTAACATTCCCTACCAATTGATAAGTCATCCTACTAGTAAAAATATCATTAACCCTTCCATAGTTTTCATAATAATTTTGCATCTGCAAATGTGGGTAATAATCATAAATTATGCTATCTTCAACTAAGGATGCATGAGGTAAACCTCTCCAGTCTCTTGTAGATGCTAAGTAATAAAAGAGATATGAAGACATATAAAAATTCTTATTCTTGAAATAATTACTTAGACCTAGATGCAAACATTCAGCTATGATTTCTGCCTGATCCAAATACTATTCTTCTTGGAGGCTCACTTGAATGAAGAAGTACATCCAATCCTCACAATAAAATGCCTGAGAACTACCTTTCACCCTGTGTAATAATACCATGATGTCTTTAATTTCTAGGATCATATGTTCTCTAGTTAATGCTCTAGGTAGTCTTGAATCTCCTTTTTGAAATTTAGTAACCAATTTATGGCAATTACGCTTTTATAGATTACTTTCATTAATGAAAAATGACCATAAGAGGAAGTAATATCAAGGTCAGAGTATGGCTCCTTGGGCAGAATTTTCATCACAGCCATTAGGGTTTATTTATTGACATGAAATAATACATTGTCATCCATAGTTATGATACACCTGTTTTGATTGTCGTATTTATTCATGCATTCCAAAACTACTTCAGGACATTGTACCACCATGGGAAAAGACACAGCTTCGACTAAACCACTTTCCACTATTCTCTCTATCATAAGGGTTGACATAGGATTTTTAACCCTCTCCTTAAAATATTCTAAATCATATTGAACTAAATAAGTATCCCTAAATTTAGGAAGAGAACAAACAAGACCATCACCATGTTTGTAACCAAGACAAGTAGATTTCATGGCTACAAATTGGAGGATATAATGAAAAATGCTTTGAACTTCTTAAATAATACCAAAAACTCAAAAAGATTCTCCTTTCCAATAAAAAAATGGAATTAGCTTATAGGAAAAGTCAAACTCACCTTCAATGGATCAAAAATTACTATGAAACTGTGCAATAAAAATCTTATATCTTCAACATTGTTCTCTCCTTTGCATGAAATTTTGTGTTTACTGTTAAAAATGGCTTGTCCTTTCTCGATAAAGGCATGAAATTAGGTTGAATAATTGTTGGATCAATTAACTTATGCTGAACTTGCTTGATAGGATGCAAATTTTGATAGGTGCATTAATTATAAGTAGTTTTCACACACGACCTTAATGTGTAATGATTACTCATAACCTTTCAAAATTAGAACTTTCCATTTCATAAAATGTTCTAGATATATCTCCCTCTAAATTATTTACTTCTTTTAAAATCTCTCATAAATTTTGACTTAAAAGACTTCAGGAAAGGTAGGACTAAAGTCACGAAATGTTGAATCTTTGAATCGTTAAACCTTTGAACTCTTGAAATGAGGTTTAACGTGAAGGTTTAAAGATACAAATTGAGTTACATAAAGGGACCAGTAGTTCATAAATTTTGAGAAACATTGAACCATTTAACTCTTAAACTTTGAAAAGGGTTCAAGTTCAACGGTTCAATTCTTTAGTAATTTGGCATATATGAAGACAAGTAGATAAAATTTCAAAACAAAGAGCCGACTTAAGAAATAAACATATGATCAATAAGGTAAGATGGTGGGTCAAATTTTGCTTAGGGAAGGTTCATAAAAAAAATATGAATAAAGATGAATTAAAAGGTAACATTAGCTCTAACTGGGGATTGCATTTTATGACAAAATGCAGAGAGTTTACAAACTCTCATTATGCACCAACTGAAAGACTAGGATGGAAGAAAAAGAAACAAGACAAACCCAAAACTGAGAAAGGAAAATAATTTAAGGTCTTGTCCATTATACGATAGAGGTAGAATATTTCCATCTGGATATTCTAATTTGAAAGAATTAGGGCTGAATACCTGATGAATTTTGAAGGGGCCTTTCCAAAGTGAATCGAACTTGCCATGTGCTCCTTTAGGTTCTCTCCTTTTATCCCACATCAACACTTCGTCTCCTTCCATGAATTTTTTGGGCCTTGATTTTTGATAAAAAATCTTCTTAACCTTGGCTTGATGAGTGGTAATTTGATCAACTAGTTCATTCCCTTCCTCCTTGATCCTGGTTAAGTACATAACTCTCTTTTCTAGGGAATCTTGAAAATATTGATCTTCAATGACATTTTGTAATTTGGTTATAGATAATTCTAGGGGTAATGATAACTGAGCTCCTATTCCATAAACTAATTCAAAAGGTTCCATTCCTATTGCCCTTTTAAAGGTTACCTTGTTAACCTAGAGTGCTTCATACAACCTCTTATGCCAATCTTTAGGATTATCACTCACTAATTTCCTTGTGATGGCTATCAGATTTTTGTTACTGGACTCAGCTTGTCCATTCCCTTGAGGGTAATAATTTGATGAGTGAGAAAGAGAGATAGTATGCTCATATCAAAAATAAATAAGTTTAATTAAAGAAAATTTGGTAGCGTTATCTGCCACAAGCTTATGAGGAAAACCAAAATGTACTAGTATATTTTCTCTAAGAAAATTACATACTACTTCGGAAGTGGTTCTCTTCATAGGGACTGCTTCAACCCATTTTTAAAAATAGTCAGTTGCTATAAGAATGTGTGTGTGTCCAACACTTGAAGAAGGTGAGAGAGGCCCAATAAATTCTAATCCCCATTTTTTGAAAGGTTATTCAATAATGACAGGCCTTAGAGGCAATGCTATAAGTTATGGCCTTCCTAAAAACATTTTGCATTTTTCATAGTTAGCTATCCATTTGTATACATATTTAAACATACCTGGCCAATAAGAAAAATTTCTAAGGATTTTGAAAGCTGTGACCGAAGAAGAGAAGTGTCCACTGTAGGCTTCATTATGAAAAACTTCCAAAAGCTTGTGCTGTTATTCTTTATCTACACATCTCAAAAAGGTTCCATCTAGTCCCTTTTTGTATAAGACATCACCCCAAATGATATATATTGTTGCTTTTAACTTGAAATTCCTTTTCTCCTTCAGGGATAAGTGAATAGGATAGTCTCCATAAGTAAGATAATGTGCCACATTCAGAAACCATGGATCTTGTAAACTCACCAATAAGACAGTGGGAAGTTTTTCCTCTTCTTCTTCTTCTTCTTCTTTACTTTTAGCAATCAATTTTCATAGGCCTTGACCTATAACTAATTTAGTTGGCCTAATCTCCAAGTCATATTCTTGAATCTTAGCGACTCATGTTGCTCTTTTATTCATCCCAACATCTTGTTGAGTTAGGATGCTTTTTACAACTCAACTAGGGACAAATACAATTGAATGAGAGTGTAATATGTAATATCTAAACTATTTAATAACATTTATCATATTGAAAGCTTGCTTCTCAGTTAAATAATATTTAAGTTCATGTCTCTTAAGAGGAACACTCATAAAGGATATTGGGGCTTCTTCAATCAATTCATTTTTCTGTAGCAAGATACTAGATAGGGTATGTTCTGAAGCATAATAATAAATAATAAAATCTTTTTGAAAATTAGGGTTTACCAAAGTAGGTGTTTGTGCAATCACTTCTTTAATATCTTCAAATGATTTCTTAGCAGTGTCATTCCATTTTAATGCTTGTTTTTCACTCATCATCCCCATAATATGATTTGTAATCATAGCAAAATCAGGAATGAACCTTCTAAGGAAATTAATCTGGCCAAAAAAAGACTTAACTCCAATCATATTAGAAGGAAGACTTGGATATTGTATTTCTCTAACCCTTTCTGGATCAATCTTGATTCCATCCTTTGAAACTAGATGTCCCAACAACTTACCTTCTGTTACACAAAAAATTAACTTCTTAAGATTAAGAGATATCCCATGACTCTGACACCTTTGCAAAATGATCTCTAGATATTTCAGATGATCCTCTCTTTTTCTAGAGAAAATATTCAAATCATCAAGATAAATGACAATAATTTTATCTTTAAGCTCTCTAAGAAATGAATTCATCACCTATTGGAAAGTTGCACCAACATTAATCAAGCCAAAGGGCATATGGTTATAAGCAAAAGTTCCTTGGGGTGTAGTAAAAGTAGTTTTATGTTGATCAAATATAGCTACACTTATTTGATTATAACCTGAGAATCCATCTAACATGGACATCATCTCTGATCTAGCAACTATCTACAAAATGTGATCCATCTCAGGTAAAGGATAATTATCTTTCAAACTAGCTTGGTTCAGATTCCTAAAATCAACATAAATTCTTATTTCTCCATTTTTTTGTGTACTAGGATAATATTTTCCACCCAGGTGGAGTGATGAATTAGATAAATAATCCTGGATTTCAATATTTTGTTGATCTCTTCAAAGATAGTTTCAGTAACTTTTGGGTTATAGTTTCTCAACTTTTGCCTGGATGGAATTGCATTTGTTTTGAAAGGAATATGATGTTGAAATTTCCCACCCCTAAAATATTTTAGGTCATCATACCACCAAGAAAAGACATCCTTATACCTAATCAACATATTAATCAATTTATTTTTCTCTTTTGGTGAGAAACACGTACCAATGGAAATCCATTTAGGATTAGTCTTACTCCTAGTGTTTATCTTTTCATAGTCTCCCATTTTGTCAGGGTTCTGAGCAAGTTTGTCTTTGGTATGTTCATCTTGTCAAGTGAATAAATGTTCCAAAGAGACTAGTACTCTAGGTATTTTGTTTTCCTTTAACTGAATTACATCATCCTTTGAATTGATCCCTAGATCGGGACTAAATTATTTACATTGTGATTTAGAATATTCAAAATAAGTCCCCAAGAACATTTCAGCATTCTTCAAGAAGTTTATGATATGCCTATCATTCTCAAAAACTTGCCAATTCTTAGCGTTATTTGGGACATTAGGATGATAGATCAATTATATTTTATATGAATCCTTTTTGAAATTAGGGTGTGGGAGAAGAAGGGAAGCTGACACTGATAGAGAATCTGTCTATGTATTCTGATCTCTGGGAATTGCCTCAATAGAAAAGGCATCAAAATATTCTATCTCATCCCAAACCCTATTCTTGTAATGTCTCAATCTTTCATTTTAACTAAGAAAATGCCTCTCACCTGTTTAACAATCAATTTAGCATTTCCTTTTGCTCTGATCATCTTTATCCCCTTTTATTTGGCTTAATTTAACTCAAGCAATAGGGCCTCATACTCTGCAGTGTTATTAGTGTTTTTAAATTCTAACCTGAAAAAGTAAGGAAAATTTTTACCTTCAAGTGAGATCAAAACAACCCCTACTCTTGAACCAATGGTGGCACAACTACCATCAAATTCCATGGTCCATAGATCATTTGAATGAGTAGATTTTGGGGTGGACTCTTCCTTCATGTCTTCAGAAGAGAGAAAGTAATTTCCAAATTCATATTCTTGAAATTAGATCTGAGATTTAAGATCATCAAAAAGATACATAGTAAACTTGCATTTAAGTTTAGGTTCTAGCTTAACTTTTTAATTTTCCACTAGAATTTTACCTTCTAACCAATCAAATTTAATATCCCCACCTAAGTCTTTACAAAAGGTCCTGCTCAACAGCATCCCATAACTAGCAGGAATATCTACTACCAAGATAGTCAATTTCACTTTTTTATTGGGATAGGATGCAAGGGTGACCTGTGCATATTTGATTTGCCCAAGTAAAGAAATCTATTTTCCATCCATGGAGTAACACCTACCAAATAGTTTTGTAAGGTATAGGCCCAAGGATTTGGCTACATAAGAAGGCATGATATTATCAGAGGCACTTAAGTCTATAATACAATTACTGAGTTTATGGCCATTTATGAATAAAGAAACATAAAATAGGTTGGGTTTCATATCAACCACATAAGAAGTATCATTAGTTGAGTCAATGATAATTTTAGGAGTATGTCTGGGTGATTCAGGTGGAGAAGCAAATAATTGGGAAATCAAAGACTCAACACTTGCATTTAGTTGACTTTTGGGCTCAATTTGTGGAGGATCACATTTGACATATTTAACCAATTTATCAAGTTATTTGGGATTCAACTTAAGATACTCAACAAGGGATATTTGAATCTTTGTAGACTTGCAAAATTCTATAATATCAAAAGAAGTTTTACAATCATTCCTATGTAACAATTTAACTTCTTGTGCCTTCAAATTAATGTCAGGGGTTCTAGTAAGAGGCTCCTTACCTTTAACAGGTACTTCTTGAGTATTAGAAAATCTTGAATTCTTCTGAATTCTAGTAAGCACAACACATGAAGGATCTTCAAGAGTAACCAATATTTCACCTCCTCTTTCTGAATCTGATTCATATTCTAGGAAGTGTATTTCAGAGTCGTCAATTTTCTCAGATTTCCTTTCTTCTTCGGTAATCTCTTACAATACATCTTGAGTAGTGGCCATTTGAGCATATCTAAGCATCTCCAAATAAGAGTTTCAGTAATGATCAGTAGTCAAATGAAAGGCACACATATTTCCTCTTCTAGGGGGAACTTTAATAGCTATCTTGGGTTGTGCTAATGTAAGTGGTAATGTCCTACTAGTATTTATCTATTGGTTAAAATTTCTCTTGATAACATCTTGATATGGTTATTGAAATGAAGTACCATCCTTAGGAAATTGTATTTTTAAGGCAATAATATCATTAACTAATCTTTAAACTATAGGATGTATAGAAGATGAGGGATGAGCATTAGGTACTTGGACTTCTTTCTTCCATTTTCTAGTCATAATGAGATCATCTTCTAACTCAACTACCAAGGTTTGTGCGATTGCTAAGTCGACAACTACACCTCTTCAAAGATGAAAACTAATATCAGGAGGCATAAAATTAATAAAGAAACATTTATGATTCTCAGGATTTGGCCTTTTAGCATTTGGGATTTTGTGCACAATTCTATTGAATTTGGCTATAAATTCCCTTATAGGCTCATGTATTTATTTCTTGAGTTGAGTCAATTGAGTAAGAAGGGAATGTTCATCTTCCACACTTTTGAACATGTTTTCAAATGTAGGTTTCATATCATTCCAGTTTGTAATTGAAGAGTCAATTAGATGATAAAACCATTCTACTGTAGTTTCAATTAGAGTTTGCACAAAAAGCCTTATGGCTACATGTTGATGTTGCACACCTAATACACCACATATTGTGGAAAAATCACTCAAATGTTCATCTGGTGATTGTCTTCCATCTCCATTAAACTTGGGTAAATTTTCCCTTGAATTTTTAGGTAGAGGATTCAGGTTAGCTCCTAAATTTAGAGGCCCTATAGTTGCTCCCCAAGGTTAATCCATTGGAATAAAATTGATGGCAAAGGGAATGATAGTAATAGAAAGGGTTAAGGCTTGATAGATAGAGGATGTAGAAAGCTTAGGAGGGCTAAGAGGTTGAATTCTAGATATTCTAATAGGAGTAGGGATATAGGGAAAATTAAGGATTTTTAGTGTTTGAAAGGTAGGATCCTCAACTCCTTCTCTCCTCAAAGACCTTGTATATCTTCAGGACTCTAGTTTATGATATTAGTTTCTAATCTACTCTTGAACTCTTTGGACTTCAAGGGCTTGATTTCTTACTACATTTTATACTTGCCTCCTTTGTTTGAGTAATAATAATCTCAAATTATCAGTCAATTCTTCTTCTTTTTCTAATACTCAGTTGGCCTTATATAATCCTTAATATTTCAGCAAGTGCACCATGCAAGAGTGTTTAACTGACCAATTATATCTTCCTACTCATCTTGAAAACCAAGATTAGGATGTAGAACAAGAATTATATTTTCATGGGGAAGCACGATCGTTGCTTTATATTAAGGTGACTAATATTTTAACAAGTGACTTCAAATCCCCAGTAGAGTCACCAAAAACTGTTGGTTAACAAATTTGTCCTATTCTAAAAAAAATGTTTTGTTTTGACTCTATAACCCTTTCTTTGAGAACAAATGAGTGAACTATCAGGGATAATTCCTCTTTGAATTAAGGTATAGCTCCATTTAAAATTTTCAATGAATTCAAACTACTTTAATAATTTGGACACACTTTTAACCAGAAAGCGTTTAAGGCAAACTAACATTCAAACATCACCATGTTATGAATATGGTATCTTTCCTCCATATAACACTATTTAATGATAGAACACACAGATTCTATCCTCAACAATAATCAGACATATAAATATGTATATTACTGAACCAACAAAAGATAAAACACATATGATGAGTTATGCAATGAAAGAATAATTACCACTTGAAGAGGAGAGTTCACATAGAAACTTGATTTCAAATACCTAAACACATAGATTTAGGTATGTAACAATTATTTCTTCTTTTCACTCACAGATGAAAATTCTTCAAACAATCAGCACATATATTGTAAAATAAAGAAGTTTAGCTTTAAAATTATCTTATCTTCTTCTTAACTATCCTCTCTCTTAGTTTTTAACAACTAAAAACATATATATAATTACCCTAATTAACTGTCCTTTTAAAACCAGAGTTAAAACAAACTCTGACCCATACGGGATTTAGTTTCATACAAGCTCATTAAAAGATAGTTTTTTTTAAAACATAATTTCAACTAAATAAAGAGATTGCGTAACCAAGATTAAGACTGAGGTAGTAGATTGGAATATCTAGATTTGCTTTGTTCTACTAAGGAGACATGTTATGCCTTTCATTCCTGATGTGCAGTAATAAATTCCTAGATTTTCAAGAAGTTATGGATGCCAATGTGTTTAACTTGTGCTTTCCAAACATCTTTCTCTCTTCAAATTTTTACCACTAATCTTCTCTCTGAAGGATTGAACCATAATATTGATATCTTTTTCCAGCTTGCCATCATCTTTTATATATTTCACATCAATAAATTTTAAGTCATACTATAAGGATTTAGTGAACTTAGTTACTTATTTGATCATTTTTGTAAATTCAATTCATCCTTGTCTAGATACTGAGTTTCTCCATTTGATATTTATTTTGCTTACATATAATATATTATCATTGAGACTCGTCAAATTTTTTTTGATAAAAACTTCATTACCCCATATTTCTGAACATCACCAATTTGATTTATCACATTCATCCATTTTCCTTCGTCTTTTTCCCATGAAGCATTCTATGTTTTTAAATATTCGATGGCAGCCATAATCTCATCATATTTATTCTTCAATTCCTTAATATGTTTTTTACCCTTCTAGATAATGCCATCCAACCACTCATCAAACACCTTAGTCACCATTGTATTTTTATGTATCTGATATAGCATTTTTTGGTTGACCAGAGATTTTGGGTCAAAAGACAGAGGTAATTGGGAAACATGTTATGGATTTGGATTATGAATGTCATTGATATACTCTACCATTTACCATAAGGTCTATTTCAACTCCCTCTTATCTTTTTCATCCTTCTAGGTACGACTAACTATTTTTGTTGTAGATGCTTCAAGATGGTGCACATCCGTGGTGCGTGATGCAGTCCCAAGATCTATTTTTTTATTGTGAAATATTGAATTATGGGATCTTGAACTTCTTTATCAGTTTTTGGTCAGGTTATTTTGCACTCCAATTCCCTATATTAGGGTCAATGTCCACCCTGGATGTTGTTTTCAACTTCTTGGATTTAGGAGTCTTTCCTAGACACTTGCTAACCATGTCCTCCAATGGCAATGAAAATGGAACTATTTTTCTTTTATCACTGATTGAAATTTTCAACCATTTAGGTGCAAGGACTAGAACTTCCTTATCAAAATTCAATTCTTTAAAAGGCACATTTGACATCACCGTCAGATCTACAAAATCTGAAGCAACCTCTATTTATTGATTTGTACTAATCTCCTCTACCATTGGCAGATCAAACCCTTTATCACTTGTTGCCTCTCTTGAATCCTCTTCAGAGTTTAAGTCCATAACTATTCTTTTAGAAATCTCTTTCTTATTATTATTATTCTTCTTCTTCTTACTTTTAGTCTTTAGTCTAGTAGTATGAGGAGGTAGAATAGTTGTAAGGGTTTTCTTAGACTTTTTGATAACATAACCCATTCCAATTTTTGGCTTAAGAGTACCTACATCACAAATAGTAATAAGTTGATTAGAATAGCTTATTAGAGATGGTGATTCATCAATTGGTGCACATCATTGGGAATCTTCAGTTTGAACCTCTTTTAGTCTACAACCCTTTAGCCATTTCTCAGTTCTCCTTATCACTGGGAGAGTTTTGACTTCAATATGATCCTCTTCATCTTTATTCCAATCAACTTTTGGAATAGGTATTTTTTTTACTTATTCAAAATGAGGATCAACCACCTATTCTTCATCATCAATTATTCTAGAGATATTCATACTCAGATTGAGTGTAACTATTTGCCCCAAGGAGAACTTGCACCAAATCTTTCTTCTAACTCTAATTTCATCTGGACAATCCTTCCAATAGTCTTTGATCTGGGGAATGTGTTAAAATCTCATTCCAAAATCCAAATTATCCATAGCAAAACCTTTGCTATCAAACTGGGGTCTGCATTATAGTACTGAAGATTGAAATTTTTCATGTCCACCTCTAAATTTAAGGCATCAAAAATTGACTAGCATGAATAGTGTTCCAGTTCGATGGGAAAATATATACAAAATTCTTTCTTTATTATAAATTTCTTATCTACATGGGATAGTTGCCTGCAAACTTCTATCAATATAAAGTGGTCAAAACCATATCTGGGCAGCTTCACTGGTTTGTCGTCAAAACCAACAACTCTGATATAAGTAAATTTGGAAAATTGAATGAAGAAACTACCATAAATACTGATCATCTACATGGCTTCATCAAACATTCTCTTATTAACATTACTTGCCAATTCATAAGTCATCATACTAGTAAAAACATCATTAACCCTTCCATAGTTTTCATAATAATTTTGCATCTACAAATGTGGGTAATAATCATAAATTCTGTTGTCTTCAACTAAGGATGCATGAGGAAACCATCTCCATTCTCTTGTAGATGCTAAGTATTAAAAGAGATATGAATACATATAAAAATTCTTATTCTTGAAATAATTACTCAGACCCAAATGTAAACATTCAGCTATGACTTCCGTTCAATCCAAATATTGTTCTCCTTGGAGGATCACCTGAATGAAGAAGTACATCCAATCTTCCAAATAAAATTCTTGGGAATTACCTTTCACCTTGTGTAATAATACCATGATGTCTTTAATTTTTGGTATCATATGTTCTCTGGTTAATACTCCAAGTAGTCTTGAACCTCCTTTTTGAAATTTTAGTAACCAATTTATGGTAATTACACTTCTGTAGATTATTTATTTAATGAAAAATGACCATAAGAGGAAGTAATATCGAGGTTAGAGTATATCTCTTTGGGTGAAATTTTCATCACAGCCATTAGGGTTTGTCTATTGACATGCAGTAATACATTGCCATCCATAGTTTTGATACACCTATTTTTAGGGTCGTATCTATTCATGCATTCTATAACTAATTTGGGACATTGTATCACCATGGGAAAAGTCACATCTTTGACTAAACCACTTTCCACTATTCTCTCCATCATAGGGGCTGACATAGGATTTTTAACCCTCTCCTTAAAATATTCTAAATCATATTAAACTAAAAGAACATCTCTAAATTCAGGAAGAGAACAAAAAAGACTAGGACTGTGTTCTTAACCAAGACAAGTAGATTTCATGGCAACATATTGGAGGATATAATTAAAAATTCTTTGAAATTATTAAATAATACCAAAAACTAAAAATTATTCTCCTTTCCAACAACAAAATGGAATCAGTTTATAGGAAAAGTCAAACTCACCTTCAATGGATCATAAATTACTGTGAAACTATGGAATAAAAATCTTATACCCCAACGTTTTTCTCCTTTGCATGAAATTATGTGTTTACTGTTAAAAATGGCTTTTCCTTTCTTGATAAAGGCATGAAATCAAGTCAAATAATTATTGGATCAATTAACTTGTGCTAAACTTGCTTAATAGGACACAAATTCTAACATGTGCATTAATCGTAAGTAGTTTTCACACACGACCTTAATGTGTCATGATTACTCATAACCTTTCAAAATTAGAAATTTACATTTCATAAAATGTTTTGCATATGTTTCCCTCTAAATGATTTACTTCTTTTAAAATCTCCTACAAATTTTGACTTAAAAGACTTTAGGAAAGGTAGGACTAAAGTCATGGAATGTTAAATCTTTGAACTCTTGAAAGGAGGTTCAATGTGAAGGTTCAAAGATACAAATTGAGTTACATAAAGGGATTGATAGTTCACAACTTTTGAGAAACATTGAACCACTGAACTCTTGAACTTTGAAAAGGGTTTATGTTTCAAGGTTCAATTCTTTAGTAATTTTGGATATATGAAGACAAGCGGATAAAATTTCAAAACAAAGAGCTGAATTAAGAAATAAACGTATGATCAATAAGGTAAGATGGTGGGTCAAATTTCACTTAGGGAAGGTTCATGAAAAAAAAGATGAATAAGGGTGAATTAAAAGGTAATAAGTATAAACAAGAGCATATTGGATTATATACCATCAAGTTCTACCGACCCAAAAACCATAGAATGGGAAAGGGTTGAAATTAACTAGGGTATATCACAATGGGATCACCATCTCAATCATTGATGTGATCATATATGGACTTAATCCTTGCCTTCCCTACTGCCATTGCCCCTACCTACTCTATCAATCCAATTGCCTTTGGAAAGTAACATAATGGGTTTGAAACCCTAACCATCATGATTTAAATCATCAATACAAGAAAATAAACTTTCAAATATTGATATTCCTTTAGCCCTCCTAGGTGCACTTTGCAAAATTTTCTTAAAGACTCAACTCCTTATGAATTTACTACTTTATAGCCATCCAAAGGACCCTCAACCATAAAAGCATCATCCTTTGGATAATTGGTTTAATACACCTGATGATCAATGTTTTTCATATGAGGATATTCTAGAGCATAAAAAATGTGTATAAACTGATACCTTTACTTTTAACTATGACAATGAAATAAAAAATGATGCAAATGCAAATCTAAACAACCAAGTTAGTGATAATAACATTTATTATTATGGATATGAATGTAATTGCATTCCTTTTGTCCATGTTGAACCTAATTACCCTATTCATCTTGTTTTTAGTTATGGGGAGTCTTAATAAACAAAAAGTATGAAAAATTTATTATTCCTAATGTTTAAAATCCAATTATTTCATCTCCTCCTTTGGTTATCTTAATAATTGAGTGTGAATCTCCCCTTCAAAGTGTTGACAAAGTCAAGGAGGTTGAATGTTCCTCAAATATTGATCATAATGAAAATGTTGATGAAATCAAGTGTGTGCTTTCACCTCCAGACAATGTTGGTTTTGAAAATATTATGTCTTATTTGCATGATTCAAGTATACCTAGTCTAAATTATTCTTCCCCTCTAGTTTGCAATACACAAAGTACCTGTCTTATCTCTCACCCTTTCTTGATGGAATGTAAAAATGATAGTGCCAATGAATATCCTAAGGAAACACTTACAAAACTTGTGTTATTTTAAGACACATAAAAATTTCAAAGTCCATTTGATGTATCTTGTTAAAGGTTATGTCATAAAAAAGTAAAGTAACTCAAATGTAAAATCGTATCCTCTCTTCTTTTGTTGAGTAAAAATGAAAGTCACAATTGCATACCCCCTTTCATGATATTGAAAATGAAGTGTCAAATGTCCCTTTTCATCCCTATTTTACATTTTTGGCTAAACAAGAGTAAATGTTTACAAGTGAAATTATTTCACCAAATCTTATTGAATGTAACCAAATTTGAAGTGAAGCAACATCTTGTATTGATAATGGTATTAGCCTTAATGATATCGAACATGATATTCTTACCTCCTTTACCATGGGTATTCCTTTACCAAATGTTGAAAATACATGTGATGATTCTCCTTTAGAGATTGATAAATATCATACCATCCCCATGTTTCATATGAATGATATTTTACAACCTTTAACAAAAATTTAACCTCTCCTCACTATATATTGTCTATCATGATCACCATGGGATATTTGCAACAAGTCAACACTCTTAAGTTACAAGATTATTTTCATGAGGCTCTTTTTTCTGAGAATACATTACCAAAACAACCTATTAATCTATATGTATTTGAATATCATTACACATAGAATTTTCATGCTTGATTTCTCCTTCTTCAATGGTCAAAGGGATCTTGCTAGTCATTTTCACTAATTTATACACTCCTTTGGATATTGGGCTCAAAATGGAAGTTTGTTATTAAAATATTTCCATCATAGTTTAATAAAGGGGGATCTTCATTAGTTTTATAGCCTGCCAAATGGGTTCTTATAAAATTTAAAGAAGGATGTGTTACTATCACATTGTCACTGATTTACCTTACCTAGGTTACCATTAGAACATTTACAAACATTGACCCAAACGAGAATGTGTATCTACAAGAATATGTTATTAAATTTAAGGATATTTTATATTCCTTAAAATATACACCTTAATATTTGGAAGTATAAGTTATATTTAGCAGGGTTCTTCTCTCTCTAGTTATAGAGATAGAATTTCACAATCCCTTTGCTTCATTTAAGACATTATATTGGAATGCACATAAATATGCATGTACTTTAATGAATACATAAACTTAGTTACCTATCTTTACATCAAAAACCAAAAATGATAAGAATCATGTTTTAAGGGCATCTAAACAAGTTACAAAAGATCATGAACCACTTCAAAAATCTTTTATAAAACCACTAGTACCTATAAAATAACCAATAGTTAGAGTATTTAAAAAAGTAAAGGAACATGTTTTTTGAGTACTCCCCACAATTAGACCAAAATAACACCACTAGATGTTAGCCTCTTAAGTTTGATTGGTACCAAGATAGACATCATGATATATTACAAACTTTTTTGGATAAACGATTGATCAAACTCCATCCTAATTCACATTACCCACATCATATATTTGATAATGTAAAATGACACCACTTTTGCACTTATCATTGTATTAATGGTCATCAAGATACTGATTATTTTTACCTTGCAAAAAATATTACACATCTAGTATATTAGGGAATTATTGCAAGTATATACAAAATAAGTACCTAAAGATTCATTTATTATGCCTATAATTATAGTAGAGTTGACTACATAATCAAAATTAATATTTACTTTACCATATGATCATTATAGTAAAGTATTCTTGTTTCCTATAGGGTTCCATTGCATACAATGAGTACTTTCTTATTTAAATCATAAAAGCAGTCCATTAAATTGAAATATTTGTTATAAATTTTACCATATCCATAACATACATCATGGAATTAAAATACAATGAACAAACCATCCAATCATTAACAAAGAAAAAAGTGAAAATATATTAGATACCAAATAAAATCCATGTGAACACTATCATATACGTATAAACTGATATAATATTTTAAAAATAAACATATCAATCATAAGTTAGGGGAATATCCCTCTGGGTATACTCCTCATCACTATCAACATCCATAAATATAGCACCTCTAGAAGTAGATGCAGAAGGATCAAACTGTGTTCCCCATGCACATGAAAGCACGTGTAATCTCTCCTTGAAAGCATCTAGCTAATGCACTCTCTCTTCATGATATCATATCAAGGAATCATAGTGATCAATAAGTGTATTCATGATATCAGTGGAAATTTTCTCTAGGATGTCTCATTTATCTATCTTTACATGTAAATCCTTCCATTCTATGGCTACTATATGGTATGCTTCCATAACTCATGTAATCAGATCAAACAATGTTACATGCATACAAAACATATCAACAACTCTATGAACAAATCCATCTCTAGATACATCCATCATCACACTATGATTAAGGTCTTAAATATCCTAATCTACCATGGTTGACCACTCATGGTTGTAGAGATGGAATCCAAAGTGATTAGATCAAGGATTAGTCAAGAAAACTCAATAAAATACATAAGAACATAACTAACTAAGCCAACTTCCTCAATGGGTTTTTTCAAAAGGAAATTAAGACCTATTGAAAGAAAGAATATACATGAAACCTTCACAAGAGATTCACACCTCCAAATGCAGCTGAAAATGTGATTTTCCCTTTGATTTGGTGCTCAAGTATTTACAAATGATGAGTGGAAAGGCTCCTCCATCATCTCAAGTGCACCAATGAAACTAGTCTCATGATATTTTATCAATGTTATGCCTATAGTTAATTTATCCTATTTAAAATTAAGTATAATAAAACTATACAAAGATGATTTCTGAAGAGAATTTATGCATAATAAGTTTAAACCAAAAGAGATTAAAATGGTGGTCTTAGCCATCCTATTTATAGATTTTTAGAAATGATCAGAATGAACCATGATCATCCATATTGATCTAAAAATGTGTGGCCATAAATTAATTTTGAAGGATTAAATCATAAATAATCTCATTAATATTTGGAAGGAAGGAGCACTACAGAGGCATGTGAGACCCTAAACTTGATATTTTTTCTATTTGTGGCTTATGGAGTCTACCCCACAGATGATGTCACCTGATGATGTAGATATAAGAAATTAATTTCCGATTAAGAAATATTCAATAACTTCCATGTATTTTCCACTTAATCCTTTAATTTGGATTAATTTTCCTAAGTTATATGAATTAAATTTTATGCATTTCTTTGGAAATTTGTTGTATACGATTAATTAAACTAGTCAGAATGTCATATTACTAGCTCATAATTTGACTAGAGTATAATTAGAAGAAGATGTCAGTTGAATATGGACCAATACCCCATTTAGGACATTGTTGACACAAAATAACACATGCACATGATGTGTGCTTATGAATTAGAATAATTCAATGGTTTAGAGAGTTAAATTACATTTTTACCATATCAACTCAAAATGATTTGATAAAAATTAATAATCACATAAAATGCATTACCCCAATCAAGGATACATTATCCTAAATTGATACTTGTATATGATAAGCTCAAACCATTTAGCTCATTTAAGTGATTTTGGCCCAAATTATGTATTTGAGTGAATTTCAAGGAAGATTGACAATTTTAACACAATGGTGTTAGGAATTGGATGCCTACATTTTGCCCCTTTTTAAGAAGGCATCATGAGAAATTCAGGTGAAGCAACACATTTTCATATAAAAGAGTTATCTATAATAAATTTAAAGGAAACGAACCATGATTCCCCCATAAGAGGACATACAGGGATGATAGAGAAGGATGTACTCTTGAAAAGAGAGAGAAATAGTGAAAGTAACCCATGAATGAGATTAAAAACTGTTGATTTAATTATTAAAAATGTTAATTGTCAATGATAAAAATATAATTAGAATATAATGGGCCCCAATATAGGGGGAAGTGTGAAGGATACAATCCAAAAATATAAGCAACACACTTTGAACACACCTAAAGGAATGTTCAAGATACACACTTAGGGAATGATTAATCTCGAGATAAGTTGCACACTTTGAAATTTATAAAATGAGGGAAAAAGTCCATATAGTTTATAATTATAATAAAAAGGAGAATTTTTCTCGAGAGAAAGGAAATAATAATGTGCCCCAGTAGAGTAGATTTGATTAGTTGATAAAATAATTTTTCCCTAGTAGGGCTGATTTTGATCATCGAGAATTAATTTTGCCCTTGTAGGGTTGATTTAATTTGGCAATTGGTCTAAATGTTGTGCTACAATAGGTAAAGTTGGCAAGAATAACTCAAGGATATAACCTATTAGATAGATTAAATATCAACGAGTGCAAACATATATGCGATGGTCTAATGATCAAAGTAGCCATAAACAACCAAGTATATGAGGATGCATAAAGTGATGAAAGAGATGGAAAGAAGAATGAAGGTGGCCAAGCTAACCCAAGATACATCACGTATCCAAGTATTGCATACATAGTCTAGATGTACCTCAGGCCAATGTAGTTCACCTAGAACAGGGAGAAAATGGAATGAGGAATGAAGAATAGAAGAAAAATGGACCACTATTCAATTATACTCATAATGTATGCCAAGAGATGCACATCTTTCATAGATTCTAGGGTGTAATCCATTGGTGTTTAGTTCATTGGTACATTATGATCTGATCTTTGGAACTGCATTGCCTTTTTAACTTGAGATCTAAAGCACTTGGTGCTTACTATAGTAACACAAAATTATGCATCATAAGTATGAGTAACCTATAATGACATTATATTTCAATAACAATGAGATGGATCAAATGTGAATACTTATAAATAATAAAAATTATAAGAACTACCAATACCAGATTATAGGCATTTACATTTAAATACAAACAAGCAAAAAAAAAGAGAAAAATAATACACAAGGGTCACCTAACTTAAAATCAAGATATAAACAATCAGGATTTAAGTATGAATAAGAATGTATAAAAACAAAGTAATAAAAACTTAATAAACAACATGAATAATCAAGATCCAAATGTAATACCAAGATGTACCCAGAAAATAAAATAAAAGAACAAGATAAAACGTGAACTCAATAGATCAAGAACAAAAAATAAGAAACAATAAAGGAATAAAAGGAGCATAAACCCACAAAATAAAATAAATGGAGAGATAAGGAAGAAATTAAAACAAAATAAAAATCCAATAAACACACACAAATAAGAGTTAGTCACAAATGTTAGTTCAAGTGGAAAGCAATCATTCGTGCATGTGTAGTAGAGGCATTACTCTCTATAGTAACATAATAATAATCAAGGACAAAAAGTTTCCTTGAAGTGATAGGGATACAAAAAAAATAGGGGGGTGGGGAAAGAAGAAAAGAAAGGGATGGCTGAATTGACTCTAGATGTACAAGACAAGTGGGTGATGCCTACATAGTTCCATAGATGCGAGATTCAACATGAACTTTAGACCAAATGTAGTTCTTCCAAGAAATGCAATAAAATAAAAGTGATGATAAGAAAACATGATTTATTTTGTATAGGAAATATAGAAATAGGCTCACAAAATGGTGAGAGCATCTAAAGTGAATGCTTGAAAAAAGGCAAGAACATGAGATCATAATAAACAAAAGAATATGATAATGTTTTTATTCTTTTTGTTGATCATTTTATAGTGTTTTTTGTGTTTTTAAGATAAGTAATAGAAATTAAATATTAAAAAAAGGTCTAGGGAATCACCTAGCTGAGAAGATGTACGTCCATAGGTAAGAGTTAAAATAATAGCTAAACAACATGTTTGATGTTGAGTATCAAAATCATAAAGCTATCAAGGGGTAGGCTATTGCTGATAAAATTGTAGAGGCCCCTATTATATACACCCGACCACTCAAATTCATATTTTAAAATAATTTTATTATGATAATTAAATAAGTACAACATGAAACTCAACACCAAAATCTATATTTTGATGGTTCCTTCACTTCTTACGGAACCAGAGTCAACATTTCATTGATTACATTAAAAGGGGATCTAATTCCCAAATCATTTCATATCAATTTTCATTATGCCAACAATATGGATTAGAATGAGCACTTATTACATGACTTCATCTTGTATTACAGTGGGGTATGCATCAATTAATGGTCTATGGGGATTCAAAAATGATTATTAATCAAACCACAGATCAATATCAAACTAAAGATGACAATCTTGTACCTTACAAGCACATTATAGATAATCTTAAATCTAATTTTAAATCGATATAGTTTGAACAAGTACCATGGGACAATAATAGATCTATCAATGCAATGGAAAAAATTGGGTACATGATATAGATTGATAACATTGCTAAAGAGTATTAGTTTCTCATTGAAAATCGATAGTATCTTGCTCATGTCTTGCTAAATTTAGGAAGGGTATGTTCCATTGTTGGTCCCAATATCACACCTGAACTACCTTGGTTTAAAGACATTTATACTTATTTCCATGATCATGTTTTTCCACATCACCTTTCAAATAATCGTTATAAACATTTACTTCATCACATAGCCCATTATAACCTCCTTGGAAGCACACTTTATTATAAATGCTATGATGGAACACTACTTCATTATTTATCTTCCAGAGAATCCAAGTTAGTGATGAAGGAGGTTCATGAAGGAATGTGTGGGTCCCACACCAATGATGTAGTCTTAGCTAAAACTCTCCTCAGAATAGGTTACTATTAGCCCAAAATGGAGAAAGATTCTCAAAATAATATAAGGAAGTATGTTTCTTGTCAACAACATGAAAATTTGATACACACACCTTCCTTACCACTACATCTAATCACTACACTATGGCCATTTTCTTTATGGGGCCTAAATATCATTAGGAAAATAAACCCAACATCTTCAAATGGTCACAAACATATTCACACTACTACTAAGTAGATTGAGGCTATTCCTCTCATTTACGTCACCGGTAAGTAGATTGACAAGTTTATATATTATCATATTATTTATCAATATGGTATCCTAAAATGCATTATATCTGATAATGGTGGATCATTTATAAATTGAGATGTTAAAGATATTTGTGCAAAATTCAAAATTAACAATAAGAAATCCACATGATACAACCCGCAAGGCAATGGTCATGCTAAGGTGTCAAATTAAAACCATTATTGCCATACTAAAGAAGATTATCAATAACATTGGTTTTAATTGGCACTTGCAGATTTTTCCTACCCTTTAGGCATATCACACTCATCAACGAAGCCCTATAGGAGCCACTCCATACTCCCTTGTTTATGGCACATAAACTATTACCTCGATTGAGATAGAGTTGCTTTCAATGTGAGTATATTTGATTAATATTGAATATGATAAAGATTATAGAGTCTTTTAGTTGAAATAATTAGAAATCCTTGATGGCAAGCATTTGATTGCCCTAGATAAATTACAAGCCTATCAGAACAGATTTCATAGAAGTTACAATAAGCATTCTCTCCCTTGAGAGTTGAAATTGGTGATTTTGTCTTGAAAGAGAATCAAAGAACATAAATGTTGAACGCAAGAAAAAGGCTCAGTTCCAACCTAATTGGCTTAACCCATATGTGATTAGAGCAAACTATTCATCAGGGGCATACTAGATGGCTACTTTAGGTGGTGAAGAATTTCTAGAGCCTATGAACATTGTGCGTCTCAAGCAGTTCTACACTTGACAAATTTTTGAACCATTATCTACAAGACACCTTACTTGGGGGTAACTTGTGCTAAATTTATTTTATCTTACTCTTATATCTTAGACTATCTTATCTTGGACCATATTCATTTTGACCTACCCTGGACCATTCTTATGAGAAGCACATTCTTTTATGCCTCTAAACAATTTAAGCATGGGACTCTTGGCACTCTGGATCATTTAAATTCCTACTTGAATCATTTTTTCCTACCCTAAACCATCCTCTTTTAGACCCTATTCATTCTAGATAGTTTTGTTTAAAGAACCATATTATTTTTATACCCTAGGCCATTGTAATTTAGAGAGTTTTATCTCTTGCCCAATTATGATCCTGATTATGACTCATAAACATTTTGAACACATTTAATGCCAGTTTCATAAATTAGTTTAAACTAAACAGTATTTTATAAATTCCTCTTATAGACAAGTGAATACAGATACATAAACTCATGGTTTTTGCCTACTAAATGATTCTTCATATTTATTTAGCACTGCATATTATTCTATTATTATTTTGTTGTTGTTTGGTAGGCATCATTACCTTAGTAGGATCTCACTCTCATAATTTTATAAGTATGGACCATTACAACTGGATTTATCTATTATTAGAAATTCTACTTTTAGATGTGCATCTCCTTGATTAGTTGGTTCCTTGTTTCATTATTTATATTCATGATCCATGTTGTAGATGGTTTAGCTATTGTTTGAACTCTTATCTGTGGACGTGCATCTCCTCATCTAGGTAGTTCTCTAGACCTTTTTTTAATATTTAATTTCTGTTGTTTATCTCAAAAACACAAAACATTAGAAAATGATCGACAAAAAGAAAAAAAACATTGTCTTGTACAGTTTTTATTTTGATTTCCATGCTCTTGCCATTTTGCAAGCACTCATTTGTATGCTTTCATTATTTTTTGAGCCCATTTTTCTTATTTACTCTACAACTCTAATCAAGTTTTCTTATCATCTCTTTTCTTCTATCCCATTTCCTAGGAGAACTAAATTTGTCCTAAAGTTCATGTTGGACCTTAAATCCATGGAAATATGTAGGCAAAATTCACTTATCTCATACATTTGAAGTCAGCTCGGCCACCCACTTCCTTTTCTTATTTCTCCCCAATTTTTTTTGTTTTGTTATATCCCTATCACTTAGGGTTAACTTTGTGTATTTTGTTCTTGACATTCTAGCCAATTACTATTTGTGTGTATTTATTTAATTTTATTGTTGATATGATTACTTCCTTATCTCCCCATTTGTTTTGTTTATTTTTTTTATTCCTTTGTTGTTTCTTCTTATTTATTCTTGGTCTTTTGAGTTACTATTTTATCTTATTCTTTTGTTTTATTTTTTGAGTACATCTTGGTGGTACACATGGATCTTGATTATTCATATCTTACTTCATGTTGTTTATTAAGTTGTTCTTTCTTATTTTTTAATACATTATTATTCTTACTGAAATCTTGATTTTTCATATCATGATTTTAAGTTAGGTGACACTTGTGTATTGTTTTTATCTTTGTTTTTGCTTGTTTTTATTTAAATGTAAATAGTTGTAACTCTAGTATTAGTAGTTCTTATCATTATCCTTAGCTGTAAGTATTCACATTTGAACTGACTCATTGCAATTGAAATACAATGTCATTATAGGTTACTCATACTTATGATGCATAATTTCATATTTCTATTATAAGAATCAAGTGATTTAGATCTGAAGTCAAAAATTCAATGTCACTCTGAATATAGATCTCAATGTACCACTGAACTCAATTTCAATAGATTATGTACTAGACTCTATGCAAGACATGCATCTCTTGGCATACATTATGAGTCTAATCAAATAGTGGTCCATTTTTCTTCTATTCTTCATTATTCATTCCATTTCCTCCCACTTCTGGGTGAACTACTTTGGCTTGAGGTCCATCTAGATTATGTAGACAATGCTTCGATACATGATGTGTCTTGGGTCAGCTTACCCACCTTCATTCTTCTTTTCATCTCTTTCATCACTTTGTACAACCTTGTATGCCTAGTTATTTGTGGCTTCTTTAGTCATTAGACTATCACATCCATATTTGTGCCCACTCATATTTAATCTATGTAGTATGATATATCCTTAAGCTATGTTTGCCAATTTTTCATATTGGGGCACAATATTTAGACCAATCACCAAATCAAATCAACCTTACATGGGTAAAATTAATTATCAGTGATCAAAATCAGCCCTACCAAGGTAAAATTGTTTTATCAACTGATCAAATCCAATCTACTGGAGCACATTATTATTTCCTTCTCTAGAGAAATGTTAACCTTTTTCTTCTAATTCTAAGCTCTATGCACTTTTACCCTCATTATGGAAATTTCAAAGTATGCAACTTGTCTCAGGATTGATCATTCCCTAAGCACACAACTTGCACCTTATTTTAGGCATGTTCAAAGTGTGTCGCTTATATTTTTGGATTGTATCCTTCCAACTTCCCCCTAACTTGGGGCCTCTTATACTCTATTTTATATTTTTATCATTGAAAATCAACATGTACAAGCATTATCTTGTCAGGATATAATCATGTCGATGGGTTAATTTCACCCTTTTTTCTCTTTTCAAGAGTCCATACTTCTCTTTCATCTTTGTATGTCCTCTCAAGGGGGCATCATGGGTCATTTCCTTCCAACTTCTTCTTGACATCTCTTTTCTTTAAAAATATTTCACTTCACCTAAATGTCTCACCATGCCTTCCCAAATAGGGGCAAAATGTAGACATCCAATTCCTAGCACCATTGTGTTGAAATTGTCAATCTTACTCAAAATTCACTCAAATACATAATTTGGGCCAAAATCACTTACACACGTTAAATGGTTTGATTTGGTCATATACAAGTGTTGATTTAGGAAAATGTATCCCTAAATGGGGAAATACATTTTATGTGATTATTAACTTTTCTCAAATCATTTTGAGTCAAAATGGAAAAATACAATTTAACCCTCTAAAACAATGAATTCTTATAATTTAGAATCCCACAACATAGGAATGTGCTATTTTATATAGACAATTTTCTAAATGGGGTATTGGTCTTTATGAAATTGACATCTTCTTCAAATTATACTCTATTCAAATTATCACTTGATAATATGACATTCTGACTAGTTTGATTAAGAATAGAGTTTAAGCCTCACACGAGTGGCTTATGAACACAATTATACACCTATTAAGAAGGCATGTTTAGCTATGGTGTTCACATCCCAAAATTTGTGACATTATATGTTGAACAACAAAACCATTATTATTTCTCAAGTGGATCCCCTCAAATTTTTACTATCAAAAGCATCTCTTGCAGGATGCATGGCCAAATGGTTCATGATCTTAAGGAGTTTGATGTTGATTATCAGAATTAGAAAGTTATCAAGGGGTAGGTTATTGTTGATCAACTTGTAGAGGCCCCTATTATAAACACTCAACCACTCATCTTTAACTTATTAGATGATTCTATTATGATAATTGAATAAGTAAAACATGAAATTGAACACTGGAAGCTATATTTTGATGGTTCTTTCATTCCTCATGGATACGGACCCAAAATTCTATTGATTACATTACAAAGGGATCTAATTCCCAAAGAATTTAATATCAATTTTCATTGTACCAATAATATGGATGAGTATGAGGCACTTATTGCAGGACTTCAACTTGTAATATAGTGAAGTATATGTTTATTAATGGTCTATGGGGATTCCTAATTGATTATCAATCAAATCACTAATCAATATCAGACTAGAGATGACAAGATTTTACCTTAAAATAACATTGTTGATAACATCAAAGCTCATTTTAAATCTCTACAGTTTGAAAAAGTACCATGGGCCAATAATAGCTCTATCGATGTAATGCCAATAATTGGGTCTATGATACAGATTGATAATAGTGCTAAAGAGTATCAGTTTCTTGTTGAAAATATGTTGTATCTAGTTCATGTATTGATATATTTAGGAAGGGTATGCACCATTATTGGTCCCAATTTTACACCTAAACTACCTTGGTTTCAAGACATTTATAATTATTTCCATGATCATATTTTTCCACTTGACATTTCTAATAACCACTAGAAACTTTTCCTTAATCACATAGCCCATTATTCCCTCCTTACAAACATAATTTATCATAAAAGCTATGATGGAATGCTACTTTGTTATTTATCTTCAGGAGAATCCAAGTTAGCGCTTAAGGAGGTTCATGAAAGAATGTGTGGGTCCCACACCAGTGGTGTAATCTTAGCTAAAAATCTCCTCAAAATAGGTTATTATTAGCCCAAAATAGAGTTATATTCTTACAATTATGTAAGTAAGTGTGTTTCTTGTTAATAACATAAAAATTTGATACACACACCTTCCTGACCACTATAGCTAATTACTACACCATGTCCATTTTATACATAGGGCCTCGATCTCATTAGTAAAATAAACCTAATATCTTTAGATGGTCACAATCATCTTCTCACTACTATCAATTTTTTTACTAAGTGGATTGAGGTCATTCCTCCTACTTACATCACCAATAAGTAGATTGCCAAGTTTATACATTACCATATTATTTGTCGATATGGTATCCCAACATGCATTATATCTGATAATGGTAGATCATTTGTAAACCAAGATGTTAAATATATTTATACAAAATTCAAAATCAAGCACAAAAAATCCACACCATATAAACTACAAGGCAACAATCAATACAAGATATCAAATAAAACCATTATTGCCATACTAAATAAGAATCTTAATGATGTTGGTTGTAATTGGCTCTTGTAAATTTTTCTTGCCCTTTGGGCTTATTGTACTCATCGTCAAACCCCCATAGAAGCCACTCCATCCTCCCTTATTTATGGCATCAAAGTTATTATCCCTATTTAGATTGAGCTGTCTTCATCGCCATTATTTTTGGATAATATTGAATGATGAAGATTATAGAGTTTCTTGATTGCAAAAACTAGAACTCCTTGTTGGAAAGCATTTGGCTACCCTAGATAACTTGTAAGATTATCAAAATAAATTGCATAGAAGCTAAAATAAGCACATTATCCCTTGAGAGTTTGAAATTGGTGATTTGGTCTTGAAAGAGAATCAGATGATCACAAATGCTAAATGCAAGAAAAAGGGTCAGTTCCAATCCAATTGGCTTAGACCATGTGTGATCATAACAAATTATGGATCAGCGGCATATCAATTGCTTACTCTAGGTCACGAATAACTTCTAGAGCCCGTGAAAATTATGCATCTCAAGTCATTCTATGCATGACATCTTTTTGAATCATTGTCTACAAGACCCCATACTTGTTGGTAACTTATGCTAAAGTTATTTTATCTCACTTTTATATCCTTTATGACTATGGACAGTTGAAGCTTTGGATTTTTGACACTTTGGACTAAATTATTTTATGAGTCTAGATAGTTGAAGCTTTGGATCATTAACACTCTGGATCATTTATATTCCATCTTAACTCATTTTATCCTACCCTGGACCATCTTCTTTTGGACCCTATTCATTCTTGAAAGAAAGCCAAATCCCTCAATGGGGTTTTAAAAAAGGAAATTAAGATCTATTGAAATAAATCATATACATCAAACCTTCCCAAGAGTTTTCCACCTCCAAATGCAGCTCAAAACATAATTTTCCCATTGATTTGGTGCTTAAGTCTTTAGTAATGATGAGTGGCAATGCTCCTCCATCATCTCAAGTGCACCAATGAAACTAGGATCATGATATTTGATCGATGTTATGTCTATATTGAAACTATCCTATTGAAAATTAAGCATAATAACACTACACAAAGATGACTTGTGGAGAGAATTTATGCATGATACGTTTAAACCAAAAGAGCTTAAAAATGGTGGTCTTGGCCCTCCTATTTATAATTTTTTGTAAATGATCAAAATGAACCATGATCATAAATATTGAGATAAATATGAGTGGCCATAAATTAATTTAATTTTTTAGGCTTAAATAATAAATGCCCTCATAAATATTTAGAAGCAATGAGTATTAAAGAGGCATGGGAGACCTTAAACTTGATATTTGTTCCATTTATGGCTTATGAATACCACCCCATAAATGATGTCACCTGATGACGTAGTTATTAAAAATCAATTTATGATTAAGAAATATTTAATAAATTCTATGGATTTTCTAATTAAGCCTTCAATTTTGATTAATTTGCCTAAGTGAGTTTAGTTAAATGTAATGCAATTCTTTGGAAATTGGTTGCACACTACTAATCAAACTAGTAAGAATGTCATATTATTGGGTCATAATTTGACTAGAGTATAAATAGAAGAATATGTTATTTTTGTAAAGACCAATACCCCATTTTGGACAATGTTGACACAAAATAACATATGTACATGTCATATGCTTTTGAATTAGAAGAATTTAGTGGTTTAGAGGGTCAAATTGCATTTTTGCCATTTTGACTCACAATGTTTTGATAAAATTTAGTAATCACATAAAATTCATTGCCCCATTAAGGGATTAATTAGCCTAAATCAGTTCTTGTATAAGATAATATCAAACCATTTAGCGTGTCTATGTGATTTTGGCCCAAATTATGCACTTGAGTGAATTTTAAGTAAGATTGATAATTTCAACAAATGGTGTTAGGAATTGGATAATATTCCAATTATCAAAATGTATAAAACCTAATAATTTTATAGAAAAATCAAATACAAAACTCACAACTAGGATACTGACATGTGGCTCTAATGGATACCTCACCAACTAGTGTTAGTGTTACTGAAGACTCATCTCATAGATCACCACCTATCTCTTCACCACTACCTTATGTTATATAATAGAACCTACAATTTTAAATATAATAGGAAATAATAAAGGTCATCAAACCCCACCCACCACTGCATAAATCCATCAATAAACTCCACATCATCTCCTAATACTGGGGGAAACATGGGTCCTCACTCATCCCCTAGGTGCAGGGATAAATATATAATAGTCAGTGCTATCCTATCATGTGACTTGTGATCACTTTGTACCATGTGATGAAATTGATATGGTTTTGATGACACACCCTACTTGATCCCAAATTTATGTAGCACTTGATCATACTATAAGAACTCATACACACCATGGAAATGATCAATCAACCATATACTAAGATGAAGTCTTTGTAACTCATGACCATCCTCAAACCACCCAACAAAAATCCTATAAGGGTGCCACATAATATAATCAAGAGCAAGCCTATCTAAAGTAGTTTGGTAAGAGATATGTTTTTTAAAATCTCCCTTTTTTATTATTTTTGATGAGTATATGCTTCTTTTTTTTAAAGATACTTTATTTTTATTTTATTTATTTTATCCATGATTTTTTTTCTAGAATCTTTCCATAAACCTCTAATTTTTTAACTTTTATCCAATTTACTTCAACGCAAAAGTAAAAATCCTTAATTTATTCTATTTGTTTTTATTTACTTTTATTTCCAAATATTTTAATATTTTCCAAATAACTTAATAATAAATAATTATTTGGTATAATTAATTAATCACCACATAATCAGCCTACAACATTATGCATTTAACCATACGTATAATATTTGTGATGCAATCACACATGATGTATTCCACATACATGTATTAAATTTAAATAACTCACATGTAAGAATTTTTTCAAATAAAGATATCATACATAACATACTAATACTAATAATCCAATCATTCCATATAACGAGTGTTACTTGACATGGTGTGTGCAGAGTTCTAGATGTTCCTCTATCATCCCATAACATCTCCATCTACATCACCCTCTCTTATGAGGCTCTCCCTCTATCATTATCTGAGGGATGAGTCTCTCTTGCATCCAACTCATGATAAGCAGGTAGTAAGTGCATAACATATATATATATATATATATATATATATATATATATATATAAACACACACACACACACACACACACACACACACACACACACACATATATATATATATATATATATAAACACACACACACACACATATATATATATGTATATATACACACATATACACACACACACATGTGTGTGTGTGTGTGTGTGTGTGTGTGAGAGAGAGAGAGAGAGAGAGAGAGAGAGAGAGAGAGAGAGAGAGAGAGAGAGAGAGAGAGAGAGAGAGAGAGAGAGAGAGAGAGAGAGTGTGTGTGTGTATCATAAAATACAACTAAAATAACAAATCAACATGATCACAATATAAGAATATACACTATAGTTAACTCATAACAATGCAATCATGTAATATATGCAATATTAAAATATCTCATAATATTATATAACTCATAACTTAGCTAATAATAACAAAATCTTAATTCAAGTCACACCACCTAGTTGATCATCCACTTCAAGCTTAACATTTTCAAGATATATGTCACGACATTCATGTTAGAAGGGATACTAGAAAATTTATGGCTAGTAGAGGAAAAAAAAAAAGATATGGTAACATGTTCTGGATATTTAAGTTAAATAAAGGGGTATTTTAGTACACATGATCAATGAGAGTAGTGGTTTCAAGAGTGGTAGGTTGGATTTGGTGGGATGAGATAGTTGGTAAACCACATCTAAATGAATGAGGTCCCATAACACCTCAGTGGGGTGATCACCAAGCATTTGCACTAAATGGGACAATAAGGTTATAGATTAGATTGTTCAAAACATTATGAAAGTTGTGACCATTGGCATTAAAATGTATAGATACATGAGTGTCATGTATAAATCCATACATAAACGAGTTAGAGATTCTTTCAGCTATGGATGGTTTTCCTTTCAAATGTTAATTATTATAATTATGTTTGTTTCCTCTTCCCCAAGTATTACTTATATTAGAGGTAAATGAGCCATAACTATATATAGATATTTTAAAACCATGATTGAAAAAAAAATAAACATATAAAATAATAAACTATCCACTATGTTGTATTTCAAAATAGAAAAAATTGAAGAATTGTTTTTATTAAGGATAAAAGGGGGTTTGAACTACATACCCCAAACCCTAGAAGATAAACCAACAAAATAGGCCTAACAATGCCCATATGCCACTTAAGACTGAAAATATAGCAAGGCAAACCTAAGAGCTACAACCAACCCAAAAGTAACCAAAAAACAACAAACTAAGGGATTTTAAGGAACATACACTCAAATCTAAAAATGAAACAAATAGTAGTGGCAAACAAGTGAGATCAAACAAAAAATACTGTAACAAAAATAATTTGAAGAGAGTCTCTCTTTTTTAGTTTTTTATTTAAAATTTGAGAGACATAATTAATAAATTTGGTTCCTTTTCGACTCTTCTTTTCTTCCCTTTCATTAGCTTCTACCCATTCCCATCCTCTGTATTTGGCAATATGGGGATGGATGACTCTAAATCAGCCTATATAATTTGAGTCATAAGAGCATCTATTAATCCTTCCCTTTAAAATAAGGTAAGAAATTTTGAGGATTTGAAACTTCTCTCTATCTAAGATTTAGAAACCATCGCTAAACTCTGCTCAGTATTTTGAAATTCTAATTCTAGTGTCCCCTTCCCATTGGGATCTATGGCCATGGACTCTCTACCCTTAATAAAATCTTTCACTAGTGTTTATGGAATCATTTAAGTTCATCTTCTCATGAATCTGTATTTCTTTCCACTACCATATGCTCTACCTCTACATGTACCCACCAATTATTACCTCTCTTATGTTTCATGCTAAGACAATCATTTATAAGATGTTCCATGAGGAAACATCTATGACATCTAAATGGGATGCCCTCATAATCTATTAGCTAAATCCATGTTATGTTCCTCACAACCAACTCCACCTAAGTTGGGAGTTATTTTGAGAGATTAACATAGGCAAGAAATCAGGCACAGGTGGAATGCCCTTGTTCAATAGTTATAGAATCTAGACACCAAAAATATCCATCATCATCATCAATAACTTTATAAACCCCTTAATTCCATAGCAGTAAGGTAAGGTTTGGCAAACATATCTAGATAGGTTTTATATTAAATTTTTTGGTATGGGGGTTAAATTTGGAATGCCAAGGTTTAGATAATAACCAAAGTCTCTCCCAGTCCCATGAATGTGAGAAAATGAGATCTTTATTAGTTATAGAATAAAAAACAATAATGAAAATACTTTTTACATAGTGGGGAATGGTAATTCTGCCATCAAAAAGAGGTTGCCAATTATCGATAAACCAAGCATGGAGATCCTGAAGAGAAGGCCATAAACCCTCAAATTTTCATATCATTCCAAACTTGGATAAGTGTTCATCCATACCCATAATCAATTCAATTTTAAAAATGAATAACCAAAGTTACTGTTATTGGGGCTAAATATTTAACCCTTACTTTTATTAAGGCTGCATCAGCATAAAAATAAATGAGTTGAGGTTGCATTATCACTGCCTCCATTACCATGATATCACATCTCCTACGCTCCTTAGGACTCCCAAGAATTGAATCCCCTATTAGAACCACTTGAGATGTTGCTATAGATCTTTCTTTAGCCACTAGAAAATAAAATACACAACCTTATATCGTTATCTTATTATAACCTCTATTCACCACTAGAATCTAAGATTCCTCATGTGTTGACTCTATTTATGTCTATCATCATTGTATTGGCAGACACCACTACAGATCCAAGTATCATCATTACCTTATTTTTAGATGTCACCACTGTAGAGCTAGGATTTTCCTTATTTGTAGATGCCACCAAAGCATAGCCAATTTTTACCGATGTTATAGAGCCCAGGTTTGCCATCGCCCCCACACCTTGTAGAGCCCTTACATCTACCACTTCATTGTTGGATCCTTCATGACAAGCTCTTGCCATCATATTCTATAGGGCATCTCTATGAAACCCTAAAACCACTGCTTTCATCGCTATTACTACAACTATCAGTTTGTTATTTCATATTATTTGTGAAAAGATGTTTAATTATACCATATTGTTCATTAAAATAAATATCACAAAAAAATAAAGTATTATCACATGATCAAGATAAAGTAAAATATATTCTTCAATTTATTGAAAATCAAAGTACAGTTATGAATAATTTCAAAACCTTTGAAATTAAGTCATTCTAAACTGAAGATGTTAAATCAACAAAGTATTATATGTACTTATTTATATGAAAATTTGAAATCAATTATGAAGATTAATTATCCATGAATAAACTACCCTTATTTCTTGACTATATGTATCACATTTAAAAGAACAAACCATATATCACCAATGCCAATGACAACCCAAAAAAAAAATAGTCAATCAATGTATAATATTAACATATAATTTATCAAGTATTTATATTAAAAATAATGGTTACTTTCACATTTGAAAACATAAGTAAGCAATGCACTCAATGAAATTTTAAAATGAAACAACTATATCTTTCCATGGAATCATCTAAGTATCCAATAACCACTATTTTGTCACAAAGACCAATTCATGTAAACTAAATTTAAATGTTTTATCAATCCATACAAATCCATAAAGCAAAGTGATAAAAAAATCACATATCTATGAAATATTAAGGTTTCATCGTATTTATCGAAATAAATTATTAGTGTTTTCTATGAAAGCCTTTGCTCATGAAACACCTTACTTTTAAAACAACCCAATAGCTAACGCTTCCATATTACAAAATTGTGTAGAATTTTTTGAGTGACCAAGTCTTCAATTAGGTGTCAAGGATTCGGGGTTCCATTCCATAAACATCACTCAAGGATCAAAATTGGATGCATCCTTTATTATGTTATATCTTTGAATTCAACAAAAATTGATCCCAATTAAATTTGAGTGTTATTAAAAAACTAACTAAAAAAAATTGTAATAAGATTAAGCTTATAAAAACTTCTCTATCAAACCTTACACTACAATTAAAAAAAAAACCAATAAAACAATAATATAATAACTCATTGTCTCATTTCATGACTTTACTCAACCAAATTTATTAATTCAAGACATCAAACCAGTAACTTGCATCTTATTACCTGGATGCACTTTTTAAACACAAATTTAATATTTCCCAAAAAAATTCACAAATTCCCTCTCAGATATAGAGCCTAAAAATCATTAGAAAACTATAAGGTGTCTAAGATGAAAATACCTAATGATAATATCAATAGAGTTTTATTTTCTAAGTCATATTTAATCAAAGCCCATAAAAGAAAGAGATCAAAGAATGATTAAACCATGCTAAAAATTTTCAAGTGAAGTATCCACTCTCTTTACATCTCATGATGTTTATAAAATACTCAAAATCAAACTAAAAAATTAGATAGAGTCTAATATGGAAAATAAATAAATATCATAGGCATAATCCAAAAGCAAAATGAAATATCTATGATTCAAAATAATTACTATGTGCATCAATCAATATTATCTAGCAAAGGTATATCAATATTTCAACCAAGTACAGGAGAAAGAACAAAGCATTGACTCAGAAGAAAAGAACCATAAAGTTTTGAATATGGTGAAAAAAATATATTGTGTTTTCAAAAATATTATTCAAACAAGAATAACCAAACATGTATCTTGTTTGTGCAACTTGGAACCAGTTATTTCAACATTCATTATCACTTTATAAAGTACAAGAAGGGTGAAACAAAATGAATTCAAAAGTCTATCAACTTTTTTTTCATTTCATATTCTATAAGGACATCATGCAAGAGAAATGAAATCCATAGTGTGAACTTATTATATGCACACATTAATAAATAATGAACCCTAAATCATTGAACTCTAGATGCCATCTTAATCTTCAAATGTATGTCAAAAAATCAAAAAATTAAAAAAATCTCATCACATTTGTTAGGATAATAAAAATATAGGAAATTCCTTTCATGTATTTGTTCAAACAATGTGTTTAAACTTCTTTTTGTTTTATATATCTTCATTCTTTCTTTTATCAAAATGAAAATTGAAAATATGGTTCATATTTGAAGATAAATAGAATTACTTAAAATGAGTTATGCAATATTCTCATGATTTTACAGTGCCTATCAAAACATTATGGGTTGAATCCCATAGAGATTTATTTCCTAGAGCTCGTAAACAATACAAAATGTAATGGCTCTGAGAATAAAACAATACCAATATAGGAAGGACTAGGAAAGTAGATACAATTATTACACCTTAAAGTGTTTTAGGTCGAATGTTTACCTCATTCAATACACATGTCCTTACCTCCATTTAAAATTATTGGTGAATGAGAATATTTATTCTTCTAGCCTTTCCAATTAAACTATGTTACTCACTTTAGCCTAATTCCATCGACAACTTATGCTAATGAAGTGATGTTAAAATGTGTTACTACATGGAATCAACTTGAATAAGAATGTGAAGCTCAAAGTAGGTGAACTCATGTGATTTATTGTTGATCATTTAGGACAAAACCATGAGCTAAGTGCAAATCATACATTAGCATTTTATGTTTGTTGAAATGAACAATACAAGTGATACATTCCAAAATGTAATGTCCAAGGTAAATTCTTATGAAAGTGCCATTGTAGAACTTATCACTTGCAATGTCCCAAATTATATGATATTGACATGCCATGCTTATGTTATTGTTCATTACATTAGACATTAATGAAATGTGATGATCGACAAACAAACAAAAATATGAAATGACTACAAACACAAATAAAAATAATTACCCTTCACCACATGTACAATGTAAATGTCAACTGAAATATAAAATTTTAAAATATTTGATAAACCAAGTTTTTAAAATAAATGTATAAAATTTTTATGATAATAAAATGTAATTTAATTTAGTAAGCACATACCAAATTAAAATCCTAAACTTATATTTTGAAAACAAATTTATTCATATAATTATACTATAATAACCATACATACTACCAAATTCTTCGTTTCACTGAATATCTCAAATTGAGTGTTTTTACTCAATCATCCTAGTAGCGAGGTACTGCAAATATACCCTAGAGTGTATACCCAGCCAGCTTGCGGTTTGACAATCTAAAGTTTGCATATGTTTTGATGGGGGTTTGACAATCTACAGTTTTGCATATGTTTTGATGGCGGCCACGTGAATTATTAGCGGGGAAGTCCAGCGTTTTCCCGAAGATGTTAAGTTGAGAGTCCGACCATGGCATTTTCCAAAGGTTGAAGTTTGATCTTAATGTGAATTCTTTTCTCTGATCGGAAGCATTTTTCAAAGTTGGAACGTTGAATTTTATTTTTCTAAAATATACCTACATTAATTGACATTGACTGATAGCCATCTATGTCATGAAGAGCAAAATGTACTTTAATTAATTCATTCCTCGTGTAGTTTGATAGCCGTCGGGCGAATTTTGAACGGTTGACCATTTGTAATCGGGTCAAAACATGCGAGTGCACGATTCTCCCTCCGTCCCTCGTATATTGATATATTACGGAATAATCTGATAAGAATATCATAGCTTTGTCAGTTGAATTGAATCACCAGGAGGGAGGAGTGAGCATTGAGCATTAAACATGCAATTGCCAACACGGCTTTCAGGGAGGGCAACCTCTAATGGCCATGGTGAAGATTCTCCTTACTTCGATGGCTGGAAAGAGTATGACAGAAATCCACACCACCCACAAAGCAACCCATCTGGAATTATTCAAATGGGCTTAGCAGAAAATCAGGTGCCTATTTCATTGGAATGTCAATGATTATGTTTACGTTTTTCTCTCCTATGCCTAATGCCATTGCCATTGCTTTTGTGTTGCAGCTTTCGTTTGATTTGATACAAGGCTGGCTAAATAAGCACCCAGAGTTCTCCATTTGCACGCAGGAGGGCATTCCAAGGTTTATGGAGATTGCAAATTATCAAGATTATTATGGCCTGCCCGAGTTCAGAGAGGTATAACAATAGATTATAAGAAGCAAATGATCTCGTTCGGTTGACATGTATTTTATTAACCACATTGATGGCATGCAGGGTATTGCATTATTTATGGAAGAAGTGGGGGGAAGAAAAGTGAATTTTGAAAAAGATAGAATAATCCTCACCGCAGGAGCAACTGCAGCTCACGAGGTGTTAACATTTTGTCTCGCGGATCCAGGAGAAGCTTTCCTTGTGCCAACGCCATATTATCCTGGGTAACCAACACATACATATATATTTTTTAATTTTGACTTTCCTATCGCCTATTTCTTACAAAATATAACTGGAATGCTAGGAAACTTTCTACCAAATATAACTGGAATGTTAGGAAACTGCAGGTTTGGCAGAGATCTAAAATGGCGGACGGGAGTAGAGTTGGTACCAGTAGAGTGTAGCAGCTCGAACAATTTCCAGGTGACAGTGAGAGCGCTTGAGGAAGCGTATGAGCAGGCGAGGAGGCGAAACATAAGGGTGAAGGGGGTTCTGATAACAAATCCGTCGAACCCATTGGGCACCACAATGGATGCTCAGGCACTCACAGAGTTGGTGCGTTTTGCTAGAGAGAAGAATATTCATCTTATCTGCGACGAGATCTATGCGGGGTCGGTGTTTTCAGGCCCGAAATTCGTGAGTGTTGGAGAGATCCTAGTTGGGATGCAGGCGAAGGAGAAGGAGCATGTTCACATAATTTACAGCCTGTCCAAGGACATGGGCCTGCCTGGCTTCAGAGTTGGAGTCGTCTATTCTTATAACGACAAAGTTGTTACCGCAGCTCGCAGAATGTCGAGCTTCTGCATGGTTTCTTCACAGACGCAGCACATGCTTGGTGGCATGCTGCGTGACAGGGCATTTGTCACCACATTTATTGAAGAGAATAAGAAGAGACTGAAAGAGAGACAGAGGGTGTTTGTGTGGGGATTGCGCGCGGCAGGCATAGAGTGTTTGCCCAGCAGCAACGCAGGCTTGTTCTGCTGGGTGGACCTCAGGCACCTTCTGCCATCCCAATCCCAATCAGAGCTTACACTTTGGAACACCATTGTCAAAGAGATTGGGTTGAACGTATCGCCCGGGTCATCCTGCCATTGCAATGAGCCTGGATGGTTCAGGTTCTGCTTTGCTAATATGACCCCCGTCACTATGGAAGAATGCTTGAATCGAATTAAACATTTTACAGAAAAGACACGGATTTCCAAAGAAAGAAGTTTCGTCACCCCATCAACAATTAGTACAGCTCGTTCTCGTCATAATAACAAACTCTCCCTCTGTATTGATAGAGCTCAAACAAGTAGCATGACCTACATGGAAAGCCCTCGCACTCCAATCGCTACTATGTGACCCTCACCCGTGACTCTCAACTCAATTCTTTATTATTTTTTAAAATCTTAATACTTTTGAAAGAAAGGATGCAATTGCCATCCTTTATTCATTCATAAAGTTATTGTTACTCCAGCTCGTAAAATTTGAAGGCTTGGCAATTCTTTATTTTAATTTTGCTGGATTATTTTATCTTTAATTCTTTAGTGTTTGCAAATTTTTTTAATTAATTATATTTATAATTTTTATAATAAATTAAGTTTAAATAGTGGAAATTATTATATGTATATATTTTTAAAATTATGAATATTTTTAATATTAAAATTTAGGTTTGTGTAATAAAACAATATTATGTATTTTCATAAATGAATCATATTTATTGAAGTATCATTATAAGTATAATATATGTTATTATTGTCTAGTTAATAAATGGAATAATAATATAATATATATAAAATGATAGAAATGATATATTTTGTGAATATTATTGTATAATTGTTATTGTAAAAATTTAAATCTAAGAATATGTAATTGAAATTGACAAGCATCTAAAATTTTGGACTTCATTGAAGACACAAGATCTTTACACTTCAATCTAACTAATGATTGGACCGTAACTTTATAGTCCAAATAAAATGTTTCAAATTAAAATATCACTTATAAATTTTGTTTTCCCAAATTTTCTCTTCACATTCCTGCCCTTCTTTCTCTCAATTTTTTTTGTTGTGATTTCTATGTACCTACAATAGCTAAATACTTAACCTAATAGTAAAGAAAACAAAGATTTGAGGCATGCATAAAAATTTAGATGGCTAATGTTCACTAACTATTCGTTTAATAGTTTAACCCTATGAAGTAGAATATATAAATTATTGGAAACTTTGAGATAATAGAATATGTCTTTTGTGTAACAAAAATATGCTCAAAGTTAAATGAATAATCAATAATCAAATAAACTATAAAATTTGTCTATTTATAAATGGATTTGAATTTAAGTTTCACAATATTGGTACACATTTTGACTTCAAAGATCTACAAATGGGAAACAAAAAAAGGGAAAAGCATGCCTATTTTGCCAAAATTAGAATGAGGAATATGTATCTTATCCATATAGTTCAATTTAGATAGATTGTAAGCACCATAAAATATGGTCCAAATAATTGGACTAGGAAGATAAAAAGATCATGTGGGGAATGCTTGAATACAATATGATTATAAAAAAATTCACTCACATGCACTATAACAACATTCCTTGAAGTAGTTTTGGAAAAGATCTTAAAAAGGGGAGTGATTTTCAAAAAATTCTTGCTTCGGAGTGCTTTTGACAATGTTGTTTGGAAGAGCTACATGTCCTATATGGTTTGAGATACTTTGGGTTGCCCTAGGAGAACATAATCTTAAGGAGTTGGTAAGTGCAAGAATTTATGATTATTTTGACAATTTTTTGTTTTAAATTAGTTTTTTTTGGAAATTTTGTGGGTTGATAAACACTACCATCACTGAGTTAGATAGTACCATCAAGCTATCAATGGCAGCATTTATTTTTAGATGGTAGTGTTCCATAGTACAGTCTAACCATATTTTTGAAATAATAGTATTTAGACACATTTATAGTTGTTTGAGTTGATGATTAATGGTTTTTTTATTATTATTTTTATTATTTTATGTGTGCAAAAAGACATTTATATTTGTGATTTTTGGCATGGTAGGCATTTATATACTCTAAATGAGTTGGGTTTGGATGATGTCAATTGGGGTATCATTGATCATGTAGGATTAGGGCATGTGGCCTACCAAGGATAGGTCCCTTATGATATTCATTTCATGAGAACATTAACTAATTTGTTTAATGTTGAAACCTTCACTTAATGGATCCCAATAGAGGAGATGATTATTACTTTAGAGGATGTGTACCAGATTTATTGGTTACTTATTATAGGAGATAGAGCATATGTACATGGAGATTGGAGTATCAAGTATATTCAGATATTGCATGTGTATTTTACTAGGAAATATTTAGTGGATATTGATCATACTATTACTATTCATCTAGAGGAAAAGATCTAGGGTTCCATGACATAACACTATCAAGGTAAAGAAATCAATAGGCACATGACTTATAAAATAATTATCTATATTGATTCATATTGAATTAATAAAATAATTATATACACATGCATAAATAAAACTCAACCCAAAATTTGAGTTGACATCAAAAATTTGAAAAAATAAAAAGTAATAAAAACTTGACTTGTTATTTTCACAGATGCTATTTTTAGTAAGTTTTGCATACAAGCACACAGATTCCTAAAAAACATAAATAATATTCTAAACATTAAAATTAACCAATTAAATGAATTTAAACTAAATTTTATATCCGATTATAAAACTATACAATTTATAAAAAATAGAATTTTTTTGAAAAAATACTAAAATGCATTTTTGGACCTTTAGATGATCATGTATAGCCTTCAAAAAATATCAAAAATACCATAACTAGATAGGTTAGGCTATGGATGTATTGATATTTTTGATATGGTCATTTTAATGTGAAGGGGAGCTCAAACAGAGCTACAGAACAATAGTTATAGCCTCCAAAATTTTGGACTCCTTTTCCACATCATACTCCTCTGGTTGAAAATAACTTAGCTTCTTTGAGATGATCTAACTCTACTCTTGACATTTATTATTAGAAATATTATTCATATTCCATTCTAAAATTTGAGTGTTGTCTTCTTGTTGTAATCCATCCCACTGTACCAAATACCTGTTATAAATTTCTTGCATTGTGTTGATTGCATTCTTATCTAGAAACTACACTATTTTTTATTTATTCTTCTTTGGTACCTATTGCTACCAATCTACTTATTCATATTATTCTCCTTCACCATCTTCTCCATCGAAATCATATAAATCTAAAACATTAAATACTGGAGAGATACAAAAACTATGTAGTAAAATCACCTCATAAGCATTTTCATTTATTTTCTCGACAAATTTTGCATGGTCCATTTTCCTTGTATTTCAACTTGTTGTATGTTCCTTTAAAAAATATTTTATTTCTCAAATAAACCATAACCAAATATACTCATTTAAATACTTTTGACCTTATTATAACATCTTCTACTAATTTATATTTTTCATTAATTTCTTTTAGCCTTCTCCTCACCTCTTCTTACAACTATTGTATACATTCTATAAATCCTTTTTCATTATCTCTAACTTATTTTACAATTGGTAATTGCACCAAATATAAAACACCCATAGTATTTATCCCATAAATAATTTAAAATCATAATCTTCATGTTGATCTATTCACTACACTATTATATGTAAAATCAACTTGTGGTAAAGCCAATCCCATAATTTAGGATTCTATCCAACTTTGAATCTCAACAAATTTCTCAAGCTCATGTTTACAACTTATGTCTATCCATTTGTTTGTGTTTGGTATGCACTACTGAATTATAACTTGGTTCACATATTCTTCTATAAGTTCCTCTAAAAGTGACTTAGAAATTTAGTAATGGTTTTTATAACACCATACAATATCACAACATCATTAAAAAATAGTACTATAACTCTAGTGGCATAATTGGTTTTCATACATGCAATAAAATGAACAACCTTAGAGAACCTATTCAATGGGGTGAGCATAGAAAATAATCATCCCCTCCACCCAAATATCTATCCCATTAAACTTGATCCCAGCAATAAAATTAATTCTAAAATCCAATCATGATCCTCTTGGAATAGGTATTGGCATGTACAACCATATATTTTGTGCATGTCCTTTAGCCACTTGAGATATCATGCACTTTGAAACATGTGGGCAAAAATACTTCTCCTCCACCAAAGCTATTGTCATTGTCTTACTAAAATGTCTAGCCAACCCACCACTATGTAATTATCTTATAATATTATCTCTCAGAGACCTAACTGAAATACATAATTATTTTCATTTGAAGAGATAACCATCCTATATAATATATTAATCATGAATAGTAAATGTCTCACCCTTAATGGATTCCTATACTACTCAAATATCTTTCCAAAATCTGTATTAGTATCGTATAATTCCTTAATAACTTCAAATCCAACTACATCATTCATCATAGTAGTTAATAATGCCACTCCCCTGCTAAATGCATTAGTTACCTAATTTTGATTTCTTGATTTATACTTCAACATGATGTAGGAGCATTAGGATATGACCAGTGTAATTATGTAAATAGTTCAAATGGTCATAAAAAAAAGTTCAATAATAAGCTTAGAATGCTTCATTTATCTTTTATTAGGTCAAATTAGTATGGTGTAAGTTTATTTCTAAGATTTAATATCTTGTAAACACATATTCACCCCATGTAAGTAAAAAATTACCTCAATGTCTTTCTATAAGAGTTCAAATGTAGAAAAAGGATTATTTTAGCTTATAAAGATAAGGAGTGGAGAGCATTTTGGAGGAGAAACCTAAGTTGATGAAAGAACATCATCACTAAACGTATTCTAAAGGAGCCAAATAAGGCAAATAAATAAAGTTAAATATGATAGCTTTTGAAAGGATACATAGGTCTATAGGTTAGAGGAGTAAATGAGTTATAGGAGGAGTCAAGAAGGCCATGGGGCCTATGACTATAACTATAAATTATATTTTGGATTCAATAAAACCATTTTGGTTATTATAGTAGTTTATGAAGAGTCTGATTCTAAAACATTGATACAAAGTTAGATGTGATTTGATTTTTATGGGAGACTTCTAACTTCATAAAAACCTGATAGTTTGGTAAGAAAAAATATTTTTGTTCTGTACTGACTAGCAGTTGATTCAAAATAAAATATACATCTCTTGATCAAAATAAACAAGGAGAGTAACCATGGATATGTACCTTCCACTTCATTTAAATGTTAACTCAGGGACATAGACTTAATAAGATGATGTCACTATATATGCACACTCAATCTCTAATTTGACATTCTGCTAATTATATCTAAGATGTTGAAGTATAGTAAATGAAATACTTGAAATAAAACATGAACAAAATATGGTAAAATAAATTTTTATGAATGGGATCTTCCTTAAATAAATCTAAGTAAGAATGTAAGTCACACAATTCAGAAATGAAACACACAATGCTTAAACAAATCAAATAACATGCTTAGCTAAACAAATAGGTTAGATTGTTGTAGCCTTCCAAATGGGACTTCCTCCTTCCAACTCTAGATTCTACCCCTCCTCTTAAAACCCTAAATTGAACTCAGAATTGCTCACTCATATTAATAAAAAAATACAATAATGAATTGTTGCAGGAAGTTACAATAATAATTGCTTAATATAATGTAATTTTGACAATCTATATTCAACATATACTATTTTTTATATCTATCAACTCTGTTACTACATATTTATATATCGAATAGGAGATTATTTTATGTAAAATAATATATACATTCTATTCTAAGATACATTCAAATTGGGATAACCAAAATTGATTCCTTTCGCTAAAGACATCCTTCATGTGAATCTTGTGACTTTGTTTCAGGATAAGGCTATTTCATTCTTTAACTGATTTCTTATTGAGTTCCATGGAGTTTAGGGTCATTTCGGTGAGTTGGTTAGAAGAGAATCAAAATTTGTTCATCCACATCTTTGGTTATGCAGTGGCTATAGGATGGTCAAAGTAATGAGATTCCCTTGTTGCGAGATGCTCTGTGTTATATACCTATTTCTCCAAAACATCTTCAAAACATATTTATAGAGAAATCTTTGTAAAGCAAAAGACACCCATCATATATTTAATTCCAATACATAATTTTAACTATTTAAAAGAGTTTGAAAACATAATGTTATATGGCTTATAAAAGTAGGAAACTTATATAGAAAAGTATTCAAAAGCATGATAATAAAGTAGGATGAGTACAATATATGGACACAATAACAAGACATTTTTGGGGCTCATCAAATACTATTTTGAGTAGAGGTGTATTGCTAGTTTGCTCGAGGTCAAGATGAGGATTTTTGTCTTGTGCTCTCTAAATTAATTGTCAATTATTAGAATCTTCAAGAACAGAGGTAAATAAGCATAAAAACATGGGCCTATATTAATACCATTTTATTTTAGTTGACATTACAAAAGACATCTAGCTTTGTGATTGCCAAGTTTTGGGAAAAGTAATTGACAGATTGATAAGAAAGTGGTAATCGATAGAGGGAAGGATTAATTAGTCTTTGTGATAAGACAAGGGTTAACCATTAATATTTGATTGGCTTACTTATATCCAATTGATCTTTGATTATTTTATATTATTTTAGCATTTAATAGAGATTCATTTGGATCAAGTCATGGAAAAGATAGGAGATTATTATTATAGTTCTAGTGAATGGACTTATGTTCCATCAAATTAATCTCTAAGGTATTCACTGGTAATGTTGTAAAAAATAAAATGGTGTGATAGATTCATGAATAAAATTCTAGGACAAAATGATATTTAATTGCCAATTATGGATGGTTCTGCAATAGTCCAGAAGGGTTGTGTGTGAATGATTAAAGATAAATCAAAATGGATTTAATTTTTAATAGAAAAATGGATTATGGAGATGTTATGAAAGTCGCAGCTATGATTCATTAGAACACAATGGTCTTTTATTCATATTTGTAGTGAGTTATGAGTGCAATATTACTTGATCAAGTTTAGAAGTATAATGTATGACCACAAGAATAATTTTATTGAAATTTGAATGCATGTTATAGTGCTTGATTTTGACAAGATTTGATAGATTAAATTTTGTTTTGTGGAGTTCATGTATTGTGAAAAATATTTGCTAAGATACACATATTGATTATGATGCAATGCAATTCATTGCATATTCTACTCGTTGTCTTTGAGAGATATGGATATATAAATTTTACTTGAGATATTCTTCATCATTTACCTTATCCAAGATGACCGATATAATTTAGGTATGTATATATTATATTGAGAAATGGGATCGAATTTAATATTGGAAAAGTATGCATATTGGCATTTAAAAAGGTATGTATTTAGACTGATTTATTTAAAGTGGAAGATCAGATTTTAGGTGAAGGCTTGGACAAGAGAAAATAAAGATATCACTTTTATTCATTCGATAATAGGTCATCTCAAGGAGAAGAACTCAGGATTTTCTCAGTGCTACTGTGGTTCATTTGATAAATGGTATTAAGAAGGTTTTTGACGTATCTTTGTTTTGACCTTGAGTTAACAAGTTAGAATTTCCACATGTTGATACACATAATTGTATTTGAATTGTATGTGTTCATGTTATCTTGACTCACAATAATTTAAAAAAGTATAGATCCAGATTAAAATGTCAATGCAAAGATAAAATTTATAAGATATAATTTATTCACTTCAAATCAAGGTTGTGTATTCTAAAGGATTGACTTTGGTTATTTCATTTGCAGATGAAAACAATGGTGGATAGACAAAAACAATATTTTGTAAAGAGATTGTTAAACAAGAAACCTATTGGTTTAAAACAAAAACAAACTAATACATAGAAATTTAGCCTTGGATCAAGATAAGAGGATCTTGGGATTGATATCACAACACACAATTATATCCCTATAAGAAAGACACCCACTTTACATGCCTTTTATTTAACTTATTTTGAGTGTTCAAATACTTTAAGGCCTAAATGATGCAACATTTTTACCATGTACTCATGAAATAATTTTTATGTGTATGGTATGTGATGTTGTTGACATGAAATCTATCATGTTCACATATTTACCTTATTCTCCTTTCCATGTGTCACATGTTGGTGATTAAGTTCACATGTTTTCACCTCTCTATGTTTATTGAGAACTAGACATGGTGGAAAGTAATGCAATATAAGATTTGAATGCATGGCTTCTCTCTTTTACCTTATTTTATCTCTTTTCATGTGTTTGTCTATTCATGTAACTCACATAATAGATGTTGATATCTATGGGATATGGTTTTAGGCAGCGGAGGAGGTAATAAGTATAGTTTATATTTACTTAGCCTAAACACCAAATAAATAATTTCATAAAAGACATGAATATTTACAAATAGTATACTTCAAAATGATATTCTTTTAGGGATATTTAAAAATGAGATAGATTACGTATTTATAGGATTTTCAACTCCTATAATAAATACATTCCACTTTATTCTCTATCCCACAATATTATCTCCTAAAATTTCTCAATCCTATCTAATAGTGAGTTGTTCTCATAACTCACATAAACCTAGAAAACTATATACTCATAAATATAATTATTTATTTGAGTATTAAAATGTTATTCCTAACCTTTCCTCCCTTAGTGTGAATATGGGAAGAAAATACATCACATGAACTGGGAACCAAATCATATGCCAATGCATACTTTTAGGTCTACATACTACTGTCTAAATCTTGTTGTCTAGATCTTGATGCACATGACCACTACGATGTAAAGAATGCACCCTGCATATACTCCATGAGAATGCAACAGATATTTCACTAACTGATCATCTTCATAAAAAATTATGACAGTCATAGGATCTCTGTAGTCAGATGATTTTCATAGTTAGCTACCCTCCTCTATAATTGTTTCCATATTCCATGATATCTATACTATCATTTTACCTAATCCAATAGGGGAATACATAATAATCTTGCTCACTTATTACAATACTTAAATAGGTATGATCCATCTATTATTATTTGCAAAAATTAAAAACATACAAAATACTGGAAAAAAAATTGAGGACTAAGTCCTCATCATCTTTGATATAGTTGTTGCACACAACTATTTTCTCTTGATTGCACGCATCCTAGAAGATCTTCACTACCACTAAGAATAGTCCTTGGATAGTATCTTCTATGTAATTTATTCTCCACTAATCCAAGTGTGCGACCCCTTTGTTAGTGGTTTGCGATAGGACTCTATTTGTCCTCCAAACTTCTTTGTCCTCCATCCTCCTATAGGTTTGAGGCTTACTCAACACATGTGTTAATGAAGCTTATATGCATAAAGTTTTTGAGATGAAATCCCTCCATAATTGAGACATCGCCTACAAGAAAAATATGTCTATAAAATAAATACTTTTATATTTTACAATTTTCGATAATGGACCTAGAAAAATATTAACTCTAGACTTTAACATAAAAATAAAACTCTTTTGACAATTTTTTAATAACTTTTATGATAATAAATAATGATTTCAAATTTATTTGATCATATCTCATATAACATACAATATTTATTATCATGGATCAAATAAATATACCCCTACTATTAAACTAATAACTCAAAGACTTAATTCTAATAACTACTTTTAGCCAAGCTATACTACATGACTTTATACTATTTGGACATATGACACAATTAAATGAATATACCAATATCTAGACTCATTAATGAACATATGAGAACCTTTGATATTTAAAAAAATTAATCTAGGACTTGACATTTATTACAGAGCATTGAAAACTTAGTTGACCCAGCAAGGATATGTTTTTAAATTTTGGATGACACTTATAATAACTTCGACTAAAACGAAACTCTAAAAAAGAAACTACAAACTACTCGTAAACAACAGTAGAATGCATCTAACTAGAGTAGGTACACGTAGATGAACTATGACAGATCTATAACGGAAGAGCAACGCTGTCTCGTTGGTGGTGAATGGTCCATGCAGACCAACAGGGATGAAAAAATATAGGTGACTCGGGAATATCTAAACAGCAGAGTACATGACTTAAACGATTATTGAAACTAATTTTAGTATTGTGTTTGCCAGAATAAGATTCAGACAATGTGTAATGTGGAAGATAGATCATATTACTCCTGATCATAAAACCATATCAAAAGGAATTTAATAACGAATTTCCATAAAAGATAAAACAATACACTCACTGACCAAGACTATTGTAGGTATACAAGCGACTGAAGGCTGGTGAAAACTTGCAAAAAACTATAGAATTATCGTGATAATTTGCCATATGAGGACTTGAAGTATTCATGGGAGGATCAAATCGAATCTCCCAATGCTTATATAAGAATGCAACAAGGATCATGCATCACAAATCTGACATCGATTCTCCATGCTCAAACAGAAAATACGGCTCCTCCTCAGGGTTATGGTGAGCCTAGATGGCCTGGTTCATGAAATTTACAGTGGCGGCCTGTGTCTCTTGCTCATCCACTCTACATACATCACTTGTTGAAGAAATCAACTCATCACTAGATTAGAAGACACCATAACAGATATGATCTCGTCCAAACTTCTTATGTAGTCAACTTAAAAAATGATGCTTGATCATAGAAATAACTGCATGTAGTTTGAATGTGACCGAGGAAACATTGAAAGAGTTTAATGTAATATTGGACGCTATGTATTTTATCCTAAACTTGATGAAGGTCGTGACTTAAAATTTTCCCACTTTATTCCACACGAGCGTACAACTTCCTTCTACCATGGTTAACCTGCTCTAATATCAGATGATAAGTTTGGTTCATAGAAAAGACATAAATGTTTACGAATAATATACTTCAATCTGATATTCTATTTAAGTTATTTACAAATAAAATAGATTACATGTTTATAGGATTTTGAACTCCTATAATCAAGATATTCCAATCTAGCCTCTATCCCATAATATTCTCCCCTAAAATCTCTCAAGCCTATATAATAATGAGTTGTTCGCACAACTCACGTACACCTAAATAATTATATACTCACAAATATAATTATATATGTGAGCACTAACATATTATTGCTAATAAGAGGAGAGAGAAGGACTGCAAGAATCTAATACATTAGAATGACCATGGCACATGTAAAGAATAATGGTATTCTCTGTTGTTTTTTATTGTTTGTAAATATTTTGGACATTCATCATTATCTGGTGTAACATGCAGTACGTTGAATTTCACTTGCCTACTTTTATCTTTTGTAAATAAAGGGTTAATTTATTGTTTTCATTATTTTCATTTAAGTTATATACTATGTGTGTAATGAAATTATTCATAATCTAAAAAAAATTGATGTTCTTAGATTTTTCTTATTCTCAAACAAAGCATTAATCTCATCGAGCCTCATTTATGAGTAGCTTCTTTTCATTTATCACTGCTAAAAAAAGTGAATGCTATTATTGACTTTCACGTGTATTTTTATAGACAAAGTCCTAAATTTAGATGAGAATGAGGCTTCCCAATTGTCGGAGGACATGGAATAACTTCCCACAAGGATGAGATTAGAGAACATAATGGGTGCATAAGAACATCTTAGTTTGTAACTATCACTAGCGGCTCTAAAAAATAATCACTTGAGAGGGAAATCTAGTTTTTATCCTTAGGATATTCTTGATAGTGCAAGGAAAAATGTTAAGAAGTTGAAAAGTGCACTAGTTGATAAGAAGAGAGAGGTTGTAAAGTTGCACTATACATTTGTCACATTGAGGGATGATAAGATGTACATTTAATTTTTTTTTATCCATCTAGAAGCTACCCATGCCTACATGAAATTACTCTATGACATAAGGGCGAAGACTATGAGGACCATGCAATTAAATCAAAAATGGATAGTTTCCATATATGAGCATCAACTGCAGATTTTGAAGGCGGAATACGAGATCCTATTTGCAAAAGTTCATGTGATCTCTCTCGATAGTTGTGGTATTACATAGAGAAATAGTAATAATTAGTTGTTTGCAATGAATTATGTGACTAGTATTTCATGTATGCTTATGAATTTGGATGGAAATCAATTTAAACACTTGCTTATTCATATTTTAATCTACAAAATCATTGTTTCTTTTACAACAATTGCTTATTCATATTTTATTCTATAAAATGACATGTGTTGTTAAGTGCTTGGATGAGGGAAACTTGTTATTTCCTAAATGTGCTTTTATATTCTAATGATATGGTTCAAATGTTTACTACACCACATTCAAACACGATACTTATTTTTTGTTAAATAAACTGACTTTAATATTCCCAACTATTCATCATGTTAAATAAACCCGTATTCACCTCTATGACTTTCCTTTAGGGTTCTGTAGGCTTCTAGGCCTTAATATATGCTTATATTTTCATGAAATTTAGGTCTTATTAATACACTTATGTCCTTTTATATGTTTAATATCATTCTTACCGTAATCTTAACTTCCTTAAAATTGTTTGTCTCAATAGAAAATAATATGCACATACTTATTACTCTTACACTTGATATTGTAGCCTTTTATTTAAAAACTATCGCTAGTTCACTTAATTATGACTATTACTCTATATTTGAACACGCAATTTAACATGAAAAAACTTCTTAACCTTCCTAGTTTTAATATACATGAAAACACTGATCCATTTTGATAGCAACTTGATTCTTATAGATAACTCAAAATTCTGTCATATCACACTTTGTTCACTTAGTTTCTTTTACCCTTCTTAATTGGAGTTATCTTCCTCAAAGAAAAAGTCTTTAGTTTATGAATATGGTTATTCACATTTAATTAGACATAATGTTACTTAATAAACTAAACCATGTCCCATTCAACTGTAACTCTTACAGATAAACATACAACAATCTTATGTAACTGAAGTCCTAATCCTAATCCTGGTCATATTTTATTATGTATGTTTAAAAATTCAAGCCTTTGGGAATCATCATATAATTATCATACATTCATTTACCAATCATTAATTCCAATAAATAAGATCACAACCCTTTATTGGCTTGATCTTTCAAGGAATGGATAAAAATAGTAATAAAACCATGTTTTAAGGCCTTATAAAAGATTTGTACGAATATAGTTAGTAATAAAATGTAATGTGGGTGTATTGAAGAGTAGGAATCACTTGAATAACCTTGTAAACATGTTAATATCCCATTATACCAACATCTACATAATTTCCACAACCCACTTATGAGATATAGTCATTTTTTATTCACAAACCCTAGTCTATGGTTATCAGACTATCATAATGTTGAGAGCATTCCTTTATAAGAAAATTAAGTTTCAAGGCCTTATTATAGTTATCTAAACCTAGGACAAATTTCCACAGTTTCACATAACTTTATCACACATAATTTTATTATATGAACAATTATCCCAACCATCAAAGATAACTTTCTTTGCTATACTGTGAACCCTTTTTATTAGTGTCACAGACTATGAGTGTCTAATTCATAAGAAATTAAATTCTAAAGATTTTTTAAGAATTATATGGATTGGAATGAAACTTCTATACCTTTATATCTTATTCTCTTAACCAAATCTAGTAAAAGATAATGATAACCTTCTTTAAAAATAATCTCTCTTTCAACTGCAACGGTCCTTCTTTGGCTTTGAAATATGCATAATTTTGTTTCCAAATTTATAAAATGAATTGAAACCTTTACATAATAAATGATGATTTCAAAAGTACATAGGCATTCATTCACATAATGTACTCATATAAAATTCAAGTAAGAGACAAACCAAAATGTTCTTTCTTTATCCATAGACTAAACATTGTCAAACATAGATGTTTAGAATACAATCAACTATCAGTCATGTTGTACATTTGTAAGTACAAAATATAAGTTACTTGAACCAAAAATAAAGGTAATGGTGATCCAATATGCCAAAAAATATCTTCCCATTCCATGTTCAATTACTATTCACTTTTTGAAGCAACATTTTCATCTGATGAATTATAGTAGCCATTATTGTCATCATATTACATGGACATGAAGAAGTACATAGGGTTCATTATAGATATCCTTTGGCCTAGTCAAAAGATAGGAAAATCGGTGTCTTTGGAGATTGTGTACCTCTTTCATAATTTTGTGAGTGGTTGGGTTAGATAAAGTATTAATACATCACAATGGTTATTTATAATGCTATACAGTTCTAAATTTACTCTGAATGGGAGCTTCACTCACATGAACACATTTGGTATTTTATCTAGGTGTACATACACATCTGGATCATATGACACATTTATCAACAAGAAATTTTTTAGGAAGGGCCTTATGTATGTTAGAATGGATCCAAGAGTATTCCAAATATTAGGGAAAACCACATCCCATTATCTCCATTCAAATGACCATGGTATGAAGAAATCAGTATCGTGCCTCTCTACTAATGCCAAGAACTCATAACTCATAAATGGAATGTGGTACCTAGGATATTCCGTGTTATAATACATAATAGCATTACACCATTTCAAACCATTATCTTAGATGAAATTTATATTGTGTCCTATCCCCCTCTAATTTATGGTAGTAACCACCACACACAATTTTTGGCTCATTGTATCACACAACAAACTTAGTTCTTCTAGGATATAAGTTTTTTTCCAAATGTGTTTGTATACTTCTTCTCTAATTTCCACAACTCTTACCATATTTGTGTTACACTATCATGATAAAACTATAATATAGATGACACCTACCATGCAATTTAAAAATCATTTATCAATAATTTCAATAAAATTCATAAATTATAGTTAATTATTTTTCATATAGTAATTAACATATTTAAATGTTATGGGTATTTTTGTATTAATAAAACATAAATTTAAACTAAATGGAAATGTATTAGAAAATTAATCCTTTTGGAATCAACACCATTAGAATAGAAAGATGTGATCATGAAAATATGGTTTATTTGGTTCCCTCCTTTGTCTCAACCTTCTCTGCATCAATTAAATCTTGCTATCATCCTCACATTTATTTATAATTTGTTTCATGGAATAATTCTTATCCACACAAATAACATCAAATAACAATCATGTTGTGTGTGTATCTACTCCACAAATCCCATTATTTATTAAGTACATTTTATTTGTATTAAGCCAATTTATTTTAGTAGAGAACAAATCTCTATGAGAAAAGTTATAGCAGTGTTTCTATCAATACCCATGTTATTGTTCTATGGGCAGTGCCAAATGCTTCATGGTGAGTTTGATTATAGAGATTCTTTATACAAGTTCATTATTTTTTTGGAGGCCCCAAAATCTAAAAAACTCTTGATATCTTAATGAATAGAGTGGAGAGGGGATTTTGGCCTCACTAATGGATGCTTGAATAAGGTAAGCATAAAATAGATAATGATTGTGCCTATAAATGTTGAAAATAATTAAAAGAGAAGTTATTATTGAAAATGGTGAAATGTTATATGCATATTGATTTAGTTGGGCATTATTATGATGCCAGAGATGATGTGAAATATGGGTTTCCCATAGCATTAACTATCACCACACTAGCTTAAGGAGTAGTGAAAATAACATCAAATAACACTCAATTATGTTTAAGGGCTTAAACTATCTGCTAGGGTCCAACAAGATAAGAATCTCAGTATGTGGACAATGCACTATTAAAAGTGTATAAAACTTGGTTAATAAATATATTGAGTATTTTTTAATATATTGAGATCAAATTGTATGTTTTTTTGAGAAGTATTTTCATTGATGTCAAGGTCGATGTCAAGGTGCATCTAGTGAAGATGCATGGTGAGTGGTCTGTGAGGTATGAGCTTGTGTCCATGATATGACAATGAATCCATGTGATAATAGATAATTTTAAGGAAAAATAATGATTATTCTATGGTTAATTTCAATATTCAAGTCAAGGTAATCATGATTGAGTACTAGTCCTTGAAATATAAGGTGTCTTGAGAAGCTTGGTCATAACGAACATAGTCATATCATGAGCATGTGCATGATGAGCATGAAGAGGTATGTGTAGAGGTATGATATTATCTAAGGATAATTAAATGAATGTAATAAAGGTGCATAAGCCTCAAGGAGTGTTTCAAGGTCAGTTATCAAGCTTCAAGTGCTTAAGAATCCTAATCATGACATTCGTCATTGCATGAAGAGACCTTGTGAGAAGGTATGAGCTTGGTGTCCTAGTGATATGGATGCAAAGAGGTATTATAGTTTTTATGAGGTTTTTTGATCATTAATATGAGGTAATGGAACATTCATGATAGTTTTAGAGTGAGCCTATAGGGGTAGGACCTATAGACCTAATATGCAACTAGGCTCGTTCTAGACCTTGCCTAACCTAATGAGGTGTCATGAGGTATTGTCAAGGAATATAAAGAATGTATGGTAGTTTTTGAGATTTGTAATAGGTTTTTTAACATGAATATTATGTTTTTACATCTTGGATAGTGGATATAAGCTTGGTTTCAAGGCCTAATGTGACTTATAGGTCAAATCTTAAAGAGCAAAGAGAGAGAGAGCACAACCTAATAGGGTATGCAGTTATATTTATAAGGATAACACAAACATATGTGAGAATTTATATAAGTGTGTCATGTTATTTCAAGTATATTTACCAAGTTTTAGGTCAAAATTTGAAGGTGAAGGCAATAAAAAGTGTTTTGAGGTCTTTTGAGTGCACAAAATGAAGGGTTCTCAACTTAAGAAGAAATTTCAAGTGTTTATTGGCATGTGTAACATCTGCATGAGAATGTAATTTATTCACATTATATGGGGAAGGGTTATATCTCAAAATTATAGGAATTAGTTTCTGGATTAAGGGACTATGCTTTATGAATGATCGTTAAGATTGGAAGATGGTTTAAACCTTCAAAGAACCTTAATAGTGCCCTGATATCAAATAAGTTATTCTAAAGTGATAAATATAGATTTATGTGTCTATTTAAGTTGTTTTATGTTGTATTAAACTCTCCTAGGCATCTCTAGGTGTGATTGGTTTGTCAGGGGAGTGAGTGGACCTTACAAGAAAGGCCTTATTTCTCAAAGGTTTCCTGTAGCAATCAAATTTGACGAAGTCAAAGTTGATAAATGGATGGTGGAAAAATATTGAGACTTATATTTTATTTCCATCATGTATTTTTAGTATTTTATATCACTTCAATGTGCTAAAATAGTCATACAAGTTGACCAGTCACTAATAGGCCTAATGATGTAAATAGTGAGAAACCCAGGGAAAAGTGAGAAGTTGTTTAGGGATGTGATTTCATGGATTAGGGATGAATACAAATGAATTTATATGTTATTATATACCTTTAATACATGTTCATTTTGGATATAAGTTTTTGAGGTCAATGGTTATGATGAAAATGTTGCTCAGAATTTAACCTGTTTGGTTTAGATGAGCCAATGAGGTACAAAGTTATGAGATTGGTTTACAAGACCAATATTGTAACTTGACCATATTTTAATTATATATGAATATGGTATAATTATATCATAATATAATTTATATGCATTAGGAGTCTTTGAAAGTGTGTACATAGGTTTTGAAGGTCAATATCACCATGACTGGTCTATAAGGTAAACTGGCAGTTTTGGGTAAGCAAGTTACAATGATGAGTTTGAGGATCTATAATCTAAGAAGAAGCATATAATTTACATGGTGTTTATATTTGGAAATTTTATGTCCTATCCAAGCTTTTTATAAATTTGGGTAGTTAGTGAAAGTAGTGAAAACATTGAAGCCAAAATGGCTTATCTAACTGAGTGACATCTGAGAGAGAGAAGGTTGACAAATTGGTATGCAAGACCAATAGTTTAAATTAGATATTAAGATATTTTTATTGGAGTTTGTTATTATTATGTTTTATGATCATATTCATGCATTGTAATTCCTTATGTGTGTTCCTTCAAGGATCATAATTTCAAGTTTTCATGATTGTGTTTTGAGGCTAGTTGGTAATTGAGTGGATTACTTGTAGAGAAGGTTTTGAGTAGTTTTACCTTAAGTTGTGAAGTCCAAATCATGTGATGATTACCTTGAGGTTACATATATTATGTACGTGTTTTTTTCATGACTATTTGGAATTTTTTTAATGCTTAAATTGTTCAAGAAAGACTTTTTGCTTATGCACAGAACTAATTTTAAACAATGCTAATGGTGTGCTTGAGGTAGTGGTTAAAGCTAAAAAGTGTTGTGTATCCTATATGATATTAGCAAGGTTATATTTGAGTGGAATATGACATGATATTTCCATGTGATGTGTTTTAATATGTTCCATGGAAGGCAATATAATGTTTCCTAAGTAGACCTAATGGGATTAGGTCTCCATGAGACCTAAAGATGAGATAAGGCCTAATTGAGGTAGGTCAAACCTAAAGGGTCTCACATAACATTTTAGTAATGCTTATGAGATTTAATAAGATCTATTACATGTCTGACCTAAGGGGTTAAATGTGTTTTTCTAACCAATAAGGATATGAACAAGATATTTGTATAAATGCAAGGCAATTTTAGGCATATTTATGTGTGAAGACAGAAAGAAAATAGAATAATATATTGAAGATCATAATAAGGTATTATATACCATAATAGGGGTATATAGGATCAGTTATGAACATTTGATATAGGTTTTGTGTATGAATTTCAAGTTCATATGACCTAATCAAGTCAAGCAGAGGACTAGTTGAGAGAAGCATCCTAGAAGGCAATTTGAAAGGGATAGAAGAGAGAGAATATCTAAGAAGGAGATCATCAACTAATATATGATAAATAAAGTGTTTTGAAGGTGATCAAGGTTTTTAGGTGGTTGATTTGGTGTTGAGTTATCTAGGGGGTTGGTGCCTCCTTGCAAGTGGGTGCTTGTTAAAGCCTAGTTGAGTTGGTGCTTAGCTAGTTGGAGATGGTTCTCCACATGAAGTTGGTGATTCAATGAATTTGATGTTTGTATTATATGATTATAGTCCATTTGTATATATCAGTGGGTTTTCATCCCCTTGAGGGTTTCCCACATATAAATTGTGTTATCTTGTGTTCTTATGTTTCATGCATATGTGGATGGTTACTTAGTCATTGTTTGATCTACATGATTGAATGAATTTTCAGTCATCTTGCTTCCAAAATTCTTATATATGTTTGAATGTCGCAATATAGACATGTTGATGAAAGTGTTTGGAGAGGATAATCATTGAGTAAGTGTTCAAAGGTGTTATACAAATCAAATTAGTCTTCTTGTTCCTACTAGTGATTTAACATTAGAGTTACTTCCACATAGTAATTAACCTTTAGTATCACTTTCCAATGGACACTATCATTTCATTATCTATTTATATTGACTCAATATAGCTACAAAAAAATTTACGTAGCATTTTTTTAATGTGGGAATGTAGTGATGCATATGAATCATTGAAAAAAGTATATTTTGATTTTTTTGGGTATTTTTAAGGATTTTGTGGTCTTTAGGATTGAATAATACCTCATACATGAGCTTCAAAAATCTTATCTTAGTCCTTTAGTAGTTTTTTCCCCACAATTAAGTAAATTTGAAATTTAGACTAGTTATTGAAGAGTTTAAGGTCCTTGGGCAAATTGTATGGGTAATACACCATATGTAAAGAGTCATAAGAGTGTATGGTAAGTGTGAAAAGATTCTTACATTATTAATTCTCATATGAGTGTGTTTTAATTTAGATAATAAGCTCTAATTGTAGTAAAAATACTAAACAATGCATGTTGTTGAGATATTTTAGGATTGTTGAGATATGTTTGGAAGATTGATTTGCTTTTTTAAATATTAAAACCTATGGAATATCCTAAAAGCCTTTTACCCAAAATTATAAGAGACACACAAAAACATAAAAAGATTAGAAAAAAAACAGGAAAAAAAAAAAAAAAAAAAAAAAAAACCACCTAATTAGAGTTGTTGTTCAAGTTAGATAGAGGTAGCGGGTTTGTACTCTTTCAAGAGACAAGATTGAATGAATAAAGTAAATTTTTTCAAGGAACTTATAATGTGAAATATGTATGTATTATGTATGGTTATGTGTTTGAATACATATTGATTCTCATATGGTGTGTTTTTTAATATTTAGTCTTTTAAATCCTCTCAAAAGCCTTGTTATACATACACGATCCACATGAAAGAAGTCTTTTCATTGACATAGAGGATTTTTTTATGCATGTATGATAATTGGAAAAGATAGATGGAGGTTTAAATGAGATTTCAGAACCATTTTAAGGATTTAAAACCAATCCAAACATAAAATTTTGAATTCTAAAGGCTCTCAAGCCTCTACAAAACTAGTTTAACCTTGATCTAGGTTTTATTTGGAAAATCACTATAAAACATGTTTTAACTAGTAGAAATCTATAAAATTTATTGGGTAGGTAAAATTGAACATCCTGTAATATATTTTTTAGGTTTCATGATTTTTGGAACTATATAGATGTATATGCAGGTGACTGTGTTTTTTGGGGCCTAATTGAAGCCTAAAATAAGGCTAATCAAGAAGGTTTTCTTCATTTTCTTGGAGTTTAAAAGCAAGTGAATCCTGTGAATGAGTGATTAGGATATTTAAAGTATAACTAATTGTTAAAAACCCATTCAAGACCTTTATAAGTTGATTATTATCTCATTTGTAGTTGATACCTAATACGAGGCATAGTTGAAGGCCTTAAACTCATAAATTTGGGTTTCTTAACAAATTTTGAATTGCAATTTGTGAGAATTTCATCTAGAAGGAAATTTATTACTATAATAAGAATGAAAAAATCCAACTAAATTCTTCAAGTAAATTTACTTCATCATATTCTCAATTTTGAATCACTAGACCTAGATTTGGCCTATAGGGTCTACATAAGAGATTGTTTACTTATTGGATAAGAAAATAAGAATACCTCTAAAGCATACACCAGTGCATCATATAGATATGTTTATACCCACTACATGATTGAGTTTATGAACTTATTATTATTAATGATAATGAATGCTCTTAGTATATAATATATACTATTATATTGTATATTTATTTAAATTATTTTTGTTTTCTAAACTTTATGTTTTTGAGCATGCATGTAAGTTAAAAATAATTTTGACTTATTTTATTTGAATGAATGTTTGTATTAGCATTTAACTTGGATACATGACCAAAATGATGCTTCTATTTGTTTCATTAAAAAGGTTTGCTTGGAAACAAATTTTATGAAAATTTTTAGAGCCTCTTGAAAAATATAGCCTTCATTTCTTTATTTCATATTCATATAAATGTATCTAGTCCCAAAATTAGATTTTTTTAAAATATAAGATATTTTTTTATAGTTTTACAAGTACCTATAAAATTTATTGTAACTAGGATATTGAAGGGTCCACCTTTAAATGAATGGTTGGAAAATGACCATGGAAGAAAAAAAAAGTGAAGTAATATTATTGGCTTTGAATCTCTATAACAAAATCCTTTTAGAGACAATACATTTATAAAATATATTATTATATGTTTGTAGTCTAAGTGAACTATTCACCTTGAAAATATGCTATTTATTTTTCCTCGATTGAACGTAATAAAATATTTATTAGATAAGTGGTTTCATATATGTATTTAATTTATAATTAGTGGTATTTTTTTAATTATTGAGATACAATTTAGGATTGCAAGAAGCATCCATAAACCATACACAGATTCACTCTTTTTAAAAATATATATTATAAATTTTATTTACATGCCTATGAAAAGTCACAAAGGGACACAATTTCATGTCACTCATTTGATAAAATTAAGAGAATCCAAAAGTGTAACAATTCTGAAAAAAATATTATAGAGAGGATTTATATTTTTTGGAAGTGGTTATTGAAGGAACACTTCTATCAAAATCTCATGACAAAAAACATTAGCTATTGATATTTTAATTATATTACTTTTGAGGATACTTGTATATATTTCAATTCATTTATATGTGAAAACTTGTATGATTGTTAAAAAGTTGTAAAGTTGCATATATCCTAGAGAGTACAAAATAATAGACAAATATAATTAATGGTGCATCAAATGAATACACTTACATCATAGGATATAACAGTAGTGTATTATTAAAAAATGTACACGTATGTATTATTACTGTACTATCATTAAAACCTATAAAGGGATTTAATCAAGATGAATTATCTCTATTATGTCCACCTTTATCTCATTTTACTACCCTGTTAAGATTATCATCCCAATTTCTTTTATATTATTATGAAGGGGATTTGGAAAAAGGGTTTTTACCTTTAATATGTTTTGTTGTCTTTGTCTATTCATATTTTATATAAAGTCTCCTTTTATAAGAGTGGAAGTTATATGAACATCATGCACTTGTTGGAATGGATGATCCATCTGGTGTTGTGTGTTGGAAAAAATAAATGAATGGGAGTAGTTACATGTCTTACACTATCATCCTCCCTCATCTAATTTTTAGTGTTATCCACTAGATTTGAAGTGACAACTTCTAATATAGGATTTAATATTTTCATATCCATTCTTGATACACCTTCAATTTTAGGGTTCAAACCTCTAAAATCCATGCCTTATTCTCCCTCATTTTTAATTTGAACTTCATTGTCTATGACCTAGGAAATGAAAACATATTACACAAATGACAGTCATCTTGAGTTTGTTGGTGCAAAAATTAGATTGGAGAAGGAAAATTGCATTGTACTCAATATCAATGTTATCAATGCTCTCATTAAAAAACTTCCATGCATCTTCTAAAACTACATAACTTGTTATCTTTCCCATCAAGCACACCTTAATCACATGATTTCAAGTCTAACCTTGGAGTGAAAATAGGCAATTACACATCAACATGGATAGTCTTATAGTAAATATGTAATAATGTAATATCTCATATTTCATAATTTTCACACATGGCATTCACTATTGTGGAAGGTTACATGAAAATTTAGGATCTGTAAAGCTTATACCCATGATATATTTTCAAGTCTCTCTATTTTGAAGCTCCTATGGAAGTCATTGTCCTTGAATATTTTTAGCCATTGATAATATATGTAAATAGTTGTTGTTAGTTGGTGAACTAACTAATCCACCATGTGATGTGTAAAAGTCTGCATTATGCTTAAGAAATGACATTTCAAAATGAAATGGTAAGATTATATGGTTATATTTGTTTATGCCCAGTATGTGGAAGTGCACGGACACATCCTGACAACATTCTAACTATGTCTACCGACTGTTGTTCCTAGTATTCAATAAAAGTGAATTGAGAGGAGTGATAGCTTTCTAAAAACTTTATGGACTCTATTAATGCAACATCTTCATCGGCACAACTATGCATTATGTACCCAAATTCATCAAATATTACATGTCTTACATCATTTCATTTCACTTTTTCTATCAAATTATTCAACCATACATGATGAACATGCCAAATTATTAAGTACACCTCATACTTGAATATCTCCTTGCATAACATGAATTTTTTTTAAGAGTTAATGTAATAATGTGGGAATGGTGTGTATGAACATCCAAATTTGAAATCTATGATGCATGTATGAATAAAAAATATGCACCTAATAGCTTTTATCTATTCACCAACATCATCCACCATGAAGGCATTGATTGTCAGTTTAATGTCTTTTAAATTCACTCTTTGAAGAAGAATTTTGTTCCATTGGCTTATGTAGGTAGTAAAGGACCGTAACATAATGACCTATGAAATGGAAATACCTTCATGTTTAGAATAAATTATGAGTAATTTGTACAATTGGAACTATATAAAAAATATAAAATCAAATGAGATTGGATGTTATAAAATACTATATTATCAACTACTATTATAAAAATTATAAACATAGCTTTATGGATTCATCCCAAATGTTTACGCAATGCTAATGAGCTATGCTTTTGAAATCTCAATGACCATTCTAGTTGTTATGGGAGTTGGATGCCCAAGATAAAGGACTTTTTCCCCTCCCCATAAATCTCTCCCCTATTATATCCTTGATATAAAAACCACTTGAAGGTATTTACTAGTTCCCATTCCCAAACACTTTTTTCATTATTAGGACTATACACATTTTTTTCCTCCTTAGTCTATCATTATCTATTATTTATGTCACCCTTATTTAAAAAATCATCTTATTATGTTTCACCATTAAATAATACAAGTTTATTATGCACCATCTTCCAGTATTTAATATGGATAGCATCAATAAACAATCCTAATAATAGTAGCCTATGAATCCACTCATTAAGTTGGGGGCTGATATATGGAGCAAAAAACCATATCTTTCCCTTAAATTTTTCATATGTTTAGTCATGCATATAGTTGTGTTCATTATCTATGTGCTCTGCATGACTATATGTAAACATCAGATGATTAGGTCTAGTGACCATACATCATGTACTAAAATGACACTAAAGTTGCATATTATACGGCTTCAACCCTAATAGCTACCCTTTCTATACTTGGGAATTACACACTTGTCTTTTGGTGTGGAATCAATTTAAAAAAAATAATCATGCCCATGTAAACACTGGTATATGAATGATTATAGTGAACAAATACTTTGTCATGCAAATTAAAATAACTCTAATTTAATAGAATAGAAAATTAGTTGAATAGATACCCACTCAAAATCTATAATATTTGGTCAATTATATGATGTATTCATAGGTGGAATTGATCCTTATATGATTATAGAAACAAATGATTTTCTATTGTAATTTAAAACATGAAAATGTTTAGGGAATAAATCCTTTCTTGATTCTAATTTGATGAAGTCATCAACCTTATCAACATTAACAAAAGCAACCCATAAGTCTTCATCTTTGATGTTAGAAAATTATACCACTTGATATTGCTGTAATCAAGTGGACCCTCTCCTATCTTCTTTAGTGCATGCTATATAATTTCTTCCCACCTATTTTCCATCTATTCCAGCCTAGAAGGGGAACATTTCATTTAATTAATTAGCAATGTAATTTTGCTATTGATGAAATATTGTAATAAACAAATGGAAATGATTGAATAATGAATATAACATAAGTAGTTGGTGGTCAAAACATCATTAAAATAATATATACATGTCATTGCAATGGATACTCATACACATCTCAATCGACAAACAAGACAACTCCTGATTGGATACATTTCTTGTACCTCTCATTCAAATATGTTGTTTTTCATGCACTATTCCATTTAACCTATATAGGTTGTCTAAGATCTAGATTTATTTTACATATTTTGTATGTAAAAATATTATGAACTTCATGATTGCATTTGAATATTGTAAACACATCAGGCTTTGAACTAGTTTTAAAGATCCAAACATTAGATGATCCATAATGGGAATACAAAAAATATCATTATAACTCTAATAAATACATAATGTTATGATAATCAAAAGATCATTTGAACAACATATTTTTTTTACTATTTTTTCACATGTTAATAAAATGCCCTAAAAAGAAAAGTTAAAGCATCGTAAAATTTAAGTCAAACTGAATCTCAAATGCTTACATCTCAAAATCTTCAATTTAGTGTAATGCTAACTTTTAAACTTGATTTATAACAAAAAAATATTTTTATAATAATGCCTTTTACATCTATTATTTTTTCAATCATGTATTTTCCCTATTCTCTTCATGAAGTAATGCTTTTATTTGTTCTTGTCCTTTGTCAGTACTTTTCTGTCATTTATTTGTCCAATATTTTATTATAATTATATCATGTGTTTGCAGTCAAATAGTCAAGCCCGTTAAAAGGCAGTAAGGAATTGTTATTCTTATAAAATTAACTCACTAAAACTATTTAATTAAGACTTTACCTAAATTTAATGATAGCATGTGTTTGTTATTTAAGCACACAGATTATATAAAGTAAACATGAGAATGAAACCACTCATTTAACATAAACTTTATATAAATTGATTATATATAATCTAGAAAAAATCAGTTGTATTAAAATACTAATTATGTAAATTCATTATAACTATATTTTCTAAAACTATTATCAAGTATGCATACTCATTATAAGGTTAATTAATGCATTGTAGCATAACAATGATTTACAATTGAATGAGTTTTATAAATATATCTTATTTTTGAAAAATAATATTTAAGACTCTCATAGTAATAGTAAGTTTATGCCCACATCAATGTTATAGTTATCTCACCTGGTCCTTAGATTACCTCACACGATTTATTTGGGTGTCTTGCATGCTAAATGCTTGCTTAGTTTACCCATCCTTCACTCACTCCATTAGACTATTTTACATTCTCCCACATGTGACAATGAACCCACACCCACTATTTCCATCTATCACTATTTTATTTATAAGAGGTTTCTTGTTTGATTCTCTCTTGAGTAAAATATTTGAGGGACATATTTATATCTTACAATCAAACGAGTAGAATTAGAATGTATTAAAAGGATTTTTTCACATATACCACAAACATTAGTGGCGTGCTTCTCAGACTGGTATAAATGACACCCTTTCCCAACTTGAACTATAATATTTTGTTGAAAATAAACTTGTCATTGTTGAAAATGCGTATATAGGAGGACACACACACACACACGCACACACACACACACACACACACACACACACACACACACACACACACACACACACACACACACACACACACACACACACACACACACACACACACACACACACACACACACTTATGATATTTAAAATCTTATAAATTTTAGACACCTTAATTACATAATGTCAAGGATATATTCTTATCTTTTCATAATGAAATAACACTATGAATACTTATAACTCAAAAAATTATATCATTACGGTTTTTAAACTTACATAAAAATAACTAAAAAAATATTGAAATAAATAAGATTAAAGCATGGTAACAAAAACTAATAAAAAATATTATGATAAAACAAGGACAAGTAATTAAAGTCAACTAATAACAAAAGTTACAAAATGGAGGCAACTCCCACACCAGCATTGAAATTTAGAGGCATACCCATTACTACCTTTTTTTTAATGTCCCCATTGAGGTATACCTTTAGAATTTCAGTTATACTACAATAATCTACATTTAACACTTACACCACAACATGTAATCCTTTATTCTCTTCCACTCCTAAATCCATTCTAGTGGTTGACTCTTCATCGAATCCACCCACTCCATATGCCACCTCCAATTCAATGATAAATATTATAACTTCCAAGGTCACCCCCACGTCATCAGCATATATATTCCCATTGTCACTCAACAAAAATCTTGTGTCTAATGAGGGATTATTGCATGCTTAAGGAGAAAGCTTTCATGCTTGAAATCAATGCACAACTAGAAAGAAGAGAACAAGCAAACCTGGTTATCACAATTAAAAACAAATGAAAAGGCTATTGAGAAGTTGAATAGGGTCATCACTCTCAGAGTGGATAAGAATGGGAAACATGTTGTATTGAGTATGAAATAAGATGTGTTCACTCTAAAATAATTCCATTAATTTGAGTTGTTTAAGCCATTTTTGGTGTGTGTGGGTTTTTGTTTTACATAAAAATATTTGGTTCAATATCTTAACATCAATATATTTTTTATTCATTCATATATATTTTGAATTTTTTTTATGAATTTATACCACCTACCAATTTATATATTCTACCAAAAATACTCATGGAGATTGAATTGTAGTATCACTCCATGTGACAAGCTACCCATTAGGTCATTTCACCTTGTTTCAGTAGAGCCAAACGTACCAAGGAGTTAACCATACCCTTTGTCTATGCCTCCCAGTTATTGTCTGCATTCGGTCCATCTATGTGCTAAACCCTTCCCCGATTATAATGACATATCAGTGGGTTTATCATCCATATTTACCATTTTTCTAAAGTGTGCAAGGCCAAGCAAAAGAGGTGGACAACTGGGAACCAATAGGGAATCAATGTCTCATCCCCACATCAATGGCAATGCAGTGCTGATTCCAACCGCACATTAGACGTGATGCTATGTCAAAAATAAATAAGAATAGTGGATATAATATTTTATTTTGATAAATTGAGGGAGTGTAAATCGATATGACTGCTGACCCATATAATATTATAATCATATATACTATATTACTATTATAATATAAAATATTATAGTTAAATAGTTATATAATATATATATATATATATATAGTTAAAATATATATTATAATAATATGCTATATTATTAATAATACTATATTTTATTAATATTATTTACATAAATATATAATAATAATAATAAGAACAAAAAAAATAAAAAATATTAGACTAATCTTTAATGACTAATGATTAGGCAACTCTAAGAACATATCCATTAAGTACTTATGTGGAAAGTAAGTTTGACACCAGCAATCCACCTTAGCAATGCATTTGTCATAGATACATCTATTATTGGGAACAAGTTATATTTGAATATGCATATGCTTAGTATCATATATGGGAGAAACAAGTCAAAATATAAGACACAACACAACTAATTGTCCAACACATGACGCCCCAGATCCTTCTTCCTTTGATGAAAGACTAATCTAAATTATCCGAGGAAAGACTACTCAAAATTTGTTTATTTAACATAATGGAAGATCTGCCACTCCGTAGTATTTATACAATGTGGCACATATTTGAAGCCAACCCAAAAGTAAATTCTTTCCCAAGTTGGTATTCTTCCATTCTTGAAGGCAGTAACTTACAAGTGCACCCAACCCTGCTCTCATTGATTGCATGGCACATGGTGAATTGACTATTGGACAAAGCAAAGTGCTAAAACTATCGAGCCTACAATTTGATCGAGTGAGGTGAGCTACTTTCAAGTTTATGATGAGAGTGAATATTATCTGGATAGGTGTAAGATTCTAATGTCTAAGGGAATTATGTATCTTTAAATGTATTGAGGTGACTATTTGGGTAAATTTGAGATACATTCATAAAAAGATTGAATTTTAGTTGCATTGACAACCATAATTATGTGAGTGAAGGTGCTAGTTATGCACTTTTAATAACTATATTATTTTCTAAATTTGGACATGGAGACAAATGAAAGTTTTAAAATTAATGGTGGCTTCTAAAAGATAATAAGGTAGATATAAAGGCTTCCAAAGTATAGAGAGTTTAAGTTTTTTGAGCTAATAAAAATAGCAGAGATGTTGTTTTTGTGTACTCATGTGAGGCATATATTTCTTTGTAGACTGTAATGAAAATAACATAAACATAGTTTTTTTTGGGAAGGCCGTGTCTAAACTTCTTCTATTCATACCTTTTTATGAACCTTGATAACTTGTAAGTGAAAATTTATGTATGCCAACGAGGTTATGGGTTTTTAGATTGTATGATTTTGATAACATTTATTCAATATAAATTTATGTATTCTAAAAAATTTATGGGTTTTAAGATTGTATGATTTTAACAACATTTATTCAATCTCAGTAAGATCCAACTATGGAAATCATCCTCATATTTTATTGTATAATTAATTTCAATTTTCATGCTTCATTTGTCTCAATCGTGCAAAGCATCACATAACTTGTGATTTGACATTAATTTGATAGGGAAGTGTAAGGCTTAGTGTATAACAAAATTTTGTTGTAAATCCAACTATTAATTGTATTTGGTCAACATGTTTGATTTTGGTAATATCTAAGGGTTCCTGTCACTCCCTAACCAACTAAAAAAAACTTTAGGCAAATAGGATCTATCTATCTTGGGGATACACATAGAATTCATATATTTATCGAGAAAGTATCAAACAAGATTCCTAAATCAATCTAAGCTAATACCATACCAATATAACATCTCGTCCAACATAAAAAACCAATTATAAAACATTATCCATGAAAATGCTTAAGAAAATAATTAAACCTACGCAGAAATATGGAATCAATACTTACAATATCTCTTATATATAATAAATAAATTGTCCTCACCCTCAAAGGGATATATATATATATATATATATATATATATATATATATAAACACAAAAATCAAACAATTATTTTTATTATTTTTTCAAAATTACAAAACATTTCCGACAAAAAAGGGAAGATCGCTTAAAACCCAATCAATTTTTACAATACCACCTATATCCAACCAACTTATAAATAAAACATTTTTCAGATATCTAACAAGATAAAAACACTTTTCTTTCAAATATTATAAAAATTTCCGTCATACTTCTACTTATGATAAATATATTTTGTTTATTATTTTTTCACATGTTAATAAAACGCCCTCAAAAAAATGGTTAAAGCATCGTAAAATTTAAGTAAAATTGAATCTCAAATGTTTTCATCTCAAAATCTTCAATTTAGTGTAATTTTAACTTTTAAACTTGATTTATAACAAAACATTATTTTTATAAGAATGGTTTTATTGTGGAGATCAATTTCATGCCTTTTACATGTATTTTCCCTGTTCTCTTCATGAAGTAAAGCTTTTATTTGTTCTTGTCCTTTGTCATTACTTTTTTGTCATTTATTTGTCCAATATTTGTAGTCAAATAGTCAAGCCCATTAAAAGGCAATAAGGAATTGTTATTCTTATAAAATTAACTCGCTAAAACTATTTAATTAATACTTTACCTAAATTTAATGATAGCATGTGTCTGTAGTCAAATAGCCAAGCACCCAGATTAAATAACTGGATCTAAACATGATAACTAAATTAAATTATTGTTTAAGACCATCAAGCTTCTCTTCACAAGCTTCTTTCGAGTAGTTTTTATTTTGCAGATTAAATACAATGTTTTATTGCAAATTTAGCAATTGACAGGGGGAATGGTAAATAATGTCATTTAAAAATATTTATACATTACAAAAGTGTTATTTAAAAATATTTAAAAATAGTAATATTATTAAATTATAAAGTATGTATTTATATATAAATTATTATATTGAAGGTATTGAAAATTGAGATGTAAGAGTAAATGAAAAAATTGGTTTGTCTATTTAAAAAATAAGAGTATCATGCACTAATTCCCTACGATAGTTTTAGAAGATAAAATTTTGGAAGAGAATAAAGTAAACATGAGAATGAAAACACTCATTTAACATAAACTTTATATAAATTGACTATATATAATCTAGAAAAAATCAATTGTATTAAAATAATTTGTATTAAAATACTAATTATGTAAATTCATTATAACCATATCTGCTAAAACTATTATCAAGTATGCATACTCATTATAAGGTTAATTAATAAATTGTAGCATAACAATGATTTACAATTGAATGAGTTTTATAAATATGTCTTATTTTTGAACAATAATATTTAAGACTCTCACAGTAATGGTAAGTTTATGCACACATCAATGTTATAGTTATTTCACCTAGTCCTTAGATTGCCTCACATGATTTACTTGGGTGTCTTGCATGATATATGCTTGCTTAGTTTACCCATCATTCACTCACTCCATTAGACTATTTTACATTCTCCTACAAGTGACAATGAACCCACACCCACTATTTCCATCTATCACTATTTGATTTATAAGAGGTTTCTCTTTTGATTCTCTCTTGAGTAAAATATTTTATTAAAAATAAACTTGTCATTGTTGATAATGCTTATATATATGTGTATATATATATATATATATATATATATATATATATATATATATATATATATATATATATATATATATATACACGCCTATGATATTTAAAATCTTATAAATTTTAGACACCTTAATTACATAATGTCAAGGATATATTCTTATCTTTTCATAATAAAATAGCACTGTGAATACTTATAACTCAAAAAATTATATCATTACCGTTTTCAAACTTCCATAAAAATAATTAAAAAAGTATTAAAATAAATAATATTAAAGCTTGATAGCAAAAAATAATAAAAAATATTATGATAAAACAAGGACAACTAATTAAAGTCACCTAATAACAAAAGTTAAAAAATGAAGGCAACTCCCACACCAACATTGAAATTTAGAGGCATACCCATTACTACCTTTTTTTTATGTCCCCATTGAGGTAAACCTTTAGAATTTTAGTTATACTACAATAATCTACATTTAACACTAACACCACAACATGTAATCCTTTATTCTCTTCCACTCCTAAATCCATTCCAGTGGTTGACTCTTCATCGAATCCACCCACTCGATATGCCACCTCCACTTCAATGATAAATATTATAACTTCCAAGGTCACCCCCATGTCATCAACATATATATTCCCATTGTTACTCAATACAAATCTTGTGTCTAATGAGGGACTATTGCATGCTTAAGGAGAAAGCTTTCATGCTTGCAATCAATGCACAACTAGAAAGAAGAGAACAAGCAAACCTAGTTATCACAATTAAAAACAAATGAAAAGGCTATTGAGAAGTTGATTAGGGTCATCACTCTCATAGTGGATAAGAATGGGAAACATGTTGTGTTGATGATGAAATAAGATGTGTTCAATCTAAAATAATTCCATGTATTTGAGTTATTTAAGCCATTTTTGGTGTGTGTGGGTTTTTGTTTTACATAAAAATATTTGGTTCAATATCTTAACATCAATATGTTTCTTATTCATTCATATATATTTTGAATTTTTTTTAATGAATTTATACCACCTACCAATTTGTATACTCTAATAATGTAGCAACAATAGATAAATGGTCTTTAAGGTAATCCTAACTCAGAGGAGTCCTACAATCCCTATCATAAAAGGTGTAATATGTTTCCATGTCCATGGAACTGTGGTAACTATTGTGATAAGAAAATTATACTAGGTAGAGGTAGTATTCATAATAGGATTATTGATACATAATGTACATCTATAACATATCCTCTAAAAAGTTAATTAACTCATTATATCTATCCCTTGTTCTGTAGATGATTAGGTGTGTTAAAACTAAGCATGGTGTCCAATTAATTTTTTAAAATTGTCTAAAAATTAGAAATGGATATTGTATCCTTGTCATAAATTATGTTCCACGGTATAACATTTAATATTAATAAATCATTTTAGAAAAATCTAACCATCGATTTATGGCATTATATGAGGTCTTGGTTGGAGAAAAGTATGCCACCTTAGTCAATTTATCCATTTTCACCATAGAAATATCATGATGATAATGGTACATAGAAAGAAAAAAAATAAAACACATGGAACCAGTTTCCCATTTGCTTTCATTAATCTGATGGGATTACAAAATTCCCCTTGGATGATTGTGTTTCACCTTGACATGCTAACACTCAAGGAATCTAGACAAAGAATAATTTATATCACTATATAAACGAGATCAAAAATACAATTGGATAATCTTAATGTGAACCTTATTAAACTTGGATTATGGGATTTGGACAAGATGAAATGATGCAGATCTCTAGAATCAGGTACATAAATGTACCCTTTAATCTCATAAGAGAGCATTATGATTAAGGGAATTGTCTAAAACATTTACCATTATGGCCCTATGAGAGTCCAATTATTGCATTACATCTTGAATCATCTTATCTTGATGGATATCTCAAGAATTCAATCCTTAAATAGTTCCTTACTCTCATTGTAGCTAGTTGGTGTTGCATCTTACATCAAAACATGAAAATTGAGATATCAACCTACCTTAGAAATTATCTATTTCTCCAAATAGTTTGATTAAAGAGTTAGCATCCAACTCATATTTATTTAATTTCCCATTGTTTGTTATTTTTTCACATCATATTAATAGTAACTTATGTCACTCCTTACTCTTTATGCATAGGCTTCATTTCCTGATCACATGTCTGGTAATGTGATTTGAACCCACAAAGTTGTTTTCAGAAATAATTTTTAATAATTACAAGTTTTTTCAAACTATAGTATGTAATAATTTTAATCCCACCCATAAATTATTTATGTGTTTGTGATCTTTGATGTAATAGTGCTCTTCATTGTGGTTAACAAGGTACAAACATTTTAAAGCTAATCTACAAACATAGAAGTCATTTTAAAGCTAAGCTTGTTCAAACTATAGTACGTGAAAATTTTAATTATGCCCATAAAATAATATGGGTTTGTGATCCTTGATGTAGTAGTGCTCTTTGCTGTGGTTAACGAGGTCCAAACATTTCAAATTTAATATACAAACATAAAATTCATTTACATGAGCATATTCATTCTGTTCAAAAAATATTGATCTTGTGATCCTAGGATGTTATTTAAAATCTCAAAACCCAAAAGAGGAGAAATACAGGAAGCATTTTGAACATTACAATTATCTATTAGTAGATCATAGGAAGAAAAATGATTTATTCTCCATGGGCAATGAAATTGCACAGTTTTCCAAAAAAAATAAAATAAAATAAAATAAGGGGGAGCTAGAGATGATGAGTAAATTATATTTTGAAGCTCTGTGGTCATGTGGATTTGTATAGTTGAGCATGGTTGTTTTATGTACCCATTTCTTAAGAGCATCTTTAACTTGATGTAATTTGGGTTGTAAATTGCTCTATGATATCTTAACTAAAGCTTTTGAAATAATGCATGTATTTAAACAAAGTTTACTTGTTTAGAAATCTAGTTCTCAAAGGTGCATGCTGGATGCATATGCATCATCTTTCCTGGAAGATATGATTTTGGGATTCGACTAATGGGAAGCTCCATTTAGAGGCATTTGTCTATGGAATGAATTTCCAAACTAAAACATAAGTTTAAAGGGTGGTGGTTGGAGAGAAATTAGGGTCAAGTTGCCTAGATATTTGTTTCACTAAAAAAATGGATGTGAATGGGTGAAAGCTTTGGGGGCTGTATGTGGTAGCACTAATTAAAATATAACGGGGGTCCATTTTACATTCACATTTATGGATGTATTGTATTTCATATCAAATACAATATTCTAACTTTATTGGATTACCCCTCATGGAGTTCTCTTCTATTAAATTGAGGGTTGAAACTTGAAATGATTTGAGACTTCAAGCTTCCACAATTGATAGTGTTTAAAAGAAATGGGTTTCAAGTTATAAAAACAGAATCGATGTTTCGGGGTACTCTTTGTGAGTTGTTGTTAGAATGAATGATTGAATTTTAGCTAAGAGTTTTTTAATTAGATAATTTTGTGCACAACAAGAGGTGGGAAATAATTATAGGCACCATAGTGTAAAAAATTAATACACAAATATGAGAGTTAAATGTTTTTATGATACATCAATTTTTTTCCTCTAAATGTTGCTTTTTTTATCTTTAAATCCTATGCTTGTAATAGTTTTTCAAGAGTTAAATCTAAACCTTCACCTATTTAAATTGTTAGGATGTTTCCTAATCTCTATAGCCTACCTTGACTTCCTCTTCATGTTCTTATCCTCTCGCTAGCAATTTGGCTTTCTACATGTAAATTTAATGTGTCGATGTGCATACATATTTTCTAATGTTTATACACAACCTGTAATTGCTAGAGTTGTGTCATTGCATGTTTTTTTTTACATTGTGAACATTTAGCAATTTGGCTTTATAATGCTAATAGTTATTTTGTTTGACAGGCTATAGTAGGTGGGAGGTGAATTGATCAAGCAAAATGGCAAAGGCAAAGGGTGGTTCTATTTTTATCAGGTTGGTCTTAGCTGTAGGCACTAGATTCTTTTATGTCAAATGGAAGAATCCTTGAAAGCTTTTTATAAAGTTAGATTTTTTTAAGTATGATCCAAGGGTGTATCACCACGTTTTATTCACTGGGGCTAAGATGAAATGAGATTTGATGCATGAGTATTGTGCTTTGAATTTATTGTGAGAACACCATGTTAACTATGTTTGATTTCCTAGCTGAGTTAAAGGGGTCTAAAATTCATTTATCACAAGCAAGGTTTAGATACTAGATCTTAATCAGTGATAAATGTGAATTGTAATTATGTTAGGTGTTATGTACTCTGGTCCGTGAAGTACCCCAAATGCATAATCAATATGATATACAAATATTTAATGATAATCATTTAGGGAAGGATTTTATGCTTAAATAGGTTATTATTAGTGTATTGTTAGTTTTAATTATGGACGTAGCTACCCTTTTAACATAGTAACAAAAAATGGCATTTTAAAAATAAGGTGCTTTTATAGTATTTATATGGTAGGAACATATGAATAATTGCGTGTCTTTGCTTTGATGAATATTAAGACATCATTGGGAGGTTGTTGGCATTGAAATGTTCTACATGAAATGGTAATGAGACAATCTATAGTTATTCAAGATGCATCCAATATTGATAAAAAATTAGTTTAGAGATTTCAATGGTGTTCCATTGATTTTGGATCCATTATAATTCTTTTTAATAGAATATGTAAATGGTTCAAGATCTACTATAAGAGGTTTGATGCCACCACATCTATTTTGAAATATTTTAGCATTAATATAATTGATTGAAGACTTGATAATTTGTAAGAACTGGTAAGTATCATTGAGATTTTAACATTTAATTAGAATAATCTCCGAGATGAAAATTTAGTCTTATTATATAATTTTTTTTTAAACATTGAAAAGAAAAAGATTTGTTTTGTTTTCATACTTGTTGATTTTCAATTTTTATCTGTTTACACTGCATTCATCTAGCAAGGGACTTTTTATGAGCCAAATTTGTGTGGTTTAATGTGATGGAATACCTAGATAACATAACAAGAATGTAGATTTAAACTCCTTAGACAATATTTCGTCGGTTAAATATAACAAATATTATTATCTTTTAGACTAAGATAAATCCCTTGTACCAAATTCTTTATATCCAATCCTTAGAAAATAGTTAACAATGACAAATTTTTTTAAACAAATTAAAACAAAATGTAAAAAATAAAAAACTAAAATGCATAAAGTAAATAATGTTAGGAATTGAAAAGATTGAGAGACTCACATCTCCTTCCCCACCTTTGGGTCCCTTCATTGTATTGATTTGAACATGAATCTATATAAAACCAACAACTAAACTCCCTTGATAATTGAATCACCCACCAAACAAACTTGACAAACAAATGCATGAACATCCTTGCATGACTAAAACCTTACAATCTTAACTTTGTAATGTATCCAACACAAAAGGTGGCCTAAATTTAATTACTACATATAAATAGATCCACCCAATTATTTCAAACACCAAGTGGATTCTTGAAAATAATGATGGCTAATTTTATGCAGCTCTTTCATCCATAATTTATTTTTATATGTAAAAAGGGTTCTATGGGCCCCTCAATTGTTTGGAACTTTTAGAAAACCTCCATATGTTGTAGAAGATCCATAGAAAGAGTAGTAAAGGAATAAATAGCTTACTAATCTTATATTTTACAAACCAAATTTAATCCTGATCTTGTGGATTCCAATGTGCTACAATTGGGCAACTATCAATCTTGAGACTATAACTTAGCCTTTTTGAATTTTAAAAGGAACATGTTTAATAAATTATTTCTCCTTCCTTTTATAAAAGTAATAGGGGTTTGGTGGGAGACTAAAACACCGTGGACGTTCTAAGTGAAGGCATGACAAATTTCAAAAGTGATAATTAAGGACTCTTAAGACATGCCATATTCAAAGAAGATTCTTATTATAGATTGCTTTTTTTTTAGGGTTTGATGCCATACCTAATCATCTAGTAATTTAAATTTCTTTTGATAATTATATTTGTCTTTTTTACATGATTGTATGACAGCCTGCTCCAAGATGCTTTGATCTTGGCTGATGATAGGAGAATGTTATAAGATTTCTTACCAGCTTTGTATTTTTGAGTAGTAGGGGCTTGAGAAATGACCTTATTAAACTAGTGGTCCATATGATGCTCCAAGGATGATTATTTCAAAAATGAGAGGAGGAATTATCTTCTTTATATTTTCCTTTCACATTGGCCTTGTTTGTCATGACAGGCAGGACATACTCTAGATCCTCTTTTTTCCAAATTGGAGAATCTATTCTAATCATGCAAGAAGGATTCCATGACTTATATATCAAGGAGGGATCTTTCAAAGTATTTTCACATGGAATATGTTGATTATGAAGGACAAAGGAGATAATGAATTGAATTGTGAAGACTACATAGATGATTGGAGTTTGTGCAACAATGAGGTCCTCACAAAAAGTTACAGTAAAGTATGAGACACTACTTGTTATGTTAGCTTTGGTCAATGCAAACCATATTAATTCAACCATTTTTTCATCTCCCACAAAACTATTACAAATGCATTCCTTAGTGAGGGACTCATAGGAGGAGGGTAAAATGTTAAGGCCATTTATTTGATTCCAACACACACAAAATACATAGATGGTTATAAAAAAAGGTGGGTAGTTGGTATGTAAAAATACACAATGCAAAACCATAAAATAAAAATGTCAGTTGAACATGGCAACACAAAAGTAGAATTAAAATATCAAATCACAAGGCAAGTAAGGTAACTAAGCATAAGCAGTAGCACGCAAAGGAAGTGAGGTAGAATCATCCATAGGGGTTTGACCAACCCAAGAATAGGGATTGACTGAAGGAAGATCACGTACCCATTCTGAGTGGTCTCTAAAGGAGGAAAAAATTGTAATTCCTTAACTAGGAGGAAACAACACATAATATTTCACTCACTCACCAGTCTACACAATAAATTAGTCCATCAAGATGGACCAATAAAGATCTTTTCACATGGTAGTGAAATCCATTCACCCTCATTAAGGAGGAGCATATGAAAAATGATAATGAAAACAAATCCACCAACCTCTAAGTGTTGGTGAGGTAGTGCCATTTAAAGATTCATTAGGATAGACATTACTTATAGTACAAGGAGTACTCACCCTATGGTTGAGGATTACTTGAAGATTCTAGAATTAGATCTACATAAATGTTGAAGAAATAATAAGCCTTTATCAATAATTAAGAAATGGATAGAAATATTTTTGTTGTAAAAAATAGTTACACTTCTAGATTTCTATAGTTAAAGTATATATATATATATATATATATATATATATATATATATATATATATATATATATATATATATATATCTGTGTGTGTGTGTGTGTGTGTGTGTGTGTGTGTAATGTGGATCCTCAAAAAAGGTCATTCTCCAATTAAATGTTCCTAAATGATAAGGCTTAAATAATCTATGAATCAACTACCAAGATTTCAAAGTTCTTGAGCATGTCCAAAAACATTTCCTAGCTTATGCTGAGGTGATTGGTGGGCACCTCCAATTTTGGTTAGAGTTTTATCTATCAAGCATCATCATCATCATCATCATCATCATCATCATCATCATCATCATCATCATCATCATCATCATCATCATCAATTTAAACAGTTATCTACATGTTCATCCAATAGAAATATGTTTGGTTTGTAGCAGGTCACTTGTTCGAATAATGGGAGAAGCATTTTAAGAATTGACCTTGTGGCTAAATTAACACCTTCTTATGCTTTACTACTCTAAAAATACTAGTTTTACAACATGGAGGATCATCTGCCTTTCATGGCCATCAGAGGGGTTAGTAGTAGCAGTATGTTTGGAGGTTTTAAGGAGGACAATATGTTTAGGGGATTAACATTGAAAAATATTTATCCCTATAGTGACCGTCCCTTGGAAAGCAAAATCTTTCATTTATGATGGATAATTTTCTTAAACAACAATAGCAACATGGGCGATGAAACTCCTAACTTCGGGTTGACGTAAATGGCATCATGCACTACCAAATCTTTAATAAATAAGTTTTTAAATAGATAACATATTTTAAATTATAAATTTTAAAAGGCACTATCTAAAACCATTATATATATATATATATATATATATATATATATATATATATATATATATATATATATATATATATATATATATATATATATATATATATATATATAGTGATAAAAAGATATAATATATTTAATAATATTCACATATTTATTATATAATTAGTATTTAATGTTAATAATTAAATTATTATTATATAGATATTTTTGAAGAAGGTTATGTTTATATATTTGTGTATGTATTTTAAAATTAAATTTTAATGTATATGTATTACATTATGTAATAGATATTTTAATAGTATATTAGATTATATAATGTATATTTTAGTATATTTTGTATATAAATATTATATATTATGTTATATAATATATATTTTAATATTATATTTGATTATATAATATGTATTTTAATATATTATTTATTGTATTATATTTTAATATATTACGTTATATATTGTAATATACATTATACCATATATCATAATATATTACATATTACATCATATTTTAATATATTATATTATATTTTAATATATTATATGTTATATATTATATATTTCTAAATATTGTGTTATTATAATATATTATACATTTTACCTTATAGTTTTTTAAAAAATATAATTTTACCTAAATATATTTATGGTATTTCATAAAGAAATGATGTTAATGTCATAAAATAGAAACTTCGATAATAAATTATAAATGATTTGTGTTGAGCCACGTAATTAATATGTTTTGTGTTGTTTTAAAATGCAACCAAGTAGTGTGTTTTAACTAAGGCTCCCACCTTTCTCTCGAATAACACAAGGTTCGATTTTTGCACAAGAGATGTCATTTTTCATTTTTTGTTGTTGTTAAGCAAACTCGCCATGAAGTTGCTGAGGGGATTCCTCCTGATCAATAGAGGTTGATTTTGGCCAATAAATAGCTTGAGGGTGGGTGCATATTGGTAGATTATAACACACATAAGGAGTCAATCCTTCACCTGGTGTTGCATCTTCATGGGGGATTCTAGGTTGTGTGTCAATGGTCTTCTTGATGTTATTATGATTCGGCCTTTGCACGGTGGTTGATAAAACTTATTAATAGATATTTGGTATATGAATATGTTTTATCTCAGGTATTATGATATTTTGTGTGATGTAGTGGGTTCTGTTTGTTTCTAGTCAAGCTAGTTAATGCTATAATATGTGTTCTAGTTGGCTAGATAAGTGGGAACTTGAGAACAGTCATCTTCGGATGAAACTTCAAAATGATATTAGTATAAAATATACATTAATTGATTTGAATAATGATATTAGTATAAAATATACATTAATATACATTCATTTAGGGTGTTTAAAATCCATCATTACAAGGCATGGTTGCTCTTTAGCATGCATAAAAGAAAGGGCAACTATCCAACAAGATTATAGAGTTACAAATGAGTAGTCAAAGGCATCTCCAAGAAGTTTCACAAGAAGACAAAAGGTTTGTTTTCCTTCTAAGTTGAATATTCTCCTTGCATCTCGTGTAAAATGCATTTTCAGCCAAGAAATCAAAGGATTTGTTATGAACCTTCATCATTACTTGTAGAGGCAAATACAACAATGATTTTTATTTCAAATAGATGAAGATTCTAGGCATGGAAAAGGGCATATTCTAGTTGGGAGCATCTTGGAAAAAATTTAAGAGTTATTTACAATTTTGTAATATTGAAATTTGCAACCCACACTCTCAGATTGTAAAACTGGTAAAAAATGTATAAATAGAGGGCTTGTCCTCTATTCTAAGGTTGTTGTTGGTCTTTGTTTCTCTCTCTAAGTCCTAGGCTCTTCAAATTTTTTGGATCTATTGTTGTGTGTATGTATTATCTCCCTTGTTAAGGTGGTTGTAGCTGCATATCCATTAGCAAGTTTTGAGAGCATGCTTATATGTCTCCTTGTCCAACATGAATCAAACTCACCATACTTGTCCCCATGGAAACATTTTGAAACACTGATGTATGTGAGATATCTTTTCAAGATAATGGAAAATACTTATGGTTTTTACTTTGTCTTGTTGATGAAATGTAATAATATGTTTTGAAAGTTCAACTGATTGGATATCTAGTTTTATGTTCATTACTAGTTGTCATCTTGGGCATAAATTTAGGTTATAAATCCCTTTTCATATAATGATTTGAAAATTTGTTGTTGAATACCTCTTAAGGGTACCTTGGGTTTATGTATTTGATAGGGAAAAGTATTTGAAGTTCTAGTTCCAGTGCATGCTCTAGGGTTTCAAGAATCATTTGGGTATTTTCATTATGTAGACACTAATGGATGAAAATCACTCCTAGTAGTTCCCATAGCTTGTATTTCAATTTTTATACATCTTTGTAGCAAGTGATATCATGAATGTTGAAAGAATCCATGTTGTTTGAAAACCACCAGCACACCACTCTTTATAATTATCTAACTTGTCCTACTTGTCTACCCAACAAATAATACAACTGATGCATATTATGAGTGTTATTTTCCTATAGATGCATGAATATTTGCATACTTAAAATATATCTATAATTTGTGCTTTGAAGCCTAGCATTGTAGTCTTCCATTTGACCACATGTTGTTGAAAATTCTTTAGAATGAAGATCAAAATTAATTTTCCTTCTGTCTTCAGTAGTTTGTGCTTGACTTAGTGCATTTTTGCATTTCGTGAGACAACCCTTCCTAGGTGGAGTGTGCAACTTTGGTTATGCCCTGGTCAAACCTGCGTTTGTGTGCCAAAAATACTCATGGAGATTGAATTGTAGTATCACTCCATGTGACAAGCTACCCATTAGGTCATTTCACCTTGTTTTAGTAGAAACAAACGTACCAAGGAATTAACCATACCCTTTGTCTATGCCTCCCAATTATTGTCTGCATTCGGTCCATCTATGTGCTAAACTCTACCCTGATTATAATGACATATCAGTGGGTTTATCATCCATATTTACCATTTTTATAAAGTGTGCAAGGCCAAGCAAAAGAGGTGGACAACTGGGAACCAATAGGGCATCAATGTCTCATCTCCACATCAATGGCAATGCAGTGCTGATTCCAACCGCACATTAGACGTGATGCTATGTCAAAAATAAATGACAATAGTGGATATAATATTTTATTTTGATAAATTGAGGGAGTGAAAATCGATATGACTGCTGACCCATATAATATTATAATCATATATACTATATTAATATTATATTATAAAATATTATAGTTAAATAGTTATATAATATATATATAGTTAAAATATATATTATAATAATATGCTATATTATTAATAATACTATATTTTATTAATATTATTTACATAAATATATAATAATAATAACAAGAACAACAAAAACAAAAATAATATTAGACTAATCTTTAATGACTAATGATTAGGCAACTCTAAGAACATAATCCATTAAGTACTTATGTGGAAAGTAAGTTTGACACCAGCAATCCACCTTAGCAATGCATTTGGCATAGATACATCTATTATTGGGAACAAGTTATATTTGAATATGCATATGCTTAGTATCATATATGGGAGAAAAAAGTCAAAATATAAGACACAACACAACTAATTATCCAACACATGACGTCCCAGATCCTTCTTCCTTTGATGAAAGACTAATCTAAATTATAAAGGGAAAGACTACTCTAAATTTGTTTATTTAACATAATGGAAGATCTGCCACTCCGTAGTATTTATACAATGTGGCACATATTTGAACCCACCCCAAAAGTAAATTCTTTACCAAGTTGGTATTCTTCCATTCTTGAAGGCAGTAACTTACAAGTGCACCCAACCCTGCTCTCATTGATTGCATGGCACATGGTGAATTGACTATTGGACAAAGCAAAGTGCTAAAACTATCGAGCCTACAATTTGATCGAGTGAGGTGAGGTACTTTCAAGTTTATGATGAGAGTGAATATTATCTGGATAGGTGTAAGCTTCTAATGTCTAAGGGAATTCTGTATCTTTAAATGTATTGAGGTGACTATTTGGGTAAAGTTGAGATACATTCATAAAAAGATTGAATTTTAGTTGCATTGACAACCATAATTATGTGAGTGAAGGTGCTACTTATGCACTTTTAAATACATGAAGGTAACTATATTATTTTCTAAATTTGGACATGGAGACAAATGAAAGTTTTGAAATTAATGGTGGCTTCTAAAAGATAATAAGGTAGATATAAAGGCTTCCAAAGTATAGAGAGTTTAAGTTGTTTGAGCTAATAAAAATAGCAGAGATGTTGTTTTTGTGTACTCATGTGAGGCATATATTTCTTTGTAGACTGTAATGAAAATAACATAAACATAGTTGTTTTTGGGAAGGCCGTGTCTAAACTTCTTCTATTCATACCTTTTTATGAACCTTGATAACTTGTAAGTGAAAATTTACGTATGCCAACGAGGTTATGGGTTTTTAGATTGTATGATTTTGATAACATTTATTTAATATAAATTTATGTATTCTAACGAGTTTATGGGTTTTAAGATTGTATGATTTTAACAACATTTATTCAATCTCAGTAAGATCCAACTATGGTAATCATCCTCATATTTTATTGTATAATTAATTTCAATTTTCATGCTTCATTTGTCTCAATCGTGCAAAGCATCACATAACTTGTGATTTGACATTAATTTGACAGGGAAGTGTAAGGCTTAGTATATAACAAAATTTTGTTGTAAATCCAACTATTAATTGTAGTTGGTCAACATGTTTGATTTCGGTAATATCTAAGGGTTCCTGTCACTCCCTAACCAACTAAAAAAAACTTTAGGCAAATAGGATCTATCTATCTTGGGGATACACACAGCATTCATATATTTATCGAGAAAGTATCAAACAAGATGCCTAAATAAATCTAAGCTAATACCATACCAATATAACATCTCGTCCAACATAAAAAACCAATTATAAAACATTATCCATGAAAATGCTTAAAAAAATAAGTAAACCTACGCAGAAATATGGAATCAATACTTACAATATCTCTTATATATAATAAATAAATTGTCCTTACCCTCAAAGGGATATATATATATATATATATATATATATATATATATATATAAACACATAAATCAAACAATTATTATTTTTTTTTTTTTCAAAATTACAAAACATTTCCGACAAAAAAGGGAAGATCACTTAAAACCCAATCAATTTTTACAATACCACCTATATCCAACCAACTTATAAATAAAACATTTTTCGGATATCTAACAAGATAAAAACACTTTTCTTTCAAATTTTATAAAAATTTCCGTCATACTTCTACTTATGATAAATATATTTTGTTTATTATTTTTTCACATGTTAATAAAACGCCCTCAAAAAAATAGTTAAAGCATCGTAAAATTTAAGTCAAATTGAATCTCAAATGTTTTCATCTCAAAATCTTCAATTTAGTGTAATTCTAACTTTTAAACTTGATTTATAACAAAACATTATTTTTATAAGAATGGTTTTATTGTGGATATCAATTTCATGCCTTTTACATGTATTTTCCCTGTTCTCTTCACGAAGTAATGCTTTTATTTGTTCTTGTCCTTTGTCATTACTTTTTTGTCATTTATTTGTCCAATATTTGTAGTCAAATAGTCAAGCCCGTTAAAAGGCAATAAGGAATTGTTATTCTTATAAAATTAACTCGCTAAAACTATTTAATTAAGACTTTACCTAAATTTAATGATAGCATGTGTCTGTAGTCAAATAGCCAAGCACGCAGATTAAATAACCGGATAACTAAATTAAATTATTGTTTAAGACCATCAAGCTTCTCTTCACAAGCTTCTTTCGAGTAGTTTTTATTTTGCAGATTAAATACAATGTTTTATTGCAAATTTAGCAATTGACAGGGGGAATGGTAAAGAATGTCATTTAAAAATATTTATACATTACAAAAGTGTTATTTAAAAATATTTAAAAATAGTAATATTATTAAAATTATAAAGTATGTATTTATATATAAATTATTATATTGAAGGTATTGAAAATTGGGATGTAAGAGTAAATGAAAAAATTGGTTTGTCTATTTAAAGAATAAGAGTATCATGCACTAATTCCCTACGATAGTTTAAGAAGATAAAATTTTGGAAGAGAATAAAGTAAACATGAGAATGAAAACACTCATTTAACATAAACTTTATATAAATTGACTATATATAATCTAGAAAAAATCAGTTGTATTAAAATACTAATTATGTAAATTCATTATAATCATATCTACTAAAACTATTATCAAGTATGCATACTCATTATAAGGTTAATTAATAAATTGTAGCATAACAATTATTTATAATTGAATGAGATTTATAAATATGTCTTATTTTTGAAAAATAATATTTAAGACTCTCATAGTAATAGTAAGTTTATGCACACATCAATGTTATAGTTATTTCACCTGGTCCTTAGATTGCCTCACATGATTTACTTGGGTGTCTTGCATGCTAAATGCTTGCTTAGTTTACCCATCATTCACTCACTCCATTAGACTATTTTACATTCTCCTACATGTGACAATGAACCCACACCCATTATTTCCATCTATCACTATTTGATTTATAAGAGGTTTATTGTTTGATTCTCTCTTGAGTAAAATATTTGAGGGACTTATTTATATATTACAATCAAACGAGTAGAATTAGAATGTATTAAAAGGATTTTTTCACATGTACCACAAGCATTAGTGGCGTTCTTCTCAGACTGGTATAAATGACACCCTTTCCCAATGTGAACTATAATATTTTGTTAAAAATAAACTTGTCATTGTTGATAATGCACACACACACACACACACACACACACACACACACACACACACACACACATATGCCTACGATATTTAAAATCTTATAAGTTTTAGACATCTTAATTACATAATGTCAAGGATATATTCTTATCTATTCATAATAAAATAGCACTATGAATACTTATAACTCAAAAAATTATATCATTACAATTTTCAAACTTCCAAAAAAATAATTAAAAAAATATTAAAATAAATAAGATTAAAGCTTGGTAGTAAAAAATAATAAAAAATGTTATGATAAAACAAGGACAACTAATTAAAGTCACCTGATAACAAAAGTTACAAAATGGAGGCTACTCCCACACCAACATTGAAATTTAGAGGCATACCCATTACTGCCTTTTTTTTTAATGTCCCCATTGAGGTATACCTTTAGAATTTCAGTTATACTACAATAATCTACATTTAACACTAACACCACAACATGTAATCCTTTATTCTCTTCCACTCCTAAATCCATTCCAGTGGTTGACTCTTCATCGAATCCACCCACTCCATATGCCACCTCCAATTCAATGATAAATATTATAACTTCCAAGATCACCCCCACGTCATCAACATATATATTCCCATTGTTACTCAATACAAATCTTGTGTTTAATGAGGGACTATTGCATGGTTAAGAAGAAAGCTTTCATGCTTGCAATCAATGCACAACTAGAAAGAAGAGAACAAGAAAACCTGGTTATCACAATTAAAAATAAATGAAAAGGCTATTGAGAAGTTGAATAGGGTCATCACTCTCAGAGTGGATAAGAATGGGAAACATGTTGTGTTGATGATGAAATAAGATGTGTTCACTCTAAAATAATTCCATGTTTTTGAGTTGTTTAAGCCATTTTTGGTGTGTGTGGGTTTTTATTTTACATAAAAATATTTGGTTCAATATCTTAACATCAATATATTTCTTATTCATTCATATATATTTTGAATTTTTTTTAATGAATTTATACCACCTACCAATTTATATACTCTAATAATGTAACAACAATAGATAAATGGTCCTTAAGGTAATCCTAACTCAGAGGAGTCCTACAATCCCTATCATAAAAGGTGTAATATGTTTCCATGTCCATGGAACTATGGTAACTGTTGTGATAAGAAAATTATACTAGGTAGAGGTAGTATTCATAATAGGATTATTGATACATAATGTACATCTATAACATATCCTCTAAAAAGTTAATTAACTCATTATATCTATCCCTTATTCTGTAGATGATTAGATGTGCTAAAACTAAGCATGGTGTCCAATTACTTTTTAAATATTGTCTAAAAATTAGAAACGGATATTGTATCCTTGTCATAAATTATGTTCCACGGTATGACATTTAATATTAATAAATCATTTTAGAAAAATCTAACCACTAAATTGTGGCATTATATGAGGTCTTGGTTGGAGAAAAGTATGCCACCTTAGTCAATTTATCCATTTTCACCATAGCAATATCATGATGATAATGGTACATAGAAAGAAAAAAAATAAAACACATGGAACTAGTGTTCCATTTGCTTTCATTAATCTGATGGGATTACAAAATTCCCCTTGGATGATTGTGTTTCACCTTGACATGCTAACACTCAAGGAATCTAGACAAAGAATAATTTATATCACTATATAAACGAGATCAAAAATACAATTGGATAATCTTAATGTGAACCTTATTAAACTTGGATTATGGGATTTGGACAAGATGAAATGATGCAGATCTCTAGAATCGGGTACATAAATGTACCCTTTATTCTCATAAGAGAGCATTATGATTAAGGGAATTGTCTAAAACATTTACCATTATGGCCCTATGAGAGTCCAATTATTGCATTACATCTTGAATCATCTTATCTTGATGGATATCTCAAGAATTCAACCCTTAAATAGTTCCTCACTCTCATTGTAGCTAGTTGGTGTTGTATCTTACATCAAACCATGAAAATCAAGATATCAACCTACCTTAGAATTTATCTATTTCTCCAGATAGTTTGATTAAAGAGTTAGCATCCAACTCATATTTATTTAATTTCCCATTGTTTGTTATTTTTTCACAGCATATTAATAGTAACTTAGGTCACTCCTTACTCTTTATGCATAGGCTTCATTCCCTGATCACATGTCCGGTAATGTGATTTGAACCCACAAAGTTGTTTTCAAAAATAATTTTTAATAATTACAAGTTTTTTCAAACTGTAGTATGTAATAATTTTAATCCCGCCCATAAAATATTTATGGGTTTGTGATCTTTGATGTAATAGTGCTCTTCATTGTGGTTAACAAGGTACAAAAAGTTTAAAGCTAATCTACAAATATAGAAGTCATTTTAAAGCTAAGCTTGTTCAAACTATAGTACGTGAAATTTTTAATCTTGCCCATAAAATAATATGGGTTTGTAATCCTTGATGTAGTGGTGTTCTTTGCTGCAGTTAACGTGGTCCAAACATTTCAAATTTAATCTACAAACATAAAATTCATTTACATGAGCATATTCATTCAGTTAAAAAAATATTGGTCTTGTGATCCTAGGATGTTATTTAAAATCTCAAAACCCAAAAGAGGAGAAATACAGGAAGCATTTTGAACATTACAATTATCTATTAGTAGATCATAGGAAAAAAAATGATTTCTTCTCCATGGGCAATGAATTTGAACAATTTTCCAAAAAAACAAGACAAAATAAAATAAGGGGGAGCTAGAGATGATGAGTAAATTATATTTTGAAGCTCTGTGGTCATGTGGATTTGTATAGTTGAGCATGGCTATTTTATGTACCCATTTCTTAAGAGCATCTTTAACTTGATGTAATTAGGTTTTAAAGTGCTCTATGATATCTTAACTAACGCTATTGAAATAGTGCATGTATTTAAACAAATTTTACTTGTTTAGAAATCTAGTTCTCAAAGGTGCATGTTGGATGCATATGCATCATCTTTCCTGGAAGTTATGATTTTGGGATTCAACTAATGGGAAGCTCCCTTTAGAGGGATTTGCCTATGGAATGAATTTCCAAACTAAAACATAAGTTTAAAGGGTGGTGGTTGGAGAGAAAATAGGGTCAAGTTGCCTGGATATTCGTTTCACTAAAAAAATGGATGTGAATGGGTGAAAGCTTTGGGGGCCATATGTGGTAGCGCTAATTAAAATATAACGGGGGTCCATTTTACATTCGCATTTATGGATGTATTGTATTTCATATCAAATACAATATTTTAACATTATTGGATTACCCCTCATGGAGTTCTCTTCTATTAAATTGAGGGTTGAAACTTGAAATGATTTGAGACTTCAATCTTCCACAATTGATAGTGTTTAAAAGAAATGGGTTTCAAGTTATAAAAAAGGAATCAATGTTTCGGGGTACTCTTTGTGAGCTGTTGTTAGAATGAATGATTGAATTTCAGCTAAGATTTTTTTAATTAGATAATTCTGTGCACAACAAGAGGTGGGATATAATTATAGGCACCATAGTGTAAAAAAGTAATACACAAATATGATAGTTAAATGTTTTTATGATACATCAATTATTTTCCTCTAAGTGTTACTTATTTTCTCTTTAAATCCTATGCTTGTAATAGTTTTTGAAGAGTTAAATCTAAACCTTCACCTATTTAAATTGTTAGGATGTTTCCTAATCTCTATAGCCTATCTTGACTTCCACTTCATGTTGTTATCCTCTCGCTAGCAATTTGGCCTTCTACATGTAAATTTAATTTGTAGATGCACATACATATTCTGCCAATGTTTATACGCAACCTAGAATTGCTAGAGTTGTGTCATTGCATGTTTTTTTTGACATTGTCAACATTTAGCAATTTGGCTTTATAATGCTAATAGTTATTTTGTTTGACAGGCTATAGTAGGTGGGAGGTAAATTGATCAAGAAATATGGCAAAGGCAAAGGGTGGTTCTATTTTTATCATGTTGGTCTTAGCTGTAGGTGCTGGATTCTTTTATGTCAAATGGAAGAATCCTCGAAAGCTTCTTATAAAGTTAAAGTTTTGTAAGTATGATCCAAGGGTGTATCACCACATTTTATTCACTGGGGCTAAGATGAAATGAGATTTGATGCATGAGTTTTGTGCTTCCAATTTATTGTGAGAACACCACATAAACTATGTTTAATTTCCTAGCTGAGTTAAAGGGGTTTGAAATTCATTTATCTCAAGCAAGGTTTAGATACTAGATCTTAATCAGTGGTAAATGTGAATTGTAATTATGTTAGGTGTTATGTAGTTTGGTTCGTGAAGTACCCCAGATGCATAATCAATATCATATACAAAGATTTAATGATCATCATTTAGGGAAGGATTTTATGCTTAAATAGGTTATTATTAGTGTACTGTTAGTTTTAATTATGGATGTAGCTACCCTTTTAATATAGTAATAAAAAAAGGCATTTTAAAAATAAGGTGCTTTTATAGTATTTATATGGTAGTAACATATTAATAATTGTGTGTCTTTGCTTTGATGAATATTAAGACATGATTGGGAGGTTGTTGGCATTGAAATGTTCTACATTAAATGGTAATGGGACAATCTATAGTTGTTCAAGATGCATCCAATATTGATAAAAAATTAGTTTAGAGATTTCAATGGTGTTCCATGGATTTTGGATCCATTATAATTCTTTCCAATAGAATATGTAAATGGTTCAAGATCTACTATAAGAGGTTTGATGCCACCACTTCTATTTTGAAATATTTTAGCATTAATATCATTGATTGAAGACTTGATAATTTATAAGAACTGGTAAGTATCATTGAGCTTTTAGCATTTAATCAGAATCATCTCTGGGATGAAAATTTAGTCTTATTTTTTATTTTTTTGTAAAACCTTGAAAAGAAAAAGATTTCTTTTATTTTCATACTTGTCAATTTTCAATTTTTATCTTTTTACACTGCATTCATCTAGCAAGGGACTTTTTATGAGCCAAATTTGTGTGGTTTAATGTGATGGAATACCTAGATAACATAACAAGAATGTATATTTAAATTCCTTAGTCAATATTACGTCAGTTAAAGATAAGAAAGATTATTGTCTTTTAGACTAAGATAAATCCCTTGTACCAAATTCTTTATATCCAATCCTTAGAAAATAGTTAACGATGCCAATTTTTTTTAAACAAATTAAAACAAAATGCAAAAAATAAAAATAAAAAATAAAAAACTGAAATGCATAAAGTAAATAATGTTAGGAATTGAAAAAATTGAGAGACTCACCTCTCCTTCCCCACCTTTGGGTCCCTTCATTGTATTGATTTTAACATGAATCTATATAAAACCAACAACTAAACTCCCTTTATAATTGATTCACCCACCAAAAAAACTTGACAAACAAATGCATGGACATCTTTGCATGACTAAAACCTTACAATCTTAACTTTTTAATGTATCTATCAAAAAAGGTGGCCTAAATTTAATTACTACATATAAATGGATCTACCTAATTATTTCAAACACCAAGTGGATTCTTCAAAATAATGATGGCTAATTTTATGCAGCTTTTTCATCCAAAATTTATTTATATAAGTAAAAAGGATTCTATAGGCCCCTCAATTGTTTGTAACGTTTAGAAAACCTCCATATGTTGTAGAAGATCCATAGAAAGAGTAGTAAAGGAATAAATAGCTTACTAATCTTATATGATATGAACCAAATTTAAACTTGATATTGTGGCTTCCAATGTGCTACAATTGGGTAACTATCAATCTTAAGACTATAATTTAGCCTTTTTGAATTTTTAAAGGAGCATATTTAAGAAATTATTTATCCTTCCTTTCATACAAGTAATAGGGGTTTGGCGGGAGACTAAAACACTGTTGTTGTTCTAAGCGAAGGCATGAAATTTTTTAAAAGTGATAATTAATGACTCTTAAGACAAATCTAGTAATTTACATTTCTTTTGATAATTATAGTTGTATTCTTTCCATGATTGTATGACGGCCTGCTCCAAGATGCTTTGATCTTGGCTGATGACAGGAGAATGTTGCAAGATTTCTTCCCACCTTTGCATTTTTGAGTACTAGGGGCTTGATAAATGACATTATTAAACTAGTGGTCCATATAATGCTCCAAGGATGATTCTTTCAATAATGAGAGGAGGAATTATCCTCCTTATATTTTCCTTTCACATTAGCCTTATTTGTCATGATAGGCAGGACATACTCTAGATCCTCTTTTTTCCAAATCAGAGAATCTATTCCAATCATGCAGGAAGGATTCTATGACTTATATAACAAGGAGGGATCTTTCAAAGTCTTTGCACATGGAAGATGTTGATTATGAAGGACAAAGGAGATAATGAAATGAATTGTGAAGACTACATAGATGATTGGAGTTTGTGCAACAATGAGGTCCTCACAAAAAGTTGCAGTAAAGTATGAGACACTACTTGTTATGTTAGCTTTGGTCAATGCAAACCATATTAATTCAACCATTTTTTCATCTCCCACAAAACTATTACAAATGTATTCCTTAGTGAGGGACTCATAGGAGGAGGGAAAAATGTTAAGGCCATTTATTTGATTCCAACACACACAAAATACATAGATGGTTATAAAAAAAAGGTGGGTAGTTGGTATCTAAAAATACACAATGCAAAACCATAAAATAAAAATGTCAGTTAAACATGGCAACACAAAAGTAGAATTAAAATATCAAATCACAAGGCAAGTAAGGTAACTAAGCATAAGCAGTAGCACCCAAAAGAAGTGAGGTAGAATCATCCATAGGGGTTTGACCAACACAAGAATAGGGATTGATTGAAGGAAGATCACGTACCCATTATGAGTGGTCTCTAAATGAGGAAAAAATTATAATTCCTTAACTAGGAGGAAACAACACATAATATTGCACTTGCTCACCAGTATACACAATAAACTAGTCCATCAAGATGAACCAATAGAGGTCTTTTCACATGGTAGCAAAATCCATTCACCCTCATTAAGGAGGAGCATATGAAAAATGATAATGAGAAAAAATACACCAATCTCTAAGTGTTGGTGAGGTAATGCCATTTAAAGATTCATTAGGATAGACATTACTTATAGTAAAAGGAGTACTCACCCTATGGTTGAGGATTACTTGAAGATTCTAGAATTAGATCTACATAAATGTTGAAGAAATAACAAGCCTTTATCAATAATTAAGAAATGGATAGAAATATTTTTGTTGTAAAAAATAGTTACACTTCTAGACTTCTATAGTTAAAGTATATATATATATATATATATATATATATATATATATATATATATATATATATATATATATATATATATATATAGAAACGTAATGTAGATCCTAAAAAAAGGTCATTCTCCAATTAAATGTTCCTATATGATAAGGATTAAATAATCTATGAATCAACTACCAAGATTTCTAAGTTCTTGAGCATGTCCAAAAACATTTCCTAGCTTATGCTGAGGTGATTGGGGGGCACCTCCAATTCTGGTCAGATTTTTATCTGTCAAGCATCATCATCATCATCATCATCATCATCATCACCATCATCATCATCACCATCACCATCATCATCATCATCAATCTAAATAGTTGTCTACATGTTCATTCAATAGAAATATGTTTGGTTTTTAGCAGGTCACTTGTTTGAATAATGGGAGAAGCATTTTAAGCACCAACCTTGTGGCTCAATTAGCACCTTCTTATGCTTTGCTACTTCAAAAATACTAGTTTTACAACATGGAGGATCATCCGCATTTCATGGCCATCAGAGGGGTTAGTAGTAGTAGTATGTTTGGAGGTTTTAAGGAGGACAATAGGTTTAGGGGATTAACATTGCATAATATTTATCCCTATAGCGACCATCCATTGGAAAGCAAAATCTTTCATTTATGATGGACAATTTGCTGAAACAATAATAGCAGCATGGTCGATGAAACTCCTAACTTCAGGTTGACGTAAATGGCATCATGTGCTACCAAATATTTAATAAATAAGTTTTTAAATAGGTAACATATTTCAAATTATACATTTTAAAAGGCATTATCTAAAACCATTATATATATATATATATATATATATATATATATATATATATATATATATATATATATATATATATATATATATATATATATATATATATATATATATCGTGATAAAAGGATATAATATATTTACTAATATTCACACATATATTATATAATTAGCATTTAATGTTAATAATTAAATTATTAATATATAGATATTTTTGAAGAAGGTTATGTTTATATATGTGTGTATGTATTTTAAAATTAAATTTTAATGTATAAGTATCATATTATGTAATAGATATTTTTAATAGTATATTAGATTATATAATATATATTTTAGTATATAAATATTATATCTTTAATTATATGTTATGTTATATAATATATATTTTAATATTATATTTGATTATATAATATATATTTTAATATATTATTTATTTTATTATATTTTAATATGTATTTTAATATATTACGTTATATATTGTACTATACATTATACCATATATCATAATATGTTGCATATTACATCATATTTTAATATATTATAGTATATTTTAATATATTATATGTTATATATTATATATTTATAAATATTGTATTATTATAATATATTTTATATTTTACCATATAATTTTTTAAAAAATATAATTTTACCTAAATATATTTATGGTATTTCAAAAAGAAATAATGTTAATGTCATAAAATAGAAACTTTGATAATAAATTCTAAATGATTTGTGTTGAGCCACATATTTAATATGTTTTGTGTTGTTTTAAAATGCAACCAAGTAGTGTCTTTTAACTAAGGCTCCCACCTTTCTCTCGCATAACACAAGGTTCAATTTTTGAACAAAAGATGTCATTTTTCATTTTTTTTGTTGTTAAGCAAACTCACCATGAAGTTGCTGAGAGGATTCCTCCTGATCAATAGAGGTTGATTTTGGCCAATAAATAGCTTGAGGATGGGTGCATACTGGCAGATTATAACATCCATAAGGAGTCAACCCTTCACCTGGTGTTGCATCTTCATGGGGGATTCTAGGTTGTGTGTCAATGGTCTTCTTGATGTTATTATGATTTGGCCTTTGCACGATGGTTGATAAAAAAATATTAACAGATATTTGGTATATGAGTATGTTTTATCTCAGGTATTATGATAATTTGTGTGATGTAATGGGTTCTGTTTGTTTCTAGTCAAGCTAGTTAATGATATAATATGTGTTCTAGTTGGCTAGATAAGTGGGAACTTGAGAACAGTCATCTTCAGATGAAACATCAAAATGGTATTAGTATAAAATATACATTAATTTATTTTACTAATAACATAATTAATGACTCTTAAGACATGCCATTATAGTACGTGAAATTTTTAATTCTGCCCATAAAATAATATGGGTTTGTGATCCTTGATGTAGTAGTGCTCTTTGCTGTGGTTAACGAGGTCCAAACATTTCAAATTTAATCTACAAACATAAAATTCATTTACATGAGCATATTCATTCTGTTCAAAAAATATTGATCTTGTGATCCTCGGATGTTTTTTAAAATCTCAAAACCCAAAAGAGGAGAAATACAGGAAGCATTTTGAACATTACAACTATCTATTAGTAGATCATAGGAAAAAAAATGATTTCTTCTCCATGGGAAATGAATTTGAACAATTTTCCAAAAAAAAAAAAAAAAATAAAATAAGGGGGAGCTAGAGATGATGAGTAAATTATATTTTGAAGCTCTATGGTCATGTGGATTTGTATAGTTGAGCATGGTTGTTTTATGTACCCATTTCTTAAGAGAATCTTTAACTTGATGTAATTGGGTTGTAAAGTGCTTTATGATATCTTAACTAAAGCTATTGAAACAATGCATGTATTTAAAAAAAGTTTACTTTAGAAATCTAGTTCTCAAAGGTGCATGCTGGATGCATATGCATCATCTTTCCTGGAAGTTATGATTTTGGGATTCGACTAATGGGAAGCTCCCTTTAGAGGCATTTGCCTATGGAATGAATTTCCAAACTAAAACATAAGTTTAAAGGGTGGTGGTTGGAGATAAAATAGGGTCAAGTTTCCTGGATATTCGTTTCACTAAAAAAATGGATGTGAATGGGTGAAAGCTTTGGGGGCCATATGTGGTAATGCTAATTAAAATATAATGGGGGTTCATTTTACATTAACATTTATGGATGTATTGTATTTCATATCAAATACAATATTCTAACATTATTGGATTACCCCTCATGGAGTTCTCTTCTATTAAATTGAGGGTTGAAACTTCAAATGATTTGAGACTTCAAGCTTCCACAATTGATAGTATTTAAAAGAAATGGGTTTCAAGTTATAAAAAATGAATTGATGTTTTGGGGCACTCTTTGTGAGCTGTTGTTAGAATGAATGATTGAATTTCATATAAGAGTTTTTTAATTAGATAATTCTATGCAGAACAAGAGGTGGGAAATAATTATAGGTACCATAGTGTAAACAATTAATACACAAATATGATAGTTAGATGTTTTTATGATACATCAATTATTTTCCTCTAAGTGTTACTTATTTTCTATTTAACTCCTATGCTTGCAATATTTTTTCAAGAGTTAAATCTAAACCTTCACCTATTTAAATTGTTAGATTTTTTCCTAATCTCTATAGCCTACCTTGACTTCCACTTCATGTTGTTACCCTCTCACTAGCAATTTAGCCTTCTACATGTAAATTTAATGTGTAGATGCACATACATATTCTGCCAATGTTTATACACAACCTGGAATTGCTAGAGTTGTGTCATTGTATGTTTTTTTTGACATTGTCAACATTTACCAATTTGGCTTTATAATGCTAATAGTTATTTTATTTGATAGGCTATAGAAGGTGGGAGGTGAATTGATCAAGCAATATGGCAAAGGCAAAGGGTGGTTCTATTTTTATCAGGTTGGTCTTAGTTGTAGGCACTGGATTATTTTATGTCAAATGGAAGAATCCTCGAAAGTTTCCTATAAAGTTAGAGTTCTGTAAGTGTGATCTAAGGGTGTATCACCATGCTTTATTCACTAGGGATAAGATGAAATGAGCTTTGATGCATGAGTTTTGTGCTTTCAATTTATTGTGAGAACACCACGTAAACTATGTTTGATTTCCTAGTTGAGTTAAAGGGGTCTGAAATTCATTTATCACAAGCAAGGTTTAGATACTAGATCTTAATCAGTGGTAAAAGTGAATTGTAATTATGTTAAGTGTTATGTATTCTAGCTCGTGAAGTACCCTAGATGCATAATCAGTATCATATACAAAGATTTAATGATCATCATTTAGGGAATGATTTTATGCTTAAATAAGTTATTATTAGTGTGCTGTTAGTTTTAATTATGGACATAGCTACCCTTTTAACATAGTAACAAAAAAAGGCATTTTAAAAATAAGGTGCTTTTATAGTATTTATATGGTAGTAACATATTAATAATTGTGTGTCTTTGCTTTGATGAATATTAAGACATCATCGGGAGGTTGTTGGCATTGAAATTTTCTACATTAAATGGTAATGGGACAATCTATAGTTGTTCAAGATGCATCCAATATTGATAAAAAATTAGTTTAGAGATTTCAATGGTGTTCCATGGATTTTGGATCCATTATAATTATTTCTAATAGAATATGTAAATGGTTCAAGATCTACTATAAGAGGTTTGATGCCACCACATCTATTTTGAAATATTTTAGCATTAATATCATTGATTGAAGACTTGATAATTTATAAGAATTGGTAAGTATCATTGAGCTTTTAGCATTTAATCAAAATCATCTCTAGGATGAAAATTTAGTCTTATTTTTTATTTTTTTGTAAAACCTTGAAAAGAAAAAGATTTGTTTTGTTTTCATACTTGTCGATTTTCAAGTTTTATCTTTTTACACTGCATTCATCTTGCAAGGGACTTTTTATGAGCCAAATTTGTGTGGTTTAATGTGATGGAATACCTAGATAACATAACAAGAATGTATATTTAAATTCCTTAGACAATATTACGTTGGTTAAAGATAAGAAAGATTATTGTATTTTAGACTAAGATAAATCCCTTGTACCAAATTCTTTATATCCAATCCTTAGAAAATAGTTAATGATGAATTTTTTTTTAACAAATTAAAACAAAACGAAAAAAATAAATATAAAATATAAAAAACTGAAATGCATAAAGTAGATAATGTTAGGAATTGAAAAAATTGAGAGACTCACCTCTCCTTCCCCACCTTTGGGTCCCTTCATTGTATTGATTTTAACATGAATCTATATAAAACCAACAACTAAACTCCCTTTATAATTGATTCACCCACCAAAAAAACTTGACAAACAAATGCATGGACATCTTTGCATGACTAAAACCTTACAGTCTTAACTTTGTAATGTATCCATCAGAATAGGTGGCCTAAATTTAATTACTACATATAAATGGATCTACCTAATTATTTCAAACACCAAGTGGATTCTTCAAAATAATGATGGCTAATTTTATGCAGCTCTTTCATCAAAAATTTGTTTTTATAAGTAAAAAGGGTTCTATGGGCCCCTCAATTGTTTGGAACTTTTAGAAAACCTCCATATGTTGTAGAAGATCCATAGAAAGAGTAGTAAAGGAATATATAGCTTACTAATATTATATGATACAAACCAAATTCAAACCTGATCTTGTGGCTTCCAATGTGCTACAATTGGGTAACTATCAATCTTGAGACTATAATTTAGCCTTTTTGAATTTTTAAAGGAGCATATTCAAGAAATTATTTATCCTTCCTTTCATAAAAGTAATAAGAGTTTGGTGGGAGACTAAAACAATGTTGATGTTCTAAGTGAAGGCATGACAAATTTCCAAAGTGATAATTAATGACTCTTTTAGTTTTGATGTGTAAATCTTGATTACTTTCTAACTTGTGGATTGTGTAAGAAGTGTCATCATTCTAGTTTGTTAGTCTTTGGTTGTGTATGAGTTATCTTTTATTTACAATCATTCATATTAATCTATAGATGTTCTGAATACCTTTTACATATAGATCATAATCCACCTTGTAGATGTGCTATTGTAAATTAGTAAATGCATAAATCCTTGATATCATGTGTTCAAGTATATTTTGTTTTTGTTACTTTTGACACCTAACTATGTTTGATTGTTAGTGTACTACAACATCTTGTAGTAGAAATAGGTCAAGATCTGATTTCTTGTCCTATATAAGTTCATGTTTTAGCCTTGAAAGGTTACATCTAGTGTGGTTCACAAGCCTCCTTTTTGACCTTACCTTTCCCTTATTTTGAATTCCTACCTACCTTAGTTAGAACCATCATTCTTATAACCATTTCAAGTAAATCTAGGTTCACCCATCTCCAACTCATCTATGGTAAAAAAAATGTCTCATTCACAAGGATTCCACCAGCGGGTTGTTTATAAAATTAAGTACTCCACAACTTGTGCTTTGGAGTGAATAATTTTTTACTAATCCTAAAATATTAGAGGATACATTTTAAAAGTTTTTATGGTGTGCATAAAACCAATATCAATAGACTGCTCTTAAATGCTCTTTGTTCGTTGATTTATCTATTTTGAAAGGAAAATAACTCACAACACCATATAATGTTTGAAGATACACTTAGCTTATAGTTTTTTTTCTTTTGAAATTGGCACTTAGTTTGGTATGTCATAAAGAGAAGATGTATAATTGGACCAAGTACATTCATCCAATATAACACATGAAGGTTTCCTTCGAATGATTTTTTTTTGAAATGATTTAATATTGAACCTTAGTATGTTATACGTATCCTGGGTAGATGGGACTAGCGGGATTGACTAGTCATGAAAAGAGGGTCTTATCTCAACTAGGATCAGGTCTAGAAGGCTACGAATGATTGAGAATCAGTGAAAACAAGCCTATGAAGGTCATAAGAGCAATCAAGAGGGACATATGGGTTGGGTGTCATTAGTCATGATCAAATTACCAATTTTTTGCCTTTTATATGACTACAAGTTGCATCATACTATTGAATTTTGTTTATATGCTTACTATTTAGAGTATTTTAAATTGTTAATCTAAAAAGTAAAAGTGCATGAAAAATAGGTTTTTTAGACCCCCTCTTCTCTCAAGATTTTGTACGATGACATAGAACTTTGGGCTACTCACCCTACAATAAAAATATGTCTAGAGCAAGTGGGGTTGACTAAACTGTTCATTTTTCCTCATTTTTAGATGGTCCCATATATGTGGAAAACATTAGGAATGTACTCACATCATTTGGATTTGTGTCAATTAGTTTGTTATAAAAAGGTTTTATCCTTTTCATAACCACTACATCCATCAATTACTTAGTGCAGTGCGATGTCTGAGTTTCCCCTACATTCCAAGTCTGAGTACTACTAATTGATCTTATTTTAACTGCTCAAAGTAAGCATCCTAGTGGGTCACCCTCAATTCATATACCCCATTATATAGTGGGGTTAAAATGATGCTAAAAGATGAATATCTAGGTCAATGCTTCCCTAGAGAACTCATGAGGAGATGATGAACTCCCACTCACAAGCCAAAATGCATGAAAATAAAGACAAGTGAAAATACTTTAGGTTCATTTCAGGGTTACCCAAATAATATAGATTTGGGGAGGGCCTTAGCTAGTTTCTTTTCATGTTTTTGTACCAAAATAAAAAATATAAAGAGTGAGAATTTTTTATCATCCAAGTTCCCTAAAGGGGAGATGGGGAGAGTATACATGCGACACTCATCTTGTTAAACAAACACTTCAATAAACAAACATAGAAATGAAAACACTTATGAGTATGTAATTAATGTGTGAGTTCAATTTTATAGCACCAAAATAAAATGTGTTACGAATTTTTGAACCCCTTGGGCATTTTTTATTTGAAAGTTTTAATCAAAATCAAAATAACTTAAATGAAAGAGATTTTTAAAACACCAATTTGAAATGTGAATTTTGCAAGTTTAGAGTATTTTAAATGGCTCCTTGTGGCCTTTAGATCCTATAAAACATGTTAGGGGGTCCTTAGTCTTAGAAGCAAATCATGAGTGAACAAATGACTTTCCATTATTGCTCTCTGGTTTCTAAAATTTTACACTGAGTGAAAAACCACAAAAACATAGAGCAATATCATGACTTTTTATGCAAAAACCACAACTATTAGCACAATACCACTACTTGGCTAAAAATATAGAGTTGGTGCAAAATTGTTAGTATTATCATAATAACATATAAATAAAGATAATATCACTACTCTCAAGACAATAATGTGATTCACCTTAAAAACATAAAAGAGTTAGCCTGAGCATGGTGGTTAAAGGTAATACCATGAAATTTTGAGCAATACCATTGAAATTATGGTAATATCACTACTCGTGAAGTCATGATATTTAAATATCATTATTTTTAACACAATACCATAACTTTACAAGTTATAATATTATAATATCATGATTTTCCCTACGAGCATAATCTGTTAGCCAAAACAAAATGTAACAGTTAGTGCGAAAATGCATAAAATATGAAAAAATCATGATTGTGCAAGTAGAGATATTATGAAATATCATGATTATAGAGATAAAAATCATGATTGCACAGAGAAACTTTTTAAATTTTAGAAGAACATCCTTGAGCCTCCAATTTTCACTTGTTATGATCAACAAGCTTGAATTTTTACATGAAAATTGTTAGGAAAATGCTCTAAAAAGTGTTGGGAGCAACTTCATGAGGTGAAGTTCACGAGGTGAAGGTCCAACTAGGTATGTCAACATGTGAACAAGGAATACATAGAGGGGAGGTTATTTTTGTGTTATTCCAATAAACAAAATCAAATAAACACACTAAGATCCTAATACTTGTAGCCTATACACTAGGGAGAAAATAAGTAACAATCAATCATATAAAAACACAACTAAAACATAAAATAAATCACTCTTTTACTTCTTTAGAGCTCCAAATGGATTGGTTGGATTTTGCATCAATAAATATTCATAAATGGAGCTTCATTGGCTTCACCTTTCCTTATTACCTTGGCTTTGATTATTTGGTTTAAGATTTGGGCATGGTAGCATTACTTGTATGAGGCTTACAGAGTAAATATTGCATAATAACTCTATAATATCTAAGCTTAGAAATGAATGGGTAGGGCCTTTTATCTATATTCTAAAATATCAACTCTCACCCATGGTGAGTTAAGGTTTATTTTAAACATGGAATGGATTCAAACTAACCTTAGGTGAGTTGAGACTAACTCCTGTTGAATTAATAGTTGTTATGTAATTATGATTTTTAATCTCTAGGCATGACTCTCAAATTAAATATTTTGGAAGAGATTTAAAACTCATAAAGGTAATGATGAAAGTCTTGATATTCTAATTATTGGAATTTCCATTTTTAGATATTCATTAATTATAAATGGATAACTCAACTAAGCATTTAATCTTATTTAGTTTCTTAATTAATTAAATGTTAATTGTGATTAACATTTTTGATCTTTCAAGATTTATTCAAGTGCCCTATTTAATAGGTCCATAGGCCAAACTAGTATTTTTTATATTTCAAGGTGATTATGGATGAAACTGTGTGATGTTATTGTTGCATATAGGCTACTATCCCAAATAGGGATATCTCAACATGATTTTTAGCTTTGATGAATGATGCATGACCAAATTTAGGATATTTAGTGATTTTTAAACTTAATTTGAAATGGTTGGTAAGAATCATTCTGAATTTTGGTTAAAAACCATTTGTTTCCAAAATTGGGTGTCTATAAGAGGGACTTGAAACACCCATTTCCAAATCAATTTGTGAGTAAAAAAATGAAGAAACCTTCATTCCTTTCATAATCAAACTTGTATAATGTAATTTTATCTCTTATAAAGTTTAATATGGACTTTAAACCACTTTTAAACATTAAATTACATAAAAATAGACCCACATGTAAAATTTCAAGAGTTTTCATTTTAAAAAACTCAAAATATGTACTTTTTGGTGTTGACTAGCTTGCCAAATTTCATTTTTGAACACATATAGGTCTATGTTTTGCCATTTTATTAAGTTTAATTAGGTATAAATAATTCATTATTTTTTAATTATGACTTATAATAACCCTTATTATCATTCCAATAATTTTATGTGCTCAAACAATCACTTAAACCACTCAAAATTTGACTTTTTTTTGACTATCTCTCTTGTTTGCTTAAAACCCTAATGCTTGATCTTTTGCCTTTATCCATAATTTTCCATAAAAAAATTATTTAATAATTTGTATAAATATATTATACAAATTATTAAATAAATTATAGCACGATGTTTTAGATTTGGGGTGTGCTTAATTATATATGAACTATGTTTCTCTTATATAAATAGATTTATGTTTCAATTAAAAAATAAAATGAAAATTGCTAATAAATATTTTTTTCTAGTTATATTTTATCATGTTTACTTATATTTGTAATATAATTTTTAAAAACAAAATTGTACAATAAAAATTAATTAAAAAAAAATATCACTTTGTTTTTTAATAAACATTTTAAAGCATTCTATAATTTATTATTTAATTTTTTCGAAAATATTTTACGCCTTATATTGTGAAAATATCAATTTTTATATTAATTCATTCTAATATTTAAAATAAGGTACAAATAAATATATGAAAATCCATGGTATTATTTAAAGTAAGGTAAAAAAATTTCAAATATGTTTTTTTAAATACAAATTTCCATAATATTTAATATTTGTTATAAAGGAAAATTTCACTTAGATAAAAATATTCATCAATTATTTTAAAAAAATGTATTGTTAAAATATTATCCATAAAAATGTTAAAAATAAATCAGATCATCTAAAAAATTTCTAATTAATATTACAACATATATTTTATATACAAATGGGAAATAAAATTGAACTCACTTTAACCAAAAGAAAAAATTATTATATTTTCTAATTAATATTACAATATATATTTTATATACAAATGGGAAATAAAATTGAACTCACTTTAATCAAAAGAAAAAATTATTATATTTGAAAAAAATTAAATGATTAATTTTTATAAAATTTATAAATTACAAAATATTTTTATAAAAAAATTATTTAAACTCAATTAATTTTTATGATATTATTTATATACAAACACTATTAATTTAAATAAAAAAATCACTTAAAATTTAATTAATTTTTACAATACCACCTATATCTAATTTATAAATAAAACAATTTTTATATTTAAAAATAGAAAACACATTTCTGTCAAACTTTCTAAAAATTTCCATCCTACTTATAAAAACCATTATCTAATATTAATAAAACATCCTTTAAAAAAGTTAAGCATCGTAAGATTTAAATCAAACTGAATCTCAAATGCCTTCATCTCAAAAACTTCAATTTTGAATAAAGATGCATTCAGTGTAATTGTAACATCTAAACTTTATTTATAGTAAAACATTATATTAATAATTATTTTATTGTGGATGTCAATGTCATGGCTTTTGCATGTATCATTTTATTGCGATGTCAATGTCATGCCCTTTACATGTATCATTTGAATTCCTTTGTCATTACTTTTCTGTAATTATAACATGAAGCTTCAAGTTTCTCTTTCCAGGTTTCTTTTGAGTAGTTTTTATTTTACAGATTAAATAAAAGCTTTTATTAGAAATGTAGTATTTGACAAGGAAAAATAAAATAAAAAGAAATGGTAAATAATGTTAGAAATAATTATGTTATTGTATTAAAAATTTATATCTATATATATTAGATTTAAGATATTGAGATGTAAGAATAAGTCCAGCTTTTATGATAATTAAAATAAATAAAATATTAGAAGAGAATAAAATAAGTATCCATAAAATTTAAAAATAACAAAAAATAACAAAAATGGTGGCTGGAGGAAGTAGAGAAAGAGGACTATTTGAGTTTCCCCTACACATGCAAGTACTGATCACTATCAAGCCACTGAAAATATGATAAGGTTTAGTTTCCCAATAGACTGGCAGGAAAACTTCACTCTGATACCATTGTAATAACCAACCCCTTTTTTCCTTGATAATTATTTGTGATTTATCTTTTTAGTTTGATAGATGAAACATTTTATCAAACTTATACATATTCATTTAACTATTGCTTAGTAAACATTACAAGGACAATTATCAAATCAACATAGAGATATTCTTTCATAACATTACTAATTTTACAAACAACTGCTCAGAAGTTTATATCATATTTGAATTCCCTCAAAAAAGAGTTAATAGATATCAGAAATTGGTGCCTAGCACTTCTACATGCACCCAATGATCAAACTGGGAAATATTTGTAATAATGACCACACTTACAATGCTCAGAATGAAGGGACAAACTTAAGCACATTCATAAATGAAAAGATAACACTACTATTTTTAATCTATCACATTTAGTGGACATCACAGAACACCAATAACCAAACTCAGATATTTATGATAATTTTATCAGCTAAGATGTAATGGGAAAATGCAAAGTATCCAACCTATAACTAACAATAGGTCTAAAATTTAATGCAGCAGTATGAGTAATTGTCAGGAGCCACTAAATAACCCACACATAGTAGAATAGAATAGTTACACACCTCTAAACTTCCATGTGATGCCTCTAGACCAAAGTTGAGAGCATGGCAAAGTCTAGAAAGTGAAATAGAGGGTGTGGTTTGGCTTCAAGAACACATTCCAGGCTAATAACAATCCATTTATCCCTCATATGTGCCTAGAAATCTTCTATAATTGTACTGTGCTACTCATATGGCCTAGATAGACTGGTAATGACTTTCCATCATGGTGCCCAAGCTTTAATGTTACCCAAAAGTCCTTAAATTGAATCACTTGGCTTAGAAAACAACTCACCTCTTCCAAAAAGACCCACATCCTTAGTCCATAAGGCAAATTAAACATGTGCCTAGGGTTTAAAATATAAACTTCCCATGGTAAAGAATTTTGATGTCATTCATTCAATCTCAGTAGGGTTAATGCCTTGATAATCTCAGTAGGCTTAGAAAGCAACTCACCTCTTCCAAAAAGACCCACATCCTTACTCCAGAACACAGATTAAACCTATGCCTAGGGTTTAAAAGATAAACTACCCATGATAAAGAAGTTTGATGTCATTCATTCAATCTCAGTAGGGTTAACAACTTGATAATCAAAATGAAATAGTTGCTCAACTGCAAACCCTTGTTCAAAACCAAGTAGATGATATAATCTTCCTTCATCACCAATTTTATCTCTGAAAGAGACTCAAAAAATTGCCATATCGCCCAAGTAGAAGCCCTATATGATCTCCTCGATGAACCAACTAGGGTGGATTCATTTTGCCACTAAAACTGATCTAATTTGAAAGGGTTTTCATCCTTCCAAAGGCTAAGATGAACCATGTTCGATCTCCTCAACCACAAGGGTCTTGAAAAGAGAAATAGAATAAACCAACACAACCAAATGAGCTCTCAAACCTTCTTTTATACTTTTCCTACCAAATGCTCCTGAGGCTTCTAAATTGAAAATCACTTTTTTAATTAAAACACCCTTTTAACTCCAAAAAAGACCTTTTCATTAAAATAATCATATTTTGAAACACAAGGTCCCTGTTTAAAGCTTCTATGATTTAAAGCACCTCATCCCGGTTCTGACGAGCTATGATACTAAGGGCCATTTAAAATATTTTAATTATTTTTGGAAACCTTAGTGATTTAATTAAAATATAACCAATGAAATTTGTAGAAACTATCAAAAAGTACCAAAATTTGAAACTAACAGCACATGAGTGATCCCGATGAAGAATATAGAAGAACAGAGCTGATCGGGTGAGTTACTATAAACAAACACTCTCTCCAAGAATATTGGAGCCCAAACTAAAAGCCAAACATAATATTTGAGAGCATCGTATAACTCCTTTGCACCCTCTGAACTCACTGGTAACCTCAGATTATCCCTCTGATTATGTGGGCACAAACCTAGAAAAACATCTCCAGCTATAGAGCAAGAGAACCCAAAAATGGGGACATTACAATCTACATTGTTGTAGAGTAGTAAGGACATCATTTCAAAGTTTTCTCCTTAGGAAGCTTAAATCTAGTACAATTTCTACTATTTATTCTATCTAGAAATATTTTTAAGGCTATAGATCAAACCATAGAGTGCAAAGACATACAAAATGAATTATTGGAAAGAATCATGAAAGATGAATACATGGGTTATGTAGATGTTGAATGCTGATACAATGTGGAGAAAATAATGAAATCATTTTTAGATAATGAGGGGAGACTATGGGTTAAAAATGTTATTTCATGATGCAAATGAGAGTTATTGGACCAATCTATTCTTGTCAATTTCCAACTAAACATGTTGCCTCTTTTGTTGTCTAGATTTACTACCTTGACTTGACCCCCGATGCATGATGAAACACTTGGGCTAGGATAGGGGGATGTAAAAGCCACACAAGATCTTTATGGTGTAGTCATCCACAATATCTTGTCATATAGTCTAAGAGATCATTATGGTTATGTGGTAAAAATTAAAGGATAGTTGAATATGGAACTTGCCAATGTCTCAAGAATAGAGCTTTTGTTGATTCCAAGGGTCCAAGATATTGCTACACAATCCTTCTTACTTCATTGGATGAGCACAACTTCTACTGAGGCACCACCCATGAAGGACCAAAACTCGTCGCTTTCTTCGCTACATATTAGATATGGAAAAAAATGAAAATAGGACCTGGGAAGGAATGCGTAACATAGGCGATCTCACCCTCACTAGAATACTTGTGTTTGGATATCATTCCATCTCAAAGGATCATGCATCATGGATGGGTGCCTTATAAAGCCCTGATTCACTGCTTAGTCATGTGTGGAAATTTATAAGTTGTATTTTTTTAGGTGAAAATGGTGGTCAATTAGCAAACCTTTCTAGTCATGTCATTGCTCTTTCAGCTATACTGCTTCAACATGGTCAATATGGTGTTCTTGAGAACCTTTTTGTAACCATTGATGAACATTCATATCAACAAAATATTTCAAGAAGTACTGAAAGTATGGATGGGGATTGGTATGCATGCCTTCACCTCTTAATTTTTTATCTTCTTGCTCGTGCTTGCTTAAGAGTTCATCAGAGAAAGAAGAGCAGAAAATGTTGAATCAAATAATTGTTAAGGAAAGGGTTGGGATTTTGGAAAAATATTCTACAGTGTACATCACTGAACTAGGTAGTAGGAATGGAGTTGGGTGAAAAGTTAGAAAAATGATAATTTTCAAAAAATTATAGATGAGGTTCCTAAAGTCCTTGGGAAATTTGTGTGGGAGAAGTGACTTGAAAAAGGCAAGTCTTCAAAATGTAGTTTTAAATTGTAGTCAAGTCTCCCAAATCCACTGATCAAATGATGGAGAAAGTCAACTCAAGAGGAGCTTCAAGGAGATTTGGAGGAGGAATGCAATTTTGTAATTTTGCACTTGTGCAAATTACTAAGTGCAATTAGATATCCCAAACCCACCTGTTAACACCGATCAACATGAAGTCACAATGTGAATGGAAACTTTCAAGGCCAATTGCAATTTTGCAAATTGCAAATTGCAGTTGGAGTTCCCATTTCCTTGAGGGTCCTAGTGTAAATGATAACTAAAACATAAGTTTAAAGGGTGGTGGTTGGAGAGAAAATAGTGTCAAGTTGCCTGGATATTCATTTCACAAAAAAATGGATGTGAATGGGTGAAAGATTTGGGGGCCATATGTGGTAGCCCTAATTAGAATATAACAGGGGTCCATTTTAAATTTTAATTTATGCATGCAATGTATTTCATATCAAATACAATATTCTAACATTATTGGATTACCCCTCATGGAGTTCTCTTCTATTAAATAGAGGGTTGAAACTTCAAATGATTTGAGACTTCAAGCTTCCACAATTGATAGTGTTTAAAAGAAATGGGCTTCAAGTTATACAAAAGGAATCGATGTTTTGGGGTGCTCTTTGTGAGCTATTGTTAGAATGCATGATTGAATTTCATCTAAGAGTTTTTTAATTAGATAATTCTGTGCACAACAAGAGGTGGGAAATAATTATAGGCACCATAGTGTAAACAATTAATACACAAATATGATAGTTAAATGTTTTTATGATACACCAATTATTTTAAACTAAGTGTTACTTATTTTCTCTTTAAATCCTATGTTTGTAATAGTTTTTCAAGAGTTAAATCTAAACCTTCCCCTATTTAAATTGTTAGGATGTTTCCTAATCTCTATAGCCTACCTTGACTTCCTCTTCATGTTGTTATCCTCTCACTAGAAATTTGGCCTTTTACATGTAAATTTAATATGTAGATGCACATACATGTTTTGCCAATGTTTATACACAACCTGGAAGTGTTAGAGTTGTGTCATTGCATGTTTTTTCTAACATCATCAACATTTAGCAATTTGGCTTTATAATGCTAGTAGTTATTCTGTTTGACAGGCTATAGCAAGTGGGAGGTGAATTGATCAAGCAATATGGCAAAGGTAAAGGGTGGTTCTATTTTTATCTGGTTGGTCTCAGCCGTAGGCACTGGATTCTTTTATGTCAAATGGAAGAATCCTCGAAATCTTCCTATAAAGTTAGATTTTTGTAAGTATGATCCAAGGGTGTATTGACATGTTTTATTCACTAGGGATAAGATGAAATGGCTTTGATGCATGCATTTTGTGCTTTCAATTTATTGTGAGTACAACACATAAACTATGTTTGATTTCCTAGCTGAGTTAAAGGCGTTTAAAATTCATTTATCATAAGCAAGGTTTAGATACTAGATCTTAATCAGTGGTAGCTGTGAATTGTAATTATGTTAGGTGTTATGTAGTCTGGTTCGTGAAGTACCCCAGATGCATACTCAGTATCATATACACAGATTTAATGATCATCATTTAGGGAATGATTTTATGCTTAAATAGGTTATTATTAGTGTACTGTCAGTTTTAATTATGGACGTAGCTACCCTTTTAACATAGTAACAAAACATGACATTTTGAAAATAAGGTGGTTTTATAGTATTTATATGGTAGTAACATATTAATAATTGTGTGTCTTTGGTTTTATAAATATTAATACATCATTGGGAGGTTGTTGGCATTGAAATGTTCTACATTAAAAGGTAATGGGACAATCTCTAGTTGTTCAAGATGCATCCAATATTGATAAAAAATTAGTTTAGAGATTTTAATGGTGTTCCATGGATTTTGGATCCATTATAATTCTTTCTAATAGAATATGTAAATGGTTCAAGATCCATTATAAGAGGTTTGATGCCACCACATCTATTTTGAAATATTTTAGCATTAATATCATTGATTAAAGATTTGATAATTTATAATAACTGGTAAGTATCATTGAGTGTTTAGCATTTAATTAGAATAATCTCCGAGATGAAAATTTAGTCTTTTTTTAATTTTTTTGTAAAACATTGAAAAGAAAAAGATTTGTTTTGTTTTTATACTTGTCGATTTTCAATTTTTATCTGTTTACACTGCATTCATCTAGCAAGGGACTTTTTATGAGCCAAAGTTGTGTGGTTTAATGTGATAGAATACCTAGATAACATAACAAGAATATATATTTAAATTCCTTAGACAATATTACATCGGTTGACAATAAGAAAGATTATTGTCTTTTAGATTAAGATAAATCCTTTTTTCCAAAGTCTTTATATCCAATCCTTAGAAAATAATTAACGATGACAATTTTTTTAAAACAAAATACAAAAAAATAAAAATAAAATATAAAAAACTGAAATGCATAAAGTAAATAATGTTAGGAATTGAACAAATTGAGAGACTCACCTCTCCTTCCCCACCATTGGGTCCCTTCATTGTATTGATTTTAACACGAGTCTATATAAAACCAACAACTAAACTCCCTTGATAATTGATTCACCCACCAAAAAAACTTGACAAACAAATGCATGGACATCTTTGCATGACTAAAACCTTACAATATTAACTTTGTAACGTATCCAACACAAAAGGTGGCCTAAATTTAATTACTACATATAAATGGATCCACCCAATTATTTCAAACACCAAGTGGATTCTTGAAAATAATGACGGCTAATTTTATGCAGCTCTTTCGTCCAAAATTTGTTTTTATAAGTAAAAAGTGTTCTATGGGCCCCTCAATTGTTTGGAAATTTTAGAAAACCTTCATATGTTTTAGAATATCTTTACAAAGAGTAGTAAAGTAATAGATAGCTTACTAATCTTATATGATACGAACCAAATTTAAACCTATTCTTGTGGCTTCCAATGTGCTACAATTGGGCAACTATCAATCTTGAGACTATAATTTACCCTTTTTGAATTTTTAAAGGAGCATATTTAAAAAATTATTTCTCCTTCCTTTCATAAAAGTAATAGGGGTTTGATGGGAGACTAAAACACCGTTGATGTTTTGAGCGAAGGCATGACAAATATCAAAAGTGATAATTAACGACTCTTAAGACATGCCATATTCAAAGAAGATTCTCATTATAGATTGCTTTTTTTTTCAGGGTTTGATGCCATACCTAATCATCTAGTAATTTACATTGCTTTTGCTAATTAGATTTGTCTTCTTTCCATGCTTGTATGACGGGTTGCTTCAAGATGCTTTGATCTTGGTTGATGTCAGGAGAATGTTGCAAGATTTCTTCCCACCTTTGCATTTTTGAGTAGTAGGGGCTTGATAAATGACCTTATTAAACTAGTGGTCCATATGATGCTCCAAAGACGATTCTTTCAACAATGAGAGGAGGAATTATGTACCTTATATTTTCCTTTCACATTGGCCTTGTTTGTCATGATAGGTAGGACATACTCTAGATCCTCTTTTTTTCAAATTGGAGAATCTATTCCAATCATGTAGGAAGGATTTTGTGACTTATATAACAAGGAGGGATCTTTCAAAGTCTTTGCACATGGAAGATGTTGATTGTGAAGGACAAAGGAGATAATGAATTGAATTGTGAAGACTACATGGATGATTGGAGCTTGTGCAACAATGAGGTCCTCACAAAAAGTTGCAGTAAAGTATGAGACATTACTTATTATGTTAGCTTTGGTCAATGCAAACCATATTAATTCAATCATTTTTTCATCTCCCACAAAACTAATGCAAATTCATTCCTTAGTGAGAGACTCATAAGAGGAGGGTAAATAGTTAAGTATATTTTTATGATTCCAACACACACAAAATACATAGATGGTTATAACAAAAAGGTGGGTAGTTGGTATGTAAAAATACAAAATGCAAAACCATAATATAAAAATGTCAGTTAAACATGGCAACACAAAAGTATAATTAAAATATCAAATCACAAGGAAAGTAGGGTAACTAAACATAAGCAATAGCACCCAAAGGAAGCGAGGTAGAATCATGCGTAGGGGTTTGACCAACCCAAGAATAAGGCTTGACTGAAGGAAGATCACATACCCATTCTGAGTGGTCTCTAAAGGAGGAAAAAATTATATTTCCTTAACTAGGAGGCAACAACACATAATATTCCACTCGCTCACCACTCTACACAATAAACTAGTCCATCAAGATGAACCAATAGAGGTCTTTCCACATGGTAGCGAAATCCATTCGCCCTAATTAAGGAGGAGCATATGAAAAATGATAATGAGAACAAATCCAACAACCTCTAAGTGTTGGTGAGGTAGTACCATTTAAAGATTCATTAGGATAGACATAACTTATAGTACAAGGAGTACTCACCCTATGGTTGAGGATTACTTGAAGATTCTAGAATTAGATCTGCATAAATGTTGAATAAATAACAAGCCTTTATCAATAATTAAGAAATGGATAGAAAGATTTTTGTTGTAAGAAATATTTACACTTCTAGACTTCTATAGTTATAGTTAAAGTTATATATATATATATATATATATATATATATATATATATATATATATATATATATAATGTAGATCCTCAAAAAACGTCATTCTCCAATTAAATGTTCCTATATGATAAGGCTTAAATAATCTTTGAATTAACTACCAAGATTTCTAATTTATTGAGCATGTCCAAAAACATTTCCTAGCTTATGCTGAGGTGATTGGTGGGCACATCCAATTCTAGTCAGAGTTTTATCTGTCAAGCATCATCATCAATCTAAACAATTGTCTGCATGTTCATCCAATAGAAATATGTTTGGTTCGCAACAGGTCACTTGTTCAAATCATGGGAGAAGCATTTTAAGCACCGACCTTGTGGCTCAATTAGCACCTTCTTATGCTTCGCTACTTCAAAAATACTAGTTTTGCTACATGGAGGATCATCCACCTTTCATGGCCGTCAAAGGGGTTAGTAGTAGTATGCTTGGAGGTTTTGAGGAGGACAATAGGTTTAGGGGCTTAACATTGCATAATATTTATCCCTATAGTGACTCTCCCTTGCAAAGCAAAATCTTTCATTTATGATGAATAATTTGCTGAAACAACAATAGCAGCATGGTCGATGAAGCTCCTAACTTCAAGTTGACGTAAATGGCATCATGCGCTATCAAATCTTTAATAAATAAGTTTTTAAATAGGTAATATATTTTAAATTATACATTTTAAAAGACACTATCTAAAACCATTATATATATATATATATATATATATATATAATTTTATAATTTTTTAATATCAATATAATATCATGATAAAAATATATAATATATTTTATAATATTCACACATATATTATACAATTAGTATTTAATTTTAATAATTAAATTATTATTATATAGATATTTTTGAAGAAGGTTATGTTTATATATGTGTGTATGTATTTTAATATTAAATTTTAATGTATAAGTATTATATCATGTAATAGATATTTTAATAATATATTAGATTATATAATATATTTTAGTATATTTTGTATACAAATATTATATATTTAATTATATATTATGTTATATAATATATATTTTAATATTATATTTGATTATATAATATATATTTTAATGTATTATATATTGTATTATAAGTCCTGAACACATATCTATATATTTTTAATAGAGTTAATTTCTCAATAATTTTAAATTATTTTCTTGAGTTTAAATTCTATCATACTCTAAATTTATTTGTAATTTGGTCATTATTTTTCATCATAATGTTTGAAACAAATTTAGTGGAGAGAGCTGCTTATTTTTATATGTTCACAAAGATCGATGGCTAGGCATGCATTGCCAAATCATAAAATAAAATTGATATTTGTATATCTAAAAAGCAATGCAACAGTAAAAAAGGATCAATAGATGCAGATTAGATAAATACCTTCCCCTATCAAGAGTCACATTTTGTCTTCTCAGATTCTACCAACAAGAAATCCATCCACAATAATTTAGGTGTCAAACAATTAGTTTACCTGTAATCAATTGAAAAAATAATAAAAAGAGAAATACGAGCACCTCAAAATATTATAGTACCCCTAATTTGGCTTGAGTTTATCGCCTACCTGCATAAAAATAGAAGCGGGTTTAAATGCCCTAGTCGATCTACATTATTACCAGCCCCCAATAGTGTTTCAGGTGATCAATTTGAGGTCAAACACATACGCTAAATTGTAAGCATATTTTTACCTCTGCTGAATTGGGTACCATGGATTATTCTACTGAGCATAAGACCATTACTCATTGTTTCATATGATAATGACTTTTGCCAATTATGGCGCATTCTCATATTGCCAAATACCATGCGTGCTGTGCCATGTCCCCTTTTTAATTGACATGTTCTGAGTTCATGGTTAGCCTATTATGCGACCTTCATAGGCTAATAGGATGGATAGAGGGTCATAATGGAGCTTGGCTTGACTTTGATTCACAGGATTTCTACATTTGATTTTCATTCAGGTTATTTCAGACATATTTGGCCAGGGCTCCTACTTTTTAGGGATATTTGATATGCAGCGGAGCGCCTTTATTATGGTATGGTTATGTGCAGAATCACTCCCTGATTCACTAGCTTCAATTGGTTCGTCGATCCGACATGTATTGAGGGAGATATTAATATTTGATTGATTTAATCAAATATTAATTATTTAGCCTATTTTTAATTAGAAACCCTAATTCTAATTTAAGAAACCCTAATTAGGGCAAGCATATCTTTTTGAGGGTATAAGGGTTTCTCATGGAGGCCATTGTTCATTAGCCATTGATTATTGATATTGATTTTGAGAATTTCTTCTGTGAAGACTGAGCCTAGGGTTCAAGGATTCCATTTGCATTGGAGAACGTTCCCTCTTCAGTGTGTGCAATTAAGAGGCTGTGAAATATCAACGGATTTATTGCCAAATTGAGAGATAGCTTCATCCAGAAGTTATCACAAAGGTATAGATTTGAGAGATAGCTTCATCCAGAAGTTATCACAGAATTTCAAGTTTGAGAGATAACTTCACACAGAAGTTATTACAGATATTCCAGGTATTTCTTATTTAGTTTTTGATCCAATAAGTTATACAGATATAGATCTGTTGTGTTAGAATCATATATTCTTGAGATCAGGTTTTTTAGCTATCAGGGGTTAAGAACAGACAGGTTGGCAGCTGTACTAAGTCCGTACAGATCCACTCAGGCACCGACCTCGATAGACAAAGAGCTTCCAGTGACCAACATCGGTCGACTGAAGACCGACATCGATAGAAAGCCGACCGACAGTCACCGACGTCGGTGAGATATCGACCGACGACGGCGTCTGTGTGTCGACACAGAAAAGTAGAGACCTTCCAGAATCCAGATTTCACTTCCAGATTAGCAAAAGCCAAGGTTTTAAGACCAGATTTTAATATTCTTTTATTTGTATAACAGAGACTCAAGCATATCTTTTTGAGGGTATAAGGGTTTCTCATGGAGGCCATTGTTCATTAGCCATTGATTATTGATATTGATTTTGAGAATTTCTTCTATGAATACTGAGCCTAGGGTTCAAGGATTCCATTTGCATTGGAGAACGTTCCCTCTTTAGTGTGTGCAATTAAGAGGCTATGGAATATCAACTGATCTATTGCCAAAGTGTGAGATAGCTTCATCTAGAAGTTATCACAGAATTTTAGGTTTGAGAGATAACTTCACACAGAAGTTATTACAGATATTCCAGGTATTTCTTTATTCTTGTTTTGATTCAATAAATTATACAGCTAGAGATCATCTGTGGTAGAAACGTATATTTTAGATCAGGGGTTGAAAATAGGGAAGTTGTGCTTAATTGGCGGCCGTACAAAGTCCGTACTGGTCCGTACTGATCAGCTCAAGAACCGACCTCGGCAGACAGAGGGTTTTCAGTGACCGACATCGGTCGACTGAAGACCGACGTTGGCAGAAAGCCGACCAACAGAGACCGACGTCGACGAGATATCGACCGACGACGGTGACTGTGTGTCGACACAGAAGGGCCGAGACCTTCCAGAATTCAATTTTCACTTCCAGTTTTGATAAGCTAGGGTTTTTAACACTGTATTTCATATTTATATGCATGAGAAAGGACTGCAATTGTAATAGTTTAAAAGGACAAGTGATAAGATTTGTAATTTGCTATTCAAAGACTATATTATTGTGATCATTCTGAATTTATTCAACCGAAGTTATATCTTGTTCAAAGTTTTTTGTGTTGCTATATTTCCTATTTTGGAGGGGATATTACAGTGGTATCAGAGCTAAATCCTGCCAGCCTGAGGGTGTATAGATCTTATGCAGCCACAAGAGTTGGGACCACACAAGTATAACACACGCAGCCGAGCCTTGCTTGAAGGTACTCAGGTGTTAGATCAGCCACCGACCATCATGAGTGACAGACGTGAGGGCAGCCCACCCAAGGGCCATAGGTATGATGCTGATCAAGGCACCAGAGAATTTCAGCGTGCTATGATGACAAGCCAACAGCAGATGGCTCAGACACTACAGGCACTTATGACTATGATAGAGAGAATGAACACACCTGATGGATAGAACGGGGACCAAAGAGATGACAGGAGTGCTACGGTTAATCAGAGGCCACAGCGGACTCACTCCAGAACAGTTGATAGACCTACACGTCCTACTTTTGTTCAAGAAGAACCAGAGGCACCAACAGAGGAAGCAGGGAATAACCCATTTGCAGATGTTTACATGGCTGCAAATGATGAGTGGGACTTATTACCTCTTCATGTCCAAGAGAGGACGACCTTTGATCATTTTGTCAATCTTAGGAGAGAGCACTATAGATTGGTTAGACAGGACAGGAAGCCTAGAGTTCAATTCAGTGAGCTACAGAAGGCTACTGGTAAGCTTTCTTTGACTATTTTTGACGGCAGCGGTAAGATGACAGCTCAAGCTTGGGTTCATAAGCTTGACACCTTTTTGGCATTGAGACCAATGTCAGAGATAGATGCCATCAAATACGCCACTTTGCACTTGGATGGAGTAGCACATGATTGGTGGTACCATGGTATGGTAACACTTCAGCATAATCAGGTAACAGAGTACCAGGACTTTGTGGATAGATTGGTTGAGCGGTTTGACAGGAAGGATCCTGAGGTTTACTTTTGAGATCTGGCACAGTTGAGACAAATAGGTAACTTGGAGTCCTTCATTGGTGAGTTTCAGAGATTGGCAGTCATGGTGCCCAATATTTCAGAGCGTAGATTGGTAGTTCTCTTCATAGAGGGATTGTCAGAGCCATTGAGAGGTTGGATCAAAGCCTTTGATCTTCCTTCTTTACAGGTAGCTATGAAGAAGGCACGGAGTATGGAGATGGCAGCCCCATCCAATAAATTTAAATCCAGGGGTGATTCTTCGTTTAGAGACCATAAGCACTCCCACGGGGATACAGAGAGACTGGATTTTAACATAGATAAATCCGGGGTTAAAAATGATTCAAAAGCCAATCCGGCAGCACCACCTTTGGATCGTGAGGCGCTTAATGATTTACGTAGGAAGAAGCTTTGCTTCTACTGCAAAGGACCATATGATATCCATCACGATTGTCCTTTGAGGCCTAAGGGCAAGGCGAATCGTATGATGTGGGTATACTATGAGGATTCTGATTCTGAGGATTTCGAGTAGCAGAACAGTTCTGAGGGGGCAGAGGCAGAGGCTTCAGGGCCTAATGTAGAAGCAGAGTTAGAGCTTCACATTTAGGAGGCACGCATATCCAGTATTCAGTCAGATGAGTCATTCAGACTCCGTGGAGTTTTGGCAGGGCAGAAGGTTATCACCCTTCTTGATACAAGAGCCACACATAATTTCATAGATGCTAGATTTGTGGAGAAGCGTGGACTCACTACCGTAGACTTTGAGGGCATTAGTGTTAAGGTAGCCAATGGTCACACTCTTAAGTGTGAGCGTATGATTAGAGACCTCCCATTGCGCTTGAACAATTATGAGTTCAAGGCTGATTATTATGTGGTAAACATGGGGGATATTGACTTAGTCTTGGGTATGAAGTGGCTTCATTCATTTGAATAAGTTACTCTTCGTCTCAAGGACATGGAGGTTCTCTTTGATGTTGATGGGAAGACACACATTCTTAAGGCAATACGGGGCAACAGCTTCAGATATATGTTTTTTCATCGGATGGAGGTACCTATACCACATGACATGATAGAGACTGATGACGAGTGCACATTGGCACCAACACAGGAGAGGTATGAGGATGAGCTTGGTCTTGAGGTGACTTCAGTTCATGAGTTGTCACATGTGGTGAGGACTCAACTTTTTGTTACAGTCGGGTCACAGGTTGATGATGATATGACTATTTCTAGTCTTCACTATCCAGTTTCAGATATTATTCAGGTAAGGAGTTTGCTTGCTGATTTTCATTTATGGATTGGATGTTGGAGTGCTTATCTTAGTACTAGAGATGATGTGACACCATTACATGAGAGTTGGGATGCACATGGCATGGGGGTCGTGTTAATTGACAGTAGTGGAGATCAAAACTATATTTGGGATCCAGGTGGATTGATTGATTTGTCATTCAGTGATTGCTTGAGGGCAAGCAATTTCAGGAGGGACGGATTGTCATGTCCCCTTTTTAATTGACATGTTCTGAGTTCATGGTTAGCCTATTATGCAACCTTCGTAGGCTAATAGGATGGATAGAGGGTCATAATGGAGCTTGGCTTGACTTTGATTCACAGGATTTCTACATTTGATTTTCATTCAGGTTATTTTAGACATATTTGGCCAGGGCTCCTACTTTTTAGGGATATTTGATATGCAGTGGAGCGCCTTTATTATGGTATGGTTATGTGCGGAATCACTCCCTGATTCACTAGCTTCGATCGGTTCGTTGATCCGACATGTATTGAGGGAGATATTAATATTTGATTGATTTAATCAAATATTAATTATTTAGCCTATTTTTAATTAGAAACCCTAATTCTAGTTTAAGAAACCCTAATTAGGGCAAGCATATCTTTTTGAGGGTATAAGGGTTTCTCATGGAGGCCATTGTTCATTAGCCATTGATTATTGATATTGATTTTGAGAATTTCTTCTGTGGAGACTGAGCCTAGGGTTCAAGGATTCCATTTGCATTGGAGAACGTTCCCTCTTCAGTGTGTGCAATTAAGAGGCTATGGAATATCAGCTGATCTATTGCCAATGTGTGAGATAGCTTCATCCAAAAGTTATCACAAAATTTCAGGTTTGAGAGATAACTTCACACAAAAGTTATTACAGATATTCCAGGTATTTCTTTATTCTTGTTTTGATTCAATAAATTATACAACTAGAGATCGTCTGTGCTAGAAACGTATATTTCAGATCAGGGGTTGAAAATAGGGAAGTTGTGCTTAATTGGCGACCGTACAAAGTTCGTACAGGTCCGTACTGATCAGCTCAGGAACCGACCTCGGCAGACAGAGGGTTTTCAGTGACCGACATCGGTCGACTGAAGACTGACATCGGCAGAAAGCCGACCGACAGAGACCGACGTCGGCGAGATATCGACCGACGACGGCGACTGTGTGTCGACACAGAAGGGCCGAGACCTTCCAGAATTCAATTTTCACTTCCAATTTTGATAAGCCAGGGTTTTTAACACTGTATTTCATATTTATATGCATGAGAAAGGACTGCAATTTTAATAGTTTAAAAGGACAAGTGATAAGATTTGTAATTTGCTATTCAGAGACTATATTATTGTGATCATTCTAAATTTATTCAACCGAAGTTATATCTTGTTCAAAGTTTTTTGTGTTGCTATATTTCCTATTTTGGAGGGGATATTACATGCTGACAGCTGGATGCCACCCAACAAAACCCAAGAACTGCCCTTGGTGAAAACCCATGCATTGTCGACAAAGCCACCTAACATCCACATGTCAACATTTGAATGGATTTAAATGGAATATTTTTTTCCTTGTCTCTTGTGAGATGAATCTTGGGGCCTTGCCCCACTGTATAATCCTTTGGCTTAATTGTAAATTGTATTATAATATGGGCCAAATGATTTGAAGGGACTTTGATATTAGTTATACGTGTTGTTTTTATAATATGCACTTTACTTCCACACCTCTTATAGCCGACATTATCTTCACCAACTTATGAATGAACAAAATGTCTAGAGATCAATTCAAGTAATAAAAAGAATAATAAATGTTGTCCAATTAAGTTTGTGATATGTGTATTTTTTATTTAATAAATTTTAATTTTTAATTATAAATATTGATAATTTTTTTTTTCATTTCACATGGAATTTTCACTCTCAATTTATAGGGGTAGTTGACTTGGATGTCACTATAAGTTAGGATCTCTATGTCATGGTATCAATTGTCTTACCATTTTCAAGGTACAAAATAAGTATGTTCTCTATTTTAATTATAGTTTAAACTTTGTTCACTTACTAGTTTTTCATTTAAAATGATGTAAGTTAGTCCTTATCTAATCCATAAATATTTTATATCTTCCTCAATATTTTGTATGGTCGTTTATTATTCCACTTTAACTTGTTATATGTTCTACGCGAGAACATCTCCTTATGCAAATGTGTTAACACTAGCACCCTAACCTTAAACTCCTATTTTTTATTTTATTTTTAAACACTTCATATCTATACATTTATTAAGATATTAGACCACTATATTCTTTTATAGCAAAATATGTTCTCTTTTGTGACTATCAATGTCCAACTTGTCACTATACATCCTAAACACATTCTCTTTAACCTATCCAATCACTTACATAGTGGAATGGAGCAACAATCATCCTTAAATACATCCTAATAATAAATACATCTTTAACACCTCCCCCCGAGCCATGAAGACACCACCCACCTCATTTCTTGGATTTTGATTCTTGTGCCTTGAACACCTTATGTTGCCAATTGGATAGAGTGGTGGAATGAATATATTGATTGCACCAAAACCTTTGTTTGCCGTTATGAAAAACAAATTGCTCATTTTTGAAAGCACATAGAAGATGATGTTATCAAATAATAACAAAGGATTGTCTCTATTTTTATGTATAACCATTTTGATTTACAGATGCAAACCCACGTTGCTTCTCTAAAACACAAACTCAAAGTGGTGGATCATCATGTAGTCGAAAGGGTGTAACTTCTCACTCGCCTTCCTTTTTTCAAAATCAAAATATATAAGAATACAAAGAAATTATTAAGACTGTTAAAGCCAAAAAACCTTGAGACCAAATCAAGGCCATCAATTCAACCCATATGAGATTTGCTTCTCTTATTGACATCTCATCTAATTTTTTGGAACATTTTAAATTAGTGTTTCAAGTTTAGAAGGAAAAAACTGAGAAGGCTAAATCCTTATAAGAATTCCTGGATATGGTTCCTTGTAAAATCAAGCTTACAGATTGACGACTATGTGATGCTCATGTATCACTTCATGGTCTCTCTTAGGCTCTTCATAGCATGAGTAATGACAAACCCCCAGTGATTGACAAAATCCATTATGAATTTTATAAATCCACCTAAGAGTTTGTTGGGCCTAACCTACTCCAAGTATACAAAGGGGCTCTTTAAAAAAATTGTTGGTGTCATTTATTAATCAAGGTAATAACAATTTCACACCCAAAGCATGCCACCTAAAACTCATTACCAACTAGTGCTTGAGCTCTCTAATTAATGTCTCTTAAAAGATTCATTCTATAGCTTTAGCCAACCACAAATAGTTCAAGCACAAAGGTGAAAAACTAATTTTATATATTACCTATGGATGGGAGTTTTTTAGTTCAATTCCATCCATCACTTAGGTTATTCTAGACATCTAGCACCATATTTTATCCCCATTGGATAAAATTGACTAATTGGATAGGAGCACCCTGCTCTAGTGTCTGAATCCCCTATGTTGTCTTTCCTCCAAATAATGACTACTTTGGGAAATCCAAAATTATGAAAAGGTCAGCTTATGTCCCTAATAAGCCCTATGCGAAGGAATACCAAAGATACAACTTGATTTATATTGTATTGTATGCCTCTAAGGCATAGTGATATATTAATTTGTGTTTCTATTTCACATATCCTTGACTTCCTTTGGTTTCTTCTAAAATGGCAAGTCGAGATATTTTTTCTCAAAATGGTTCTATTAAAATTACTTGGAGTCCAACAAATGAGGTTAATATTGAAACTAATAGGGTGGAAGACTCATTCTTCTAAGCTGTTACATGACCCTTGATTGCACTTAAGCATGTTGTTATCATTCTTAAACCTCTATTACACCCTGCATAAACCTTAAACACATTAGATATCCCATTGGACAAGAAGTGATTCAAAAAGTATGAAAAGTGATAATAAAATTTCAAGTGAGACTGTAAGGGAAATGATTCAAAATAAATTGATCAAACTACCTTTTCTACATCCTCTAAGTAGATCATATCATAAAATGCATGGGCATCATACTTATTATTGTTTGTATTTAAAAAATTAAATACAATAGGTAATTAATAGTGGTGATCCTTTAAAATATACATCAATCAAGAAACCCACAGTGGCACAAGTGAAAATATAAAAAAGTGACAAAATCATATATAATACAAAAGTGGTTGCCAAAGAAAAAATCAGAGAAAGAAAAGGTTCAAAAAGCACAGTTATAGAAACAAAAAGGTTCATAAGGCATAATTGGAATGACCATCAATACATCAATCTAAGTTAGAGCAAGCAAGAATAAAAAAATATCAAGATGCAAAGGTAATATTACATTTTAGATTGTTATTTGTCCATGAAAGAGCCTCTATAACATCTAAAGTATCTTAAAAAGGTGGAAATTAATGGTGCAAGGGTTATATTTTCAAGATTAAATGTAAACCAATGTAAGAAAGAAGTTCGAGGTAAAAATATTTATCCCATACTTTTTTGGTGATGGTGTAAGGCCAATATGAAAGTTTCTAAAGTAGATTGATTTGTGCTTAACATTAGCATGATGGAGATTGATCTGCACTTTTTTTTGAATGTGCTCGATGAATTGATTAGAATTTTCAAATTCATTTTAATTTGAAGGGAATGTTTTTATTGATGATTGAAAAGGATAAACTATGCCAATGTGTGTTAGAGTTTACAAACTCAAGAAAACTTAAAATGGGTTGTGTGCTTTAAACTTGTCCAAAGCTATGTTATATTTACGTTGAATGAAAGGTAGTATTTCATCCCAAGTTTTTTTTTTTTAATGGTGTGGGTAATATGATGTGATGTATAATGCTTTTCCTATTAATAATATAGTTGGTTTCAATCGATTGACATAATTGTTGGGTTTTGTTAAGTATGGGTTGCATTGGTGTGGTGGGTTCATTGAATATTGTGATGCCATTGAATGGAACTATATAGCCTAGTGTGGTTGGGTGGATGGTCCAATATACTAGTGTGCCCCTACCCTATTGAATTGAATACTATGATGCCATTGGACCATGCATATGACTAGTGACTGACATCAACCATATCTATGTGAGAATGGGTAGACTTGGTTTGTCAATAACAAGTTCCCTATTTCATACATAAAAACCAAATAGAGATCAAATGAAAAAGAGGGAATTGGGAAAAGGGAATATATGAACATGCTTTGTGTATCTAATATTTGAGTGGTCATTTCTCTAGCATGTCAGCATGCTCTGTGGATCTAATATTTGAATGGTCTTCTTCCAATCTAGATAAATCAGCTAGGATGTGTCATCCACCTTCATGATCATAAGAGCTCTCTTTCCTTGTATTTATTTGAGAAATAAGTATGTGATTTGTGCTAAATTGAGCCCTATGAACATAAATAATTACTCTAAAACATGTTAAGTGGGGTTAAATTTATTATTTTAAGGTTTAGGTTTATGATTTAGGGTTTAGGGCTTATGGTATATAGGGTTTAGGTTTTTGGGTATAAGGTCCTATCATAAATGTGATTGGGGCTAAATTGAGCTCCTTAAACCTATTTAAGACTAAAAATGTAATTTTGGGATCAATTGGCCCCATATCATCATGTAAATTGAGCCATGCAAACATAATTTTCTTAGTCTAAATATTATTTCATTGGGGTTAAAATGATTGGTTTAGGGTTTCAAGAGCTTATGATTTATGTTTTATGGTTTAGGGCTTAGGGTTTAGGGATTAGGGCACATGGTTTATGTTTTAGGGTATATAAGGTCCAATCATGAATGTAATTGGGGCCAAATTGAGCTTTTAAAACCTATTTATGACTATAAAATATGAATTTGGCTCAATTAATCCCCACGTCATCATAGATTGAGCCATTTAGTAAATTAGGGAAATGAGTGATGTGATTTGGGCCAAATTGAGACATGTGAACCTAATTCTTAATTTAAAAGATGTTAATCGAGGTTAAATCGATTGGTTTAGATTTGAAGGTTTACAATTTAGGGTTTAAGATATATGGTATAGCTTTTAGGGTCCAATTGTGAAGGCAATTGAGGATAATTCAAGTTGCTTGAATCTATTTGTGATTACAGAATGTGATTTTGGGTGCAATTAGCCTTAATGTCATCATAAATTGATCCAATCAGTCAATTAGGCTAATCAATTAATAAATTTTAATATTTAATTATAACTATTGATTAAAAATATTGTTGTTTCATTTAATATGGAATGTTCACTTTCGAGTTGTAGGTGTAGGTGATTTGGATGTCACTATAAGTTGGGATCTTTATGTTGTGGTATCATTTGTCTCCACCATTGCCAAAGTATAACTTAAGCATGTTTCATATTTACATTATTGTTTAAATATTGTCCACTTAATGGTTTTGCATTTAAAATGATGTAAGTTAGTTCTTAACTCAACCATAAATATATTATATCTTCCTCAATATTTTGTATGGTTTTGATGGGATTTGCCCCATTAAAGGTCAATGTGTAGAGCACAATATATTTGGTCAATCAATCTCAATAACTTACTTATTCAAATGTAATGTGTTACATTTATAGGATTACAATCTCCTAAGAAATAGGAGATAAAACTAATCTCATAAAATATCCTAACAACTTATGATAAACCCTTATTCTATGTGATTTAAATCAATCACTTACAATTATCTAATATATTATTTTATTTTCATACCTAAATGTTAGGACTAATTCCCAACACTCCCCCTTTAGTTTTAACATACACTTAAAATTGCCTCCCTGAATGTGGACCTTGGGTTCACCAAAAAATGCGTCCATTAAACAAATTACTAAATTTAAAGACTCAAAAAATCCAAGACTATAAATGAATTTAACATTAACATTAATGTTTGAAATTTTCTATAGCATCTTGTTATTTCATGTTTATTTTATTTTGGACAAGTAACCTATTGCCTATACACAGGGAATTTTTTTCGAGCGGTCACCGAGTCGTAAGTATGTTGAATTTATTACTATTCTATCAAAGTGCCATGTGGTGTCTCCTGATTTACCCACATATTCCTCAGGCTCTACCATCCTATCTAACCTAGACTTACCACATGGGTACGCGATATATTTTCATTGGACGTCCCACCTGTCAAGACTACCAACTGATCTTAAAATGGGAACACTTATCAAGTAATACAACTAAATAAAACTAAATAACACAGTAAGCAATTGGCTCTACCAACCCCATATAAGGAGAAGGAGGTGGAAAAGGACTAGTGGGTTTGTATCCACAACATCCCCTATGAAGGGGAGATGTATCAGGTATGATCCAACCATCATTTAACTCATTTTATTCTTTCACTTCATTTATAACATGGAAGGGGAAATATAAATAACCAATTAAAGAACCATCCTTTTCCCATCACCACCTATAGGGATAAACCTTACATGACTAAGATCAATAAGTTTTTATTTAACTTATAATAGTTTTTATGTGATGATGTGAGTTGCTCACTTTTATTCTTGACTAGTACAAAAGTTGAAATATATATATATATATAAATTATTAATTAAATGTAAGTAAATCACACATTGTTTGAAAATAAAAATGATGTGTGTGTGTGTACGCGTGCGTGCGTGCGTGCGCGCATGTGTGTGTGTGTGTGTGTGTGTGTGTGAGAGAGAGAGAGAGAGAGAGAGAGAGAGAGAGAGAGAGAGAGAGAGAGAGAGAGAGAGAGAGAGAGAGAGAGAGAGAGAGAGAGAGAGAGAGAGAGAGAGAGAGAGAGAGAGAGAGAACACATTAAATAAATAACATAAATAAAAAACCCAAAAAATAAGTGAAAATAGAAGCAAAGAGTAAAGAGTAGGGAAGAGGCATTTGAAAAAAATTGAAGGTTGAACATTTATTTATTTATTTTTATTTTTATTAAAATATCTTAAAAAACTAAAAAAATCAACAAGGGTTGCATATCAGCTACTCACTACCTCTACTATGTCAATATACCAAAGTTATCGAACCTAAAACACTATGTGAAGCATATAACACTTTGTCATGTATGTGTTGGAATTTTATTATTACAAATTAACATAGAAAATATATAATCCTATTTATTAATTTTTATCTTTCTATTAAAAATTATGTCTGAAGCATTGGGTTTTATTCCACTACAAGATGGAATGAAAATCTTGGGAAAAAATGTCAAGACACTACATAGCCTCCTTGAATGATTTTTATTTCTCTTCAATCATGAGGAGAGTATCATAAAAAAGGTCCATTAATGATTTTATAGGATCTATCATGAATAAAAATTCTTGGATGAAACCCCGCTCAGCATTATGTGCCAACACGTATAACAAAACTTTAGCTTATAAAACATATAATGTTGGAGCAAGGGGGAACCTTGATGTAAGAAGAGGTAGAGCCCAAAAGGGTTATATTTGATGGATTTGATAGTAATATATCATGAGTCATCCAATAATAGAGCTTGGATAGTATAAATAGAGAATTGGCCGAAGCCGAGATCCTGGAGAATGGCCAAAATGAAAGGCCATATAATTCTATCATTAGCTTTCTCAAAATCAAGCTTGAAAAATATGGTTCTATGTCAAGAGGGTCTCACCCATATAATAACTTCCTAAAAAAAATAAGGTTTTCAAGGATATACAAGTTTTTCTTATAAAGGCCATTTTTTAGATTTTAAAATGGTAGGTAAGATGACTTGGAGGTGGTTAGCAAGATCTTTAGGGAGGATATTGTGTGAGACATTGAGTGACTGGGTTTCAGTTGGTGGTAAGTTATAGGGTTACATATTTAGGTATGAATATAATATTTACTTGTTTAATAAAGGAACCTAATTTTTTTAGAGCTTATTTGTAGACTTAGAGTAGGTTAGGCCTAATAAACTCACAGATGGATTTTAAAAATTTATAGGGAATTCATCAATGCTAGGTAATTTATCATTTCACATGAAATGTAAGGTCGTATATATCTCAAAGATATAAAGGCATGTCAAATAACATTTGGTGAGTAAGTTTGAGTTTTTGAGGAACCACTTCAAGGCATTCCTATAAATCCTGAGCCTACTTATTTATTTCCTCTAGGGCCTGGAACACTAATTTATAGTGATGTAAAAAAGAAGCAAAGATGTAAGGGAGATTATTGGGTCTCAATTGGGATAATTTTATGGCCTTGATCTTATCTTTAGCTTTTTTTCTAATTTTTTTAATAAATAATTTGGAAGGCTTATGGCCAATTTTTATGCAATGGAGGTGGGTGTGAATTTACAACCCTCTGGTTGCATGACTATATACCACTTTGATTTGGTGTTTAAGAGAGGAATTTTGGTCTTGCATCCAAAATTGAAAAGGATTAAGGTCAAGGAGATAGAATATCCTATGGTATTGTTTGATCATAACCCTATCCCATCCACTTTTGAATGTGAGCAATCTACTTGTGATAGTGGTTGATAAAGGTGGTCATGTGAAGGATGGCCTCATTCTACCACTCTATACAATTAAAATCATAGGTGGTTGAGGTGAAAAATGCCAAACCTAAGGAATGAGATATGTAATTCCCTCATGGCAGGCAAGGGAGGTGTTTACCTAGAGGAATTGATAGTATGGTATTTTGAAGTTATTTTTACTCAAGTATAATGTGTAAGTCATGGGATTGTGATATGGGAGAACATATTTAGGGTGCATGATGGCAAGTTTCACAACAAAAATTAATAAAAGATAAGGCATTTGTATCTAAAATCATAAAATGACCTAGTCCCCTATCAATGTCACCATGGAAATTGGAGTAGATAACCCATGTAATGGAAGCTAGTGTGTTCCATTAGAAAAGAGGATCCACCAAACCCATCCATTTTTAATAAATTTAAAAAGTATCTTTAAAAAACCAATCTACAATCAGAGAAATGTATATATAGAGTTAAGCTCAAAGATCTAAAACATACAATAACTCCACAACATATTAAGAGACTTAGAATATTTGTATGAAACCAACATGTATAGATGATTGCGACATAGAGGATCCAATATGATCCTACTATCACCAAAGAAGATTCTATAAATATTGATAAGAATAAATGGGTTTCAAAACCTATTCATGGACCCCCCTCCTCAACTAGGGACACAAGAAGAAGTTGGCCCACTTGGGGTAGCTCATGCTGAAGAAAGAGTGTAAAGTCCTCTAAATTCCTTTACACACATAATTATTGTTTCCTCCCCACAACCCATCATTGAAGAAGAAAGGCGTGGAAGTCAAAATGGAGAAGCTAGTATATTTTCTATGTTTATTTTTTCTCCATTGATGATTACACAACATGTAGCTCTTCCTTCATTCTTGTCTAAAGTATATATTACTTCTTATTCTTTGACATCACCACCAATAGTATCCCAACCTACTCTAAAATTAACTTTGCTATCTACCATTCTTCTAGTAGTGACTATTCTTGCCACTTCAACATGACCTACAATTGCCATTCCTTCATTTATTGGCTCGGCCTCTATTACTACCAAAAAAATACTTACATATGTAAGGAAGCCCAAGACCCCACCTATTTCTCTTCAAAAGGTGGAAGTGAAAGAAGAATTTGCATAAGTCCCTAAAGAGAGGTAGGATAAAATAAGGGGCACACAAAAATCAAACCACATCATGGTCTATACAAATAAAGAGGAAGAGAGAAGAATGGTCAATGAAGAGGATTGGGTCTCTGAGACATAAATTTAAGAGTCATGGTCAATTAGTAAGATAGTATAATCAGATCCAAAGGATGAATGGTTATCTGAGGAAAGTGACTAGTCAGGGGAAACATAGTGGACTGAAGTATTTGAAGAGATCAGCAAAAGGGATGATAGTTTGGTAGTTGTTGAATAATTTTCAAATAGAGAGGGAGATGCAATAGGAGAGGTAGAGTCATAAATATAATCTATAGTACATGGACCATCACCAACTACATCTCCAAGCTTTCCACTTTAGATCACAACAATGTCAATTACAATTATTAGTGCTCCATATATTACTCTTTTGGTTTTAATTCCTCCAAGTTCACATTCTTTGGCAACTTCCTCAATTTCTACAATAACAACTGGTATATTACAATCTTTACATTCTTTGTATTATTTAGGCCAAATAACCCAACATTGGGCTATTGCTACATTACCAAATTTGCCCACCACAACCCAATCTATGGTTGTGGATCCTATAGCCACTACTATTAATGTTGGGGTCACATATACTTCTATTACTAACTATTTTTAAAATATATTAAACACCATAGTGACATATTCAATTTTTATTAGGACTAGTCTTTAGTCCCCTAATCCAACCAAGGGGTACATTTTGAAAATTTGTTGTCTACCTTTATTTTTGCTACACAAATCGCCCCTCCTAGGCCATCTACACAAATACAATTTTCTATTTACCAAGGCACACAGACAGAGGCACCTAAAGTTTCTGTGCACAAAGTAGAAGGGAAGGCCAAGTATAACATACATACACTAGTCAAAAGGTAGGTTATTAGTTAGAGGAAGGATATTAAATATTTTATTTTAATAGGGACATCCTCCTCAAATGATATACTACCTAAATGGGAATCCCCTTAAAATAGTCAAAGAAATGATACAACTCAATAATCCCAACAAGCATAGCCATCTCAACAAGCACCATCTGCAAGGAAAATAAAACAAATAAAACAATAAGTTGTACTAAATATTCCTTCATGGATAAGGAAACTGTAATAGGAAGAAGAAACTGAAAGACATGATTTGGTAATAACTAAATAACCTACAATTAAATTCAATTTTTATAAACAGATGAACATTTTGAGAAAAGTCGAGGAAAATTATGATGGTTAAAGGTAAATAGATACAACTAGAGCAAAGAGAAAATATTTTCTCTAACTAAGAGAATGAAGGTGAATCCTTCAAACCCAAATAAGATCAGAGAAGACCCTTATAGTTAAATTTTAGATGCAATAAGAGGGGTAATAAAGGAAATATTTAAAAGTTTTGATCAAGCTGTGTAGAAGTAGTCAGAGGTGAGTACCATCTAAGCCTCCAAATAGATAGTGGATAATTTAAAAAGTATATCTAGGAATTTATTGGATACCATTGGTTTAATCAGGTCTTCAAAGTCCACCTCCCAACCCAAATGAGGAGACACTCTTCAACTATTTAACAAAATAAAAAATATTGATGGAAAATTAACTTTTATAAGCAAAGCAATAAGAAATAAGGCTTATGCACACCTTAATTTAATGACAACATATGAATTTGATTGGACAAAAAATTATATTGTTGCAAGAAGGGATAATATACTTGAATGGCATTAAGAGATTTGGGCTCTGGTTCAATAATTTATAAACCAAGAGAGGAGAGTTATCTCTATCCTGACTAACTTAAGAGTCATCTGAGTAGGCACTCCATAGGAGAAATTAGTGCCGAGGATTGTTTTTGAGAAACTTATGCATACAACATTTAAAAAATTTAGAGTGGATATCGAGAGGACTATTTACAGAGTTAGTGATGAATTAATGTAATTAGCCAATTTTGTAAACATAAAATTATAGTGATCGAGTCACTACATGATGAGGTTAGAGATTCATTGGGTATACATAAGAATCTAATGGATAAGCTTCATCAATTATTAAAAAGAGCTCTAATCTACTTCTTTAGTCATGTTCTTTACCTTTATAATGAATCAAATAAGCAAGAAACTATGATATCAGGGATCATGTCAATCCCCCTGAGAGTACTCAGCTTTTTAAGTACACCTTGGTGCCTACTCAGATGGGTCCAACTTATGTCCCATTACCAGTAGCTACGTTAGGTTCATCTACATCTTAAATGCCTATTCTAGTTACAACATAAGGTTCATTTTTAGTTTCGCCTACTCATATGTCTTCTTTGATCTCAGTTCTAGTTCCAGTACCTATCTCAATTGTAACTCTAGTTACAACTTTAGTTCTATCCTCAGCGTCTATATCAAATTTTTCAATGTAAATTATTTAAGTGGTTCCACATCAACATCATTTAATTATTTATACCTGTATTTTTGAACTTGTATTTTAGACTTCACTTAAGATATGAGGCATTTCCCATCCCAAGATTATTTATACCTGTATCCTCCTATTCCAAATGGAGGAGAATTTTGAATGTTGAGTTTAATAGGAAATTATGAAAAGTTCTACAATTTTAGTTTTGATGTGTAAATCTTGATTCTTTTCTAACTTGTGGGTTGTGTAAGAAGTGTTATCATTCTAGTTTGTTAGTATTTGGTTGTGTACGAGTTATCTTTTATTTACAATCATTCATATTAATCTATAGATGTTTGAATACCTTTTACATATAAATCATAATCCACCTTGTAGATGTGCTATTGTAAATTAGTAAATGCATAAACCCTTGATATCATGTGTTCAAGTATATTGTGTCTTGGTTACTTTTGACACCTAACTATGTTTGATTGTTAGTACACTACAACATCTTGTAGTAGAAATTGGTCAATATCTGATTTCTTGTCCTACATAAGTTCATGTTCTAGCATTGAAAGGTTACATCTAGTGTGGTTCACAAGCCTCCTTTTCAACCCTAGCTTTCCCTTATTTTTTAGTTTATTTTGAATTTATACCTACCTTAGTTATAACCATCATCCTTATAACCATTTCAAGTAAATCTAGGTTCACCAATCTCCAACTCATCTATGGTAAAAAAAATGTCTCATTCACAACGATTCCACCAGCGGGTTGTTTATATAAATTCAGTACTCCACAACTTGTGCTTTGGAGTGAATAGTATTTTACTAATCCTAAAATATTAGAGGATACATTGTAAAAGTTTTTATGGTGTGCATAAAACCAACATCAACATACTACTCTTAAATGCTCTATGTTGGTTGATTTATCTATTTCGAAAGGAAAATAACTCACAACACCATATAATGTTTGAAGATACACTTATCTTATAGTTTGTTTTCTTTTGAAATTGGCACTTAGTTTGGTATGTCATAAAGAGAAGATGTATAATTGTATTCATCCAATATAGCACATGAAAGTTTCCTTCGAATGAATTTTTTTCTAAAATGATTTAGTATTGAACCTTAGTATCTTATACGTATCGTTTGTTTTGTTGTCTAGATATAACCTCTTTGTATTTTTTAGGATATGATAATAAACATTTTTAATAGATATTTTCGCATGTTGATGTTGGCAATTAGTGTGTACTATAATCATATGCAAATATCCACAACTATTGTAAAACCACACTTTATGATGACAATATTTTAATCAAAGGTTATGAGATGATTATAAATGAAAATTAATTATATATTATATATATATATATATATATATATATATATATATATATATATATATATATATATATATATATATAATTTCAAATAAATATGTTGAAATTTTAAATAATTTTAGAAATTTAATAATATATTATTTGAAAGAATTTTAAAAAAATAAAAATAAAAAAATTTACATATAAAATCAATACCAAATACATATGTTGGCTCTTTTCCTTTTATAACACGATGTTTTAGATTTGGGGTGTGCTTAATTATAGAAGTACTATGTTTCTCTTATATAAATATACTTATGTTTCAGTCAAAAAATAAAATGAAAATTAATAATAAATATTTTTTTCAAGTTATCTTTTATCTTATTTATTTATATTTGTAGTATAATTAATTTAATATAATTTTTAAAAACAAAATTGTACAATAAAAATTAGTATTTAAAAAAAAATCACTTTGTTTTTTAATAAACATTTTAATACATTCTATAATTTATCATTTACTTTTCTCAAAAAAAATTTACTTGTTATACTGTGAAAATATCAATTTATTTATTAATTCATTGTAATATTGAAAATAAGGTACAAATAAATATATAAAAATCCATGCTATTATTGAAAATAAAGTAAAAATGAATATATAAATACTTTTCAAATATATTTTTTTAAATACAAATTTACATAATATTTAATATTTGTTATAAGGGAAATTTTCACTTAAATAAAAATATTCATCAATTATTTAAAAAAAATGTTTTATTAAAATATTATTCATAAAAATGTTAAAAATAAATCAGATCATCTAAAAAATTTCTAATTAATATTACAACATATATTTTATATACAAATGAGAAATAAAATTGAACTCACTTTAATCAAAAGAAAAAAATATTATATTTTAAAAAAATTAAATGATTGATTTTTATAAAATTTATAAATTACAAAATAATTTTACAAAAAAAATATTTAAACGCAATTAATTTTTATAATAATATTTATATACAAACAATGTTAATTTAAATAAAAAAAAATCACTTAAAACTTAATTAATTTTCACATTACCACCTATATCTAGTTTATAAATAAAACAATTTTTATATTTAAAAATAGAAAACACATTTCTATCAAACTTTCTAAAAATTTCCATCCTACTTATAAAAACTATTATGTAATATTAATAAAACATTCTTTAAAAAAGTTAAGCATCGTAAGATTTAAATCAAACTGAATCTCAAATGCTTTCAGTGTAATTCTAGCATCTAAACTTTATTTATAGTAAAACATTATATTAATAATTATTTTATTGTGGATGTCAATGTCATGGCTTTTACATGTATCATTTGAATTCCTCAATCATGTATTTTCCCTGTTCTTGTCCTTTGTCATTACTTTTCTGTCATTTCTTTTTGAGTAGTTTTTATTTTACAGATTAAATAAAAGCTTTTATTAGAAATGTAGTATTTGAGAAGGAAAAATAAAATAAAATGAAATGGTAAATAATGTTAAAAATAATTATGTTATTGTATTAAAAATTTATATTTATATATATTAGATTTAAGATATTGAGATGTAAGAATAAGTCAAGTTTTTATGTTTATTAAAAATGATAAAATATTGGAAGAGAATATAATAAGTATTCAGAAAATTAAAAAATAGATTTAGTATAAACTTAATATATATATAACTTGGTTATATATAAAAATAAAATATAACAATTTTTAGAATTATTATGATCATTTAAAATAATATATATTTATTATAATTAATTATAATAGTTTACTCAAAATTTTAACTTATATTTTATATAATCTACAAAATTTGATTGTATTCAAAAAATGTAAAAAAAAATTATATTAAAATATTAATTGTGTACACTCGTTATAAAAATATTTTCTAAACCATTACAAAATAGGCAAACTCATTATAAAATTAATTAATAAATTTTATAAAATTAATTAATAAATTTTATAATATTAATAATTTAAAATTGAATAAATTACTTAATTTTTATTTTTTTTATAAAACTATTTTAAATTCTTAAAATAATATTAAATTTATATCCCTCAAGTGTTATGCTTTTTCTACTTGACTTTTACAATATTTACCTAATTTATTCACATAATCTTCTTATATAAAATGACTATCTTACATGTGAATCACTTTCTTGATTTACTCACATGTGACAATAACCCTCCACCCATCATTTCCACTACCAAAATTTGATTTGTATAAGATTTTTATTTCTCTCTTGATTAAAAATTTAAATGGACTTATTTATAAATTAAAACCAAATAAACAGAACTAAAATACTTAAAATTTTTTTTTTAAAAAAATTAAAAAAAATAAAATAAAATAAAAAATAAAAAATAAATAAATTAAAATTTCACATATATCACAAGTATTAGTGACATTCTCCACAAACTAGTACTAGTGACAAGTTCCATAGACTAGTATTAGTGACATGCTCCACAGACTTGTATCAATGATGCCCTTTCTTCAATTAGCTGCAGGTTTTATTAATAAAAACAATATTGCCAATGTTAATAATGTATATTTGTATGCCTATTATATTTATAATCTTCTAAATTTTAGACACCTTGATTACATAATGGGAGGAATATCTTCATATCTGTTCATGATAAGATAAAATTATGATAACCTATAACTTAAAGAATTATATCACTATGATATTCAAGTTTCAATAGAAAATAACTTAAGTAGAGATAAAAATAAAATAAAATTCAACTTTGGTAACATAGAATAATAAGAAATATTATGATAAAATAACAAACAATCAAGTATAACACCATCATTTCATTCCTGATTGAATGTTTATGATAATTATATTGATTTAAATCAGTACAATTTATTAGTAAAAAAGTAATAAAATATTTGATAAATAAATAAAATAAAATAAAATATAAACAAAATAATTAAATCTAACTAATTTTTTTGAGCATCAAGCCTCTAAATCAAGTTTTGTTTTATTAAATAAAAAAAATTACAAATTTGATATTTGACAAGATATATATAAAATAAAATATAAATATAATAATTAAATCTAATTAATGTTTTAGAGCATCAAACTTTTAAATCAAGTTTTATTTTATTAAATAAAAAAATTGTTACAAATTTAATATTTGATTATATATATACACGCATTAAGATGTAAAAATAATAAAAAAAAATGGTTTGTCTATTTTTAAATAGAAATAATTTTATTTAACTCTTATTTAATTGAGTGTATTTAATATAATTAATTTTATCAAAATTTTAAATTCTTCTTTTAAAAAATGAAATCACATGAACTCAATTGATATCACCTAATCTACAAATAATATCTCATTAGTAATTATAATTATAGAATATAAACCATCCTCTTTAGCTCATGGAATATTTCTAAAATGGAGTGATTAATAAAGTAAGTTTGTCAAATATTTACATGCAAAATTAGAGTCTTGTAATAATTTTCAAATCACATGTATTCAGTCAATATGATACTATTAATCAAGGTATTTAGTTATTTTAATAAATTTGTAAATTAAGTGTAGTTAATATAATCAATTCATTTTTATTGAAAAGTGCATTTTTATCAATAAGAAATATAGTACACTATTAATTATATTAAAAATGGGTAAAAATGTTACACCTCAACATGTTAAAATTAGATTAAAACAAATCTCAATAAAGTAATTACATTAAAATATTAAAAACAAATTTATACTTAAAAATTTGTAATTTTGGATCAATTAAAAAGTGACAAAAACAAGAATTCAAAAACCCAAAGAATAAGGTCACTAGGCTAAAATAACAAAAATGGTGGCTGGAAGAAGTAAAGAAGGAGGACTATTTGGGTTTTTCCTAGACATTAGTGCTTGGAGTTTATACTATGTTAGATACATGTTTCCACCCATCAATTTGATAGTTATATTCATAATCCTCTACCTACCAAGAAGAAGAAATGGAAATAGCTAGGCAAGAAAAATTGTCTAGGAAAGGTTCCCCTTAGCTGCTACCACCACTATACCCAAGTTAGTCAAACATACTACCTGTGGGGAAGTGAAGGCCACTTGAGATGAGTAGAAATGCTCTGGTTAGTTCTAGAGTTGTGCCACCAAAATCCTTGACCACGTGCCCAAGAGGGATACTGGTGATGTGAAGGATATGAAGGCTCACACTTAACTATACAAATAACACTCCCCTAGTGGTCTAAAATGGCCTTCTAGTATTCAATTCTCAACATTTATCACAAGATCCACTCTTGAGGGGCCTTGAAATTTTTTTCCCCAATGGTCTTGGTTCAATTTATAATATTATAAAAAATCTTAATCTAGGAACCATATCAAAAGTGAAGTTATGGAAGTTAAGCATGAGAAACCACCATAAGAAATTTGAATCAATAAAATGACTAGTTTTGAATCCATCCCTACTTGAAATGAGATGAGGATTTAGAATAATAATTTTTTTCCATATGCATTTTAGCACAAAAGTTCCACTAATTTGAACAGGTACAGGACAAAGAAAACTATTTTACAAATCCAACCCATTACGTGCCTTTCATCCAAGAGGGGTACCTTGCATAATGTAGTGCTTCAACATAACCTTCTAATATTAATTCACTTCATGTACTCTAATGATACATCTCACACATTTATCAGAACCTTGAATTCTAATGTCAATGAGCCTAAGGTCCCTAGATTCTTTAGGCCTACAAAAGATATCCCATGATACCTATGGTAACTCTTACAACCTTCTAAGTTTTCTAAGTGAAAATAATTCATCAACTTATCTAATTTTTCATAGGAATACTTACAATGAGTCCAACAAGAATAACAATACATGTGAGTAGTCACCATCACTTTAAAGCAAAATTGAAATTTACATATTAGATAATGAAGCTTGGTTATCTATTAAGTAATCATTTTCTCAATCCTTTGAAAAAAATATGACCAAGATTCAGATGGGGAGGCCCAAAAGGAAAAATGAATGCCTAAAAAAATAAATTGCACACTAGATAAGATCCACTACCATTAATATCATTCCAACCAATAAGGTTTTGGGTAAAGGGACTACCTATAACATTGATTATTTTTCCACTAGATATCAGATCTTCACGAAAGATTAAAAAATAATAAGGCATTCCATATCATTCTTAATTGAATCTTCTTCCTTCAATAGGGTAAGAAAAGAATCATCCTCAAAATGCCCATTGATGAGTTTTTTTATCACGTTGGGGGAGAGAGATGCCTTTCACCAAGGCTATAGATGAGTTTTTGGACAAAAGGTAGTTTAACCCTTATGCATCTATCACATATAACAAATGATCTAAGGGGAAACCTTGCCTTATAGACTTAAAATTTTGATATTAATGGGATTGTACTCCATTAATGGTAATCCAATCTTGAGCATCATAAAAAAACATGTTAATAGCATGAAAAAAATGAAGGCCACAACTTAGAGCTTGAAGTATATCAATGATAAAAGGACACTCAATCTTATTGTAACCTTTCTTCAAGTTAATTTGAATAGAGACTCTAACACTTTCAATTCATTCTTAGATTACAATAAGATTGTTTAGAATATACTTATGTTGGATGAATCGTGTTTTATCACTTATAATAATGAGGGGAATAAAATGTATCAACTTAAGGGCAAGGTCTTTAGAAATGATTTTATATGAGACATTCATGAGGGTTATTCCAGTAACTAATTCGAAATAAACTTAGGGTCACCATATTTTTGGATAAATTTGATTATACCTTGATTAACAATAGTTCCTATGGAATTGGATAAAATAAATTCATATTAGACTTTATAGAGATCAATACAAATAATGTGCCATAGGACTTGACAAAACTCGAGTGGAAAAATGTCAATGTTGGGTGATTTAGTAGAGGCCATATCCATGGTTGCTTCCTTGGTATCGTTAATAAAAAGAGTTATATCATAGGCAAATATCTGTGACTAAAATAGCACACATAGGACAACTTGAAAATAATACAATATAACTAATTAATAGGTTGGGGAAGTATGTTGAGTGGTGAAAAACCAATGTTAGTAATGCACAAAATCTTTCAAGATATCTAGGATCTTATTAAGCCTAAAATTAATCTATTGAAGTCCTTTGATTCATTGTACAAATCATTTTTCTTAGGAAATAGAAATTAATTATTTGGTAATTATATCCCCTATTCTCAATAATTTCATTTTGGCTTGGAGCTAAGCTCCATGGGCTTTGTATGGTTCCTCAATTTTGAGCTTGTGTCTCCATTTATCAATTTGAATTTGTAAGTTGACATTGAATGGTGAATTGTCAAGTTTATGTGAAATCCTATGGAGTTAATGGTATAATGATTAATTATTCCATTGTCAAAATATATTTATTTTATTACCATATAGATATAAAAAGGTTGTACTCCATATAATGGTGTCTACCCACCAATCAATCGATCCCTAACTCCTGAGTGTCTAGGTACTAGGTTCCAAACCCACTTGATATGGCCAAAGTTATCTCATTAAGATGAGACATGTTGAGATAAAACATAAACCCATATTTCATGGTTGAATGGAAGCTCCAACCAATGAAAAATTGAATGGTTTAGTGGTTTGAAATAATGGCACCATCAATAACAAAAACTAGGTAATTGTTAGAGACAAAAAAGGAAACCAAATCTTGCTCCATGAGTAAATACCAATCCACTATTTTAACAAATATTTCATGGTTGTTTCTAAGGTTGGACCAAACAAACCAAGAAGAATTTGAATATATTCTCCTATGATGATTAGGATCTAAGAGACCAATTTTATTATGCATGTAAAACCATGTTTCTCTGACCCATTCACACTACTGCATATGGATAATACCTTCCTTATCTTCATTGGATCCCACCATATTAAAAATATCCATATAGGGCCTAATGGGAATCAAGGATGGAGTATACCAACCACCTTTAAGTGAGAGATATATCGATAGTTTCATTGAAATCATACATGTTGGATAATCTAATAAGGGGGTTTTTAAAATAAAAAGTGTTCCGCACTACCCTATGGGTGGGGTGAAATATATTTTTTTTTGAAAGCTCAATGACTAGGTTCATGATTATAAAATTTCATAGAGAACCTAGACAAATCATACTAGTAATAGACTGAAGAAGATAACCAAAAAATTAACTCGTGCAAACACAATAATTTCATATTAGGAAAGTTTTGACAAAGTTTCCTAACCATGTGTCTATTATTTGGTTCAATAAGATCATGAAATTTAAAAGAATAAAATATCATGGAGAAACATACAAATGCATATCATTCATATATTTAATCTCCTCTAGGGATTCAAACTTGTTAGCTAAGGAAAACTTTGTCAAATTGTCATGCATAAAGTAAAATATTTGGAAAGGTCAGTGATTATCTTGTACATACTCCATATTCTTAAGGAGAGGGACCATCAGTTAGTATGAGAATAATTTTTATATCAAATAAAACTAAATCATCCTATGTGTCTGTAAGATTTTTCATAATGTGAGGTTATGAAAACTTCATAGAAAAATACACCAATTACAAAGGTTAAAAAGTGGCCACTGATTATGACATGCCAAATAGAGAGACTGTGATACTTTAATAGTGGTCAACATGGTTTGATTTTATTTTAGGGGAGAATTTTTGGATCCTTGTCCATTTATCAATCATTGCAAAATATATTGTGACCATAAGACACCATGAGCTACCAAAATAGTCTTCCTATTGGTCACATTGGTTCACCTGACCCTAACAGAGATGGTTGATTTTATATGTTTTACATATTTATCCTAAAGAGCCTATTTATAATTGACCATTGAAGGGATTTATCCTTTCATTTGGTCTGAGGCTTAACATTGTAAATAAGTATTTGAGAGGTTAATGTAAATAACACATTTTAAAAACTAGTTTTCACCAATTTGTATATCAATGGTTTCATTCAAATCCTTGGCCATGTCAATTTAAACACAGAATAACTTTGTCAGATGAGGCAAATATAAATTAGGTTGATCATGATAAATTAAACACCCTAAGGGTTTAAAGAGTTATCCTAGTAACTCAATCTAGACTAGAATTTTAAACATGGCTTACTTAGAGATTTGGAAGTCTATGGTCTAGAGGTAAAAACCATTAGGGTATTGTAAACAAACCAGGGTCCATAACATAAAATATATTTTTAATGGTATAACAAACTGAAAATTTAAAAATCCTTTAGTCATATTCTAAACCCCTTAAAACTTGATGTCATGGGGTTTCTAGTGTATCAAACCAATTCATAAGCATGCTCTCAAGGTGGGACTTAGTAAAAAAGTAACACACAAGGGTGAAGTATTCAAACAATTCCAAGATTTGTTAAATACAATCAAATCAAGCACACCATCAGGTAAATGGGTTTTTAGGTTAGAACAAGTGTTTTGTGAAATAACTTTGGGATAAAATTTCTTGCCTTCTTCATTGATATGCTCATTTAGAGATCCACCAGTTAAGCTTTCCTTAAACTACAAAAGTGCAGAGGTGAAAAGCATTAATATAGTGGGTTGTTACCAATGTGTGTATTTATAACTTGACTTAGCACAATAAAACCAAAAAATAGATCCTACCTAAATCTATAAATGATTGATATTGTAGTAAAAAAGCTTCAAAAGTACATAAAATATTCTAAAACCATCTCTCTATCTTCGAGTACCCTATTTTAAAACTTAATCTCATAAGATAACTTTGATAATATAGATATCATAATTTTAATAAATTATTTTTAAATCAAACATATTTCAACCAAAATAGTGAAATTCTAAAATCAACAATACATAGTAAATCTCTTATATTTATTAGGATATAAAAAAGATCATTTGCTCAAAGTTGAGATAGTATAATAACAAATTTTAAGGTGTTATGTTTTATTTTTTTATGGTCTATAATTAATCAATTTTTTAAGTTTAAGGTCATTTTAAATATTATTTACGAGTCTTATTGATTCAATTAATTAATGTTCTATCTTAAATTAATTTAATCAATATTTATAGAAATATATACCCATTCCAATCATTAAATTAAAAATGTTTTTTCAAGTTTTATTGATAAAACATGTTATTAGGGGGTTGGATAATGTATATATTAATGGTATTTAATAACCAAAAAAATCCCCATGTGAAGCTTGCGATCCCTCCTATGTTATAATCACTATGCTAGCTTAAATAAGATCTTGTAGTTGTGTTGTTTTATCTAGGTTAAAGGACCTCCTTGGTAATGACTTGATTATCATGTATCTATGAAGTTTATAGTTTCACAATTATTTACTGAATATTTAAAAATGTATAGATCACTATATTGGGAATTTAAGGGCCCTCGTGTATATACATTTCCAAGGAGTGTAATACATCTAGTTTTACATGAACACAAGGAATTATATTTTTTATGAAGATCATGTAATCACAATTTTGGATGGAAATTGTAGATTCATATATATATATTTTTATACTAGTTTGTGCATATATATATATTCAATTTGGTGGTTTAATAATCTAATGTTTCCAAAGTACTACCTTCCAACTTGGTATATAAGACATAAATTTGACATCCTACATCATTTGTTAGTATAGTCATGCAAGTCATGATTTCATTATAGTGAAAAGAAAAGACTTCAAAACATTCAAAATTTTGATTAATTTTTATAACAAGAAAAATTGAACATAAAAATTGTGTAATAATAATTATATTTTATCTATGAATTTAAATAAGATGTTTTATATAAATAAAAAGAAGAAAAAAATTATTTGATATGATCAAGGAACTTAATGCTTAGTGCCATACGTTTTCAAAAAATTGAGGTCATTTCAAGCATTTTTAAATTTTTTATATTATCTTAAATACTTAATGCCTAGCGCATGTCAATACATATAACGAATCTTCTCTTTTGTGTTTTCCTAGTATAGATGGAATACAATGTAGGAAAGGGGATAACTCACATGAAACTGTAGCTGAACATTAGTAAAATGAACGTAGATCAGAATTAACCTTATTTTGATCATAAGAGGGTCAATTATATTATGTTACTTATATTTATTGTTATTTTGTTTTTTTAATAAATCTTAGCTATATCATTTGAAGGTGAAATACCCAATTCAAAATATAATTCATCAATTTTTAATAAGTGCATTCCATTGGATGAATTTTTTAAGTAAAGACTCATGTTTTAATATTTAGTAACTCTTTTTTTACTCATTTATTGTTTAATTTTCAATGTAATCTTGGTAGATATGTTTATTTTACTAAATTTGATGTGTATGATTCATTTAATGTCCCATCTTGAAACCCCTATTTTATATACAATTTAACGTCTCATTAAAACTATTAATATATTATAGAATTATGTATTTTTTAATCATTTTAAGATGAAAATATATTGAAAAACATTTTATTATGAGATACATAAAGTGAATACATATGTGTGATGGGATAGGGGGGATAGGGTTGAAAGGGGCAAGTGTAGAGGGCCTTATGGTATCATGTATGTTTATGCACCTTATTAATTTATATGACTATAATTTTATGACTAATATAAAATGATGATGTGACATTCCATTCATATTTGAAATAATTATTTCCATGATAGAATAGGGTTATCATTATTAATCTTATTTATTATTGATATTTTATGTTCATCTTTTTTATATTATAGAATTATCATGATGTATATGATTTATGTGTAAATTATAGGAATGATAATAAAAGTAATAACATTAATTTATGATGAGATCAGTTAAGATAAGTATGCATATTATCCATCAAAGTGGTATTTGAGTCAACCCAAAAAATGTTGATCATGGATCAACATGATATTGAATTCAACAACACTTAACAATCCATGATCTGTTAGAAATACATTTCATACTAGTCAGTTGAATTAAGGTTAATACTTCATGTTTATAAGTATAGGTAAAAAAGAATGGAAGTTTCATCACACATGAAAAAAACATGAAAAATGGAAATAAAAAATAAATAAAGTAAGAAAGAGAAACAAATAATGGTCACCAGGATGAAAAGAGATTGAGAAATATATTCTAAGAAGAATCAAATATATATGTAGTTAAGAGTTAATGGTTATTTTTTTCCATTGGACAAACTTGAGTGAACTACAACCCATAATACAACCCGTAATTCATAATGATGGTATGTAAAAATGAAATGGTAAGGAGAGGCTAGACACATTACTTTAACATCGAAGGCAAAATTTTGAAGAAAAAGGACCAAAAATTTAGTAAGTAATGTTTGTATTAAGAAGATTACATGACCACTTAGATATGACTTGTTAGATTAAAAAAATGGAAGATAAATAATTAATAACGTAATTTTTTAGTGAAGACCGTGTCACAACCTTGCTTAAGGTAATCTTTATTATTAACTTGTTTGTTAGCCTTTGTGAATTTTTACTAAGGATGTAATTGTAATTAGTGGTCAATGAATCTTGTTAATTAAAAAAAATTACCTTGTTTTTGGGTGTTCACATTTATTAATTTTCCCTCTTGTTTAAGGATGATGATATATTTGATGAATTACATATCTTTTTTATTTGTTTAAATTTCCATTTGTTTCTGTTTGCCAATCATGATAACAATTACAATGTCTATTTCACTTTCACATTATTATTTTTACATGAATTATGTTTAAAATTCATTATGATATGATTTAGTTAGTTATAGGAAGTTTACGAATACATATTTAAACCATCAATATATATTTGTATCCATCATAACTATTATTATTTTGATATTTAGTTAGAGGATTCTGTCAGGGTGATAAGAGAGATGGTGAAGTCTCAAGGCTAATGTTTCAGGGGTTTATGTTATAACCAAATTTTACACCTTAGGAGAAGGTTTTTCAGACCTCTCCAAATTTGGTTAAACATGGGATTACCCCTATACCTGTGGGTTATCTATAACAGGGGTAAACCGCTAGATTGAAGGGCTAGATCCCCTTGTTGAATCACTTAGACTCACTTTCACTACATTATCACTTGATCAATTTTAAAATGGATGATAAAAAATGAAATAAACCTAACTAAAGTGGTGATTCACCAAATTTTTTAGACCATTACCACACATTGCATAATACATTAACACTTACAAGACAACATGAACATACACACATCCTAGATTGAACATATTGCATCAATGCATTATATAAGGGTGAAGTATTGTAAGGTTAGGATGGAATAATAATTCCACTTAAAAACACACAAAATACCCCTGATGACACCAAATACAACCTATAATAGAGAAATAACCACACGAAGCAAGATAAATAGGACACAAATAAGGTGACATACATCTACACTTGATAAGATCAATAATTTAAATATTATCACTTCATGTAGCCATAAAATGAGGTAAAAATTATTTATTTTATTGATGATAGGTAGAAAAAATGAGCAGGGCTTTACCATAGCTAGGTGGAGGATACATTTCAAAGCTAAAGTGGTTCAATATATAACACAAGTGTGAGAGAAGATAAGAAGTGTGCAAGAGAAAGAAGGTAGACAAGTGTCATGTGAGTTAAAAATAAGATAAGAATGACGGAAATACCTCAACAAGTCCTAGACGACATGTTTTTCTCCTCTTTAAATGCTCTAATCTTCCAAGTGGTGTGGTAGTTAAAAAGGCTGCTTGACACCTTGACTAACACTCTGAAACTCCTCTTCTTCTTACCATGTTGAAGGACAAGTGGACATATTGGTGATAATATCAGTTTATTATACCTCTTTAATTTGATATTGACACCTCTCAACTGAATCCAACAATTTCTCCTTGAAACATCACCTTTTTCTCTTCCAAGGCGTCTAGAAGGCTCTTCATCTCCTTAGGCCTATATTCCACACAAGTTTCAAAACATGGTTTCAGTTATTATAGATAATAAAAAATTCATGGATGGAATATTGTCATCATATTGGACATGCAAAAATCCATTTTGAGGCTTCAATCTAGCCCCAACAAGTCATTATCTACCAAAAGCCTCAATTAGGCCTAATTCCTTGTAGTCTTTTTCTCTGCTTTTCATAATGTGTGGGAGTTGTATAGATTATATTAAAAATATAAATACATATTATAGGACACTATATCCTTTTATATTTTTGTACCAAATTTAATGAGATGAATCTAAGTGTAAGTCTACTTTTTTTGCCTATCTCTTCTTCCAATTAGGCCTCTATGCCTAGAAAATGGATTTTGGTTATAGACTCCTCTTGAACTTGTGAAACCTCAAGGACATTTGTGATTAAATTTAACCATGATAAAAAAAATTTCCATGTCAATTTTGGACTTCTATACCATTATGATTATAGCCAAACCATGAAATGGCCAAAAACAAGCCCTTCACAAGCCTATTTGGACTGCCTTGTGAAATGGAGTTTATCTAGTCACTTTCAGGGGTTATTGATAAAATTTATTGATTTTATAATATGAAATAAATATTCGGGGACATTTTCCAATGATCTGATAGTGTCCCTCTCTCCATAATCCCTGCAAAACATTTAAATACATAAAAAATAGTGAATTTATGGTAATCTGTACAATAATCTATATATCTCAAGTACATGTGGATGATAAAATTGGAGTTTATAACAAAATATAATATTTTTTAGGATCAGAAAATGAAATTAGGTGTTCTTTAGAAGTGCATTTCTATAAACTATTCACTATAGCACTCCTAGGAAGCCTGAATCTAGTTTGGGTTCTTAAGGATGATTCATAAAGATGGATGTACGAATCCTCAAAAAAATTATAAAAAATAGAATTGAATTAGGGTAATAAACTTTCCATATTATCCCAATTTCCCATGCAAATCCTCTTGACCATACCAAATAAATAAAAATGAACTATCAGTTGGAAATGAGAATTTTGAGAGGTCTGAGAGAAAATGAGGTTTATTGGTACATGTTTTGGGTTTGATTTGAAATATAATGATCTTAATGATGTATTTCAGGTGTTAATTTACATCTTACAATATTTTTACCACAACCCTTCACCAAAATCTCTACTTATGCCACTAGCCTATGCCTAGGGTTCTTAGATCAAGTTGATAGTCATACCCTAGCTACTTGTTTTCATGTTTTATACCACTATCATATGTATGTGAATTCATGAAGTGTATTTTTAGGTTATTAATAATATTATATAAGCATCCAAAATCCATCTTAGATCAACTGACTGCATCTTTCCACTCCTCATGTCTGCCTATAGGACTGACTGCCTAAGTAGGATTGTGCATGCTTTCAAGACTGACTGAATAGGGTTGTTTGTGTTTATTTAAGTTTTTTTGAGTTTTTACTCATATATAAAAAATTTCACACCATTTAATCATATACACTTAACTCCCTCTCCCTTAGACCCTTACTCTTTCAACAAATCATTACACTGGCCTAGGCAGGACAATGTATATGCTTGCCTCATGCTTATGACCCCTGCTTCGAACCTTTTGATTTAAATTATATGATAACTCTTTTCTTTTTATGATTTGATAAATTTAAAAATACCTTATAAAATTCAAATAATATACTACCCATAATCTCTTGTTTTGAAACTTTGGTTATCTAAAAGGACCTAGAGGTGACTGTTTGCCTGTAGGTATCGTTTTGGAAGATGATTACAACTTTGGTGTTATAAAAGACTCCCATAGTCATTAAAACTTTATTAATTTTATTTCCATGCTAATGATAAATAAAAAAAACCTTATCAATCCCCTGAAACTATGTGCTTTCATATTCATTCACTGTTTAAGACCATATTCAAGCTATATGGCTATAGGTGGTGTTTTTGGTAGTTTGACTATGCTTAGAGATTTTTAGATCTAAGACCCCTATTTTTAGTATTATAAATATTATCCATACTTAGGTTTCCATTACAACTTTTAGGTCATACATATCAATTAGTATCCTCAAGTTTTGAGAGACTTTGAACATAACACATTAACCTACATGAGACTGTTAGGATAGTTGACTATGTTTGGGTTGTGTGTGTTCACTTAGGTTAAGGACCCCTGGTATATAACCTAGTGATTTAAGAGACCTTCATGAAATTTTAATTTCTTAAAACTTAATCAATTTTATTGATTTATTTCCCTTCTCAATACTTAAATTTTTGTGTCCTTTTAATGCTTTGTGTCTCAAGACTAATACTTCAATGGACTATAGGTGATCATCTAAGAGGCCTGAGTTTGATTATGTATAATCTTGAATTAAAATATTATAAATTATTAAATTTCACAAAGAGTTACCTACCACTTCAATCCATTTTTAAATATCCTCTTAAATTAACTCACAACCTCTACCATCATTTGTTCACATACATAGTCCTACTATTTTTTGCATTTCTTTGTGTTTAGGTACTTGGAAACTCATTATTCCATAATTATCACTATCTAAATAAAAAAAATTAAAATTTAATTAAATGAAAATACTCTCATGTCTCTATGACCTTTAAAAAATGTTGACAATATGATATTTCTCTTGAGTTGCAGACTTGAATAATTGTAGAACACTGTTTAGCAACTTTGAAAGTTTTGAAAACTTTGAAGAGCGAAAATCATGACTATTATGAATTCAAAGGATATTTAATTATTTTTATTAACATGTTTAAGTTGAAACATAACATCAAATTCCTTGGAAACATAAACTCAAACTCAACTCAACTGCATTGCAAATACACATAAACACAATTCAAGATAGAATGAAGTTATGACCATGCTTGTGACTTATACAGAATAATCAAGTGATAAGGAAGAAAATGAATTAATTTATATGAAATTATAATACAATGGAGAAACATTCCAATGCACAAAAAAACTTGGATAACTTAGAAACTTAGAAAGTTGACTAGTCACTTGCAAACAATGAATAAAAGGAAAATGGCTTGATAAAGACATTCATAAGTGGGAAGAAGATGGGTGAATGATTTTGAGTAATATATAGACATATTAAAACCCATCCCAATTATTTTTAAGAAAAAAATGATCTACACTTGCACTGGAGTTATGTCAAATTCAGCCTATGGGGTTTTGAGCTCTTTAAAATTAGTCTAGGCTCTTAGTGATTATTCATTAAGATAAGACCACCAATATTATGACTAATGCCACAAATTTATCCAAAATATTATCCCCCAACTCTATTTGTATGGATTTTACCATCTTTTTGAATTTGGCCTTCACTAACTTGTAAAGGGTGTGATGTAGGAGAGAAGTAATTTTTTAAAACATTTGGATCTGTAACTTCCTTCCAATTATTTTTTTGACCCTTGGGAAGTGAAATGACACTTATAAAATGTTTTTTCTTTTGCATGACTTCAAAAAGTCAATACAACTTCCTTTAACTCCTCAAATTAGCATTAAAGTTCAAGATTTTGACTTTATCTGACAAGTTGACAGGGGTGGCTATTGAGTATCTGCTCTAATATCTTTTTAAGGGGTCTTGTATGAATTTTCAAGTTAGGTCACTTTGACAAACACAAATATTAGCCAAAATCACATTTTATATGCATTTTTAACACCCTTAAGTTAGCAAATGTGCTTCAATCCATCCAAAACTTCATAAACTATTATGAAAAGGTGTTTAACACATGAAATGACTTTTATCAACCTCTAATCACCTATGACACAATATTACCATGACCTATCTCCTCATGACATGCCTAAACCACTATCTAACTAATAAAAGACTTTACCTTAATATTCCTAAATTTACCTTAATAAATACTAATAAGGAATATTGAACTCAATGTGACCTCATAAATCACCCAAGGTTCATGTTTTTTGATTATAGGGATCCTATTTTGACCTAGGCGGTCAAAATTGGATAACACATTGGTGATTCATAGGGGTAGTATGCCTACTATACTTACTAGACTAGTATCCTTGTCATTCCATTAGGTTATGGAGTTAATTTCACTCTAGGACAACAAGATCAGACCTTGACACTTGAATAACAAGACAACTTCATGGGATGGAGATAGATTATGAGGTGTGGTGGATGGCTCATGAATGGGCTTGGGGATGGAAGGAATACTCTTGCACTTTGGGGGTTTGGGAATTAGAGATTATCAAAAGAATTCTTAGAGAGAGAGAAGGTTGAATTGGGCTACAGACACTTCATTTTCTTAAACAATAACCTCACCTTTCTCATAGCCTTATTGATGATATTCAATAGCTTCAACTTTATCTTCCACCTTTTCAACCAAGGACTCATTTTTACATTGAAAATATTCTTGGATAGACATCCAAGATTGATAACCTATAGGTTCTTTGAGAGAAGGAAATGAGGCTTGAACAAACAAAAGGTCTTATTTCTTGACATCTTATTGGTCCTCACTCTCTTCATCTTTATTTCCCCAAGAATTCACTACTTGGTTCCAAGTTAGAAATTTGAAGTTATTAGGCTCTTTTGAATATTGGATTGGCTCTCTTGGAGGCTCCTCTTTAGGGTAGTGAATGGTTTCATGAGGATAAGGGGGAAAAAAAACCTAATATAGAATACAAGAGGGTTCTTGGATAGGGGAGGGAGAGATTTGCATAGGTTCAAATTCTTCCACAAGAGTTGGCATGGTATAATTAGGAATCATAGTCCAAGAGGGATTTGAAGATGATGAGATATTTCTTTCTTGAGGAGGGATAGGAATAGCTTGAGGAAGATTGCCTCCAAAAATATACCTCTTAAGGTCTTGGACTTCTTCAATCATCTTAGTTACATCTTCTTATTCTTGATAGCCTTATTCATAGGTTTGTTCATAAGGGTTCTCAACAACATCATGATCATATGGAGAATTAATAGGCTAAACATAAGGCTACCATGGATCATACGACTGATAAAAACCTTGATAAGGCTATTGAGGAACATAGTATGGGTCATGACAAGTTTGATAGACAGTTGTATACTAAGAAATCTCATTATATCTAGACATATGTTAATGCAATATTTTTCAAAACATGATATATAATTAATATTCCTTATTTTAACATACCCTAATAGTGTCACATTTTACATCCATATTTATGAGAATAATCACAACTAAAATGTGTGACAATACTATTATTTTCGTGATGTTTTAAAAATAACTCCTTACAATGTTTCAAAACGTTAAGTGTGGAAAAACTAGGGGGATTCTAATATTTTATAAGCTAATCATTTTTTTGAGAATATTGTTATTGTATTAGTTAAGATATAACAAAATGATGAGCCCAAATCATGGGCTTATTATCCAAAGAGTAAAATTACTCTCCCTCCATGGAAAGTATTTCCATGATTGTATACTAACACATAATGTAACAATATGTTTATTTTATGTATTTTAGGCCACCAAATTTTGGGTACATGTCTATGAAGGTACTTGTAATTACCTTTTTTGAAAATTATCCACTTTCAATTATGATTTTATGGATATACATACCCTTTTGTGTGAAAATATAAAATATTATGTAAATTAAAAATAATCTAATACAATTTTAATTACAAAATATGTAAACATAGAGAAGGTATGCGAATTACTTGACAATACAATTTGTCGAGATATTTTTTCAAAAAAATCATTTGATTATGTATACTACATTCCATGGTGAAAAATTGATGATTGGAGAGGGTAGAATCTTTGGAAAAAAAATTTCAGTGAAACACTTGGATTAGAATATGCATGCCTCAATCCTCATTGGTAGGAGAACATGCCTAAGAACTCCAGATGTATTTGATTCCATCATCATAAAACTAAAGGTAGTACAATAGCTTAGAATCCCTATATGAATTCAATTCAAATGCAAAAACAAGTGAAAAAAAATGAATTAAATTTTGCAAACAAAATAAGTTTTCTTCTGGTGTAAAACTAGTGCAAAATTAGTCTGATCTAAATCTGGTGTATACAACATAAAGAATGACATGAATTTCCATTTATTCTATAGAAAATAGTACAAAAATAAGTAAGAAAGTGATAATATGCCACACACATGGCCCCAATATGATATCTGAGTATATTGATGTTGATAAATCAATAATACCAATTGAATTTATGAGTAAACCTATGTAAAATTCTAGAACACTTGCCGTGCATGATGCCCCCAATTTGAGTAAAATTATGCAATAACCTAGGTATAAATATGAAAATATTTCTAGATAACCATTGAAAACTAATTTTTAAATTGAACATGATTATAATAAATATGGAAAATGTTTTTTTTGAATTTTGGAATGAAAGTGTGTTGTTCTAGACAACTAGGGTCTGTGATGTTGTCCCAATGGCATGGCTCTATTTGAATATGCTTTCTAGGAAAAAAATTGAGTATATATTATGATCAAATCAACAAGTATTATGTATTTCTATCTGTGAAATGTGTTATTTCAACTTTGTATCTAAGATAAGTGACTGTGTATGCCCCTCTTTTACAGTGAGTTGTAAAGCATGATCAATAACTTAGTTCAAAATAAAAAGTTATATGAATGATGTTATAGAAAATATTTATATCTAGAGTAATATTAATAACATTGGAAATCATGGATACTTAGATTTTTTGGACTTAGAATTGATAAGAATAAGTGTTTCCCTCTTAATGTGTAGATAGAATAATTCTAATGTTTACAATATAGAAGCCTCTTGACATCTAAAGTGAATAAATGAATAGAAAATATGTTTATATATAGTGGTAATTTTGGGATTTCCTTGAATGGGAGTTAAAAAACATGTGGGATGACTGCTTAGATTATTTTTAATTTTATCAACTAGCTGTTATTTGGTGGGAGGAAAAAACTAACAAATTTAGACACTGCTAGCCTAATTTGGATCAAAAAGAGGAAGAAATAATATAGAGAAAATTATATTCAATAAAAGACCTAATTTTTTTTTTTAGATCAAATAATATTAAAAAGCCTACAAACGGAAGAAGGTGGTTACAAAACCAACATTGAAAAAAAACAAAACAAAACATAAATAATCTAAACATTTTTGGATCATAAAATAATCCAACAAACTCCCTCTTGATCCAAAGTGTGATCCAAATAGGTATATAAAGACTAGAGAAATGAACTATGAGTCATCTAAGTAGACTCTACCACAACTACAACTGATGTACATCCTAGACTAATTAATCATAATCATCCCTGCACTACGGTAGAACATGATCATGGACTATCAAACTACATTTATCCTTACATAGAATCTATCCAATAAGTGAATGCCCTTTGTACTATGTATGGCACAACTCAAACTGATGCCCAAAAATCATAAACATCTCCTATAGACCTTTGCTCAGCACTAACAATGCTAACTCATATCACACATCATTGATGAATGATAAAAAAACCATTATGCAATATTTTCTCCCCCTATTAGGCGAGAGGTGAGAAGTCATGCAAAAAATAAATCAAGTATAAATCACTAAAATGCTCCACATCAAAGATCATATCATCACTACATCTTTGAAAGCAAAGTACACAAGCCAAAAAGTGTTACTACATCAAATCACAATCTTGAGCCTAATAGCTCACACAAGATGGGTGTGTCACTATCTCATTAGATATACTCATCAACTGTGGAGCAAACAACTTCATAGTCATCCCATCCATCATAAGAAGTAGAAGAATAGTCAAAAGAGTGACTAGAGTGATTGGAGTGATCAACAATGTTTACTTCTACCTTTTTTCAATGTCGAGAGGACCTCCTTTTAGAGGGGCATTTTATAGAGAGATGTCTTATGCCACCAAAAATGTAACATATTATCTCACATCCACTAAAACTATAGGAAGAATAGGCACATGAATAAGAATTATTGTGCTTGTGTTTGTGTCAATGTGAATGTTTGTGGTGATGCTCGTGCTTTTGAGAATCAGAATCATGTCCATGCTTTGGAGAATCAGAATGATCCCTATGTCTAGAATGATTCTTATGTCTGGACGTGTGTCATGGAGAGTGTTTCTATATTTGATAATGATTTGAAAAATGTTTTTTGTTATGTTCATATAATAGATTGCCTATTTTGGTATAGTGGACCTCCTCTATGGATGTACTCTTTTTCCTTATAAATTGCCTCTCATGCTGAGTTATAAACTCACAAATAGAGTCAAATGTGGCACAGTTAAGCTTATCACTAAGCTGTAGCATTTCAAAAAAATTGGTGTATACAGAATTAAGACCATTCAATGTGATATAAATCAACATATCATCATCAATTTTACCACCAATTATACAATATTCTTGTATCAATGTTTTCATGTGAGAAAGATATTCAGAGACATCTTTATCATCTATTAGTTTATTGCTCAATAGTTACATAAGAAGGTCAATTTTATTATATGCAAGTTGATTTTCATATAGATCTTTTAATGCTTTTCAAACTTTCCATGCACTAGTTTTAACTGCCTCAATATGAATGATTACTTGTTTAGTGCAAAATGATTTCACAAGCATGAGTGCACGTTTATCACATTTTTGATATTCAATCAACTTTACAGATTTAGTTGGTGGTGTGGTTTCTTTTTCAATGATTTCTCACAGGTCATTAAAAATGAGTGTATTCTCCATGTTCCTACTCCATTCTTTGTAATTTTTAGGTGACAATTTACCATTTTCAGAAATTAAACTCATCATTTTTGCCATGGTGCTAAAAAATAAGTCAAAAGAAGATAAGGGAATACTATTTTGAGGTTTGCCTTTACCTTCAAAAAATAGTTTCTAAATACAAAATATACTTGGGGCTTATAAAAGAACTTGTTACACCCTTATATCTCCAAATAAAAAATAAGGTCACAAATGATATTTTATCAAAATGAATGGGTTTTGAACCTTTGACCTTTATTGTAAATGACTTACAAAAAATTGCCTATCCATCTCCTTATTCAAATTTGAATCTTCATGACCCAATATTGTAGATAAATATAACTTGTTCAATTTTCACATATATATAAAAACCAAAAGTTAAACAAAAATTGATATTAATTGATGATACATTTTACAATAGATTCACATTCATGCCTTCGTGGGACCTATAATAAAATGAAAATAAATATTAGGGTTTGATTTACTTTTAACTAGGGTATGATCTGCTTATCAAGATTTTTCTCAGTTGTCAATTTTATCCAATAGAACAACGTATATGCTCAATAACAAGTGTTTATTTTTGCATGCCATATAGAATGAGAACATTCAAAACTTGATCAATATCTTGGAGAATGCTTTAAAAACAAAGGTCACCGTTCATAGGTCTACAATATGGAAAGGGACACCACTGCTATTTCACTATGATTTGTCTACTTATGCATCATATAGATTGTCATCAATTTTGTAAGTTCACCAGCTATTTTGATGAGTTCCTCCAAACTATGTCATAATTTTTGATGATGTCTTCAAGAGCAAAGGAATACCACTAATCAGAAAGTTGTTCACACAAAAGATAAATAAAGCATTATATCCTACTATCTAGCGCTAGCAATGGCACCATAAAAATATTATTGAGTTTTCCCTCTCTATTAGAACCTCATACTACTGCACTTTATTAAATTTTAAATGTTGTATCTTCTACCTTGCTATACACAACTAAAAATTTGATATAACATTGAATTTTCAAACTTCCTCTAGAGTTTCATTTGACTTTGACACCATTGATTTGGATTGAAAAAAGGAATAATTAATATAGAGAAAATTATATTCAATAAAAGACCTAATTTTATTTATGTACATTGAGTAATCTTAAAAAATTTTAAAAGGAAGAAGGTGGTTACAAAACCAACCACCAATGGGTGAAACCAACCCGTAAATAAAACTAAACAAAACATAAATAATCTAAACATTTTTAGATCATAAAATAATCCAACATAGCCAATGAGATTGTCTTGAAGGAGCAATTTTATCTGAGGAGTAGAGATAGCTAAACTGGAAGGGTGGATCAGTCTAATAGTGAGTCTAGGTTATTTGGAATGAAGAGTATGAATATTCATTATTATATTTTCTAAAAGGTAAGGTGTCATCCACATAGAAGTAGAGGAATAATAGTTTAAAATCATGAAATTAAGCATAGAGGATGGTCACAAGTGCATTATTTTAGCATTGAATGTTAATTTAAGTGACTATAAAAATACATAAGAGAAACATAAAATTATGCTTACAAGATAGCCACAAGTAAGCTAGATTTTGAAACAAAGACCCAAATAAAGCACAACACCTAAAAACTAACACTACAACATAATGAAAACTTTTGAAAGCTTAGTGAATCCAAAGACCAAAGAAATATACCCAAAATCTGCATACAACTTCCATTACTAATCTAGGTGGATTCCATTTTTTGATGAAATATAAGAATATTGTTCCCATTTTTCATCCTTTTTGTGGCAATGATTTTATTTTTGACCTATTTCCATCATTTAGAATCTTATAAATTATAGGACTTATAAAAAATTATCTCATAATAAGAGTTTCAAATTAGACAAGTAATACCCCTCAGTAGAGTAAGTACCATGCGGAATTCCATTGGTCTAACACATTCTTTAAAAAGAAAGAAAAATTTGAGCTAGGAATAATTAAAGATTCAAGAGCAGGTACTACATCTAGACACCCCCAATATATTTTGACCTTGATGTTATTAAAAGTAATCTCAAAGGAAAAACAATATAATCAATCTTCAATTGTTGATGATATTATTCATCCCCTTTGCACCGTGAAGCAAACCTATCCTTCTTGATCCATAAATCCATAAAAAAAAAATTCTTTAGGAAATAAGCCATCAAATGTCCCTAAACATAATAATATTTACACCCAAAAACCATCCCCTCATAATACATTTGTTGTTTCAATATTCTATCCCTAACCTTGAGCCCAATCTCCTAAGGTAAACCACCAAACACATCTATCTCAACACAAATTCTTAAAAATGTAAGTTAGAATCTACATGTTATTTTCATATGAATACATAATTTTCCCTAAATAATTAACAATAGTAATTAAATTAGAAATACCTTAGAAATTCAAAGAAAGGTTTTGAATCCTAAAGTCATGCATAGAAGGATTTAATTTTGGAAACCAAGGTTCCACATAAAGTAATCCCCCTCCTAAGGACCAAGAAACTAGTTTTCATAAAATAAAATAATCCCCAACACAAGGATACATGAAAATATCCTTAAGACAAAAGAAGTTTCCAATTATTTAAGATCCATCAATGAAAATCTAGAACAGAAGGCCAAGCTTATCAAAACTACAGAATAACACAAAAAATTTCATAAATTTTTATGAAATAAATTCCACACCAATCTCTAACACATGGATTACCTCAATTTTGGATACTTTTATGGTGGGAAAAGTAGCAAGAAAATGCACCTATGTAACAACTAGAAACCTTAGGATTTCCTCACTCTTCCTAGCTACTTCAACATCAACAAATTTATCATTTCCATATAAATATTTCATTTAATTTTAAATAACAGAACCCAAGATTGGGATGGGGGAAGGAAGATAAGTCTTAGCTGACCCATGGGGTAAGGCAAATCTACCAAACATGATTGAAGGAGAGATGAGAGAGCATAAATAATGCCTTAAATGATTATTAAAATCTTATTCATCATCTAAAGAGATTTAATTAGGATCAGGAATATTGGTATTTGACTTAATTTTTCTGTCCTCTTGATTAAAACAAAATCCATTAGAACCTTCGACATAAGGTTATGCATAGTTGTGTAATTGATACAATGGTGAAAAGGTGCCTTCTAGAAATAAATGAAAGTAAGAGTATGAAACCCTAAAGTCAGATTAAAAAAAATTAATTCACCTTTTTAGAGGAATATAATTGAACATGATTGACATCATTACATAATAAAGGTTACAAGGGTCCAAATCATGACAAGATCCATCCAAATTTGTAATTGAAGTAGAGTAAAATTTTATAGTGTCTAATCTGGAAAAATTGTATTCCTTGATAAATCTATTGATATTATTTGTAGGAGAACATGGAAGTATATAAATATAAATATCAATATCAATATCAATATCAATATTAAATAAAAAATATAACTTTAATAAAAGCTATGAAAAATGGACTAGAGACACATCCAATAGTATTAAATTGAGAATCATTATTATCAATAATAATATTGGCTCTACCAATCAAATAACTATTAACATTTTGAACCCTATTACTAAGTATATAAATATACCTCATGATTATAACTATTTTTTTAATTATCATTTATAAAAAGTATTTTCAAATAAATTACAACACTTATGCATATAAATAATAAATTAAAACTACATTTTTTTTGAAAGAGAAAAAAAGAAAATAATGAACTAAGTACATCTAAATTAGCAAAAGACTAACAGATTGGACCAAGAACACTAGAGATGCCTATGATACAAACATGAAGAAACATGAAAATGTTAAGAAATGTATCAAATGAATTAAATGGGAGAATTATAAAAAATGTTAAGACACACTAATAACTCACTTAAGTTTTCCTAATAATTAAAAATAAATAAACATATTAATAATAAATAAAATAAATGCCTTCATAACAATTTTAATTGTCATTACACACAAACCATTACATATGACATTTTACATTTTAATATATTTTGGTTGGTATTCTTTATTTAAAATATTTTTTATCTAAAAAAATTATATAAAAAAATTATTAATGAAGTTCAAACAAAAAAATATAATTTGAAATAATAGATTCTAATAACTAATTGGATTACCAATTTTAAATAATATTTATAAAATATCTATTTATTAAATAAATATAATTTCAATATACAATATTCAATGTCAAAGTTTATTATTACTCATACTATTAGGTTGTGGAGCTAAAAGCTTCACTGTTATGCAAACTACAGAGGTTGTTGAGTGTTAGAGTAACCGACGTCGGTCTGATCAACCGACGTCGGTCATATCCAGTTACACAACTACTGGCATTGGTTAGGCGTTGGCAGGCATCGGTCAGACAGGAACCGACGTCAATCATCTCCAGACAGACAGAGATTGACATCGATCATCTGTGCGTTCCAATCTAATTTTAGACAGACAGTTTGTTTGCATGTAAAGACTAATTTTAGTCTTGAGTCTGTGTTTCTAATTATTGTAATTGGGAAGTCTAATTATTGTTTGCTTGGGATCTATTTAAGAGACCCATGCGCTGTATTGTAATTAAGGATGAAGGACTGAGAAGGATTAGATCCTCAACTTGAAGGCAAGAACAACAATTGGGTTGGTTGTCTCAAGGTGTGTAAGATCAGTTGATCTACAGGTAGCAAGATCAAGGAGATCTACATGGTAAGTAAGATCAGTTAGATCTACAGGTGTGCAAGATCAAAGGAGATCTACTTGGAGTACTTTGACTACTTGGTGGACTGGCAGCAAGTAACAACAACCATTGGGTTGATTGTCACTGACTGGTGGAGGGAACAACTCTATGTTTGAGTTGGTTTGTAATTGAGAGAGAGAACTCTTGAGGGAGAATTACTGTACGCCTAAGAGGTGTGGGAAGAGTGTGATTTATTCATTGTATTTCCTTCTGGAAGAGTGTTAATACAAGTTTGTATTGTTTTTCGTATCATATATTCTTTGTTGATTTTGAATTCTAGTTACTTATTACTTCTATTTAATTTCATGTTTAGTTGCTTATACAAAGGTAATCATGTGTGCTCTTAAGGAGTAGGGATCCTAACAAGTGGTATCAGAGCCAGATTCACCAAGTGGTATCAGAGTTGGTTAGTGTTTGTTGATTATAGGTCACTCACAGGGGTTTTTGTTTGAGTGTGAGTAAAGCAATGGCAGAAAAAAGTATGCTAAGAATGGAGAAATTCAATGGCAAGAATTATCAATTATGGAGGATGAAGATAGAGGATTATCTATATCAAAAAGATCTATATTTACCATTGGGTGGAGTTTTAAGCAAGCCCACATGTATGTAAGATGAAGAATGGAAGGTTCTTGATAGAAAGGCTCTAGGAGCTATAAGGCTGACCTTGGCAGCTTCTGTGGTTTCCAACTTATCTCAAGCAAGGACAATGGTAGAGTTAATAGAATCCTTGGAAAATTTATATGAAAAACCCTCAGCTTTGAATAAGGTATTTCTTATGAAACAATTATTTAATTTGCAAATGCTGGAAGGTGGATCGGTATATAGTCATCTTAGTGATTTCCATGGTTTGGTAAACCAGTTAAATTCAGTCAAAATAGTTTTTGATGATGAAATTAAGGCACTCTTAATCTTATGCTCTTTACCTGAAAGCTGGCATAGCTTGGTAATGGCAGTAAGTAATACTGTGTCTGCTTCAAATATCTTGAAAGCTGATGATGTTTTAGTGTAATCTTGAATGAAGAAATTCACAAGAAAAGCATAGGTGAGACATCAGGTAATGCTTTAAGTGTTAAAAGTAGGGGATGGCAAAGAGAGAAGAGCAAGCAAGGGAAATCAAGGTCAAAGATAGGCAGTGGATCCAAATCTAGATATGGCAGTATATTCTGTTGGAATTATGGAAAGAAAGGACATGCAAAGAAAGATTTTTGGTTGAAAGAAGATCAGCATGAAGGTAATGAATAAGCAAAAGATACAGGTATTATTGCACAGGATGCTCTTACATTTTCTTTGGATAGTCATGTAGAATCATGGGTTATAGATTCTGGTGCTTCTTTCCATGCAACCCCAAATAGGGAATTTTTTCATGATTATGTCCATGGAGACTTTCGAAAAGTTTATTTAAGGGATGGTGAGCCTTGTCAAATGATTGGCAAAGGGTAAGTGCAGCTGAAGTTGCAGATGGGCAACACATGGGTGTTGAAGGATGTCATGCATGTACCCATCCTGAAGAGGAATTTGATTTCTACAGAGAAGTTGGGTGATGAGGGTTGCACAGTAACTCTCACAGTAGAATCTTGGAAGATTTCCAAGGGTGCACTTGTATTAGCTAGAGGTAAGAAAGTAGGTACACTTTATCTATCTACTTGTATTACTGATTCTCCTTTTATTTTATCTACTTCATCTATAGATGCAAAGATGTGGCTATATAGGCTTGGTCACATGAGTGAGAAAGGAATGGATGTTCTTAAGTCAAAAGGTATACTTTCAGATTTGATAGACCGAGATTTCTGTAATCACTATATTTTTGGGAAACATGTAAAAGTGAGGTTTCTCACAACTAGGTCAACAAAGAAGAAGCACAGGTTGGAGCTTGTTCACACAGGCGTGTGGAGACCAGCTCAGGGAGCTTCTATTGGAGGATCATAGTGGTATGTTTCTTCCATGGATGATGCTACAAGAAAGGTATGGGTTTATTGCATAAAGAAGAAATCTGATGTTTTTAACATATTTAAGAATTGGAAAGCCTTGGTTTTTAAGGAGAAGATGATGGACAGAGATCAGCTCAAGGGGCTGAATAATTTTGAGCAGGGCAAGGTTGATTTGGACAAGGTTATGATCCAAAGTAAGCTTGCAAGTAAAAATCATCACTCACAGGAAAACACAATTATCAACGTCAGTCAGATAGTGACTGATGTCGATCAGGAAGGAACTGACGTCAGTTTGGTGGAGACCAAAGTTGGTGATGTCAGTCAGGTGGTAATCAACATCAGTCAGGTGAGAACCGACATCGAATAGATAGGACCCAATGTTGGTCTAGTGGAGACCAAATTTGGTGATGTCAGACAGGTGGACACTAACATCAGTCAGGGAACTGACATTGGCAATCAGGTAAGAACTGATGTTGGTCAGGTTAAAACTAACGTCGACTAGGTTGGTCACATGGAACTGACGTCGGTCGGGTGCAGACTGAGAGATGACTGAGATCGGTCACTGTTAAAATAAAATTTGGGTGGACAACAAGATATCAATGAGTCTTAAACGCCCATGTGGAGGTCCAAAAGGGTAAGTAAACCTCAATTTCATTATTTCCATTCTTTATACTACTTATTGCTCACTGATGGTGGAAAACCAAGAAGTTTTGAAGAGGCAATGCAGGTAGAATTCAGAAAACAATGGGAGCATGGCATGAATGAGGAAATTGATTCCTTGGAAAAGAACCAAATGGGAGATTTGGTTGAGTTGCCAGCTATAATAAAAGCACTGAAATATGAATGGATTCACGAGTTAAAGAAAAGAGAGAATGGATAGGTGAGACAGAAGGCCAGGTTATATGGTCTTGAGCAAGCTCTAGGATAGTGGTATTTCAGGTTTGACAGGTGTATGACAAAGCATGGCTTTAGTCAATGTCAATGTAATCACTGTGTTTATTTTACCAGGTTGGATAATGGTCGCAACATTATCCTGTTACTGTATGTAGTGTATATGCTTGTTGCAGGGTCACACATGTAAGGAATTGCTGAGCTAAAGGTAAAAGTAGCTCAGACATGTGCCAGGAAGGATTCAGGAGCAAAAATCCTTGGCATGAGTATTTCTAGAGATAGGGAAAATCACAGGTTGATTTTGTCTCCAGAGGATTATGTGAATAAGGTAGTGGAGAGGTTTAATTTGCAGGATGCAGAACTAGTTAGCACACCTATGGTTGGACAGTTCAAGTTGAGCTATGAACAATGTCCTAAATCACATGATGAGGTTGAGTATATATGTACTAAACCTGATATTGCCCAAGCAGTGGGAGTTGTCAGCAAGTTTATGGTCAATCTGGAAAAGAAGCACTGGAAAGCAGTTTAGTGGATTCTCAGGTATCTGAGAGGGACCAGCAGTAGGTATTTATGCTATGAAGGGTCAAGCACTTCTCTACATGGGTATGTAGATGTGGATATGGCAGGTTACTTGGATGACAGGAGTAGCGCCACAGGATATGTGTTCACTGTTGGTGGAATGGCAGTTATCTAGATTTCAGAGATGCAAAAGGTTGTTGTAGTCACGGTGACTAGCAAGGATATGAACCATGCAGGTATGTTAACAAAGCTGGGAACAAAGAAGAAGTTGAATCTTCATTCAACTTTTGTTGGTCTTCAAGATTGAACTTGAAGAGGGATACAAGCTGGAAACAAATTAGATGATGTACAAGTACAGGTACAGATGTAGCTATTTATCTCCAAGTGGGAGATTGTTAGGTTGTGGAGCTAAAAGCTTCACTGTTATGCAAACTGTGGAGGTTGCTGAGTGTTAGAGTAACTGACATTGGTCTGATCAACCGACGTCGGTCATATCTAGTTACACAGCTATCGGCATCGGTTAGGCATCGATCAACATCGGTCAAACATGAATTGATGTTGATCATCTCCAGACAGATAGAGACTGATGTTGGTCATCTGTGCATTCCAGTCTAATTTTAGATGGATAGTTTGTTTGCATGTAAAGACTAATTTTAGTCTTGAGTCTGCATTTCTAATTATTGTAATTGGGAAGTTTAATTATTGTTTTCTTGGGATCTATTTAAGAGACCCATGGGCTGTATTGTAATTAAGGATGAAGGACTAAGAAGGATTAGATCCTCAACTTGAAGGCAATAACAACAATTGAGTTGGTTGTCTCAAGGTGTGTAAGATCAGTTGATCTGTAGGTAGCAAGATCAAGGAGATCTACATGGTAATTAAGATCAGTTAGATCTGTAGGTGTACAAGATCAAAGGAGATCTACTTGGAGTACTTTGACTACTTGGTGGACTAGCAGTAGGCAACAACAACCATTGGGTTGATTGTCACTGACTGGTGGAGGGAACAACTCTGTGTTTGAGTTGGTTTGTAATTGAGAGAGAGAACTCTTGAGGGAGAATTACTGTACGCCTAAGAGGTGTGGGAAGAGTGTGATTTCTTCATTGTATTTTGTTCTTAATGAATGCTAATACAAGTTTGTATTATTTCTCGTATCGTATATTCTTTGCTAATTCTGAATTTTAGTTACGTATTACTTCTGGTTTAATTCTGTTTTTAGTTTTTTATACAAAAGTAATCATGTGTGCTCTTGATTAAGGATCCTAACATATACTTATATAAAAAATATAATATAATTTTTATGTTATAAAATATTTTTTTATTAATATAAATAAAATATTAAAAAATAATATAATATAAATTTGAAAAGAGAAAATAACCAAATAAATTATAATTCTAAGATTATAAAATGTTTCACTAAATTAGAAGAATAATGTTGCTCATAATTGTTTATTAATTATAAGTTACAAATTCCCACTGCCCTATGCCAATTCATGATTAAAATCATGGTTGCTTTTTGGAGTTTGAATATCTTTGAAAAATAGGGATTTAATCTTATCACTTGAAAGGGGGAGGCACCATTTTTTGTGTTGTTGGGAGTTTAGTTTCACCTTTAAATTGGTGAGGTGATTTGTTATTTGCTTGTCATTTCATTTGATATGATTAATTGTTTGAATAGAGAAAATTTTAAAAACATATTTACAATATTTAATAATAGTAAAGCGCTATCAATTTTCGATATGATTTTTTCTTAATGCATCTAATATTATTCTCAAAGTCCATTAATTCTCAAGTCCCCTTTTTATATTAATAATAGTCCAATTATTTTCAAGACCAACCTTTAACCTTTTTGATAAAACATTAATCTTGGTAAAAAAAAGGTGTATTTTTCTAAGGTTTTATTGTAACCAAGTTAAGGGAAACATCTATTTATTTTATAAATACTCTCGGCTTCTATTTGCATAGAGTTTAAGTTGTTTTTTTTTTTTTTTTTTTCGGTTGTACCATTAAATTTTAGTTTATTAATTAGATAAACTAAAATGTATTAGTTTTTTTAGTTTATTTTAGATATTTTTGACAATTTTTTTATTAAGAAAATTAAATTTATTTATTAATTTAAAATGTTTTTAAATAAAAATAATATAATTATACAATAGAAATATTTTAAAAATAAACTTATGACATATGAATATAATGTTTTAATAAATTTTTTTTTCCAATTTTTGATATAAATAATCTTTTTATTAATTCACTTTTGTTAATTCATAGTATTTTCCTTTAAAAAATTGTATTTCATGTATTATTTAAAAGAAAACAAATGTATTTAAACATTAATATAAATTTATTTTAATGATGAGGAGATGTTTTTTTAAAAACATACTTATAATAGTTATATATATTAGAATTTTATTTTTTTTACCATATCACTTATACTTCATTTCTAAAAGAAACATGTTTCAATATTCTTATTGAGTTCTCTAAAATTTTCACTCAACTAAATAATTAAAAAATCACTTATTTTTATAATATTAAATATATTTTAACTGTAAAAAAGACTCATTTTTACAATATTATATATAGCTTAACTATAAATAAAACATATATTAAATTAATAATTAAAATTTTAAAATATAATTACTTCTTATTAAAAAAAATTTAATTATATCAATCTTAAACTTCATCTACAGAAACCTAAATTAATAATTAAGAATTAAAAAACTAAAATATGATTATTTTTATTAATTTTATTAATTTTAATCTTCATTTAGAAATTTTTAATGTAGATAATAGTTTTTTTTCTTTATAGAGTTTATTTAATAAACGCTTTATTTTTACAATGATACTTATATCACAACACTTGATGAAATCTCATTAAATTTTACAATAGTACCTTGTTGACTTTTTTTCCACCTATATTTCTATTATATTAGTAAAACAATTAAAGTCCATCACTCTTCATTCAACTCGTTTCTCAATGTAGATAAGAAATTCAACTTCTCTGTAAATTTTAATGCATAAAAAATTCTTAATGTATATAAGGAATTCATTTATTTTATTTTATTAATCTTAATCCTCCTCTAGGACGTAGACAAATTCCACCTCTCTTCCAACATGAAAATTTATAGATAACACATTCTCAATGTAAATAGTAAATTTAATTATTTGCAGCTTATATATCCACTTATAAAACTTCATTGATTTTTTCAATACCACTTATATCCTAACTTAAAAAAATTATTTTCTAAATTTTTCGCTTAGATTTTGTTTTTTTCAATTTATTAGAGTTATAGTAAAACATACACTTATATCGTCTCTTAACCTTGATTTATAGTAAAACACTGTTTTAGCATTCATTTTTTAAAGTCATGCCTTAAATCTGTCATTTTTTAAAGTCTTGTCTTAAATCTGTTATTCCTTTTTCTCTGTCATTTCTTGTTCAGGTAATCTATTCTAATTATAATACTTGGGTGTAACTACTCGGTACATTTCAGTCAAAAATTTGTTTAAAGGTGATAAGGTATTCAATTGTTTTTTAATAAAATTAATGAAGGAAATGAGTCCCTAATAAAAAGCAGATGGTTTAATAAAAAAGGATTGTTTAATTGAAAAAAAATTGTTTATCAGTAATTTAGAAATCAATTTGGAAAAAAAACATGGATAATAAATAACATCATCAAAAACTAAATTTATTATATTAAAAAGTATATATTAATATGTATGCCACTATATAATATGGGTTATGGTGGAATGATACATCACATTATAGTAAATATAAGGTAAAATAAATGTAAATATAGTAAATGGTTGATTTGATTATATGTGTGTGTGTGTGTGTGTGTGTGTGTGTGCGTACGTACGTATATATACATATATATGAACTGATTTTATGATGAATAAGAAATAAATATTGTACTTCTAAAAATTATTCATTCACTAAGAAATGGTAGCAAACCACTTATTTATGAGACAAATACTTGACATAATAATAATTTGACCCAACTAGGAATAAATTCATAGAAGCCTTCAAGGATTAATATTGTTTTAAAGATTGTTTTGATGATCACTATATTCAATGGAAACAAAATTCAGCAAAGACATGACTAACGAATCCAATCCTATATTGATGCCTTTCGTGGCATGTAAACAAAGTTAGGGTTATTTAAATCATAGTAACATATAGTTATCAAGTCTTGCAATGACATACGATTATTCATGTAATCCAAATTGAAGTTTTTTAAGTTCAAGACAATGGAATATTTTTATCACTAAGTGATATCTATGAGGAAGAGTTTGAGATGAATGGAAAGTAGGAAACATTGTCTATTTGAAAGTAGGAAACATTGTCTATTTGAAATAAACTATCTTCTTTAGATAGGAAGCCACAACAATCTAAGATAAGTAAATGGTGTAACAAATAAAAAATAAAATCCCACTCAATTTTAAAGTGCCATGATTAGAAGAGTTTATTTATACTTTAAAAATAAAGGATTATAAAGTCAAGCCCTTTCGATGGAATCGATTTAGATCTAAAAGTTGTGGTAAACACCTCATAAGCTACACCATTAGTGAAAATTAAATAAAGTATATCACCTAATCCATTCATAGATGTTGGTACAAGTGAAATGACTATATTTTTTATCCGTGGTAGTAGCGTGAAGAACCTCATCTTTGAAGCAACCATAAAGTGATTAAATTTTTAGTCATGCCTCATTTGAATCCTTATAAACTAGGATGGTTTGGAGTTTTTATGATACAAAAAATGTATACCCATCACTCATTAATGTCACCTCTCATATGATATCTATCTTTTAAAATAAGAGTTAGTTTTTAAAGTAGTGCCAATTGGTGTTTGTCATGTACACCATGGGTATCCATACATACATATTCTCTAGTAGGTGTACAATGCAAATCCTTTTAGTTTAGTTATATCAGTGGGAAGTAGCAAATATCATATCCCTAAATTGATTCAATACTCTTATCATATCATTATAACTCTTGAGAATATTATGTCATATAACTTATTTAACATTCTGAACATCACCTCATATAAATTAAGACCTCAAAAAGAAAAGATAGATAAAATTTTAGAAACCATGTATACACATAATTATTTTATGACAAGTGTAAATAGTTGTTAAAGTTTATTATCTTCCATAATAATAAAAATATTTTGTGAGGTATCATATAAAATCCAAGTTTCTAAACTTTATTCTTAGATTTAACATAATTGATATTAAAAAAGTTGTTCCAATGATGCCTTCAATCCCATTCTAAAATATTTCTATTATTTTGGTTATTTTAAAATGATTTGTGGTACCTTTGAACAACCTCTAAAGGTTTGCAGTACCTCTAAGGTCATATATTTTATCTCCAACAATTACCACACACAATCTTCTACATCAGTGTAGTATAATTTATGTAGATGAGACATGGCATCACCCAAATGTGTGCCAAACCTTTTTTGGTATACACTAGGATTCCTTGGGGTCCTACACATCTCCATGACACACTGTAAAGGTAAATGTGCACCACAAGGTATCCCATGTGCCAACAAATTTATACCTCAATTTTGATAGGCATGAAACACTTAATTCAGGGGTTTTTAGTGGTAAATCTTCATTAATCTATGAATATTCCATTTTTCAAAGTTAGCATTTGGCAATTTTTGTGGAGTGGCTGACAGGGAAGGATCGCTTAAATTTTTGGGGTCAAAGTTAATTTCAAGGAGAGGTTCACCTAAATTTTAATATAAATTTCCTCATATAAATATAGTTTATCAATACCTCAAAAGCCAATCCTGATGAATTTGACATATAAAGTCAGGTGGACATTGACAGTCTACATAGTAAATCAATAATGTTCACTATGTAAATTATGTCAATAAAAGGAAAAAATCTTAACTCTATCGATCGACAATGATAGCTTGTGAGTGGATGCTAACAGTCTACAAGCATACACCCAAAGACTCCATGTGGGTGCCTATGGGATGCCCACTAGTGGATGTCTACAGCTTGCCAGCAGAAACCTACATGATGCTAGTAGATGTTCGAGGCCTCTTAAGATGTAGGTAGATGTCTTCAACCTGTAAGGGTCCATCGACATATTGTGGGCATCCACCGGTAGGTATCTCATAAATGACCTCAGGGCCCAAGTTGCTAGTAGAAACTCATGGGCTACTAGAGGATACCCACTTCCTTTTAGTGGATGATTATGAGCTATATTAGATGCCCATGGGTTGTTAGAAAATGCTAGATGCCTATTATGGTGGATGTCTGTAATATACCATCAAATGTTTAAAGTCTGTTAGTAGATGCTTGTGGCCTCTCGATGTCTGCCAATGGATAGCGATGTCTAGGTATACCCATAGGCTATAGATTAGTAGCGTCTATGCATGGGGGATAAGTATCCCATATGCATGGCCAAGTAAACTCTCTCAAGGGAGAGGCACTATAAACACTTCCATTAACATTTTATATTCACATGTGTGCATTATGAGTAGTAACACACAAAACTGGCATTATTCCAAAAATCCTAGACATGTACCCATATCATACCAATGTTTATTGATATGATGTGGATATTTGTCTAAAATTTACAAAAAACCCCGAAACATGGTGTGTGAGGATAAATTCCAACTTATAATATGGATGAGCATCAACACCATGATGTGGCACTCGATGTCTGTCAACATGTAGCTGGTGTTTGTTTGTATTATACGGATGCCCATCTACATGTTATCAGAATTAACCTATATCATCTAGCATTTACTTGAGTAATACCGATGTTTGACCACACCATATTTCATGCCAATGTTTGACTGTGTTGTACATGCATCCATCTGCATACTACTAGTGTTCATCCACATTATTCACTTTGTGACATCATATGATTCACCTATGCATCGATATGCCTTTTGAATTGATTCATCACCATTGTGAATCTAATTCACCTTAGGACCTCCATAGATTTTTTATATGGCCCACTAAAATGAACCTTGACTTAATTTTCAAAGGTGTAGCCATTATAGGGTTGAGGGGAAATTATCCATAAAAAAATATTTAAGCATTAATTTTGATTCTAATTAGCTCAATTGTTTGAAAGGTGTTGAATCACATGGGCTCTCATCTACTTTGAATTCCATAACATTTATTTCTAGCTTCATAGATTTGTAATATATGCATAAATAATTGTAAGTTTAGATGTTAATTAGAGTAGAAGATAGACATTTAGACATCCTCATTAAGAGTATGACACATAAAACAAGCATGTGTGTGTGTGTGTGTGTGTTTTGGTTATATTATCTCCACCTAATTCTCTACATTACATTCATACGGCTTTCACACAAGCATACAAAATTCTTAGACTCTTGATTAGGCTATTGTCCATTGGATTCCTCCTAGACCTTGGATCAATGGATTGTGTCTATGAATTGTTTGTTGGGGAATAAAGAGATAAATATTATGCAAGTATGGGAATTACATATCACTCTAAGGAAACATAGAGTGAGGTAGAATACCATACACTTAAAAATTAATGGAGGTCGTTGTTGGTTACATTTTTAAAATAATTAACATTATTTCACATCTCCAATTGATAGTTGAGAACTTGTGTGAAAGGGGAGTTTTAATGGAAATTATCTTAATACCATGCCATTAATAGCCGATCGAAGAAAATTCAAAGAAATTTTAAAGGGTAAAAACTTATGCACATAAAGGAGGAAAGTACTAGGTGAGAGTGGCACAAACTCACTCATCATGCAACAATTGACAAGCTAATTAAAGAGATGAAAATAAGGATTTGATAAATTTAGTCTCAAGGAAAATATTCTAGAGTATGAAATGTCTTATTTCACTGAAACACTATAATTTTTTATAAAATAGATTCAATCACCATAATGGAAATAATCTTTGAGCATGAATGCTAGAGAAACTCGTTATAGTGGAATCGCTCTAATATAAGTGAAACAATATACAAATGTATGATAAAAAGATAAAATTATATTAATCCATAACATAATTCATGCTTACAACATGTCATGATCCATGTCATAATACCTATGCATTTTACATCATACAAAGAGAGATGAGGGGTATAAATGTCTTATGCAAGAGAACAATACGATTTCCCTATTAGCCACATAATAGTCACATGTGACTAGAATATATAAAAGTTTTATTTATTAGTGGTGGTGACATTAAATAATGGTAGCATTAAATGCTCACTTATCCTATTGTAGACCTAGAAAAGTGTGACAAACAGACTTAAAATATATAAACTAACCTAATTTAATTTAACATTTGTGCATATATAATTTCTCACCAAGACCTCATCTTAGGTGAAACTTAGGGAGGCATATACACAAAAATAAGGCTAAGAACCCTCTAAAATTGGTCTCCATAGCTAATAGTGATGACATACCCATGTACAATAAAATTTAGTAGAAAAAATGAGACACATTACAAGTGCCTCTCAAAAAGTCGTAAAACAATATAAGTGATTAGAGGTGATGATATATGATATAAGGTACATGTCAATAATTAACACGACACACGAGTAGTACACCAAAATGTTGAAAGAGGATGGGTTAATCCATCATTTAAATTTTATTATGTCACCAATAACAGTTTGTATGACAGGACAAAATTTGAAATGAGGATGAATGGGAAAGGGAAGGGGGGTAGGGTTGCAAACTAGGGCATAAAAAAGGTGAAGGATAATGGTGAGGATAAAGGGGATGATACCAAAGATGAAGGAAAAACTCAGATCTTGATCTAGGTGGGGGTTTCTGGTGCCTTGTCTTTGTGAAAGTTAGGATCTTATTTATTATGAAGGAATCATTTGGTTTACATTTTACGATGGTAGAAGAAGGGAGACCTGGTCATTGGTCATGGGTTGTTATGACATGGGGAATAATCCCCCTAATTTGCATGGCCCAGGATGGGTAGATCTACAAATGCTTTGAAGCAAACATAATGTTTACCAGCTTATCATGTTTCCTATCAATGCTAAGTCTAGTGCAAAATATATTTGTGGTGAAGGAAATTACCCTTCTACTATGTGATCAAAATATTTCCATATAGAAATAAACCATGAAGTTTGGCATGGTCATTCAACTATCCTAGGTTCACTATAACCTCTAAAATGGGTAACGAGGTTCTCAATTTTCCTTTCACTCAGATTTCATCTCTAAGGAGATCCAACTATTTCAACGAGATTACAATCTATCTAGAGAATGAGTTTCCATTTAATATATTTTTTACGGGGTTCCTATTCCCTGTCTGGATCATTTTTTATCCTCTTTTGAGAGAAAACTAAGGTGATTTATTTGCTGGAAGAAGAAAGAGGCTACCTTCCTTTGACTTGCAATGTAGACTATTTAGTGTTAACCTTTCTTAGATGAATATGCATTTTGGTTGGTGTTCTGTACATACACAAAGGTCTCCCTATTTATGGACTACATTTTTTTGCTTTGGATATTCTTATGCAGCTCACTTTTCAAATGACATATCCCTTCTTTTCACCGTATTTAACCACAAGGACCATGAGATGTTTTCACAATAAGATTCATCATCATGAAAGCTATTATCATTAACAAAATATGCAAAATTAGCATTATGAACATCAATAGAGGATTACATTTTCTCTACATAAGCATTAAAATATTTTTATAAAGTAAGAATTGTAATATTTTGACTTGCAATTTGTGTCTTAAGAGAAATAATCTTATCATGTTTCAAATTAAGTTTATACGAAGCATTTTTAAATTATAAAAGAATTGTAGGTTTTAAATCCTTTTTTAAATGTGTTTAAAATATTAATTCATTATAACTTTCTTTACAATTTCTAAAAAACATCCAACGTTAAAAAATTTGGAGTCACAACTGTCATTATGCTAAAATATCAACCTATTAACGCTCGATACAAATGTTAAATAAGTACCCACAGGTGGCTGTAAAGCCATGTCACGAATCCCTAAGGGAGACATTAGACACCTATCTAATAATCTCCCCCTCAACGTTACTCGAGGGGATTCAATGTCGTGACCAAGGTTTTGATACCATAATAAAAATATTTCCAATGGTCAACTTAAACATTAAAATAAATGAGCAAATGAATGCAAAAGAATAAAATCACCTTGAAGAGATCAAGCCACAATGTTGAGACAAAGATTTTAAAGTGGAAAACCAAATGCTTCAGAGAAAAACTCACATGATCTTATTATAAGGTTTGCAACCAAAATCTCCACAAGTACAAAATTGAATCAAGAGTACAAGAGTAGAAGAAAGAGGGCTAGATATTCTAGTGAGGAAAATAGGAGAGGAAGGGCTCTTTTATAGAGATAGAGGAACAAAATGGGAGTTTCATAGAACCCTATTATGAACTTACAAACCCTCCAAATGTGTACCACTTATGTCCTAATCCCTTATAAAGAGAAGGGAGGTGTGTGCCATGTGGGGAAGGGAGATTTATATGCATGTAACTCTAAATCCAACAAGTGAATTTGGGAGATGAGTGATACCTCATAAAGGTAGGAATAAAATGCATTTACAAATATAATAAATTCATAAATAACTAAGACTTAAAATAAAACTATAAATCTATAAGAAGGACCCAAATTTGTGGTAATCAAACTTGCATGAAAAATTACAAAAAACAATAATTGCTAGAAACGATAGGGTTAATTAACTTTAAATAATTTTTTTTAATTTTATTTTATTTTGCATGTATCAACTCCAATTTTTATTTGGTATTTATTTAAATATTCTCATGTAGAATAATTAATTAATATTTTGGTGTTTATAAATTAATTTTTTGTTATTACTTTTTATTTATTAGTTTATTATTTTCTATCTATCTATCTATCTATCTATCTATCTATCTATCTATCTATCTATCTATCTATCTATCTATCTATCTATCTATCTATCTATCTATCTATCTATCTATCTATCTATCTATTTATCTATCCTATCTATCCTATGATCTATGATATGATCTATCCTATCTATGTAACCATATATCCATCCATTTATTTATCTTTCCATCCATCTATCTATCCATTTATCCATCTAATCTATCCATCTATTGATCCATCCATCCATCCATCCATCTATTTATCGATCCATCCATCGATCTATCCATCCATCCATCCATCTATATATTGATCTATCTAGCCATCCATCTATCTATCTATCAATCCATCTATCTATCGATCTATCTTTTGATATATCAATCAATCAATCAATCTATCTATCTATATATATGTCTATCTATCTATCTATCTATCTATCTATCTATCTATCTATCTATCTATCTATCTATCTATCTATCTATCTATCTATCTATCGATCGATCGATCTATCGATCTATCGATCTATCTATCTATCTATCTATCTATCTATCTATCTATCTATCTATCGATCAATCTATCGATCTATCGATCTATGTATCTATGTATCATCTATATATATATATATATATATATATGTCTATCTATCTATTGATCTATCAATCAATCTATCTATCTATATATCCATCCATCTATCCATCATCCATCTATCAATCAATCGATCCATCCATCCATTTATCTATCCATCCATCTATCCATCTATGTATCTATTTATCCATCCATCTATCCATCCATCTGTCTATTCATCCATCCATCCATCTATATATCCATCCATCCATCAATCTATCCATCTATCCATTAATCTATCTATCTATCCATTTATCTATCCATCCATCTATCTATCCATCTATCTATCCATCCCTCTTTCTATCCATCCATCCATCTATCTATCCATCTATCTATCCATCCCTCTATCTATCCATCCATCTATATATGTATCCATCTATCTATATATCTATATGTCTATTTGTCTATCTATCTATTTATCTATTTGTATGTCTGTCTATCTATCTATATGTCTATCTATCTATCTATCTATCTATCTATCTATCTATCTATCTATCTATCTATCTATATGTCTATCTATTTGTATATCTATCTATCTATCTATCTATCTATCTATCTATCTATCTATCTATCTATCTATCTATCTATCTGTTTGTTTGTCTGTCTGTCTGTCTATCTATCTGTCTACCTACCTACCTACCTACCTACCTATCTATCTATCTATCTATCTATCTATCTATCTATCTATCTATCTATCTATCTATCTATCTATCTATCTATCTATCTTTCTATCTTTCTATCTATCTATCTATCTATTTGTCTAGCTGTTTGTCTATCTGTCTATCTATCTAATTTCTCATAATTTTAAATATCAAAATATGAAATAACATCATGTATAAACCCTATTTTAATAAAATAAATTTATTAAATCATAGAAAACATAATTAAACAAAAACTAATTAATTGGTTTATTTTAAAAATAAATAAATAAATTTGTGGAGGTATAACTACAAACATCTAATATGATAAAAAACTAATTGAAATGAAATCATTTCATCAAAATGCAAATGAAAATGGGTAGCAATGCCAACCAATAAATAGGGAATAATTTTCATATGATATTTGTGAAAGTAAGTTAAGAGGTGTTGATGAGGGGCAATGACAGAGTATTTCATGTGATATTATACACCAAAGTGCCTATAGCATACACATGCTCTGACTTCATGGTAGTGGTGGCATCATTTATTGATTGCTTTCTATTTGATTATGAAAAGACTCAATGTTTAAAGTGTGGATTTGATATGTGGTTCAAATCAATAATGTAATGATGTTGATATGGGAGAAATACATTGAGATTATAGAGTTTATTTTGTTTCTTCTGTTACAACTTTGAAATGAGTACCAATGCTTTGTAAAGTGCATGACACATGGATGTATAAGGGGCATCGCTTGTGATACAATGTGAATGTCATGGTAAAAGAGTCACCAGTTAAGAGAATAGGTGGTTGACTAATAATTGTCCCTAGGTGGCATGGAGAGTTGGTAGGTTTATTTCTCTTGCAATAGGGAGTACGCACATCATACACTTAAAAATAATTACCAAATAAAATCATGAAAAATTAAATATAGATTTCATCTTACATAAGTTGCACATTCAAAGTAATTGTACATCTATGCTCATATCTTTTGTATGGACATCTTTTTTGTTTAGAATCTAAGGTAACATTTCAACACTTTTAAATCGACAAAGCTAATATCTTTCAATACATTTTATCATACCCAATGACACTTAAATTGTTAAAAAACATTATTTTCAAGAAAATAACACTCTACTCACTTATTCAAATAAACAAAGGTTTATTTATCATTATCTCATAAGAACTTGATATTCCATACTCTTGTTTTAAATATTTTTATTTTTTTCTTAATTCCATTATAAAATTTTAAAATTTGAATTTTTAAAATTTAAATTTTTAAAATAAAAAAATTAAATATTACTTTTAATTAATAAGTTAAACATTATATATTTTTAACTATAAATATTTTAATAATATCTACAACAACATTTATCGGAAAAAAAAAAAAAAAAACTAACTGATTTTATCAATATTATAAATTTTGATAAAAAAATTCTCAAATAGTTATACACCACTTTGATATGTTATTTACATGGCACGTTCATTTGACATTTACCCCTTTCAAAATAATCACATCCCCCAGTAGTTGTTTTTTTTCTTAATAATATAAATAAAATAATCACATCCCCCTCCGCATGTACATTTGATGGGCAATTGCTACTTAAATTTATTGTCTTGTATTTGAAGTGTAGTTATGGCCATGATGGGAGGAGAACAATCAGTCGACCAATTCAGAAGTTATCCGATGGACCCACTTACCTGGGCCTCAACACCAAGACTTCATGTATTAATGGCAATTAACTGTAAACAATTTAAGAGTATAAAATCGAATCGGAAATTATGATTGGCTTGTTAAGTGTGTGTCGGATCGAGAGCAGAGCAATCTGGACTGTTGGTAAAAGCAAAGTTAAGAGTTTGTATAAAAAGAACATACTCGTAAGAGCAAACGGAAGTGATAGCTGTTGCTGAAGATTTATTCGCACATTTGAGATTAGAAAAGGATCTGAGAATGGATGGATCAAAGGCAAAGGATAGAAGGAAAGGGGGTGGTTCCAGGAAGAAGTCTGTAACCAAATCTGTTAAAGTCAGCCTTTAGTTTCCCATCAGTCGCATCGGTAGATATCTGAAGAAGCGCAGATATGCCAAGTGGGTGGGCATTGGGGTAGCGGTTTACATTATAGTCGTGATGGAGTTTTTGGCTACGGAGGTGTTAAGAGCTTGCGGTGCGGGATGACAAGAAGTCGTGGATCATCCTTCGCCATGTCTAACTGACAGTCAGGAACGTCGATGAACTCAAAAATTTTCTCTCCAAAGTGACTATTGCCAGCGGCGGGATTTTGCCCAACAATCATCAGGTTCTTCTGCCTAAAAATATCGCTGAGAAGGCTGATAAGGAAACCACCTCTAAATCCTTGGAATCCCCAGCCAAGAAATGAAGTTTCTTTTGCATCTCTCTCTCATGGTGTTCTGGGAAACCCTACAGTTGGTTTCCTATTGAAAATGTTTTTCCATACAATTGTCAGGGTCTTGCTCCACCAATAGAGCACATATGATTACTTCTTGTATTAGCAACTAAACACGGAATTTAACCAGAATCAATAAGTAACTAGAAATATGAAACAACACATGAATATGAGAGACAATACACAACTGTATTAATAATCATTCAGAAGAATATACAATAAAGAAGATGCCACTTCTTCTTCCACCTCAAAACCTTCTTCCCTTTCTCTCTCGGTCCCAACAATCAACTCCAATACAGAATTGATGTTCACCTCTCCAACCAGTCAGTAACATGCTGCCAGTACACCAAGTACACAACCGTACTCCAAGTAGATCCCCTGCTCTCTGCTGCTACCTGCAAAGCACTAGACCTTACTCACCATTGTAGATCTCCAATAGAAGCCATGCACACCTGCTGACCAAGATCATACACTTACGAAAAACCCTTCTGATTCTCCAAACCAGCACCCAAACTTGGTACTGTGGAACTAGGAGGAACACCCCATTGCTCTCTTCTCTCTGAAGGAGCTTATTAGCTCTCTTACTCTCTAGCACAAGTTTACAATACATGCCAATGAGTCTATTATATAGATCTCATACTTACAATAATTAGACTATCTTAATTACAATAATTAGACACGCAACTCAAGACTATAATTAGTCTTTACATGCAAACACTCCGTTCACTTAACTAACTGTTCGTGCAACGAGTAGTTCTGGAACACACAGGGGACCGACGCCAGTCCCTGCTTGCCTGGTTCTACCGACGTCGGTCATGCTGCCGACGCCGGTTCTTCTGGATCTTCAGCAACCATCTTTTTCTTCATCTGCATCAAGTTGAAGCTTTTAGCTCCACATCCTAACAATCTCCCACTTGGAGATAAACAGCTACAACTGTACCTGTACCTGTACTCTGTCTAATTTGTTTCCTTGGCTTGTATCTCTCTTCAAGCTTAATCCTGAAGACCAACCACCACACATCCTATGATGCTCTACCTGTCATCCAAATCTCTTGCCGCATCTGCATCTACAAACACCTGTAGAAAAGAACTTGACCCTGCATAGCATGTCGACCTGCTGCTGATCCCTCTAAGAATCTACTGGACTGCCCTCCAGTACTTCTTTCCTCGAATTGGCTCCAAACTTTCTGACAACTCCCATTGCTTGGGAAAACTCAAGTCTACACTAGACCTCATGTGATTTCGAACACTTGTTCTAAGCTCAGCTTGAACTGTCCAGCCCTTAGGTGTGCTTTCTAATTCTGCGTCCTGCATAATGAACCCCGCCAACACCGTCTTCACATTAGCTCCCACTTGAGATCAACCTGTGATCTTCCAAGTCTATTATGCCAAAGAATTTTGCTGCTCCAAATTCATCCTGACATATCTCTGAACTAACCTTACCCTTAGCTCAGCAAATCCCTGTATGTACAAACTTGCTAGCAAATCACCCACATATAGTAACAAGATAATGTTGCGACCATCATCCACCTGGTAAGACAAAAAACCATAATAGTTACACTGACATTGACTGAAGCCATGCTTAGTCATCCACCTGTCAAAACCTGTACCACTGTCCTGCAGCTTCTTCAAGACCATATACCTTGGCCTTCCATCTCACGTATCCATCCACTCTCTTCTTTAACTTGGGAATCCATTCCGTCTCTCAGTGCTTACTTCCAGCTGACAACTCTACCAACAAACACCTATTTGGTTCTTCTCCAAGGACTCACTCTCCTCATCTATGCCAAGCTCCCACTGTATTTGGATTCTCCCTGTATTGCCTCTTCGCATCTTCCTGGTTCTTGACCATAAATAAGCAATATAAAGAAGGTGAACAACGAATATGAGGTTCACTTACCCTTTCTGACCTCCATATGGGCGTTTGAAACTTGTTGATAGCTTGTTGTCTGCCCACCATCTGTTCCAGTGACCGATCTCAGCCATCTCCCAGTCTGCTCCCGACCGATGTCGATTCCCTGCACTGACCCTTACTGCCGACGTCGGTTTCCCTAGTCGACGCCGGTATCCCTCCTACCGACATCGGTTCCTTCATGACCGACATCGATCTTCTTGTTGCCGACGTTGATTACTGTGTGACCAATGCTGATACTTGTGTTCACCTGTGAGTGATAACTTTTTACCCGCGAGCTCTTCATAGATCAAAACCCTATTCAAATCAACACAGCCCTGCTCAGAATAATTCAGTCCACTCTGTTGATTTCTGTCCGTCATCTCCTCCATGAACACCAAGGCTTTCCAGTTCTTTAGCTTGTCAAATATGTCTGTCTTCCGCTTAAGAACATGCATTCCCCTCCTATATATGTGACCAAGCCTACAAAGCCACATCTCTGTAACAAAAGGTGAATCAGTAATATAAGTAGATAGATAAAGGATATCTACTTTCTTACCACCATCTAATTCAAATGTATCCGCTGTGAGAGTTATAGTGCATCGCTCATCACCCAAATTTCTTGAAGAAATTAGACTCATCTCCAAGACTGGTACCTGCATGACTTCCTTCAACCACTGTGTGTCATCCGTCTGCAATTTCAGCTTCACTTCCCCTTCGTCAATAATCTGACAAGGCTCTCCAACCCCTGAATAAATCTCTCCAAAGTCTCCAAGGACATACCCATGAAAAGATGCTCTATTACGGGCTGCATGGAAAGAGGCAAAAGAATCTGTAAACCAAGACTCTACTTTATCCAGAACATCTTGTGCAACAACCCCTGCAACATATGCTTCTACGCACTGATCTTCTGCCGACCAACAATCTCCTTTTACCTGCTCTTTCTTTCCATCAATCGGACCATTCGTGCTATTCAATTTCTCCATTCGTAGCTTACTTTCTTCTGCCATTACTATACTCCCACTCAATCTGAAACCCCTACGAGTGACCTGTAATAAAAAACACTACCAGATCTGAACCACCTGTTAGTCAACCCAACCAAAAGCTCTGATACCACTTGTTGGTATCAGCTCTTGAACCTACAACCAGGGCTCTGATACCACTTGTCAGGGTCTTGCTCCACCAATAGAGCACACATGATTACTTCTTGTATTAGCAACTAAACACAGAATTTAACCAGAATCAATAAGTAACTAGAAATATGAAACAACACAGGAATATGAGAGACAATACACAACTGTATTAATAATCACTCAGAAGAATATACAATAAAGAAGATGCCACTTCTTCTTCCACCTCAAAGGTTTGCCACACCTCAAGACCTTCTTCCCTCTCTCTCTCGGTCCCAACAATCAACTCCAATACAAAATTGATGTTCACCTCTCCAATCAGTCAGTAACACGCTGCCAGTACACCAAGTACACAACCGTACTCCAAGTAGATCCCCTGCTCTCTGCTGCTACCTGCAAATCACTAGACCTTACTCACCATTGTAGATCTCCAATAGAAGCCATGCACACCTGCTGACCAAGATCATACACTTACGAAGAACCCTTCTGATTCTCCAAATCAGCACCCAAACTTGGTACTATGGAACTAGGAGGAACACCCCATTGCTCTCTTCTCTCTGAAAGAGCTTATTAGTCTCTTACTCTCTAGCACAAGTTTACAATACATGCCAATGAGTCTATTATATAGATCTCATACTTACAATAATTAGACTATCTTAATTATAATAATTAGACACGCAACTCAAGACTATAATTAGCCTTTACATGTAAACACTCCGTTCACTTAACTAATTGTTCATGCAACGAGCAATTTTGGAACACATAGGCGACCAACACCGGTCCCTACTTGCCTGGTTTTGCCGACGTCAACCGACTACCTACCGACGTCGATTGCCTTCTGCATTGATCATGACCGACGTCGATCATGCTGCCGATGCTGGTTCTTCTGGATCTTTAGCAATCATCTTTTTCTTCTTCTGCATCAAGTTGAAGCTTTTAGCTCCACATCCTAACAACAATTATACAATTTTTTTTTGGGGTATGCAATCGTACACAATGTTTGTGTAGCATAAACATTTAGGGTTTTGGACATATATTTGCAGAGATGTAGATTTTTAATGTGCAATGCCAATTTACGCTGCTCTATTCACAAAGTTTTAACATGGGAAGAATGGTTTCAAATTATGTTACTGTAATGATATTTTCAGGCAATGGTTTCCAAAAGAAGTCTAGTAAATATTGAGCAAAAATTTGTAATTTCACAGATCTTTTTTCTCTTTGAATTGCCAATTTAGAAGATTTAAAATATATATTATTAATTACTGTTATATTTTATGTACAAATATTAGCATATTAAAAATTTGATGTTTATATTTGTTGAGAGTTGATTTTTTAAGGAAAATTATGTTCGATTTTAATATGATATATTTCAATTCATTAAAAAAAATTTGATGATGAAATAGATATGGTAATTTGAAACGTATCGTATCAAAATTATTCATAAAATTTTCACATGAAAATCAATTTTTTTTTTTTTGTTATAATGAAATAAGAATGCTGATTTAAAACTTATCTAATCAAAATCAAGTACACAATTTTCATCAAAAATCAACTTTTATAAATTATGAAAACATAAAAAACTTTCATTCATATATATGATGTTAATGTAGGAGTAGACAAAGTTAAAATTATGGAACTCACAAAGTTGAAATTTTGATACATATATTTTATTGGTAGAGTCTACACATTGCTTATTTAGAGTTGACCTCCACAAGTTAAAAATAATCTCTAGTATCTTGATGTTTTAAAATATATTTTTATGTGTGTATTTCTAGTTAGTTAGAGTGTAGTGTAAGTTCTCTTCAAATATCATAAATTGAAAAATGTTTTTCAAAATATTTGTACCTCAAAAATAAAGAATAGTAAAAAAGTTTCACAAAATTGAGAAGTAATAAAATGCTGAATATTTATCTCATTATTTTTATTTTTTAATTGACAAATGTAAGTTTATAACTAGTAAAATCTATTTTTTAATAAAATGTAACAATATATATTACACAAATCTATTTTTTTAATAAAATACAACAATATGTATTACACAATTTTAAACTCATGAAACTATTAATTAAAAAAAACTGAAATTTTCAGCAATATCCTCGAGAGGTAATAAATTTATAACATTTTTTTTCCGGTATACTTTTTGTCACCTCTAGTATGGAGATATATCATTTTATACCAGATTTTAACAAAATTGTTTAATAATTTTTCAATAGTTATGTTGGGCTCATTAAATCCTATTATACCCTCAAATCAAAGGAAAAAGCAGTCACACAAAAAAGATATTTTTGAGCTGTACTACCTATTACATGGGTGAATTGAAAACCCCAAATGAAGTGACAAGAAGTTGGAAATGGTTTGTACATATGTTTATTTTTAATATAAATAAAATAAAATCTTCTAAATTATTATAATTATAAATATAATTATTGATATTTATTGATTAATTTAGATGAAATAAAGTATGTCACATTCATCATAACATTATAGATAGATTTTAATTTGGTGGTGACTCAATGGTAAAGAAGATGGGCTTTACCCAGTAGGTCTCATGCTTGAGTCTCCTTTGCCATTGGTAGTTGACTTTTCAAGTGGCACTACTCTCTACAACTCTTCAAAAGCTCTCCCTATAAAAAAATAGTAGAAAAAAATACTTACAAATATCAAAAAAATTATGAATAGAATTTAACTACTTAAAACTAAGCAGAAATACTTGTATAAATAGAAAATAAATGGACAAATAGACATACCTCTTCAAAAATGTGGGCGTCCTTATATCGTGAATCCTTCAAACAAGTCCCTTCATGATTATTTAGCTTATGCTAGTTTAGCCTTGTCATTTATATCTCATGCCATATAACATGCATATTGTGACCTATTCAACATATTGGTGGGATTCAGATACATGTCCTTTTGGTTTCCTACAAAAGAGATCAGTTTCACCATAGTGTATGTGGTGTATTTTATGATTTCCCATATTTTGTGTTCAGGTTGTAATTGAGACTAGAGTAAAAATTTGTGATGCTCATTAGTATCTAAGAGGCCATGCAATAGGTGATAGTTATGGAACAATATTATATTTATTTATTTATTGTTATATGAGATTGTTGTATCAAGGGTTCTATCACTACATAAATTATTTTGTGGTTTGATGTTTACTCTTGAAGCTATTGACATAGGAGGTGTTTCTATTTCATATAAAATGATTGAAATGTAAGATGATGATTATATTAATTTCACATAAGAGTATATGGGATGATGGTGATAACATAGGTGGCCACAACAACCCCAATAGTAGTTTTAAGAATAATGATTGTAGGTGGTAAGTATATTTATGGTATGTTTGTGGATATTTATTTTATAATAATAATAATAGATATGCTAATGTTATGTTTTATATGCATATAGCATATATTGATTATTGGCCATTGGTGATAGACATGACTCTTCATTTCCTCATGCAAGATGTACCAAATAGTACTATTTATGAGAGTTTCATGGAGTGATGTGAACCAGTGGGGCCACATGCTCCATTGTTTGATAGAGTGGCCATTGTGACCATAACATATGTTTAGGAACGTAAGAGATTGGAGGAGCTCCAGGTGGAGTGATATGCCTTAGTGATCGAGTGAGTTAAATGACAAGATGACTTATCTTAATAGTGGATGCCTTCATTTGTAGTTGATTCAGAGTTGAGTTGGAAAATATTTCAGAAGTATGTTCCATTACAATGTGAGTAGATGATACCTAGAAAGAGGCTAGCAACATATGAGGCTCCAAGGAGATCTCTTTCTAGGTCACATGGTACAATGAGTGCCTAAACCTCTAGAGCACCTCTGGGAGATTATAGTGATATATAAGTTGGTTATGTTTTAGCCATTAATGGCTAAGGGCAAATTGTAGAGTGATGTTTGTTATGCTAGATTTTTTTTATGTATGAACATTCACTTATCAGTTATATGATTTGGACATGTTATTAGTCCTATGGGAATATCTTTAGGTTTCAATTGGATTTAAATACTTATTAGTCCTATTACTCTGTGCCAATAAAAATTTATTAATTCTTATGTTGTTAATATGTAAATATTTAACCTAATTAAGTTACACAATGTTTAGCTAACAACATTAAATAATATTATTTATTAAATTTTGATTGGCTACAAGAATTTGATATTATGGCTAGCTTCAGGTCGGCTAAAGTAGAAGCAGGATAATTTATTAATGCTCTGTCAGATGTCAAAATTGGAATTCTCATTTTATTTGTCAGAATCAACAGTCAAGCTGCAGCCCTCATCATTGCATGTAAGAAATCAAAATATTTTAAAATCTTACCATGATGGTTTTATTTTAACATTGTCAATGGCACCTCCCTTCACCACCAATTAATTCATGATCTAGTTTCGAGCTCTCCTTGTTACAATCTTTGGAGCATCAAATGTGAATTTTAGGGGGACTTGGGACTTGGCATTTTACAATTCCCAGCATTACACATAAGAGTTTACTAGTTTCAAAACAATGTTGACTGCCTAGATTGATCACAATGCAAATAGTACATTAAACCCCTATCATGCTTGAAACAGATGGATATAGCTTAAAATTTTATAGGTAATAAGACCCTAAAAATATATGGCTTCACTCACAAGAATCTCAACAGCCACAAGCTAAAGCAGATGTACAATGAACAAGCCCTTGAAAGTCAAAATGAGCTCAGCCTTTCACATCTGCCCTTCCAAGCTATGAAACAAGCGATATTATCTTCACTTTCCAAACAAGTAAAATTTCTAAGCAACAACTAAGCATCGTAGCGATGACATTTGAAGCTTGTGGTAGGTGTCCTAAGGTGAATAGAAAACAGAGTCTCTTTTTGCTTTAGAGCTCTCAGATCACTCATTACATCTCTGCTTCTTCCCATGGCTCCATCTCAGGTTTTACAAGTAAATCCACATACAAGGTTAGTTAAATATTTGTAGAGAAACCCTTTATAAAATCTGTCTTTTTCTTCTTCTTTTTTCTTCCTCCTTTAATTGAAATAAAATCAACTACAAGATCAAAAACCTCAATTTTTTTGCCAATTGAAATAGTTTCAATGTATATTTCATCCACAATTCATTAGGTAAGGATCAACATAGTTCAAAAATAAAAATTTAAAAAAATAATAATAACAGATTCTTTAAAAATTCTTCCAGATTACCTATATAAAAATTACTAACTTCAATACTCTTCCTTCACTAAATGCTCTGGATTAGTTATCTATGCCATAATAAAATACATACAAAATGTGGAATCGTATAAAAAGCCCTCATCACTGTTTGACAAAAATGCCTCAAAAAAAATTTTCATTGCTTGGGACTGCCTTCGGCCAAAGTATATAATAAATGTTAATCATAACCATATTTTTCAAATAAACTCAAAGTTTTCATATCTCAACATCATCATTCATCTCTTTGTCAAACGCATCATTTAAGTTATTGACAATGGTGGGCAGAATATCTTGGTTTGGAGCGATGGCAGAAAGAGCTCTAACTTCACTTGTTATAGTAAGATACACCAACAACACCTTCTTGAAAGGTAGAATTGAAATTTTCTTTTCGTCCTATGACTGATCAAAGTGTACTTGTGGGTACCAAATCACAACAGCTTGAACGAAAAAACTAGGACTAAAAGCATTGAGTTGAAAAGATAAGAGTTCTTGGGCACCACTTGAACTATTGGTTGATATAATCCCTATAAGGAAAAGATGCAAATGATTCTGCAGTTTGAGTAGAGCAAACAAAGGGGAATTCTAACAACTGGAAATGAAAATAATGAAGAAGATTTGTAAGTAAAGACACATATTCCATCACAAAAATAGTTGCACTTATGATGATTCAATAATTTACATAAAGCACCACCACAAACCCATTTTCAAATGCTGGTTTTAGGAACCAAAATTCAGACCAACATTAATATGCTTATAAAGCTTTCTCTCAAGCACACCAATAGTGGAATTTCCCTTACTAGATTTACTTAGGTGGACCCAAACGAACTGAATCATTGCAAGAACAATTTTTTGAATTGATACATCTTGATTCTTGGCCATTAGTTAAAACAATCAATTCTTTTGGAAAGAACAAATGACTAGTAAGCTGCCACCATCATCATCATTTTCATATGTATATTACTACTAAATCCTTCATTTATTTCTATTTTTCCTTAACTATGTTTATCCACATAGATACACGATTTCTCAAACTCAATCCATACAAAAAGGCTTTTACATATTCTATGAAAAGCTACCTCTTCTCCGCAGCTCAAAATTGGCATTTCAGCAAATGCATTCTTCTCTTGCAGTGAGTATTTTTTGAGCAAGAGAGATCTCAAGTTTGAGATGTGCAGCGCCAAGACACCATGCTTGCCAATACTAAATTTTTGAATGTTTCTAGGAGATCTCCTTCTGTAATACTTGTTCACATGGCGATGAGATAGATGTACTAAGTTCGAATTCTCAATCAAATAAACTATCTGCATAATATCCACATACAATAGATTGTTGATTGAAGTTCCAAGGCATCACGCTTAGCAATACTGATTTTTTGAATATTTCTGAGAGATCTCCTTCTGTAATACTAGTTCACATGGCGATAAGACAGATATACTAAGTTTGAATCCTCAACAAATAAACTACCTACACAATATCCACATACAATAAGCTATTACTGCCCCGCAAAAACTTGACACTTTATGCCCTTGTTTTATTTCCTTAGTGTATTTTTCTGATCTTTGAGATTGTTTTGAGCTTAAAATTGCCAACTATGTGGCTATCAGAATGCAACATATGGATTTATTATTTTAGTATTTACAGTTGCATTATCTAAGTTATCATGTGTATGTAATGTACTATGTTTAATTTGTAAAATTTGTGTTGATTTTGGAACCCATACTTGGGTGGGTGTTTCAATAGTTATAGTATTATAAATGTTTTACGTGGAGAAATTTGTCGTTAGAGCTGGATTTGGAGGAAGGTCACATGAAGAGAGTGCTGGTCGGTGAGGAGCTACTGATGGAGCTGAAAATTAATTACTCTCTGTGGTGCCCTCATCTGGAGCTGGCATTAGGGGTGGAAGCGCACACCGATATCAGCGCCATCACATTCCTCCTACACAACATGGTGTCGGGCGTCCAGCTCTTCCACCACAACAAATGGATTACTGCCAAATGCATTCTCGGTGCTCTCATTCTTCAGCTCAGGGGCCCTACTATATATTCATTGAATATACCTTTACATATTCCACACACCCTAAACTATATTCTCTGTCACTTGTAGTATCTGAGCAATGGCAAGTACAGGAGCAGCCTGCACCGAGGCTTGGTCATCAGCGGAGTGGCTATACCAGCAGGAGCCCTCTAATTCTGGTCAAAGTTTTATCCGTAACATCCGTCAAACGTCCGGCCATATGCATAACTACAGTCAATGAACTCCGCTCCCGTTCCCATTCCCATCATTGCCGGTTGTCACTGGTGTTGCGGCTACCACGAGTCTACATGGACCGAATTCCATCCACACTGATAAAATAGTTCAGCAGGTCACATCACGTCAGATAAATTTCCTATGATTCGTGCCATCATTTGCTCTAAAGTGTAACTGATGATATTGAATGGAATAAGAGTGTATTATAATATGGGCCAAATAATTTAAAGGTACTCTGATATTTGTTATATGTGTTGTTTTTATAATAAGCGCTTTACGTCCATAGTCCCTTGTTGCCGACATTATCTTCACCGACTTATGAATGAACGCAACGTCCGGAGATCAATTCAAGGAGTAAAAAGAGTAATAAGCGCTGTCCAATTAAATTTGTGACGTGTGTATTTTTTTATTTAATAAATTTTAATTTTTTATCATAAATATTGATTTAAAATATTGTTGTTTCATTTAACATGAAATGTTCACTTTTAATGACTAAGGATGAGGCAGCGAAGAATATTATCCATTAAGTATTTATGTGGCAAGTAAATTTGACACCATCACTCCATCTTAGCAATGCATTTGATATCTTTGTTAAGTTTATTATTGAAAACGAGTTAGATTTGAATATGCATATGTTTAATATCATATATGGGAGAAACGTGTCAAAATATAAGACACAACACAACTAATTGTCCAACACATGGTGTTCCAGATCTTTCTTCCTTTGATGAAAGACTACTCTAAATTGTTTAGGTAAAGACTACTTTAAATTTGTATATTTTGCAGAATGGAAGATCTACCACTCTGTGGTATTTATACAATGTGGCACATATTTGAACCCACACTAAAAAAAAATTCTTTTCCACGCTGATATTCTTCCATTCTTGAAGGTAATAACTTACACGTGTACCCTATGCTGCTCTCATTGATTGCATGACACATGGCGAATTAAATATTATCCAAAGCAAAGCGTTGAAACTATCAAGCCTGCAATTTATTTGAGTGAAGGTGAGTTACTTTCAAGTTTATGATGAGAGTGAATCTTATCTGGATAGGTGTAAGCTTTTGATGTCTGAGGGAATTCTCTATCTTTAAATGTATTGAAGTAATTGTTTAGGTAAAGTTGAGATACGTTCATAACAAGATTTAATTTTAGTTCCATAGACAACCATAATTTTATGAGTGAAGGTGCTAGTTATGCATTATTAAATACGTGAAGGTAACTATATTATTTTTTGAATTAGGACATGGAGACAAATAAAAGTTTTAAAATAATTGTGGTTTTTGGTAAGATAATACTTAGGTAGATATAATAGCGTTCAAGGTATAGAGAGTTTATGTTGTTTGAGCTAACAAAAATAGCAAAGATGTAGTTGTTTTTGTGTCCTTATGTGAGGCATATATTTCTTTATAGATTGAGATGAAAATAACATAGACTTAGTTGTTTTTGGGAAGGCTATGTCTGAATTTATTCTATTCATACCTTTTTATGAACTCTGACAACTTGTAAGTGAAAATTTATGTATGCCAACAAGCTTTTGGGTTTTAATATTGTATGATTTTGATAGCATTTACTCAATCTAAATTTATGTATTCCAATGAGGTTATGGGTTTTAAGATTATATGATTTAATTGCATTTATTCAATCTTAGTAGGATCCAGATATGGAAATCATCCTCATATTTTATTATATATTTCATTTCAATTTTCATGCTTCATTTATCTCAATCATACAAATCATCACATAACTTATTATTTGAAATTAATTTGACAAGGAAGTGTAGAGTTAAGCATATAATTTTTTTTTGATGTATATCCAGCTATTAATCGCAGTTGGTCAACATGTTGTTTGATCTGGTTAATACCTAAGGGTCCTTGTCACTCCCTGACTAGCTAAAAAAACTTTAGGCAAATAAGATGTATCTACCCTGAGGATACACATAGCATTCATAGATTTGCAGAGAAAGTATAAAAAAAAATGCCTAAATTAATCTAAGCTAGCACTATACCAATATAACACTTCATTTAGCATAAAAAAACCAATTGTAAAACATTATCCATAAAAATACCTAAAAAAACAATTAAACCTACCTAAAAATCTAGTAACTAGAACTAATAATTACAATATATCTCTTATATACAATATATAGTAAATGAAATTGTAATCACCCTCAAGGAAACAAAAAAACTATTATTTTTATAAGAAAAAAATCACTATTTATTATTATTTTTTAAATTATAAAACATTTCCATTAAAATTTGTTTATGATCGAGGAATTGTTTATAAGCATAAGAATTGCAATATGAATAGTTTTATTAATGGTCGAGTAATTATTCATAAGCATAAGAATTACAATATAGTTATCCTTGTTAGCAAATATTTTATATTGAATATTGAATTGTATATAATCGAATTGATTAAAGCTAATATGTGGGCATGCATTTAATAGGAGGTAGTTCTCTTAAGCAACCATGTCAGCGGTTAGTTTATGCATCTATATCCAAAAATGTGTATAGTTGAGTAATTGTTCATAATCATAAAAAGTGTAATATGATATGTCTTATCAGTAAATGTTTTATATTAAATTGTATAGAATTGAATTAATTAAATCTAGTTTGTGGACATGTACTTGATAGGAGCAACTCTCTTAAACAACCATGTGATATAAGTTGATAGTGTTAATAATATTTATTCGTAATCAAGAAATGAAGCATAGTAATTGTCTTAGTCAAGTCAAGTGGTTAAGTTGCCTAACATCGGTAGTATTCTTTGATAATATCGAATGTTTACTGAAAATTTAGAATTCAATAATATACTTCTCCATACCTTTGTTGTAACAATTTTTCAATGAAAGGTCATATTTTGATTGTTATATTAGTTTAAGGTAGGGAAAGTTGGTCTTAATTATATGATATAATTGACATGTAAGGTGTAGAGTTCTTTTGTTTGATTGGAAACAAATGATTTACACAAATATCAACATTTGTATGTATATTTTGGTTTACATAAAGGAGATTCCAATATGCCAATATATTTTAATAATAACCCTATATTACCGAGTATGAGCTTAAAACAATGAAATCCTTGTAAGCTTCTAAATATAAATATAAAACTAAGAAAATAATTATAGTTGAAAAAAAATATTTTAACATAATAAATTAACTGAAAAATCACAAAACAAACCAAATTCTCACCCATTCACGCAAATTAAATGCACCATAACTCTTTTATAATCTAGTTATAATGCACATTGTCAATCTATATTAAAACATTTTTAATATGATACAAACCCTTCATTAGCCACTAGAGTTTGGAATTCTTCCATACTATAACATTAAATATATACTAAGGTCATAATCTACTAAGCATAACTAGTAAGAGCGTTCCGAGTGGATTGCCATGCTAGCAGTTGTCCCAACGTTCAACTGATTACGTCATCTATCGACATTACGTCCCTTTCCGTTTGTGCTTCAACTTGTCCGACTGGGCGCACAATACGGTGTTCGCTGTTTGAGAGCGGGATCATTCAAATTATAAATTTTGAATATATAAAATGACAATCGTCTCAAAGATATATAAAATGACAAAAAGGTATCAACATACATTAAGATTCGTGCAACTAAAAGATACATGAAAATATATGGAACTGCCAAATGAACAAACTATCCTTTCATATTCATGCATAGGAGTTGCACTGAGGGTGAAGAGGGATAGCGAAAGCAGGAAAAGTTGAAGATGAGCCTCATGTTGTGAATAAATGCAGGGCAGATGACAAAAAATTAGTAACATGGGGAGAGGATACGTACTCATCCTGTAATGAAATTAATCTCACAAATAACCTCCACAGGTTCACCAGATGGAATCCGATACCCATTGGCAGCCAGCTCAGCTGGTTGAAATCGACAACTGACTCCTCCATAGCACTAAATTTCATACCAATAAGACAGTGTCACGGATGACACTTTTATCATGAAGGAAATAAATGAATGAAACGGAATAATCTAACATGCTTTAAATAACCTACCATTAACTTTCAATGTCGTCAGGAAGGGTAGCGAACAGATTTATAGAAACATTTAATACTTTAAGCTTTACTAGTCGTCCAACTGAATCTGACAACGAAGTCATCTGATTTGAATCAATATCCAAGCTTATCAAGTTTACAATAATCGTTAACGTCTTGCATAATCCCAAAACAAAACATATCACTTCAATATTAGCCCAAAGATTCATTGTCAGCCAAAGACAACAATTTTTTTATAAATGACTGTACGAGAGTTTGTCAAACTTTGCGTAAAGAAATAGACAATTTAAATAATTTAACCTTTAGGTTATTATTAGAAAGATCAACCTTGATTTCTAATAAAATGTCGTTGATACCAAGCACATTAGAGGCCATTCCATAGGAATTAAATTGATGTGTTTCCGCTGCAATTTTCTTCACAGCGTCTTGTGTCGATGATTTCTTCTCCTAGCATTATCATGCTCTTTAGGTTTGTGGTACGGTTTTTTTACCAATGATGAGATCATCATAAATTTGGTATAATTTATAGAGTTTAATTATTAGGTTAAGATTAATTAACATTTTTTAAATTAGTTAATTTTAATTAGGTAATTAATTTTAATTATAGATTTATATGATTGGTTGAGAATGTGGACTTCAGTAATTTGTGACTACCAGTTAAAGATTAATCCAGACATTGTATTATAAAGAAGGTTTTCATTTTCTATGTCAAATTTCACTTGAAACTTAAAGGCTTCTTATGATTAAAAAAGGTATAAAAATCACTCGCCAATGTCACCTCTCATATGATGTCTATATTCTCAAAGAAGAGTTAGATTGTGATGTACTGCTGATTGATGTACTTTGTTGGTTCTTAGTTGTACACCTCTTTTGCTCAGCCTTGCACACTTGAGAAAATGGCAAACAAAGATGGAAACCCCACTAATATGTCATTATAGCTGGGGAAGGGATTGGCATCAAGAATGGACCAAACACAAAAACTGACTAGGAGGCACTGACAGAGGGTATGGTTAGGTTCCTGCTAATTTTGGCTTTCCCTGAACCAAGGTGAAAGGACCTATGGGGTAGCTTGCTCACATGGAGAGATTCTAAAATTCAATCTCAATGGGGATTTTTGGTAGAAAATGCAAATTTGCGCAGGGCATAACCAAAGTTACACACTCCACCCGGAAAGGGTTGTCACAAGGGATGCACAAATGCACTAGGGCAGATACAAGCTAGTGAAGATAGATGTGTATACACTTGCAACCTTCATTTCAAAAAAAAAATTCAACAATAAGGGGATGAATAGAAGACTAAAATACTAGTCTTTAAAGCACAAAATTACAGATACATTTTAAATATGCAAGATTCATGCATCTACAAGGCAAATAACACTTAAAATACGCTATAATTGTATTATTTATAGGGTAGAATAGGGTAGGACAATTAAATAGTTGTAAAAAAGAGTGGTGTGCTGGTGGTTTTCAAACAACATGGATTCTCTCAACATTCATGACATTATTCTTTTGTAAAGATGTAGAAAAACTCAAATGCAAGCTAATGGGAACTACCAGGAGTGATTTGCATTTATTGGTGCCAATGAAATATAAATACCCAAATAATTCTTAAAACCCTAGAACATAAACTACACTTAGAATCTCTTTTTCCTATCAAATTCATGAACCCAGGGTGCCCTAAAGAGTTATTCAACAACATATTTTCAAATTAAAATGCAGAAAGGGTTTATAATCCAAATCTATGCTCAAAATGATAATTGGTATTAAGCATTGAACCAAATATTCAATCATCAATATTTGTAAAACACATTATTACATTTCATCAAAATAAAAGAGTAAGAATCACAAGTATTCTCATTAAATTTACAAATAAACCTTACATCATTTTTACAAAATGCTGCAATGGGGACAAGCATGGTGAGTTTGCTTTTTTGATAAGGGAGACATAAACATGCTCTCAAAGCTTGCTAATGGTTGTAAAATTACAACCACCTTATCAAGGGAGATAATACATACACATAATAGTTGATCCCAAAATCTTGAAGAACCTAGACTTAGAGACAAAAAAAGCAAATAAAAAATTTAGAATAGAGGACAATCCCTCTATTTATATACTTTTTACCCCCCTTTGGAATCCAATAATATGGGTTGTAATTTGTGATATTGAAAAATTGCAAACATCTCTCAAAGTTCCACCAAGATGCTCCCAACTAGAATATACTCTTTTGCCACGCTTGGAATCTTCATTATTATGTAAGGAAAATCATTGTTGTAACTACCTCTATATGAAATGATGAAGATTTGGAGCAAACCCTCTGATTTCTTGGCTGGAGATGCATTTTACATGAGCTAAAAGGAGAATATTCACCTTGGAGACTAAACAAAATCTTTGTCTTCTTGTGAAACTACATGGAGATGCCTTTGAAAACTCATTTGTATAGCTGGAACCTCCTTGGACATCTGCCCTTCCTCATATGAAAACCAAAGAATAATCCTTCCTTATAATTATGGAATTTGAACACATAAGACCCATTCTTGCTTGAGAAATCTTCTTTGGAATGGCCAACCTTGATCTTACAAAGCTGTAGTATTTCTGTCATGGAGGTGTTTGAACAAGTAAGCAATGGAAAATGCAAAACTTAGGTTACTTTTACCTTTTTGTTTTTGGTCTCCGAATTATTTTTCAACACTTTGCCTTTTTCATTTTTGATTTGTTCACATTTGCTTTTTAGGTTTGCCTCCAAAATTTTTAATGCACAAATGCATTGCTTTTCACTTTTTGGCCCTTTGGGAAAATTCTGGGCCCTTTTACAAATTTGTACTTTTCCTTTGTATTGGGGAATCTAGGTCCCATTTATAATTTTACAATTTTTTTTGTATTGAGGAAATCTGGAACTCAGTAGCAGTTTTACAATTTGTAAATTGTAGAATTGTATTTTATAGTTGTAGTTCCCTTGAAACATTCCCTTAGGAAAATGGGAAATCCAACTACAATTTGCAATTTGCAAAATTGCAAAATTACAAATTGTAGTTGGTGTTCCCATTTATTTGAAAAGTTCAATATACACTTGGTGTTGCCTAATATGATGCTTAAGGGAAGAACAGTTCAATAATAAGGAAGGGTTAGTTGGGTCATTTTGGAGAGAACTCTCTCCCCTAATTAGCTTTTCTTGAGCCTCTCTAGCTACTTTCCTCATTCTATTAGCTTCAAACTACCCATAAGATCTAGCAATTGTTTTTGACATATGGATAGAACAGTTCCACTTGTCTATTCTAGAATAATAGCTACAAGTTCCTTTCTCCACGTTCCATGTAGAGTGGATTCCATCCATATAATTCCTATCTTACAAATGGGAGACATTAAACTTATAATGACCCTTCCAACTTGACTTATTACTTAACCTTTCTTCTTTAAGGGAAACACAAATTTCAATAGGGGATTGATTAGAAATAGTTCCTAGAATCACCTTCAGTAGGTTAGCATTAGGACAAGGGGGATATCAAAAAATTATTTATAGAAATAGAATCTATCCAGTCTAGAATACATCCTTTTATTGGTAGTTTGATTATTACACCATGTGAAAGAAATACCTTAGCTCAATTTCCTACTTTTAATAAGGGGATCCACTACCTTATGTATTATCTTAAGTTTAGAGCCAAAAAGAGCTCATTAACCTTCCATGAGTGAGGCTCACCTCCATGTTTATCTTCTCTTTCCTCAATCATATTCAAATCACCCCCAAAAATCTAGGGGACATCTTTTAGGTTAGAGGCTAGCCGGTTCCATAACTCTACTCTTTAGTTATAGTCATTAAGGGCACAAATTTAGAAAATGCCAAACAATTTGTTGTTAATACAAATATTCACCCATAAAACATGGTCACAATTTAAGACTCCATGATAGACAATACAATCCTTTCATATATGATTAATTAAGATAGAGGTACCTCCTTTGACTCTATGGTGAGAAGTGGAATAATGAAGTGAGTTTGGTCAGATAAAACTGAGAGTTGAGGAGAGGATAAAAATGGTAGCTTTAACTTCTCAGAGGAGAAGGAGGTCCAAATCATTGCTGGGTTTTTTGAATTAGCTAACAATATGCTTCCTATCAAGGGTTTCCAAATCCCCAACATTCCAACTTAAAATATTCATGAATAACTGTATATTTTTATCCAAAACAGGGGACTCACTCCCCACTTTACATTGATATAGCCAATTGAAACATGGTTTTCTTTATTTTTTATTTTTGCTAGAGCCATCTCTAATCACTTGAGTAGAATCCATAAATTTTTTTAAACATCAATATCCACTTGGGAATCATGTGGGCTAAGGGCATATACTTATGTTTTTAGCCTCTTTACCAATCCTTTAGCTTTCCATTTTTCTCCAAAACTAGGGTCAGAGTTAGTCACCGTATCTAACTCCACAACCTTAGATTCAAGAAGATAAGGGAGAAAAATAATTATTGGAGATGACAGGAGATGAGTAATATGCTCCATAATAGAATCAATAAGGTGAGTGGAGCTATTGTCAGGGGTTTGATCAATAATTAGAACATTTTCATCTAACTCTCTAGTTGGCTTCCATTTTGAGATAAGAATGACATCCACCATGAACTCATCTTAAACCTTAGAAGAGGGTTGATTAGAAATAGGAAAATCTGACATAATGAGTATATCATGGGATCATAGAATTAACCTTCAAACTGGTGTCATTATTTAGCCTGAACTGACCAACACCTTCAAGACTTTGATAATCATCACAATTTTATGGTACTTTAAAGCAATTCTTAACCTCATATAAACCATGGGATCCTCTATCTTCCAAGGGTCCACTATCAAATAAAGAGTTATCTTCTAAATGTAACTTCTCAAATCAAGGAGGGTTAGGATAAACTAGACCTTCTTTAAAGTCGAATTTAGGGCTCAATTTTGAGGCCTTAGCTTGATTTTTAACAAGACTAGAATATATGAATGCATAAGGGGTATCATTTGTGATACAATATGAATGTTATAATAGAAGAGTCATTAATTGAGATAAAAAGTGGTCGATTAGTGATCATTAAAAATTGAGAGGTAATTTTTTTAAAGAAAAATAGGGTGTATGTAAAGGTATATTCTAAATGCAAGATGAATTTGGTTATAATTTATCAAATAAAATACATGGAGTTTATGGAATTTATTTTATTGTTTTCGTTGTATTTGAAATCAGTATCAATATTTTTGTAAAGTGCATGTCATATGAATGCATAAAGGGCATCGTTTGTGATATAATATGAATGTTATAATAGAAGAGTCACTAATTGAGATAAAAAGTGGTCGATTGGTGATCATTCCTAGATAGAAGCAAGAGTTGGATTACTTATCATTCTATTCATTCGTTGTATACTTTTCCTTAGATTACAATACATGTCAAAGTAAACAAGTAAACTTGTGTTGTGTGATGAGCTCAATAGATATTTTATTGTTCTCAATACAAAAATATATGGTTCACCTTCCTTTTTGCTAATTAAGTATGATCTATGAAAATTAAGTCTTGTTTCATAATTTAAAATTATATCAGAATATATCATATAATATAATATTTACACATATTATATAAGATAATATTTATATATATTACATATTACTTATTTAATAAAGTTAATATTTAATATATAAAAAGGTATACTTAAATCAAATCAGTGCTTCAGTGTCAATGATATAAAGACATGACATTGAGGTTCCAAAGTTTATATTGTAGTTTATGCTCATCTAGGGGCGATGACAGAGTATTATGATATCGTACATCAGAGGGCTCATATCATACACATGCCCCAACTTCAAGACAGTGGTGGCATATTTTATTGATTATTTTCTATTTGATTACACAAATAATCTATGTCCAATCTGTGGATTGCATCAACAATGCAATGATGCTTATGTGAGGGCAATACATTGAGGTTATGGAGTTTATTTTGTTGATTTCTATGTGGTTGAAATGAGTACCACATATTTTGTAAAGTCCTTGAATGTCAATGACATGGAGATAAGTCATTGAGGTTCTAAAGTCTAGATTATAACTTGAGTTCGTTTATGCTGCCAATTTAGTGACACCTAAAGAAATTATATAGAAAGGTGATACATAACTTGCAAGTGGTGAAATATTTCAAAATGATCTGGGAGGTGATGATGAGGGATAATGACAGAGTATTTTGTATGATATTTTACAATAATGTGCCCATATTATACACATACCTTGACTTCAGGGCATTGGTAGCATTGTCTATTGATTATTTTCTATTTGATTACGAAAAGACTTAATGTTTGAAGTGTGGATCCGATGTGTAGTTTGAATCAACAATGTAATGGTGTTGATGTGGGGGAAATACATTGAAGTTATGGAGTTTATCCTATTGATTTCATTGCAATTGAAATGAGTACCAATGTTTTTTCAAAGTGCATGCCACATGGATGTATAAGGAGCATTGCTCGTGATACACTGTGAATGTCATGGTAGAGGAGTCACCAGTTTAGAGAATAGGTGATTGATTGATAATTGTCTTCAGGTGGTAGGGAGAGTTGGTAGGTTTATATATTATACAATAGGGGTTGCACACATCGTACACTTAAAAATAATTATGAAATAAAATCACAAAAATTAAATATACATTTCATACGACATAACTTGCACCTTCAAGGTAACTGCTAGTTATAGATTTAAGGTAAAGGGAGATAACATTCTACACTCATAGTTTTTGTATGAATATATATATATATTTTTGAAATCTAAGGTAACCATTCAACACTTTGAAATTGACAAAGCTAATGTCTTTCAATGTATTTTGTCATTCTAATGACATTTGAATTGTTAAAAATATTATTTTCAAGAAAATAACACACTCTCAAGTGATTCAAATAAGCAAAGGTTATTTTTTCATTATTTTATAGGGATTTGAGATTATATACCTTTATTTTAAATATTTTTAAAATTTTCTTAATTTCATTATAAAATTATAAAATTTAAATTTTTAAAATAAAAAAAGTAAATATTTATTTTGATTAAAAGGTTAAACATTATACCATTTTAAATGATAAATATTTTAATAATATCTACAACATTTATCAAAAGAAACCAAAATTTATTGATTAAAAAAATAATCGAATATAATAACTATACACCACCTTGATATGTTATTTACATAGTACACTCATTTCACATTGCCCCCTTTTCGAAGAGGTTTTTAAAAAAACACAAGGGCCGCGTAGCTGTTAGTCCCTGCTTTAATAGTTAAAATTAGATTGTTTATGGTTCACATTGCCTATAAATTTAGTAAATAATTTACAGCAACAAAAAAGTTAAAAGCCTATAATGAATTATAGAGTATTTAATAGTCTAATTTTAACTAAAATGATATGTTTTTCATATTGGTGATTAGGTAACAAACTTAATATCTTTAATCACTCATTAGTTAAAAAGAAAAGTAAAATTAGAATTTTTTTTTTAGCATTAATAGTTCTATATTAACAAGCATATATTTAAATTTATATATTTTAATATTGAAATAAATAATTTTAAATCTATTTTTACAAAAACATACCCTAGTTAATAAAAATCTAATTTTACATGTAAAATTGGAATTTGTTAAAAACCCTTATAAAAACACAAGTTCATTATTAGACTATTAACTTTACTCATAGTAATTTTACACTATTTTATTATTGACTATATTTTAGTGTAAATATGAATATTTTTATTCCTTTCAAACATATTTATTTTCTTAGGTATTAGCTTGTAAAACTCCATAAGCACATAAAATGTTTTTTGAACCCATCCTATGTTTATTAAATGAAAAACCTTGTTTGTATATTAGGGATTCCACCTTCTTTCAAAATTCATTTCAGATTTATGCATTTTATTTTTAGATATAATTTGTGCTTATGTAGGCTTAGTTTAGGAACATTAAATATTGCTACTTTTTTTTATTAAGGTTAAAGGGGTTTTCTTTAAAAACTAGGGACCCCAGACCCTAGAAGACAAAAATATGAATATGTCCTAGGAAGCCCAAGTATAACCATAAGTCAGACACAAATAACAAACCAAGACAAAAAATGGAAACTAGCCTAACAATAACCAAAGTACAACCAAACATGTGGGGTTTAAGGCCCAAACCCTCAAACCTATGAATGAAACTAAGTCCTAAAAAATGTACATAATATTTAAGAAATAAAACAAATGAGGCCAAACCTTTTAAGCCTTGCCTCCACCTTATACATGGTATTTGAAAGGTCCTCCAACTTGAAGCATGCTGCGTGGTTGGGCCTCTACTTTTATTTTTTTATGATTTTGCTAAACTTTAATCTAGCCTATGTTATCCTTTAAACTATTTCAAAAATCCTCTCCATCCATGATGTTTCCTCAATCACAACAAGGTATAATACTTGGAACACTAATTTCTTGAGAAGTATATAAAATTTTACCTAGTTGAATACATTCCTTTTTATCTATGCCCACCTCAATAGGTTGCTTCAACACAAGTTATGTATCATTAACTTCTCTTACAACTAAAATATCTCTTTCATCATACTCCAGACTGCAAAATGTTAGAATATCTATAGAATAATCTCTCCACCAAATTGGTTTAGTTTTTATTTTTACAAAAGAAGGACAATCTGAAGATAGATGACTAGTATTAAAAGACATACGATACTTAAATGGAAATAATTCATAATCCAGTGTTTTCCTCCATGTTTGATCTTCAATTATCAAGTCAATGGAGGCCTAGAGATCAAGTGTTGTATCTATGAAAAGTAAGATTATAGAAAATTTTATGTGAGCAAACAACTCAATAGCTGAATCAATCTGTAAGAATTTATCGATGGAATTACCAATGGCACTAAAATAAGGATTATCCTAGAAGTGAAGGGGAATATGTGGAACACAGATCTAAATAGGTCTAAAGGAAAAAGTGTCAGATAGGGGGTTAAAATTGGGATCTCACCATTTCATAAACATCTAGTGTTGATTTTAGTTCCATTGATTCTGAAGAATAAGTTCTTTATCCGAAGAAAGGAGAAAAATAATAGTAAAATAACCCTTTATAGAAGGATAAAGTTCCACTTTACCATTCAAAATAGGGTTCCATTGTAAGGAGATCCATTCATTTAGATCCTAAAGATTAGGCTAGAGTTTTTCAAACTATCATATGATTCCTATCCTAAGATAATAATCTTTATTTTCTAGTACCGAGTTGAGGGCATCATTTTCCAATTTAAGAGAGGAAATATCATCATCTAATTTCAAGGGAAAGAATTTAAGGGTTTTTAGTAGAGTTATGAGCACATCTAAAAATGTCCTAATCTCTTCCCTATAATCCACAACCTTAGTTATCTTAGGAGAAGGAAAAATCCTTGTTTCCACCTTAAGGGAAGATGAAAAACCTTCAACAATCTTAGATGGTGAGGGAAATGAGCTGCCATCACCACTAAGGACATCTCTTGGCTATGATACAATAATAATGTCAGGGGAAATCTCTTTCTCTACCTTCCCTAAATTGCCAATGACTAAAAACTTAGCATTAATATAAATAGTTTGAAAGGAAGTACATTTAAGGTTTCTGCCATTTTATTTGGGTAGTGTTGGTTAACAGATTTGTCCTATTTAAAACAAATGTTTTGTTCTGACTCTATAACCCTTTATTTGAGAATAAATGAGTTAAGTAACAAATGAGTGAACTATCAGGGATAATTCCTCTCTGAATTAAGGTACATCTCCCTTTAAAATTTGCAATGAATTAAAACTACTTTAATCATTCAGACACACGTTTAACCAGAAAGCATTTAAGGAAACCTAACATTCATACATCACCATGTTATGAATGTGGTATCTTTCCTCCATATAACATTATTTAATGATAGAGCACACATATTATATCCTCAACAATAATCAGACATATAAATATGTATATTACTGAACCAACAAAAGATAAAACACATATTATGAGTTATCCAATGAAAGAATAATTACCACTTGAAAGGAGAGTTCACATAGAAACCTGATTTCAAATACTTAAAGACAAAGATTTAGGTATGCATCAATTATTTATTCTTTTCACTCACAAATGAAATTTCTTCAAATAATCATCACATATATTGTAGAACAAAGAAGTTCACCTTTAAAATTCTCTTATCTTCTTCTTTACTATCATCTCTCTCAATTTTTAACAACTAAAAACATATATATAGTTACCCTAATTAACTATTCTTTTAGACCTAGAGTTAAAACAAACTCTTACCCATACGGGATTTAGTTTCATACAAGCTCATTAAAAGATAAAGTTTTTTTTAAAACATAATTTCAACTAAATAACTGAGTAAAGAGATTGTGTAAGCAAGATTAAGACTGGGGAAGTGGATTGGAATCTCTAAATTTGCTTTGTTCTGCTGAGGTGACACGTTACACCTTCCATTCCTGATGTGTAGTAATAAATTCTTGGATTTTTGAGAAGTTGGGGATGCCAATGTGTTTAACCCGTGCTTTCCAAACATCTTTCTCTCTTCTAATTTTTTCCACTTTTTTTGCATGTTCTGAGAGTGCATCAACACAGAGGTGAAGAAGTGATTCTAATTTTAAAATCCAAGAGAAATCCTTAATTAATAGGTTGTCATTTTATTTAACAAAACTGATCTTCTCTCTGAAGGATTGAACCATAGTATTGATATCCTTTTCTAGCTTCCCATCATCTTTTATATATTTCACATCAATACAATGTAAGTCATGCTGCAAGGATTGAGTGAACTCAGTTATTTCTTTGATCATTTTTGTAAATTCAATTCATCCTTGTCCGGATACTAAGTTTCTCCATTCGATATTTCTCTTGCTTACATATAATATATTATCATTCAGACTCATCAAAAAAATTTTGATAAAAAATTCATTACCCCATATTTTTGAACATGACCAATTTGATTTATCACATTCATCCATTTTCCTTCCTCTTTTTCCTATGAAGCATTCTATGTTTTCAATTCTTCTTGGATGTTACTTTTAGCTTCTTGGATTTAGGAGTCTTTCCTAGACACTTGCTAACCATGTCCTCCAATGGCAATGAAAATGGAGCTATTTTTATTTTATCACTGATTGAACTCTATAACCATTTGGGTGTAAGGACTAAAAATTCCTTATCAAGATTCAATTATTCAGAAGGTACATTTGATATCACCATCAGATCTATAAAATCTAAAGCAACCTCTATTTATTGATTTTCACTAATCTCCTCTGCCATTGGTGGATCAAACCCTTTATCACTTGCTGCCTCTCCTGAATCCTCTCAGAGCTTTCAAAAATCTCCTTCTCCTTTTCCTTCTCCTCCTCCTCCTCCTCCTCCTCCTCCTCCTCCTCCTCCTCCTTCTTCTTCTTCTTCTGTTGAGTTATGGAGTTGAAAGCTTCACCAAATGAGCAAATGCAGAGGTTTCTAGTGTTACACAGTCACCGACATTGGTCAGGTACGACCGACATTGGTCAGGGGTCGATCGGAGGCTACTGACGTTGGTTAGGGATCAATCGACGTCGGTCATATGCAGATAGATAGGGACTGACATTGGTCACCTGTGCATTCCAGAATTCTATTTTTGAGGAAGAACAAATTGATTAAATGAAAAGATTAGCTATTAGTATTGAGTCTACATTTCTATTTTTGGCAGGACAGATTTGAACCTTTGATTAAGAGGTGTATCTAGCGGTGGAGAATGCATAGCTCATGAATCCTAGTATTATATAATAGGGTTAGATCTTCATAGTTTGTAAGTTGTAATTGAAAGAAAACTCTTGAGGGAAAGAGATCTGTACATCTGAGAGCTATGAGAAGAAGAGATATTTCTTCATTATATTTCCTTCTGGAAGAGTTTAATACAAGTTTTTGGTTGTTTCTTGTATCTCATATTCTTTGTTGTTTCTGATTTCTAGTCACTTATTATTTATGGTTTAATTCCATGTTTAGTTGCTTATAAGAAAGTAATCAATTATGCTGTGAGATGCTAACAAGTGGTATCAGAGCAAGGTTAGTGTTTGTTGATTAGAAGATTCACTCTCAAGATTTTTTGATTGAGTGGGAGTAAAGCAATGGCAGAAGAAAGTAAACTAAGAATGGAGAAATTTAATGGCAAGAATTATCAATTATGGAGGATGTAGATAGAAGATTATCTGTATCAAAAAGATTTGTACTTACCATTGAATGAAGAAACTACCATAACTACTGATCAGCTACATGGCTTCATTAGACATTCTCTTATTAACATTCCCTACCAATTGATAAGTCATCCTACCAGTAAAAATATCATTAAGCCTTCCATAGTTTTCATAATAATTTTGCATCTGCAAATGTGGGTAATAATCATAAATTATGCTATCTTCAACTGAGGATGCATGAGGTAAACCTCTCCAGTCTCTTGTAGATGCTAAGCAATAAAAGAGATATGAAGACATATAAAAATTCTTATTCTTGAAATAATTACTTAGACCTAGATGCAAACATTCAGCTATGATTTATGCCTGATCCAAATACTATTCTTCTTGGAGGCTCACTTGAATGAAGAAGTACATCCAATCCTCACAATAAAATGCCTGAGAACTACCTTTCAACCTGTGTAATAATACCATGATGTCTTTAATTTCTAGGATCATATGTTCTCTAGTTAATGCTCTAGGTAGTCTTGAATCTCCTTTTTGAAATTTAGTAACCAATTTATGGCAATTACGCTTCTATAGATTACTTTCATTAATGAAAAATGACCATAAGAGGAAGTAATATCAAGGTCAGAGTATGGCTCCTTGGGTAGAATTTTCATCACAGCCATTAGGGTTTATTTATTGACATGAAATAATACATTGTCATCCATAGTTATGATACACCTGTTTTGATTGTCGTATTTATTCATGCATTCCAAAACTACTTCAGGACATTGTACCACCATGGGAAAAGACACAGCTTCGACTAAACCACTTTCCACTATTCTCTCTATCATAAGGGTTGACATAGGATTTTTAACCCTCTCCTTAAAATATTCTAAATCATATTGAACTAAATAAGTATCCCTAAATTTAGGAAGAGAACAAACAAGACCATGACCATGTTTGTAACCAAGACAAGTAGATTTCATGGCTACAAATTGGAGGATATAATGAAAAATGCTTTGAACTTCTTAAATAATACCAAAAACTCAAAAATATTCTCCTTTCCAATAAAAAAATAGAATTAGCTTATAGGAAAAGTCAAACTCACCTTCAATGGATCAAAAATTACTATGAAACTGTGCAATAAAAATCTTATATCTCCAACATTGTTCTCTCCTTTGCATGAAATTTTGTGTTTACTGTTAAAAATGGCTTGTCCTTTCTCGATAAAGGCATGAAATTAGGTTGAATAATTGTTGGATCAATTAACTTATGCTGAACTTGCTTGATAGGATGCAAATTTTGATAGGTGCATTAATTATAAGTAGTTTTCACACACGACCTTAATGTGTAATGATTACTCATAACCTTTCAAAATTAGAACTTTCCATTTCATAAAATGTTCTAGATATATCTCCCTCTAAATTATTTACTTCTTTTAAAATCTCTCATAAATTTTGACTTAAAAGACTTCAGGAAAGGTAGGACTAAAGTCACGAAATGTTGAATCTTTGAATCGTTAAACCTTTGAACTCTTGAAATGAGGTTTAACGTGAAGGTTTAAAGATACAAATTGAGTTACATAAAGGGACCAGTAGTTCATAAATTTTGAGAAACATTGAACCATTTAACTCTTAAACTTTGAAAAGGGTTCAAGTTCAACGGTTCAATTCTTTAGTAATTTGGCATATATGAAGACAAGTAGATAAAATTTCAAAACAAAGAGCTGACTTAAGAAATAAACATATGATCAATAAGGTAAGATGGTGGGTCAAATTTCGCTTAGGGAAGGTTCATAAAAAAAATATGAATAAAGATGAATTAAAAGGTAACATTAGCTCTAACTGGGGATTGCATTTTATGATAAAATGTAGAGAGTTTACAAACTCTCATTATGCACCAACTGAAAGACTAGGATGGAAGAAAAAGAAACAAGACAAACCCAAAACTGAGAAAGGAAAATAATTTAAGGTCTTGTCCATTATAGGATAGGGGTAGAATATTTCCATCTGGATATTCTAATTTGAAAGAATTAGGGCTGAATACCTAATGAATTTTGAAGGGGCCTTTCCAAAGTGAATCGAACTTGCCATGTGCTCCTTTAGGTTCTCTCCTCTTATCCCACATCAACACTTCGTCTCCTTCCATGAATTTTTTGGGCCTTGATTTTTGATAAAAAATCTTCTTAACCTTGGCTTGATGAGTGGTAATTTGATCAACTAGTTCATTCCCTTCCTCCTTGATCCTGGTTAAGTACATAACTCTCTTTTCTAGGGAATCTTGAAAATATTGATCTTCAATGACATTTTGTAATTTGGTTATAGATAATTCTAGGGGTAATGATAACTGAGCTCCTATTCCATAAACTAATTCAAAAGGTTCCATTCCTATTGCCCTTTTAAAGGTTACCTTGTTAGCCTAGAGTGCTTCATACAACCTCTTATGCCAATCTTTAGGATTATCACTCACTAATTTCCTTGTGATGGCTATCGAATTTTTGTTACTGGACTCAGCTTGTCCATTCCCTTGAGGGTAATAATTTGATGAGTGAGAAAGAGAGATAGTATGCTCATATCAAAAATAAATAAGTTTAATTAAAGAAAAGTTAGTAGCGTTATCTGCCACAAGCTTATGAGGAAAACCAAAATGTACTAGTATATTTTCTCTAAGAAAATTACATACTACTTCGGAAGTGGTTCTCTTCATAGGGACTGCTTCAACCCATTTTTAAAAATAGTCAGTTGCTATAAGAATGTGTGTGTGTCCAACACTTGAAGAAGGTGAGAGAGGCCCAATAAATTCTAATCCCCATTTTTTGAAATGTTATTCAATAATGACATGCCTCAGAGGCAATGCTACAAGTTATGGCCTTCCTAAAAACATTTTGCATTTTTCATAGTTAGCTATCCATTTGTATACATATTTAAACATACCTGGCCAATAAGAAAAATTTCTAAGGATTTTGAAAGCTGTGACCGAAGAAGAGAAGTGTCCACTGTAGGCTTCATTATGAAAAACTTCCAAAAGCTTGTGCTATTATTCTTTATCTACACATCTCAAAAAGGTTCCATCTAGTCCCTTTTTGTATAAGACATCACCCCAAATGATATATTTTGTTGCTTTTAACTTGAAATTCCTTTTCTCCTTCAGGGATAAGTGAATAGGATAGTCTCCATAAGTAAGATAATGTGCCACATTTAGAAACCATGGATCTTGTAAACTCACCAATAAGACAGTGGGAAGTTTTTCCTCTTCTTCTTCTTCTTCTTCTTTACTTTTAGCAATCAATTTTCATAGGCCTTGACCTATAACTAATTTAGTTGGCCTAATCTCCAAGTCATATTCTTGAATCTTAGCGACTCATGTTGCTCTTTTATTCATCCCAACATCTTGTTGAGTTAGGATGCTTTTTACATCTCAACTAGGGACAAATACAATTGAATGAGAGTGTAATATGTAATATCTAAACTATTTAATAACATTTATCATATTGAAAGCTTGCTTCTCAGTTAAATAATATTTAAGTTCATGTCTCTTAAGAGGAACACTCATAAAGGATATTGGGGCTTCTTCAATCAATTCATTTTTCTGTAGCAAGATACTAGATAGGGTATGTTTTGAAGCATAACAATAAATAATAAAATCTTTTTGAAAATTAGGGTTTACCAAAGTAGGTGTTTGTGCAATCACTTCTCTAATATCTTCAAATGATTTCTTAGCAGTGTCATTCCATTTTAATGCTTGTTTTTCACTCATCATCCCCATAATATGATTTGTAATCATAGCAAAATCAGGAATGAACCTTCTAAGGAAATTAATCTGGCAAAAAAAAGACTTAACTCCAGTCATATTAGAAGGAAGACTTGGATATTGTATTTCTCAACCCTTTCTGGATCAATCTTGATTCCATCCTTTGAAACTAGATGTCCCAACAACTTACCTTCTGTTACACAAAAAATTAACTTCTTAAGATTAAGAGATATCCCATGACTCTGACACCTTTGCAAAATGATCTCTAGATATTTCAGATGATCCTCTCTTTTTCTAGAGAAAATATTCAAATCATCAAGATAAATGACAATAATTTTATCTTTAAGCTCTCTAAGAAATGAATTCATCACCTATTGGAAAGTTGCACCAACATTAATCAAGCCAAAGGGCATATGGTTATAAGCAAAAGTTCCTTGGGGTGTAGTAAAAGTAGTTTTATGTTGATCAAATATAGCTACACTTATTTGATTATAACCTGAGAATCCATCTAACATGGACATCATCTCTGATCTAGCAACTATCTACAAAATGTGATCCATCTCAGGTAAAGGATAATTATCTTTCAAACTAGCTTGGTTCAGATTCCTAAAATCAACATAAATTCTTATTTCTCCATTTTTTTGTGTACTAGGATAATATTTTCCACCCAGGTGGAGTGATGAATTAGATAAATAATCCTGGATTTCAATATTTTGTTGATCTCTTCAAAGATAGTTTCAGTAACTTTTGGGTTATAGTTTCTCAACTTTTGCCTGGATGGAATTGCATTTGTTTTGAAAGGAATATGATGTTGAAATTTCCCACCCCTAAAATATTTTAGGTCATCATACCACCAAGAAAAGACATCCTTATACCTAATCAACATATTAATCAATTTATTTTTCTCTTTTGGTGAGAAACACGTACCAATGGAAATCCATTTAGGATTAGTCTTACTCCTAGTGTTTATCTTTTCATAGTCTCCCATTTTGTCAGGGTTCTGAGCAAGTTTGTCTTTGGTATGTTCATCTTGTCAAGTGAATAAATGTTCCAAAGAGACTAGTACTCTAGGTATTTTGTTTTCCTTTAACTGAATTACATCATCCTTTGAATTGATCCCTAGATCGGGACTAAATTATTTACATTGTGATTTAGAATATTCAAAATAAGTCCCCAAGAACATTTCAGCATTCTTCAAGAAGTTTATGATATGCCTATCATTCTCAAAAACTTGCCAATTATTAGCGTTATTTGGGACATTAGGATGATAGATCAATTATATTTTATATGAATCCTTTTTGAAATCAGGGTGTGGGAGAAGAAGGGAAGCTGACAGTGATAGAGAATCTGTCTATGTATTATGATCTTTGGGAATTGCCTCAATAGAAAAGGCATCAAAATATTCTATCTCATCCCAAACCCTATTCTTGTAATGTCTCAATCTTTCATTTTTAACTAATAAAATGCCTCTCACCTGTTTAACAATCAATTTAGCATTTCCTTTTGCTCTGATCATCTTTATCCCCTTTTATTTGGCTTAATTTAACTCAAGCAATAGGGCCTCATACTCTGCAGTGTTATTAGTGTTTTTAAATTCTAACCTGAAAAAGTAAGGAAAATTTTTACCTTCAAGTGAGATCAAAACAACCCCTACTCTTGAACCAATGGTGGCACAACTACCATCAAATTCCATGGTCCATAGATCATCTGAATGAGCAGATTTTGGGGTGGACTCTTCCTTCATGTCTTCAGAAGAGAGAAAGTAATTTCCAAATTCATATTCTTGAAATTGGATCTGAGATTTAAGATCATCAAAAAGATACATAGTAAACATGCATTTAAGTTTAGGTTCTAGCTTAACTTTTTAATTTTCCACTAGAATTTTATCTTCTAACCAATCCAATTTAATATCCCCACCTAAGTCTTTACAAAAGGTCCTGCTCAACAGCATCCCATAACTAGCAGGAATATCTACTACCAAGATAGTCAATTTCACTTTTTTATTGGGATAGGATGCAAGGGTGACCTGTGCATATTTGATTTGCCCAAGTAAAGAAATCTATTTTCCATCCATGGAGTAACACCTACCAAATAGTTTTGTAAGGTATAGGCCCAAGGATTTGGCTACATAAGAAGGCATGATATTATCAGAGGCGCTTAAGTCTATAATACAATTACTGAGTTTATGGCCATTTATGAATAAAGAAACGTAAAATAGGTTGGGTTTCATATCAACCACATAAGAAGTATCATTAGCTGAGTCAATGATAATTTTAGGAGTATGTCTGGGTGATTCAGGTGGAGAAGCAAATAATTGGGAAATCAAAGACTCAACACTTGCATTTAGTTGACTTTTGGGCTCAATTTGTGGAGGATCACATTTGACATATTTAACCAATTTATCAAGTTATTTGGGATTCAACTTAAGATACTCAACAAGGGATAATTGAATCTTTGTAGACTTGCAAAATTCTATAATATCAAAAGAAGTTTTACAATCATTCCTATGTAACAATTTAACTTCTTGTGCCTTCAAATTAATGTCAGGGGTTCTAGTAAGAGGCTCCTTACCTTTAACAGGTACTTCTTGAGTATTAGAAAATCTTGAATTCTTCTGAATTCTAGTAAGCACAACACATGAAGGATCTTCAAGAGTAACCAATATTTCACCTCCTCTTTCTGAATCTGATTCATATTCTAGGAAGTGTATTTCAGAGTCGTCAATTTTCTCAGATTTCCTTTCTTCTTCGGTAATCTCTTACAATACATCTTGAGTAGTGGCCATTTGAGCATATCTAAGCATCTCCAAATAAGAGTTTCAGTAATGATCAGTAGTCAAATGAAAGGCACACATATTTCCTCTTCCAGGGGGAACTTTAATAGCTATCTTGGGTTGTGCTAATGTAAGTGGTAATGTCCTACTAGTATTTATCTATTGGTTAAAATTTCTCTTGATAACATCTTGATATGGTTATTGAAATGAAGTACCATCCTTAGGAAATTGTATTTTTAAGGCAATCATATCATTAACTAATCTTTAAACTATAGGATGTATAGAAGATGAGGGATGAGCATTAGGTACTTGGACTTCTTTCTTCCATTTTCTAGTCATAATGAGATCATCTTCTAACTCAACTACCAAGGTTTGTGCGATTGCTAAGTCGACAACTACACCTCTTCAAAGATGAAAACTAATATCAGGAGGCATAAAATTAATAAAGAAACATTTATGATTCTCAGGATTTGGCCTTTTAGCATTTGGGATTTTGTGCACAATTCTATTGAATTTGGCTATAAATTCCCTTATAGGCTCATGTATTTATTTCTTGAGTTGAGTCAATTGAGTAAGAAGGGAATGTTCATCTTCCACACTTTTGAACATGTTTTCAAATGTAGGTTTCATATCATTCCAGTTTGTAATTGAAGAGTCAATTAGATGATAAAACCATTCTACTGTAGTTTCAATTAGAGTTTACACAAAAAGCCTTATGGCTACATGTTGATGTTGCACACCTAATACACCACATATTGTGGAAAAATCACTCAAATGTTCATCTGGTGATTGTCTTCCATCTCCATTAAACTTGGGTAAATTTTCCCTTGAATTTTTAGGTAGAGGATTCAGGTTAGCTCCTAAATTTAGAGGCCCTATAGTTGCTCCCCAAGGTTAATCCATTGGAATAAAATTGATGGCAAAGGGAATGATAGTAATAGAAAGGGTTAAGGCTTGATAGATAGAGGATGTAGAAAGCTTAGGAGGGCTAAGAGGTTGAATTATAGATCTTCTAATAGGAGTAGGGATATAGGGAAAATTAAGGATTTTTAGTGTTTGAAAGGTAGGATCCTCAACTCCTTCTCTCCTCAAAGACCTTGTATATCTTCAGGACTCTAGTTTATGATATTAGTTTCTAATCTACTCTTGAACTCTTTGGACTTCAGGGGCTTGATTTCTTACTACATTTTATACTTGCCTCCTTTGTTTGAGTAATAATAATCTCAAATTATCAGTCAATTCTTCTTCCTTTTCTAATACTCAGTTGGCCTTATATAATCCTTAATATTTCAGCAAGTGCACCATGCAAGAGTGTTTAACTGACCAATTATATCTTCCTACTCATCTTGAAAACCAAGATTAGGATGTAGAACAAGAATTATATTTTCATGGGGAAGCATGATCGTTGCTTTATATTAAGGTGACTAATATTTTAACAAGTGACTTCAAATCCCCAGTAGAGTCACCAAAAACTGTTGGTTAACAAATTTGTCCTATTCTAAAAAAAATGTTTTGTTTTGACTCTATAACCCTTTCTTTGAGAACAAATGAGTGAACTATCAGGGATAATTCCTCTTTGAATTAAGGTATAGCTCCCTTTAAAATTTTCAATGAATTCAAACTACTTTAATAATTTGGACACACTTTTAACCAGAAAGCGTTTAAGGCAAACTAACATTCAAACATCACCATGTTATGAATATGGTATCTTTCCTCCATATAACACTATTTAATGATAGAACACACAGATTCTATCCTCAACAATAATCAGACATATAAATATGTATATTACTGAACTAACAAAAGATAAAACACATATGATGAGTTATGCAATGAAAGAATAATTACCACTTGAAGAGGAGAGTTCACATAGAAACTTGATTTCAAATACCTAAACACACAGATTTAGGTATGTAACAATTATTTCTTCTTTTCACTCACAGATGAAAATTCTTCAAACAATCATCACATATATTGTAAAATAAAGAAGTTTAGCTTTAAAATTCTCTTATCTTCTTCTTAACTATCCTCTCTCTTAGTTTTTAACAACTAAAAACATATATATAATTACCCTAATTAACTGTCCTTTTAAACCCAGAGTTAAAACAAACTCTGACCCATACGGGATTTAGTTTCATACAAGCTCATTAAAAGATAGTTTTTTTTAAAACATAATTTCAACTAAATAAAGAGATTGCGTAACCAAGATTAAGACTGAGGTAGTAGATTGGAATATCTAGATTTGCTTTGTTCTACTAAGGAGACATGTTATGCCTTTCATTCCTGATGTGCAGTAATAAATTCCTAGATTTTCAAGAAGTTATGGATGCCAATGTGTTTAACTTGTGCTTTCCAAACATCTTTCTCTCTTCAAATTTTTACCACTAATCTTCTCTCTGAAGGATTGAACCATAATATTGATATCTTTTTCCAGCTTTCCATCATCTTTTATATATTTCACATCAATAAGTTTTAAGTCATACTATAAGGATTTAGTGAACTTAGTTACTTATTTGATCATTTTTGTAAATTCAATTCATCCTTGTCTAGATACTGAGTTTCTCCATTTGATATTTATTTTGCTTACATATAATATATTATCATTGAGACTCCTCAAATTTTTTTTTGATAAAAACTTCATTACCCCATATTTCTGAACATCACCAATTTGATTTATCACATTCATCCATTTTCCTTCATCTTTTTCCCATGAAGCATTCTATGTTTTTAAATATTTGATGGCAGCCATAATCTCATCATATTTATTCTTCAATTCCTTAATATGTTTTTTACCCTTCTAGATAATGCCATCCAACCACTCATCAAACACCTTAGTCACCATTGTATTTTTATGTATCTGATATAGCATTTTTTGGTTGACCAGAGATTTTGGGTCAAAAGACAGAGGTAATTGGGAAACATGTTATGGATTTGGATTATGAATGTCATTGATATACTCTACCATTTACCATAAGGTCTATTTCAACTCCCTCTTATCTTTTTCATCCTTCTGGGTATGACTAACTATTTTTTTTGTAGATGCTTCAAGATGGTGCACATCCGTGGTGCGTGATGCAGTCCCAAGATCTATTTTTTTATTGTGAAATATTGAATTATGGGATCTTGAACTTCTTTATTAGTTTTTGGTCAGGTTATTTTGCACTCCAATTCCCTATATTAGGGTCAATGTCCACCCTGGATGTTGTTTTCAATTTCTTGGATTTAGGAGTCTTTCCTAGACACTTGCTAACCATGTCCTCCAATGGCAATGAAAATGGAACTATTTTTCTTTTATCACTGATTGAAATTTTCAACCATTTAGGTGCAAGGACTAGAACTTCCTTATCAAAATTCAATTCTTTAAAAGGCACATTTGACATCACCGTCAGATCTACAAAATCTGAAGCAACCTCTATTTATTGATTTGTACTAATCTCCTCTACCATTGGCAGATCAAACCCTTTATCACTTGTTGCCTCTCTTGAATCCTCTTCAGAGTTTAAGTCCATAACTATTCTTTTAGAAATCTCTTTCTTATTCTTCTTCTTCTTCTTCTTCTTCTTCTTACTTTTAGTCTTTAGTCTAGTAGTATGAGGAGGTAGAATAGTTTTAAGGGTTTTCTTAGACTTTTTGATAACATAACCCATTCCAATTTTTGGCTTAAGAGTACCTGCATCACAAATAGTAATAAGTTGATTAGAATAGCTTATTAGAGATGGTGATTTATCAATTGGTGCACATCATTGGGAATCTTCAGTTTGAACCTCTTTTAGTCTACAACCCTTTAGCCATTTCTCAGTTCTCCTTATCACTGGGAGAGTTTTGACTTCAATATGATCCTCTTCATCTTTATTCCAATCAACTTTTGGAATAGGTATTTGTTTTACTTATTCAAAATGAGGATCAACCACCTATTCTTCATCATCAATTATTCTAGAGATATTCATACTCAGATTGAGTGTAACTATTTGCCCCAAGGAGAACTTGCACCAAATCTTTCTTCTAACTCTAATTTCATCTGGACAATCCTTCCAATAGTCTTTGATCTGGGGAATGTGTTAAAATCTCATTCCAAAATCCAAATTATCCCTAGCAAAACCTTTGCTATCAAACTGGGGTCTGCATTATAGTACTGAAGATTGAAATTTTTCATGTCCACCTCTAAATTTAAGGCATCAAAAATTGACTAGCATGAATAGTGTTCCAGTTCGATGGGAAAATATATAAAAAATTCTTTCTTTATTATAAATTTCTTATCTACATGGGATAGTTGCCTGCAAACTTCTATCAATATAAAGTGGTCAAAACCATATCTGGGCAGCGTCACTGGTTTGCCGTCAAAACCAACAACTCTGATATAAGTAAATTTGGAAAATTGAATGAAGAAACTACCATAAATACTGATCATCTACATGGCTTCATCAAACATTCTCTTATTAACATTACTTGCCAATTCATAAGTCATCATACTAGTAAAAACATCATTAACCCTTCCATAGTTTTCATAATAATTTTGCATCTACAAATGTGGGTAATAATCATAAATTCTGTTGTCTTCAACTAAGGATGCATGAGGAAACCATCTCCATTCTCTTGTAGATGCTAAGTATTAAAAGAGATATGAATACATATAAAAATTCTTATTCTTGAAATAATTACTCAGACCCAAATGTAAACATTCAGCTATGACTTCCGTTCAATCCAAATATTGTTCTCCTTGGAGGATCACCTGAATGAAGAAGTACATCCAATCTTCCAAATAAAATTCTTGAGAATTACCTTTCACCTTGTGTAATAATACCATGATGTCTTTAATTTTTGGTATCATATGTTCTCTGGTTAATACTCCAAGCAGTCTTGAACCTCCTTTTTGAAATTTTAGTAACCAATTTATGGTAATTACACTTATGTAGATTATTTTATTTAATGAAAAATGACCATAAGAGGAAGTAATATCGAGGTTAGAGTATATCTCTTTGGGTGAAATTTTCATCACAGCCATTAGGGTTTGTCTATTGACATGCAGTAATACATTGCCATCCATAGTTTTGATACACCTATTTTTAGGGTCGTATCTATTCATGCATTCTATAACTAATTTGGGACATTGTATCACCATGGGAAAAGTCACATCTTTGACTAAACCACTTTCCACTATTCTCTCCATCATAGGGGTTGACATAGGATTTTTAACCCTTTCCTTAAAATCTTCTAAATCATATTAAACTAAAAGAACATCTCTAAATTCAGGAAGAGAACAAAAAAGACTAGGACTGTGTTCTTAACCAAGACAAGTAGATTTCATGGCAACATATTGGAGGATATAATTAAAAATTCTTTGAAATTATTAAATAATACCAAAAACTAGAAATGATTCTCCTTTCCAACAACAAAATGGAATCAGTTTATAGGAAAAGTCAAACTCACCTTCAATGGATCATAAATTACTGTGAAACTATGGAATAAAAATCTTATACCTCCAGCGTTGTTCTCCTTTGCATGAAATTATGTGTTTACTGTTAAAAATGGCTTTTCCTTTCTTGATAAAGGCATGAAATCAAGTCAAATAATTATTGGATCAATTAACTTGTGCTGAATTTGCTTAATAGGACACAAATTCTAACATGTGCATTAATCGTAAGTAGTTTTCACACACGACCTTAATGTGTCATGATTACTCATAACCTTTCAAAATTAGAACTTTACATTTCATAAAATGTTTTGCATATGTTTCCCTCTAAATGATTTACTTCTTTTAAAATCTCCTACAAATTTTGACTTAAAAGACTTTAGGAAAGGTAGGACTAAAGTCATGGAATGTTAAATCTTTGAACCGTTGAACCTTTGAACTCTTGAAAGGAGGTTCAATGTGAAGGTTCAAAGATACAAATTGAGTTACATAAAGGGATTGATAGTTCACAACTTTTGAGAAACATTGAACCACTGAACTCTTGAACTTTGAAAAGGGTTTATGTTTCAAGGTTCAATTCTTTAGTAATTTTGGATATATGAAGACAAGCGGATAAAATTTCAAAACAAAGAACTGAATTAAGAAATAAACGTATGATTAATAAGGTAAGATGGTGGGTCAAATTTCACTTAGGGAAGGTTCATGAAAAAAAAGATGAATAAGGGTGAATTAAAAGGTAATAAGTATAAACAAGAGCATATTAGATTATATACCATCAAGTTCTACCGACCCAAAAACCATAGAATGGGAAAGGGTTGAAATTAACTAGGGTATATCACAATGGGATCACCATCTCAATCATTGATGTGATCATATATGGACTTAATCCTTGCCTTCCCTACTGCCATTGCCCCTACCTACTCTATCAATCCAATTGCCTTTGGAAAGTAACATAATGGGTTTGAAACCCTAACCATCATGATTTAAATCATCGATACAAGAAAATAAACTTTCAAATATTGATATTCCTTTAGCCCTCCTAGGTGCACTTTGCAAAATTTTCTTAAAGACTCAACTCCTTATGAATTTACTACTTTATAGCCATCCAAAGGACCCTCAACCATAAAAGCATCATCCTTTGGATAATTGGTTTAATACACCTGATGATCAATGTTTTTCATATGAGGATATTCTAGAGCATAAAAAATGTGTATAAACTGCTACCTTTACTTTTAACTATGACAATGAAATAAAAAATGATGCAAATGGAAATCTAAACAACCAAGTTAGTGATAATAACATTTATTATTATGGATATGAATGTAATGGCTTTCCTTTTGTCCATGTTGAACCTAATTACCCTATTCATCTTGTTTTTAGTTATGGGGAGTCTTAATAAACAAAAAGTATGAAAAATTTATTTTTCCTAATGTTTAAAATCCAATTATTTCATCTCCTCCTTTGGTTATCTTAATAATTGAGTGTGAATCTCCCCTTTCAAGTGTTGACAAAGTCAAGGAGGTTGAATGTTCCTCAAATATTGATCATAATGAAAATGTTGATGAAATCAAGTGTGTGCTTTCACCTCCAGACAATGTTGGTTTTGAAAATATTATGTCTTATTTGCATGATTCAAGTATACCTAGTCTAAATTATTCTTCCCCTCTAGTTTGCAATACACAAAGTACCTGTCTTATCTCTCACCCTTTCTTGATGGAATGTAAAAATGATAGTGCCAATGAATATCCTAAGGAAACACTTACAAAACTTGTGTTATTTGAAGACACATAAAAATTTCAAAGTCCATTTGATGTATCTTGTTAAAGGTTATGTCATAAAAAAGTAAAGTAACTCAAATGTAAAATCCTATCCTCTCTTCTTTTGTTGAGTAAAAATAAAAGTCACAATTGCATACCCCCTTTCATGATATTGAAAATGAAGTGTCAAATGTTCCTTTTCATCCCTATTTTACATTTTTGGCTAAACAAGAGTAAATGTTTACAAGTGAAATTATTTCACCAAATCTTATTGAATGTAACCAAATTTGAAGTGAAGCAATATCTTGTATTGATAATGGTATTAGCCTTAATGATATCGAACATGATATTCTTACCTCCTTTACCATGGGTATTCCTTTACCAAATGTTGAAAATACATGTGATGATTCTCCTTTAGAGATTGATAAATATCATACCATCCCCATGTTTCATATGAATGATATTTTACAACCTTTAACAAAAATTTAACCTCTCCTCACTATATATTGTCTATCATGATCACCATGGGATATTTGCAACAAGTCAACACTCTTAAGTTACAAGATTATTTTCATGAGGCTCTTTTTTCTGAGAATACATTACCAAAACAACCTATTAATCTATATGTATTTGAATATCATTACACATAGAGTTTTCATGCTTGATTTCTCCTTCTTCAATGGTCAAAGGGATCTTGCTAGTCATTTTCACTAATTTATACACTCCTTTGGATATTGGGCTCAAAATGGAAGTTTGTTATTAAAATATTTCCATCATAGTTTAATAAAGGGGGATCTTCATTAGTTTTATAGCCTGCCAAATGGGTTCTTATAAAATTTAAAGAAGGATGTGTTACTATCACATTGTCACTGATTTACCTTACCTAGGTTACCATTAGAACATTTACAAACATTGACCCAAATGAGAATGTGTCTCTACAAGAATATGTTACTCAATTTAAGGATATTTTATATTCCTTAAAATATACACCTTAATATTTGGAAGTATAAGTTATATTTAGCAGGGTTCTTCTCTCTCTAGTTATAGAGATAGAATTTCACAATCCCTTTGCTTCATTTAAGACATTATATTGGAATGCACATAAATATTCATGTACTTTAATGAATACATAAACTTAGTTACCTATCTTTACATCAAAAACCAAAAATGATAAGAATCATGTTTTAAGGGCATCTAAACAAGTTACAAAAGATCATGAACCACTTCAAAAATCTTTTATAAAACCACTAGTACCTACAAAATCACCAATAGTTAGAGTATTTAAAAAAGTAAAGGAACATGTTTTTTGAGTACTCCCCACAATTAGACCAAAATAACACCACTAGATGTTAGCCTCTTAAGTTTGATTGGTACCAAGATAGACATCATGATATATTACAAACTTTTTTGGATAAATGATTGATCAAACTCCATCCTAATTCACATTACCCACATCATATATTTGATAATGTAAAATGACACCACTTTTGCACTTATCATTGTATTAATGGTCATCAAGATAATGATTATTTTTACCTTCCAAAAAATATTACACATCTAGTATATTAGGGAATTATTGCAAGTATATACAAAATAAGTACCTAAAGATTCATTTATTATGCCTATAATTATAGTAGAGTTGACTACATAATCAAAATTAATATTTACTTTACCATATGATCATTATAGTAAAGTATTCTTGTTTCCTATAGGGTTCCATTGCATACAATGAGTACTTTCTTATTTAAATCATAAAAGCAGTCCATTAAATTGAAATATTTGTTATAACTTTTACCATATCCATAACATACATCATGGAATTAAAATACAATGAACAAACCATCCAATCATTAACAAAGAAAAAAGTGAAAATATATTAGATACCAAATAAAATCCATGTGAACACTATCATATACGTATAAACTGATATAATATTTAAAAAATAAACATATCAATCATAAGTTAGGGGAATATCCCTCTGGGTATACTCCTCATCACTATCAACATCCATAAATCTAGCACCTCTAGAAGTAGATGCAGAAGGATCAAACTGTGTTCCCCGTGCACATGAAAGCACGTGTAATCTCTCCTTGAAAGCATCTAGCTAATGCACTCTCTCTTCATGATATCATATCAAGGAATCATAGTGATCAATAAGTGTATTCATGATATCAGTGGAAATTTTCTCTAGGATGTCTCATTTATCTATCTTTACATGTAAATCCGTCCATTCTATGGCTACTATATGGTATGCTTCCATAACTCGTGTAATCAGATCAAACAATGTTACATGCATACAAAACATATCAACAACTCTATGAACAAATCCATCTCTAGATACATCCATCATCACACTATGATTAAGGTCTTAAATATCCTAATCTACCATGGTTGACCACTCATGGTTGTAGAGATGGAATCCAAAGTGATTAGATCAAGGATTAGTCAAGAAAACTCAATAAAATACATAAGAACATAACTAACTAAGCCAACTTCCTCAATGGGTTTTTTCAAAAGGAAATTAAGACCTATTGAAATAAAGCATATACATGAAACCTTCACAAGAGATTCACACCTCCAAATGCAGCTGAAAATGTGATTTTCCCCTTGATTTGGTGCTCAAGTATTTAGAAATGATGAGTGGAAAGGCTCCTCCATCATCTCAAGTGCACCAATGAAACTAGTCTCATGATATTTTATCAATGTTATGCCTATAGTTAATTTATCCTATTTAAAATTAAGTATAATAAAACTATACAAAGATGATTTCTAAAGAGAATTTATGCATAATAAGTTTAAACCAAAAGAGATTAAAATGGTGGTCTTAGCCATCCTATTTATAGATTTTTAGAAATGATCAGAATGAACCATGATCATCCATATTGATCTAAAAATGTGTGGACATAAATTAATTTTGAAGGATTAAATCATAAATAATCTCATTAATATTTGGAAGGAAGGAGCACTACAGAGGCATGTGAGACCCTAAACTTGATATTTTTTCTATTTGTGGCTTATGGAGTCTACCCCACAGATGATGTCACCTGATGATGTAGATATAAGAAATTAATTTCCGATTAAGAAATATTCAATAACTTCCATGTATTTTCCACTTAATCCTTTAATTTGGATTAATTTTCCTAAGTTATATGAATTAAATTTTATGCATTTCTTTGGAAATTTGTTGTACACTATTAATCAAACTAGTCAGAATGTCATATTACTAGCTCATAATTTGACTAGAGTATAATTAGAAGAAGATGTCAGTTGAATATGGACCAATACCCCATTTAGGACATTGTTGACACAAAATAACACATGCACATGATGTGTGCTTATGAATTAGAATAATTCAGTGGTTTAGAGAGTTAAATTACATTTTTACCATATCAACTCAAAATGATTTGATAAAAATTAATAATCACATAAAATGCATTACCCCAATCAAGGATACATTATCCTAAATTGATACTTGTATATGATAAGCTCAAACCATTTAGCTCATTTAAGTGATTTTGGCCCAAATTGTGTATTTGAGTGAATTTCAAGGAAGATTGACAATTTTAACACAATGGTGTTAGGAATTGGATGCCTACATTTTGCCCCTTTTTAAGAAGGCATCATGAGAAATTCAGGTGAAGCAACACATTTTCATATAAAAGAGTTATCTATAATAAATTTAAAGGAAACGAACCATGGTTCCCCCATAAGAGGACATACAGGGATGACAGAGAAGGATGTACTCTTGAAAAGAGAGAGAAATAGTGAAAGTAACCCATGAATGAGATTAAAAACTGATGATTTAATTATTAAAAATGTTAATTGTCAATGATAAAAATATAATTAGAATATAATGGGCCCCAATATAGGGGGAAGTGTGAAGGATACAATCCAAAAATATAAGCAACACACTTTGAACACACCTAAAGGAATGTTCAAGATACACACTTAGGGAATGATTAATCCCGAGATAAGTTGCACACTTTGAAATTTCTAGAATGAGGGAAAAATCCCATATAGTTTATAATTATAAGACAAAGGAGAATTTTTCTCGAGAGAAAGGAAATAATAATGTGCCCCAGTAGAGTAGATTTGATTAGTTGATAAAATAATTTTTCCCTAGTAGGGCTGATTTTGATCATCGAGAATTAATTTTGCCCTTGTAGGGTTGATTTAATTTGGCAATTGGTCTAAATGTTGTGCTACAATAGGTAAAGTTGGCAAGAATAACTCAAGGATATAACCTATTAGATAGATTAAATATCAACAAGTGCAAACATATATGCGATGGTCTAATGATCAAAGTAGCCATAAACAACCAAGTATATGAGGATGCATAAAGTGATGAAAGAGATGGAAAGAAGAATGAAGGTGGCCAAGCTAACCCAAGATACATCACGTATCCAAGTATTGCATACATAGTCTAGATGTACCTCAGGCCAATGTAGTTCACCTAGAACAGGGAGAAAATGGAATGAGGAATGAAGAATAGAAGAAAAATGGACCACTATTCAATTATACTCATAATGTATGCCAAGAGATGCACATCTTTCATAGATTCTAGGGTGTAATCCATTGGTGTTTAGTTCATTTGTACATTGAGATCTGATCTTTGGAACTGCATTGCCTTTTTAACTTGAGATCTAAAGCACTTGGTGCTTACTATAGTAACACAAAATTATGCATCATAAGTATGAGTAACCTATAATGACATTATATTTCAATAACAATGAGATGGATCAAATGTGAATACTTATAAATAATAAAAATTATAAGAACTACCAATACCAGATTATAGGCATTTACATTTAAATACAAACAAGCAAAAACAAAGAGAAAAATAATACACAAGGGTCACCTAACTTAAAATCAAGATATAAACAATCAAGATTTAAGTATGAATAAGAATGTATAAAAACAAAGTAATAAAAACTTAATAAACAACATGAATAATCAAGATCCAAATGTAATACCAAGATGTACCCAGAAAATAAAATAAAAGAACAAGACAAAACGTGAACTCAATAGATCAAGAACAAAAAATAAGAAACAATAAAGGAATAAAAGGAGCATAAACCCACAAAATAAAATAAATGGAGAGATAAGGAAGAAATTAAAAAAAAATAAAAATCCAATAAACACACACAAATAAGAGTTAGTCACAAATGTTAGTTCAAGTGGAAAGCAATCATTCGTGCATGTGTAGTAGAGGCATTACTCTCTATAGTAACATAACAATAATCAAGGACAAAAAGTTTCCTTGAAGTGATAGGGATACAAAAAAAATAGGGGGGTGGGGAAAGAAGAAAAGAAAGGGATGGCTGAATTGACTCTAGATGTACAAGACAAGTGGGTGATGCCTACATAGTTCCATAGATGCGAGATTCAACATGAACTTTAGACCAAATGTAGTTCTTCCAAGAAATGCAATAAAATAAAAGTGATGATAAGAAAACATGATTTATTTTGTATAGGAAATATAGAAATAGGCTCACAAAATGGTGAGAGCATCTAAAGTGAATGCTTGAAAAAAGGCAAGAACATGAGATCATAATAAACAAAAGAATAAGATAATGTTTTTATTCTTTTTGTTGACCATTTTATAGTGTTTTTTGTGTTTTTAAGATAAGTAATAGAAATTAAATATTAAAAAAAGGTCTAGGGAATCACCTAGCTGAGAAGATGTACGTCCATAGGTAAGAGTTAAAATAATAGCTAAACAACACGTTTGATGTTGAGTATCAGAATCATAAAGCTATCAAGGGGTAGGCTATTGCTGATCAAATTGTAGAGGCCCCTATTATATACACCCGACCACTCAAATTCATATTTTAAAATAATTTTATTATGATAATTAAATAGGTACAACATGAAACTCAACACCAAAATCTATATTTTGATGGTTCCTTCACTTCTTACGGAACCAGAGTCAACATTTCATTCATTACATTAAAAGGGGATCTAATTCCCAAATCATTTCATATCAATTTTCATTATGCCAACAATATGGATGAGAATGAGCACTTATTACATGACTTCATCTTGTATTACAGTGGGGTATGCATCAATTAATGGTCTATGGGGATTCCAAAATGATTATTAATCAAACCACAGATCAATATCAAACTAAAGATGACAAGCTTGTACCTTACAAGCACATTATAGATAATCTTAAATCTAATTTTAAATCGATATAGTTTGAACAAGTACCATGGGACAATAATAGATCTATCAATGCAATGGAAAAAATTGGGTACATGATATAGATTGATAACATTGCTAAAGAGTATTAGTTTCTCATTGAAAATCGATAGTATCTTGCTCATGTCTTGCTAAATTTAGGAAGGGTATGTTCCATTGTTGGTCCCAATATCACACCTGAACTACCTTGGTTTAAAGACATTTATACTTATTTCCATGATCATGTTTTTCCACCTCACCTTTCAAATAATCGTTATAAACATTTACTTCATCACATAGCCCATTATAACCTCCTTGGAAGCACACTTTATTATAAATGCTATGATGGAACACTACTTCATTATTTATCTTCCAGAGAATCCAAGTTAGTGATGAAGGAGGCTCATGAAGGAATGTGTGGGTCCCACACCAATGATGTAGTCTTAGCTAAAACTCTCCTCAGAATAGGTTACTATTAGCCCAAAATGGAGAAAGATTCTCAAAATAATATAAGGAAGTATGTTTCTTTTCAACAACATGAAAATTTGATACACACACCTTCCTTACCACTACATCTGATCACTACACTATGGCCATTTTCTTTATGGGGCCTAAATATCATTAGGAAAATAAACCCAACATCTTCAGATGGTCACAAACATATTCACACTACTACTAAGTAGATTGAGGCTATTCCTCTCATTTACGTCACCGGTAAGTAGATTGACAAGTTTATATATTATCATATTATTTATCGATATGGTATCCTAACATGCATTATATCTGATAATGGTGGATCATTTATAAATTGAGATGTTAAAGATATTTGTGCAAAATTCAAAATTAACAATAAGAAATCCACATGATACAACCCGCAAGGCAATGGTCATGCTGAGGTGTCAAATTAAAACCATTATTGCCATACTAAAGAAGATTATCAATAACATTGGTTTTAATTGGCACTTGCAGATTTTTCCTACCCTTTAGGCATATCACACTCATCAACGAAGCCCTATAGGAGCCACTCCATACTCCCTTGTTTATGGCACATAAACTATTACCTCGATTGAGATAGAGTTGCTTTCAATGTGAGTATATTTGATTAATATTGAATATGATAAAGATTATAGAGTCTTTTAGTTGAAATAATTAGAAATCCTTGATGACAAGCATTTGATTGCCCTAGATAAATTACAAGCCTATCAGAACAAATTTCATAGAAGTTACAATAAGCATTCTCTCCCTTGAGAGTTGAAATTGGTGATTTTGTCTTGAAAGAGAATCAAAGAACATAAATGTTGAATGCAATAAAAAGTCTCAGTTCCAACCTAATTGGCTTAACCCATATGTGATTAGAGCAAACTATTCATCAGGGGCATACTAGATGGCTACTTTAGGTGGTGAAGAATTTCTAGAGCCTATGAACATTGTGCGTCTCAAGTAGTTCTACACTTGACAAATTTTTGAACCATTATCTACAAGACACCTTACTTGGGGGTAACTTGTGCTAAATTTATTTTATCTTACTCTTATATCTTAGACTGTCTTATCTTGGACCATATTCATTTTGACCTACCCTAGACCATTCTTATGAGAAGCACATTCTTTTATGCCTCTAAACAATTTAAGCATGGGACTATTGGCACTCTGGATCATTTAAATTCCTACTTGAATCATTTTTTCCTACCCTAAACCATCCTCTTTTAGACCCTATTCATTCTAGATAGTTTTGTTTAAAGAACCATATTATTTATATACCCTAGGCCATTGTAATTTAGAGAGTTTTATCTCTTGCCCAATTATGATCCTGATTATGACTCATAAACATTTTGAACACATTTAATGCCAGTTTCATAAATTAGTTTAAACTAAACAGTATTTTATAAATTCCTCTTATAGACAAGTGAATACAGATACATAAACTCATGGTTTTTGCCTACTAAATGATTCTTCATATTTATTTAGCACTGCATATTATTCTATTATTATTTTGTTGTTGTTTGGTAGGCATCATTACCTTAGTAGGATCTCACTCTCATAATTTTATAAGTATGGACCATTACAACTGGATTTATCTATTATTAGAAATTCTACTTTTAGATGTGCATCTCCTTGATTAGTCGGTTCCTTGTTTCATTATTTATATTCATGATCCATGTTATAGATGGTTTAGCTATTGTTTGAACTCTTATCTGTGGACGTGCATCTCCTCATCTAGGTAGTTCTCTAGAACTTTTTTTTAATATTTAATTTCTGTTGTTTATCTCAAAAACACAAAACATTAGAAAAAGATCGACAAAAAGAAAAAAACATTGTCTTGTACAGTTTTTATTTTGATTTCCATGCTCTTGCCATTTTGCAAGCACTCATTTGTATGCTTTCATTATTTTTTGAGCCCATTTTTCTTATTTACTCTACAACTCTAATCAAGTTTTCTTATCATCTCTTTTCTTCTATCCCATTTCCTAGGAGAACTAAATTTGTCCTAAAGTTCATGTTGGACCTTAAATCCATGGAAATATGTAGGCAAAATTCACTTATCTCATACATTTGAAGTCAGCTCGGCCACCCACTTCCTTTTCTTATTTCTCCCCAATTTTTTTTGTTTTGTTATATCCCTATCACTGAGGGTTAACTTTGTGTATTTTGTTCTTGACATTCTAGCCAATTACTATTTGTGCATATTTATTTAATTTTATTGTTGATATGATTAATTCCTTATCTCCCCATTTGTTTTGTTTATTTTTTTTATTCCTTTGTTGTTTCTTCTTATTTATTCTTGGTCTTTGAGTTACTATTTTATCTTATTCTTTTGTTTTATTTTTTGAGTACATCTTGGTGGTACACATGGATCTTGATTATTCATATCTTACTTCATGTTGTTTATTAAGTTGTTCTTTCTTATTTTTTAATACATTATTATTCTTACTGAAATCTTGATTTTTCATATCATGATTTTAAGTTAGGTGACACTTGTGTATTGTTTTTATCTTTGTTTTTGCTTGTTTTTATTTAAATGTAAATAGTTGTAACTCTAGTATTAGTAGTTCTTATCATTATCCTTAGCTGTAAGTATTCACATTTGAACTGACTCATTGCAATTGAAATACAATGTCATTATAGGTTACTCATACTTATGATGCATAATTTCATATTTCTATTATAAGAATCAAGTGATTTGGATCTGAAGTCAAAAATTCAATGTCACTCTGAATATAGATCTCAATGTACCACTGAACTCAATTTCAATAGATTATGTACTAGACTCTATGCAAGACATGCATCTCTTGGCATACATTATGAGTCTAATCAAATAGTGGTCCATTTTTCTTCTATTCTTCATTATTCATTCCATTTCCTCCCACTTCTGGGTGAACTACTTTGGCTTGAGGTCCATCTAGATTATGTAGACAATGCTTCGATACATGATGTGTCTTGGGTCAGCTTACCCACCTTCATTCTTCTTTTCATCTCTTTCATCACTTTGTACAACCTTGTATGCCTAGTTATTTGTGGCTTCTTTAGTCATTAGACTATCACATCCATATTTGTGCCCACTCATATTTAATCTATGTAGTATGATATATCCTTAAGCTATGTTTGCCAATTTTTCATATTGGGGCACAATATTTAGACCAATCACCGAATCAAATCAACCTTACATGGGTAAAATTAATTATCAGTGATCAAAATCAGCCCTACCAGGGTAAAATTGTTTTATCAACTGATCAAATCCAATCTACTGGAGCACATTATTATTTCCTTCTCTAGAGAAATGTTAACCTTTTTCTTCTAATTCTAAGCTCTATGCACTTTTACCCTCATTATGGAAATTTCAAAGTATGCAACTTGTCTCATGATTGATCATTCCCTAAGCACACAACTTGCACCTTATTTTAGGCATGTTCAAAGTGTGTCGCTTATATTTTTGGATTGTATCCTTCCAACTTCCCCCTAACTTGGGGCCTCTTATACTCTATTTTATATTTTTATCATTGAAAATCAACATGTACAAGCATTATCTTGTCAGGATATAATCATGTCGATGGGTTAATTTCACCCTTTTTTCTCTTTTCAAGAGTCCATACTTCTCTTTCATCTTTGTATGTCCTCTCAAGGGGGCATCATGGGTCATTTCCTTCCAACTTCTTCTCAACATCTCTTTTCTTTAAAAATATTTCACTTCACCTAAATGTCTCACCATGCCTTCCCAAATAGGGGCAAAATGTAGACATCCAATTCCTAACACCATTGTGTTGAAATTGTCAATCTTACTCAAAATTCACTCAAATACATAATTTGGGCCAAAATCACTTACACACATTAAATGGTTTGATTTGGTCATATACAAGTGTTGATTTAGGAAAATGTATCCCTAAATGGGGAAATACATTTTATGTGATTATTAACTTTTCTCAAATCATTTTGAGTCAAAATGGAAAAATACAATTTAACCCTCTAAAAAAATGAATTCTTATAATTTAGAAGCCCACAACATAGGAATGTGCTATTTTATATAGACAATGTTCTAAATGGGGTATTGGTCTTTATGCAATTGACATCTTCTTCAAATTATACTCTATTCAAATTATCACTTGATAATATGACATTCTGATTAGTTTGATTAAGAATAGAGTTTAAGCCTCACACGAGTGGCTTATGAACACAATTATACACCTATTAAGAAGGCATGTTTAGCTATGGTGTTCACATCCCAAAATTTGTGACATTATATGTTGAACAACAAAACCATTATTATTGCTCAAGTGGATCCCCTCAAATTTTTACTATCAAAAGCATCTCTTGCAGGATGCATGGCCAAATGGTTCATGATCTTAAGGAGTTTGATGTTGATTATCAGAATTAGAAAGTTATCAAGGGGTAGGTTATTGTTGATCAACTTGTAGAGGCCCCTATTATAAAAACTCAACCACTCATCTTTAACTTATTAGATGATTCTATTATGATAATTGAATAAGTAAAACATGAAATTAAACACTGGAAGCTATATTTTGATGGTTCTTTCATTCCTCATGGATACGGACCCAAAATTCTATTGATTACATTACAAAGGGATCTAATTCCCAAAGCATTTAATATCAATTTTCATTGTACCAATAATATGGATGAGTATGAGGCACTTATTGCAGGACTTCAACTTGTAATATAGTGAGGTATATGTTTATTAATGGTCTATGGGGATTCCTAATTGATTATCAATCAAATCACTAATCAATATCAGACTAGAGATGACAAGATTTTACCTTAAAATAACATTGTTGATAACATCAAAGCTCATTTTAAATCTCTACAGTTTGAAAAAGTACCATGGGCCAATAATAGCTCTATCGATGTAATGCCAATAATTGGGTCTATGATATAGATTGATAATAGTGCTAAAGAGTATCAGTTTCTTGTTGAAAATATGTTGTATCTAGTTCATGTATTAATATATTTAGGAAGGGTATGCACCATTATTGGTCCCAATTTTACACCTAAACTACCTTGGTTTCAAGACATTTATAATTATTTCCATGATCATATTTTTCCACTTGACATTTCTAATAACCACTAGAAACTTTTCCTTAATCACATAGCCCATTATTCCCTCCTTACAAACATAATTTATCATAAAAGCTATGATGGAATGCTACTTTGTTATTTATCTTCAGGAGAATCCAAGTTAGCGCTTAAGGAGGTTCATGAAAGAATGTGTGGGTCCCACACCAGTGGTGTAATCTTAGCTAAAAATCTCCTCAAAATAGGTTATTATTAGCCCAAAATAGAGTTATATTCTTACAATTATGTAAGTGTGTTTCTTGTTAATAACATAAAAATTTGATACACACACCTTTCTGACCACTATAGCTGATTACTACACCATGTCCATTTTATACATAGGGCCTCGATCTCATTAGTAAAATAAACCTAATATCTTTAGATGGTCACAAACATCTTCTCACTACTATCAATTTTTTTACTAAGTGGATTGAGGTCATTCCTCCTACTTACATCACCAATAAGTAGATTGCCAAGTTTATACATTACCATATTATTTGTCGATATGGTATCCCAACATGCATTATATCTGATAATGGTAGATCATTTGTAAACCAAGATGTTAAATATATTTATACAAAATTCAAAATCAAGCACAAAAAATCCACACCATATAAACTACAAGGCAACAATCAATACAAGATATCAAATAAAACCATTATTGCCATACTAAATAAGAATCTTAATGATGTTAGTTTTAATTGGCTCTTGTAAATTTTTCTTGCCCTTTGGGCTTATTGTACTCATCTTCAAACCCCCATAGAAGCCACTCCATCCTCCCTTATTTATGGCATCAAAGTTATTATCCCTATTTAGATTGAGTTGTCTTCATCGCCATTATTTTTGGATAATATTGAATGATGAAGATTATAGAGTTTCTTGATTGCAAAAACTAGAACTCCTTGTTGGAAAGCATTTGGCTACCCTAGATAACTTGTAAGATTATCAAAATAAATTGCATAGAAGCTAAAATAAGCACATTATCCCTTGAGAGTTTGAAATTGGTGATTTGGTCTTGAAAGAGAATCAGATGATCACAAATGCTAAATGCAAGAAAAAGGGTCAGTTCCAATCCAATTGGCTTAGACCATGTGTGATCATAACAAATTATGGATCAGCGGCATATCAATTGCTTACTCTAGGTCACGAATAACTTCTAGAGCCCATGAAAATTATGCATCTCAAGTCATTCTATGCGTGACATCTTTTTGAATCATTGTCTACAAGACCCCATACTTGTTGGTAACTTATGCTAAAGTTATTTTATCTCACTTTTATATCCTTTATGACTATGGACAGTTGAAGCTTTGGATTTTTGACACTTTGGACTAAATTATTTTATGAGTCTAGATAGTTGAAGCTTTGGATCATTAACACTCTGGATCATTTATATTCCATCTTAACTCATTTTATCCTACCCTGGACCATCTTCTTTTGGACCCTATTCATTCTTGAAAGAAAGCCAAATCCTTCAATGGGGTTTTACAAAAGGAAATTAAGATCTATTGAAATAAATCATATACATCAAACCTTCCCAAGAGTTTTCCACCTCCAAATGCAGCTCAAAACATAATTTTCCCATTGATTTGGTGCTTAAGTCTTTAGTAATGATGAGTGGCAATGCTCCTCCATCATCTCAAGTGCACCAATGAAACTAGGATCATGATATTTGATCGATGTTATGTCTATATTGAAACTATCCTATTGAAAATGAAGCATAATAACACTACACAAAGATGACTTGTGGAGAGAATTTATGCATGATACGTTTAAACCAAAAGAGCTTAAAAATGGTGGTCTTGGCCCTCCTATTTATAATTTTTTGTAAATGATCAAAATGAACCATGATCATAAATATTGAGATAAATATGAGTGGCCATAAATTAATTTAATTTTTTAGGCTTAAATCATAAATGCCCTCATAAATATTTAGAAGCAATGAGTATTAAAGAGGCATGGGAGACCTTAAACTTGATATTTGTTCCATTTATGGCTTATGAATACCACCCCATAAATGATGTCACCTGATGATGTAGTTATTAAAAATCAATTTATGATTAAGAAATATTTAATAAATTCTATGGATTTTCTAATTAAGCCTTCAATTTTGATTAATTTGCCTAAGTGAGTTTAGTTAAATGTAATGCAATTCTTTGGAAATTGGTTGCACACTACTAATCAAACTAGTAAGAATGTCATATTATTGGGTCATAATTTGACTAGAGTATAAATAGAAGAATATGTTATTTTTGTAAAGACCAATACCCCATTTAGGACAATGTTGACACAGAATAACATATGTACATGTCATATGCTTTTGAATTAGAAGAATTTAGTGGTTCAGAGGGTCAAATTGCATTTTTGCCATTTTGACTCACAATGTTTTGATAAAATTTAGTAATCACATAAAATTCATTGCCCCATTAAGGGATTAATTAGCCGAAATCAGTTCTTGTATAAGATAATATCAAACCATTTAGCGTGTCTATGTGATTTTGGCCCAAATTATGCACTTGAGTGAATTTTAAGTAAGATTGATAATTTGAACAAATGGTGTTAGGAATTGGATAATATTCCAATTATCAAAATGTATAAAACCTAATAATTTTATAGAAAAATCAAATACAAAACTCACAACTAGGATACTGACATGTGGCTCTAATGGATACCTCACCAACTAGTGTTAGTGTTACTGAAGACTCATCTCATAGATCACCACCTATCTCTTCACCACTACCTTATGTTATATAATAGAACCTAAAATTTTAAATATAATAGGAAATAATAAAGGTCATCAAACCCCACCCACCACTGCATAAATCCATCAGTAAACTCCACATCATCTCCTAATACTGGGGGAAACATGGGTCCTCACTCATCCCCTAGGTGCAGGGATAAATATATAATAGTCAGTGCTATCCTATCATGTGACTTGTGATCACTTTGTACCATGTGATGAAATTGATATGGTTTTGATGACACACCCTACTTGATCCCAAATTTATGTAGCACTTGATCATACTATAAGAACTCATACACACCATGGAAATGATCAATCAACCATATACTAAGATGAACTCTTTGTAACTCATGACCATCCTCAAACCACCCAACAAAAATCCTATAAGGGTGCCACATAATATAATCAAGAGCAAGCCTATCTAAAGTAGTTTGGTAAGAGATATGTTTTTTAAAATCTCCCTTTTTTATTATTTTTGATGAGTATATGCTTCTTTTTTTTAAAGATACTTTATTTTTATTTTATTTATTTTATCCATGATTTTTTTTCTAGAATCTTTACATAAACCTCTAATTTTTAACTTTTATCCAATTTACTTCAACACAAAAGTAAAAATCCTTAATTTATTCTATTTGTTTTTATTTACTTTTATTTCCAAATATTTTAATATTTTCCAAATAACTTAATAATAAATAATTATTTGGTATAATTAATTAATTACCACCTAATCAGACTACAACATTATGCATTTAACCATACGTATAATATTTGTGATGCAATCACACATGATGTATTCCACATACATGTATTAAATTTAAATAACTCACATGTAAGAATTTTTTCAAATAAAGATATCATACATAACATACTAATACTAATAATCCAATCATTCCATATAACAAGTGTTACTTGACGTGGTGTGTGCAGAGTTCTAGATGTTCCTCTATCATCCCATAACATCTCCATCTCCATCACCCTCTCTTATGAGGCTCTCCCTCTATCATTATCTGAGGGATGAGTCTCTCTTGCATCCAACTCATGATAAGTAGGTAGTAAGTGCATAACATATATATATATATATATATATATATATATATATATATATATAAACACACACACACACACACACACACACACACACACACACACACACACACACACACACACACACACACACACATATATATATGTATATGTATATATACACACATATACACACACACATGTGTGTGTGTGTGTGAGTGTGTGTATCATAAAATACAACTAAAATAAAAAATCAACATGATCACAATATAAGAATATACACTATAGTTAACTCATAACAATGCAATCATGTAATATATGCAATATTAAAATATCTCATAATATTATATAACTCATAACTTAGCTAATAATAACAAAATCTTAATTCAAGTCACACCACCTAGTTGATCATCCACTTCAAGCTTAACATTTTCAAGATATATGTCACGACATTCATGTTAGAAGGGATACTAGAAAATTTATGGCTAGTAGAGGAAAAAAAAAAAGATATGGTAACATGTTCTGGATATTTAAGTTAAATAAAGGGGTATTTTAGTACACATGATCAATGAGAGTAGTGGTTTCAAGAGTGGTAGGTTGGATTTGGTGGGATGAGATAGTTGGTAAACCACATCTAAATGAATGAGGTCCCATAACACCTCAGTGGGGTGATCACCAAGCATTTGCACTAAATGGGACAATAAGGTTATAGATTAGATTGTTCAAAACATTATGAAAGTCGTGACCATTGGCATTAAAATGTATAGATACATGAGTGTCATGTATAAATCCATACATAAACGAGTTAGAGATTCTTTCAGCTATGGATGGTTTTCCTTTCAAATGTTAATTATTATAATTATGTTTGTTTCCTCTTCCCCAAGTATTCCTTATATTAGAGGTAAATGAGCCATAACTATATATAGATATTTTAAAACCATGATTGAAAAAAAAATAAACATATAAAATAATAAACTATCCACTATGTTGTATTTCAAAATAGAAAAAATTGAAGAATTGTTTTTATTAAGGATAAAAGGGGGTTTGAACTACAGACCCCAAACCCTAGAAGATAAACCAACAAAATAGGCCTAACAATGCCCATATGCCACTTAAGACTGAAAATATAGCAAGGCAAACCTAAGAGCTACAACCAACCCAAAAGTAACCAAAAAACAACAAACTAAGGGATTTTAAGGAACATACACTCAAATCTAAAAATGAAACAAATAGTAGTGGCAAACAAGTGAGATCAAACAAAAAATACTGTAACAAAAATAATTTGAAGAGAGTCTCTCTTTTTTAGTTTTTTATTTAAAATTTGAGAGACATAATTAATAAATTTGGTTCCTTTTCGACTCTTCTTTTCTTCCCTTTCATTAGCTTCTACCCATTCCCATCCTCTGTATTTGGAAATATGGGGATGGATGACTCTAAATCAGCCTATATAATTTGAGTCATAAGAGCATCTATTAATCCTTCCCTTTAAAATAAGGTAAGAAATTTTGAGGATTTGAAACTTCTCTCTATCTAAGATTTAGAAACCATCGCTAAACTCTGCTCAGTATTTTGAAATTCTAATTCTAGTGTCCCCTTCCCATTGGGATCTATGGCCATGGACTCTCTACCCTTAATAAAATCTTTCACTAGTGTTTATGGAATCATTTAAGTTCATCTTCTCATGAATCTGTATTTCTTTCCACTACCATATGCTCTACCTCTACATGTACCCACCAATTATTACCTCTCTTATGTTTCATGCTAAGACAATCATTTATAAGATGTTCCATGAGGAAACATCTATGACATCTAAATGGGATGCCCTCATAATCTATTAGCTAAATCCATGTTATGTTCCTCACAACCAACTCCACCTAAGTTGGGAGTTATTTTGAGAGATTAACATAGGCAAGAAATCAGGCACAGGTGGAATGCCCTTGTTCAATAGTTATAGAATCTAGACACCAAAAATATCCATCATCATCATCAATAACTTTATAAACCCCTTAATTCCATAGCAGTAAGGTAAGGTTTGGCAAACATATCTAGATAGGTTTTATATTAAATTTTTTGATATGGGGGTTAAATTTGGAATGCCAAGGTTTAGATAATAACCAAAGTCTCTCCCAGTCCCATGAATGTGAGAAAATGAGATCTTTATTAGTTATAGAATAAAAAATAATAACGAAAATACTTTTTACATAGTGGGGAATGGTAATTCTGCCATCAAAAAGAGGTTGCCAATTATTGATAAACCAAGCATGGAGATCCTGAAGAGAAGGCCATAAACCCTCAAATTTTCATATCATTCCAAACTTGGATAAGTGTTCATCCATACCCATAATCAATTCAATTTTAAAAATGAATAACCAAAGTTACTGTTATTGGGGCTAAATATTTAACCCTTACTTTTATTAAGGCTGCATCAGCATAAAAATAAATGAGTTGAGGTTGCATTATCACTGCCTCCATTACCATGATATCACATCTCCTACGCTCCTTAGGAATCCCAAGAATTGAATCCCCTATTAGAACCACTTGAGATGTTGCTATAGATCTTTCTTTAGCCACTAGAAAATAAAATACACAACCTTATATCGTTATCTTATTATAACCTCTATTCACCACTAGAATCTAAGATTCCTCATGTGTTGACTCTATTTATGTCTATCATCATTGTATTGGCAGACACCACTACAGATCCAAGTATCATCATTACCTTATTTTTAGATGTCACCACTGTAGAGCTAGGATTTTCCTTATTTGTAGATGCCACCAAAGCATAGCCAATTTTTACCGATGTTATAGAGCCCAGGTTTGCCATCGCCCCCACACCTTGTAGAGCCCTTACATCTACCACTTCATTGTTGGATCCTTCATGACAAGCTCTTGCCATCATATTCTATAGGGCATCTCTATGAAACCCTAAAACCACTGCTTTCATCGCTATTACTACAACTATCAGTTTTTTATTTCATGTTATTTGTGAGAAGATGTTTAATTATGCCATATTATTCATTAAAATAAATATCACAAAAAAATAAAGTATTATCACATGATCAAGATAAAGTAAAATATATTCTTCAATTTATTGAAAATCAAAGTACAGTTATGAATAATTTCAAAACCTTTGAAATTAAGTCATTCTAAACTGAAGATGTTAAATCAACAAAGTATTATATGTACTTATTTATATGAAAATTTGAAATCAATTATGAAGATTAATTATCCATGAATAAACTACCCTTATTTCTTGACTATATGTATCACATTTAAAAGAACAAACCATATATCACCAATGCCAATGACAACCCAAAAAAAAAATAGTCAATCAATGTATAATATTAACATATAATTTATCAAGTATTTATATTAAAAATAATGGTTACTTTCACATTTAAAACATAAGTAAGCAATGCACTCAATGAAATTTTAAAATGAAACAACTATATCTTTCCATGGAATCATCTAAGTATCCAATAACCACTATTTTGTCACAAAGACCAATTCATGTAAACTAAATTTAAATGTTTTATCAATCCATACAAATCCATAAAGCAAAGTGATAAAAAAATCACATATCTATGAAATATTAAGGTTTCATAGTATTTATCGAAATAAATTATTAGTGTTTTCTATAAAAGCCTTTGCTCATGAAACACCTTACTTTTAAAACAACCCAATAGCTAACGCTTCCATATTACAAAATTGTGTAGAATTTTTTGAGTGACCAAGTCTTCAATTAGGTGTCAAGGATTCGGGGTTCCATTCCATAAACATCACTCAAGGATCAAAATTGGATGCATCCTTTATTATGTTATATCTTTGAATTCAACAAAAATTGATCCCAATTAAATTTGAGTGTTATTAAAAAACTAACTAAAAAAAATTGTAATAAGATTAAGCTTATAAAAACTTCTCTATCAAACCTTACACTACAATTAAAAAAAAAACCAATAAAACAATAATATAATAACTCATTGTCTCATTTCATGACTTTACTCAACCAAATTTATTAATTCAAGACATCAAACCAATAACTTGCATCTTATTACCTGGATGCACTTTTTAAACACAAATTTAATATTTCTCAAAAAAATTCACAAATTCCCTCTCAGATATAGAGCCTAAAAATCATTAGAAAACTATAAGGTGTCTAAGATGAAAATACCTAATGATAATATCAATAGAGTTTTATTTTCTAATTCATATTTAATCAAAGCCCATAAAAGAAAGAGATCAAAGAATGATTAAACCATGCTAAAAATTTTCAAGTGAAGTATCCACTCTCTTTACATCTCATGATGTTTATAAAATACTCAAAATCAAACTAAAAAATTAGATAGAGTCTAATATGGAAAATAAATAAATATCATAGGCATAATCCAAAAGCAAAATGAAATATCTATGATTCAAAATAATTACTATGTGCATCAATCAATATTATCCAGCAAAGGTATATCAATATTTCAACCAAGTACAGGAGAAAGAACAAAGCATTGACTCAGAAGAAAAGAACCATAAAGTTTTGAATATGGTGAAAAAAATATATTGTGTTTTCAAAAATATTATTCAAACAAGAATAACCAAACATGTATCTTGTTTGTGCAACTTGGAACCAGTTATTTCAACATTCATTATCACTTTATAAAGTACAAGAAGGGTAAAACAAAATGAATTCAAAAGTCTATCAACTTTTTTTTCATTTCATATCCTATAAGGACATCATGCAAGAGAAATGAAATCCATAGTGTGAACTTATTATATGCACACATTAATAAATAATGAACCCTAAATCATTGAACTCTAGATGCCATCTTAATCTTCAAATGTATGTCAAAAAATCAAAAAATTAAAAAAATCTCATCACATTTGTTAGGATAATAAAAATATAGGAAATTCCTTTCATGTATTTGTTCAAACAATGTGTTTAAACTTCTTTTTGTTTTATATATCTTCATTCTTTCTTTTATCAAAATGAAAATTGAAAATATGGTCATATTTGAAGATAAATAGAATTACTTAAAATGAGTTATGCAATATTCTCATGATTTTACAGTGCCTATCAAAACATTATGGGTTGAATCCCATAGAGATTTATTTCCTAGAGCTCGTAAACAATACAAAATGTAATGGCTCTGAGAATAAAACAATACCAATATAGGAAGGACTAGGAAAGTAGATACAATTATTACACCTTAAAGTGTTTTAGGTCGAATGTTTACCTCATTCAATACACATGTCCTTACCTCCATTTAAAATTATTGGTGAATGAGAATATTTATTCTTCTAGCCTTTCCAATTAAACTATGTTACTCACTTTAGCCTAATTCCATCGACAACTTATGCTAATGAAGTGATGTTAAAATGTGTTACTACATGGAATCAACTTGAATAAGAATGTGAAGCTCAAAGTAGGTGAACTCATGTGATTTATTGTTGATCATTTAGGACAAAACCATGAGCTAAGTGCAAATCATACATTAGCATTTTATGTTTGTTGAAATGAACAATACAAGTGATACATTCCAAAATGTAATGTCCAAGGTAAATTCTTATGAAAGTGCCATTGTAGAACTTATCACTTGCAATGTCCCAAATTATATGATATTGACATGCCATGCTTACGTTATTGTTCATTACATTAGACATTAATGAAATGTGATGATCGACAAACAAACAAAAATATGAAATGACTACAAACACAAATAAAAATAATTACCCTTCACCACATGTACAATGTAAATGTCAACTGAAATATAAAATTTTAAAATATTTGATAAACCAAGTTTTTAAAATAAATGTATAAAATTTTTATGATAATAAAATGTAATTTAATTTAGTAAGCACATACCAAATTAAAATCCTAAACTTATATTTTGAAAACAAATTTATTCATATAATTATACTATAATAACCATACATACTACCAAATTCTTCGTTTCACTGAATATCTCAAATTGAGTGTTTTTACTCAATCATCCTAGTAGCGAGGTACTGCAAATATACCCTAGAGTGTATACCCAGCCAGCTTGCGGTTTGACAATCTAAAGTTTGCATATGTTTTGATGGGGGTTTGACAATCTACAGTTTTGCATATGTTTTGATGGCGGCCACGTGAATTATTAGCGGGGAAGTCCAGCGTTTTCCCGAAGATGTTAAGTTGAGAGTCCGACCATGGCATTTTCCAAAGGTTGAAGTTTGATCTTAATGTGAATTCTTTTCTCTGATCGGAAGCATTTTTCAAAGTTGGAACGTTGAATTTTATTTTTCTAAAATATACCTACATTAATTGACATTGACTGATAGCCATCTATGTCATGAAGAGCAAAATGTACTTTAATTAATTGACATTGACCGATAGCCATCTGTGTCATGAATGATGAAAATTCATTCCTCGTGTAGTTTGATAGCCGTCGGGCGAATTTTGAACAGTTGACCATTTGTAATCGGGTCAAAACATGCGAGTGCACGATTCTCCCTCCGTCCCTCGTATATTGATATATTACGGAATAATCTGATAAGAATATCATAGCTTTGTCAGTTGAATTGAATCACCAGGAGGGAGGAGTGAGCATTGAGCATTAAACATGCAATTGCCAACACGGCTTTCAGGGAGGGCAACCTCTAATGGCCATGGTGAAGATTCTCCTTACTTCGATGGCTGGAAAGAGTATGACAGAAATCCACACCACCCACAAAGCAACCCATCTGGAATTATTCAAATGGGCTTAGCAGAAAATCAGGTGCCTATTTCATTGGAATGTCAATGATTATGTTTACGTTTTTCTCTCCTATGCCTAATGCCATTGCCATTGCTTTTGTGTTGCAGCTTTCGTTTGATTTGATACAAGGCTGGCTAAATAAGCACCCAGAGTTCTCCATTTGCACGCAGGAGGGCATTCCAAGGTTTATGGAGATTGCAAATTATCAAGATTATTATGGCCTGCCCGAGTTCAGAGAGGTATAACAATAGATTATAAGAAGCAAATGATCTCGTTGGGTTGACACGTATTTTATTAACCACATTGATGGCATGCAGGGTATTGCATTATTTATGGAAGAAGTGGGGGGAAGAAAAGTGAATTTTGAAAAAGATAGAATAATCCTCACCGCAGGAGCAACTGCAGCTCACGAGGTGTTAACATTTTGTCTCGCGGATCCAGGAGAAGCTTTCCTTGTGCCAACGCCATATTATCCTGGGTAACCAACACATACATATATATTTTTTAATTTTGACTTTCCTATCGCCTATTTCTTACAAAATATAACTGGAATGTTAGGAAACTTTCTACCAAATATAACTGGAATGTTAGGAAACTGCAGGTTTGACAGAGATCTAAAATGGCGGACGGGAGTAGAGTTGGTACCAGTAGAGTGTAGCAGCTCGAACAATTTCCAGGTGACAGTGAGAGCGCTTGAGGAAGCGTATGAGCAGGCGAGGAGGCGAAACATAAGGATGAAGGGGGTTCTGATAACAAATCCGTCGAACCCATTGGGCACCACAACGGATGCTCAGGCACTCACAGAGTTGGTGCGTTTTGCTAGAGAGAAGAATATTCATCTTATCTGCGACGAGATCTATGCGGGGTCGGTGTTTTCAGGCCCGAAATTCGTGAGTGTTGGAGAGATCCTAGTTGGGATGCAGGCGGAGGAGAAGGAGCATGTTCACATAATTTACAGCCTGTCCAAGGACATGGGCCTGCCTGGCTTCAGAGTTGGAGTCGTCTATTCTTATAACGACAAAGTTGTTACCGCAGCTCGCAGAATGTCGAGCTTCTGCATGGTTTCTTCGCAGACGCAGCACATGCTTGGTGGCATGCTGCGTGACAGGGCATTTGTCACCACATTTATTGAAGAGAATAAGAAGAGACTGAAAGAGAGACAGAGGGTGTTTGTGTGGGGATTGCGCGCGGCAGGCATAGAGTGTTTGCCCAGCAGCAACGCAGGCTTGTTCTGCTGGGTGGACCTCAGGCACCTTCTGCCATCCCAATCCCAATCAGAGCTTACACTTTGGAACACCATTGTCAAAGAGATTGGGTTGAACGTATCGCCCGGGTCATCCTGCCATTGCAATGAGCCTGGATGGTTCAGGTTCTGCTTTGCTAATATGACCCCCGTCACTATGGAAGAATGCTTGAATCGAATTAAACATTTTACAGAAAAGACACGGATTTCCAAAGAAAGAAGTTTCGTCACCCCATCAACAATTAGTACAGCTCGTTCTCGTCATAATAACAAACTCTCCCTCTGTATTGATAGAGCTCAAACAAGTAGCATGACCTACATGGAAAGCCCTCGCACTCCAATCGCTACTATGTGACCCTCACCCGTGACTCTCAACTCAATTCTTTATTATTTTTTAAAATCTTAATACTTTTGAAAGAAAGGATGCAATTGCCATCCTTTATTCATTCATAAAGTTATTGTTACTCCAGCTCGTAAAATTTGAAGGCTTGGCAATTCTTTATTTTAATTTTGCTGGATTATTTTATCTTTAATTCTTTAGTGTTTGCAAATTTTTTTAATTAATTATATTTATAATTTTTATAATAAATTAAGTTTAAATAGTGGAAATTATTATATGTATATATTTTTAAAATTATGAATATTTTTAATATTAAAATTTAGGTTTGTGTAATAAAACAATATTATGTATTTTCATAAATGAATCATATTTATTGAAGTATCATTATAAGTATAATATATGTTATTATTGTCTAGTTAATAAATGGAATAATAATATAATATATATAAAATGATAGAAATGATATATTTTGTGAATATTATTGTATAATTGTTATTGTAAAAATTTAAATCTAAGAATATGTAATTGAAATTGACAAGCATCTAAAATTTTGGACTTCATTGAAGACACAAGATCTTTACACTTCAATCTAACTAATGATTGGACCATAACTTTATAGTCCAAATAAAATGTTTCAAATTAAAATATCACTTATAAATTTTGTTTTCCCAAATTTTCTCTTCACATTCCTGCCCTTCTTTCTCTCAAATTTTTTTGTTGTGATTTCTATGTACCTACAATAGCTAAATACTTAACGTAATAGTAAAGAAAACAAAGATTTGAGGCATGCATAAAAATTTAGATGGCTAATGTTCACTAACTACTCGTCTAATAGTTTAACCCTATGAAGTAGAATATATAAATTATTGGAAACTTTGAGATAATAGAATATGTCTTTTGTGTAACAAAAATATGCTCAAAGTTAAATGAATAATCAATAATCAAATAAACTATAAAATTTGTCTATTTATAAATGGATTTGAATTTAAGTTTCACAATATTGGTACACATTTTGACTTCAGACATCTACAAATGGGAAACAAAAAAAGGGAAAAGCATGCCTATTTTGCCAAAATTAGAATGAGGAATATATATCTTATCCATATAGTTCAATTTAGATAGATTGTAAGCACCATAAAATATGGTCCAAATAATTGGACTAGGAAGATAAAAAGATCATGTGGGGAATGCTTGAATACAATATGATTATAAAAAAATTCACTCACATGCACTATAACAACATTCCATGAAGTAGTTTTGGAAAAGATCTTAAAAAGGGGAGTGATTTTCAAAAAATTCTTGCTTTGGAGTGCTTTTGACAATGTTGTTTGGAAGAGCTACATGTCCTATATGGTTTGAGATACTTTGGGTTGCCCTGGGAGAACATAATCTTAAGGAGTTGGTAAGTGCAAGAATTTATGATTATTTTGACAATTTTTTGTTTTAAATTAGTTTTTTTTGGAAATTTTGTGGGTTGATAAACACTATCATCACCGAGTTAGATAGTACCGTCAAGCTATCAATGGCAGCATTTATTTTTAGATGGTAGTGTTCCATAGTACAGTCTAACCATATTTTTGAAATAATAGTATTTAGACACATTTATAGTTGTTTGAGTTGATGATTAATGGTTTTTTTATTATTATTTTTATTATTTTATGTGTGCAAAAAGACATTTATATTTGTGATTTTTGGCATGGTAGGCATTTATATACTCTAAATGAGTTGGGTTTGGATGATGTCAATTGGGGTATCATTGATCATGTAGGATTAGGGCATGTGGCCTACCAAGGATAGGTCCCTTATGATATTCATTTCATGAGAACATTAACTAATTTGTTTAATGTTGAAACCTTCACTTAATGGATCCAAATAGAGGAGATGATTATTACTTTAGAGGATGTGTACCAGATTTATTGGTTACTTATTATAGGAGATAGAGCATATGTACATGGAGATGGGAGTATCAAGTATATTCAGATATTGCATGTGTATTTTACTAGGAAATATTTAGTGGATATTGATCATACTATTACTATTCATCTAGAGGAAAAGATCTAGGGTTCCATGACATAACACTATCAAGGTAAAGAAATCAATAGGCACATTACTTACAAAATAATTATCTATATTGATTCATATTGAATTAATAAAATAATTATATACACATGCATAAATAAAACTCAACCCAAAATTGGAGTTGACATCAAAAATTTGAAAAAATAAAAAATAATAAAAACTTGACTTGTTATTTTCACAGATGCTATTTTTAGTAAGTTTTGCATACAAGCACACAGATTCCTAAAAAACATAAATAATATTCTAAACATTAAAATTAACCAATTAAATGAATTTAAACTAAATTTTATATCCAATTATAAAACTATACAATTTATAAAAAATAGAAATTTTATTAAAAAATACTAAAATGCATTTTTGGACCTTTAGATGATCATGTATAGCCTTCAAAAAATATCAAAAATACCATAACTAGATAGGTTAGGCTATGGATTTATTGATATTTTTGATATGGTCATTTTAATGTGAAGGGGAGCTCAAACAGAGCTACAGAACAATAGTTATAGCCTCCAAAATTTTGGACTCCTTTTCCACATCATACTCCTCTGGTTGAAAATAACTTAGCTTCTTTGAGATGATCTAACTCTACTCTTGACATTTATTATTAGAAATATTATTCATATTCCATTCTAAAATTTGAGTGTTGTCTTCTTGTTGTAATCCATCCCACTGTACCAAATACCTGTTATAAATTTCTTGCATTGTGTTGATTGCATTCTTATCTAGAAACTACACTATTTTTTATTTATTCTTCTTTGGTACCTATTGCTACCAATCTACTTATTCATATTATTCTCCTTCACCATCTTCTCCATCGAAATCATATAAATCTAAAACATTAAATACTGGAGAGATACAAAAACTATGTAGTAAAATCACCTCATAAGCATTTTCATTTATTTTCTTGACAAATTTTGCATGGTCCATTTTCCTTGTATTTCAACTTGTTGTATGTTCCTTTAAAAAATATTTTATTTCTCAAATAAACCATAACCAAATATACTCATTTAAATACTTTTGACCTTATTATAACATCTTCTACTAATTTATATTTTTCATTAATTTCTTTTAGCCTTCTCCTCACCTCTTCTTACAACTATTGTATACATTCTATAAATCCTTTTTCATTATCTCTAACTTATTTTACAATTGGTAATTGCACCAAATATAAAACACCCATAGTATTTATCCCATAAATAATTTAAAATCATAATCTTCATGTTGATCTATTCACTACACTATTATATGTAAAATCAACTTGTGGTAAAGCCAATCCCATAATTTAGGATTCTATCCAACTTTGAATCTCAATAAATTTCTCAAGCTCATGTTTACAACTTATGTCTATCCATTTGTTTGTGTTTGGTATGCACTACTGAATTATAACTTGGTTCACATATTCTTCTATAAGTTCCTCTAAAAGTGACTTAGAAATTTAGTAATGGTTTTTATAACACCATACAATATCACAACATCATTAAAAAATAGTACTATAACTCTAGTGGCATAATTGGTTTTCATACATGCAATAAAATGAACAACCTTAGAGAACCTATTCAATGGGGTGAGCATAGAAAATAATCATCCCCTCCACCCAAATATCTATCCCACTAAACTTGATCCCAGCAATAAAATTAATTCTAAAATCCAATCATGATCCTCTTGGATTAGGTATTGGCATTTACAACCATATATTTTGTGCATGTCCTTTAGCCACTTGAGATATCATGCACTTTGAAACATGTGGGCAAAAATACTTCTCCTCCACCAAAGCTATTGTCATTGTCTTACTAAAATGTCTAGCCAACCCACCACTATGTAATTATCTTATAATATTATCTCTTAGAGACCTAACTGAAATACATAATTATTTTCATTTGAAGAGATAACCATCCTATATAATATATTCATCATGAATAGTAAATGTCTCACCCTTAATGGATTCCTATACTACTCAAATATCTTTCCAAAATCTGTATTAGTATCGTATAATTCCTTAATAACTTCAAATCCAACTACATCATTCATCATAGTAGTTAATAATGCCACTCCCCTGCTAAATGCATTAGTTACCTAATTTTGATTTCTTGATCTATACTTCAACATGATGTAGGAGCATTAGGATATGACCAGTGTAATCATGTAAATAGTTCAAATGGTCATAAAAAAAAGTTCAATAATAAGCTTAGAATGCTTCATTTATCTTTTATTAGGTCAAATTAGTATGGTGTAAGTTTCTTTCTAAGATTTAATATCTTGTAAACACATATTCACCCCATGTAAGTAAAAAATTACCTCAATGTCTTTCTATAGGAGTTCAAATGTAGAAAAAGGATTATTTTAGCTTATAAAGATAAGGAGTGGAGAGCATTTTGGAGGAGAAACCTAAGTTGATGAAAGAACATCATCACTAAACGTATTCTAAAGGAGCCAAATAAGGCAAATAAATAAAGTTAAATATGATAGCTTTTGAAAGGATACATAGGTCTATAGGTTAGAGGAGTAAATGAGTTATAGGAGGAGTCAAGAAGGCCATGAGGCCTATGACTATAACTATAAATTATATTTTGGATTCAATAAAACCAGTTTGGTTATTATAGTAGTTTATGAAGAGTCTGATTCTAAAACATTGATACAAAGTTAGATGTGATTTGATTTTTATGGGAGACTACTAACTTCATAAAAACCTGATAGTTTGGTAAGAAAAATTATTTTTGTTCAGTACTGACTAGCAGTTGATTAAAAATAAAATATACATCTCTTGATCAAAATAAACAAGGAGAGTAACCATGGATATGTACCTTCCACTTCATTTAAATGTTAACTCAGGGACATAGACTTAATAAGATGATGTCACTATATATGCACACTCAATCTCTAATTTGACATTCTGCTAATTATATCTAAGATGTTGAAGTATAGTAAATGAAATACTTGAAATAAAACATGAACAAAATATGGTAAAATAAATTTTTATGAATGGGATCTTCCTTAAATAAATCTAAGTAAGAATGTAAGTCACACAATTCAGAAATGAAACACACAATGCTTAAACAAATCAAGTAACATGCTTAGCTAAACAAATAGGTTAGATTGTTGTAGCCTTCCAAATGGGACTTCCTCCTTCCAACTCTAGATTCTACCCCTCCTCTTAAAACCCTAAATTGAACTCAGAATTGCTCACTCATATTAATAAAAAAATACAATAATGAATTGTTGCAGGAAGTTACAATAATAATTGCTTAATATAATGTAATTTTGACAATCTATATTCAACATATACTATTTTTTATATCTATCAACTCTGTTACTACATATTTATATATCGAATAGGAGATTATTTTATGTAAAATAATATATACATTCCATTCTAAGATACATTCAAATTGGGATAACCAAAATTGATTCCTTTCGCTAAAGACATCCTTCATGTGAATCTTGTGACTTTGTTTCAGGATAAGGCTATTTCATTCTTTAACTGATTTCTTATTGAGTTCCATGGAGTTTAGGGTCATTTCGGTGAGTTGGTTAGAAGAGAATCAAAATTTGTTCATCCACACCTTTGGTTATGCAGTGGCTATAGGATGGTCAAAGTAATGAGACTCCCTTGTTGCGAGATGCTCTGTGTTATATACCTATTTCTCCAAAACATCTTCAAAACATATTTATAGAGAAATATTTGTAAAGAAAAAGACACCCATCATATATTTAATTCCAATACATAATTTTAACTATTTAAAAGAGTTTGAAAACACAATGCTATATGGCTTATAAAATTAGGAAACTTATATGGAAAAGTATTCAAAATCATGATAATAAAGTAGGATGAGTACAATATATGGACACAATAACAAGACATTTTTGGGGCTCATCAAATACTATTTTGAGTAGAGGTGTATTGCTAGTTTGCTCGAGGTCAAGATGAGGATTTTTGTCTTGTGCTCTCTAAATTAATTGTCAATTATTAGAATCTTCAAGAACAGAGGTAAATAAGAATAAAAACATGGGCCTATATTAATACCATTTTATTTTAGTTGACATTACAAAAGACATCTAGCTTTGTGATTGCCAAGTTTTGGGAAAAGTAATTGACAGATTGATAAGAAAGTGGTAATCGATAGAGGGAAGGATTAATTAGTCTTTGTGATAAGACAAGGGTTAACCATTAATATTTGATTGGCTTACTTATATCCAATTGATCTTTGATTATTTTATATTATTTTAGCATTTAATAGAGATTCATTTGGATCAAGTCATGGAAAAGATAGGAGATTATTATTATAGTTCTAGTGAATGGACTTATGTTCCATCAAATTAATCTCTAAGGTATTCATTGGTAATGTTGTAAAAAATAAAATGGTGTGATAGATTCATGAATAAAATTCTAGGACAAAATGATATTTAATTGCCAATTATGGATGGTTCTGCAATAGTCCAGAAGGGTTGTGTGTGAATGATTAAAGATAAATCAAAATGGATTTAATTTTTATTAGAAAAATGGATTATGGAGATGTTATGAAAGTCGCAGCTATGATTCATTAGAACACAATGGTCTTTTATTCATATTTGTAGTGAGTTATGAGTGCAATATTACTTGATCAAGTTTAGAAGTATAATGTATGACCACAAGAATAATTTTATTGAAATTTGAATGCATGTTATAGTGCTTGATTTTGACAAGATTTGATAGATTAAATTTTGTTTTGTGGAGTTCCTGTATTGTGCAAAATATTTGCTAAGATACACATATTGATTATGATGCAATGCAATTCATTGCATATTCTACTCGTTGTCTTTGAGAGATATGGATATATAAATTTTAATTGAGATATTCTTCATCATTTACCTTATCCAAGATGACCGATATAATTTAGGTATGTATATATTATATTGAGAAATGGGATCGAATTTAATATTGGAAAAGTATGCATATTGGCATTTAAAAAGGTATGTATTTAGACTGATTTATTTAAAGTGGAAGATCAGATTTTAGGTGAAGGCTTGGACAAGAGAAAATAAAGATATCACTTTTATTCATTCGATAATAGGTCATCTCAAGGAGAAGAACTCCGGATTTTCTCAGTGCTACTGTGGTTCATTTGATAAATGGTATTAAGAAGGTTTTTGACTTATCTTTGTTTTGACCTTGAGTTAACAAGTTAGAATTTCCACATGTTGATACACATAATTGTATTTGAATTGTATGTGTTCATGTTATCTTGACTCACAATAATTTAAAAAAGTATAGATCCAGATTAAAATGTCAATGCAAAGATAAAATTTATAAGATATAATTTATTCACTTCAAATCAAGGTTGTGTATTCTAAAGGATTGACTTTGGTTATTTCATTTGCAGATGAAAACAATGATGGATAGACAAAACCAATATTTTGTAAAGAGATTGTTAAACAAGAAACCTATTGGTTTAAAACAAAAACAAACTAATACATAGAAATTTAGCCTTGGATCAAGATAAGAGGATCTTGGGATTGATATCACAACACACAATTATATCCCTATAAGAAAGACACCCACTTTACATGCCTTTTATTTAACTTATTTTGAGTGTTCAAATACTTTAAGGCCTAAATGATGCAACATTTTTACCATGTACTCATGAAATAATTTTTATGTGTATGGTATGTGATGTTGTTGACATGAAATCTATCATGTTCACATATTTACCTTATTCTCCTTTCCATGTGTCACATGTTGGTGATTAAGTTCACATGTTTTCACCTCTCTATGTTTATTGAGAAGTAGACATGGTGGAAAGTAATGCAATATAAGATTTGAATGCATGGCTTCTCTCTTTTACCTTATTTTATCTCTTTTCATGTGTTTGTCTATTCATGTAACTCACATAATAGATGTTGATATCTATGGGATATGGTTTTAGGCAGGGGAGGAGGTAATAAGTATAGTTTATATTTACTTAGCCTAAACACCAAATAAATAATTTCATAAAAGACATGAATATTTACAAATAGTATACTTCAAAATGATATTCTTTTAGGGATATTTAAAAATGAGATAGATTACATATTTATAGGATTTTCAACTCCTATAATAAATACATTCCACTTTATTCTCTATCCCACAATATTATCTCCTAAAATTTCTCAATCCTATCTAATAGTGAGTTGTTCTCATAACTCACATAAACCTAGAAAACTATATACTCATTAATTTAATTATTTATTTGAGTATTAAAATGTTATTCCTAACCTTTCCTCCCTTAGTGTGAATATGGGAAGAAAATACATCACATGAACTGGGAACCAAATCATATGCCAATGCATACTTTTAGGTCTACATACTACTGTCTAAATCTTGTTGTCTAGATCTTGATGCACATGACCACTACGATGTAAAGAATGCACCCTGCATATACTCCATGAGAATGCAACAGATATTTCACTAACTGATCATCTTCATAAAAAATTATGACAGTCATAGGATCTCTGTAGTCAGATGATTTTCATAGTTAGCTACCCTCCTCTATAATTGTTTCCATATTCCATGATATCTATACTATCATTTTACCTAATCCAATAGGGGAATACATAATAATCTTGCTCACTTATTACAATACTTAAATAGGTATGATCCATCTATTATTATTGGCAAAAATTAAAAACATACAAAATACTGGAAAAAAAATTGAGGACTAAGTCCTCATCATCTTTGATATAGTTGTTGCACACAACTATTTTCTCTTGATTGCACGCATCCTAGAAGATCTTCACTACCACTAAGAATAGTCCTTGGATAGTATCTTCTATGTAATTTATTCTCCACTAATCCAAGTGTGCGACCCCTTTGTTAGTGGTTTGCGATAGGACTCTATTTGTCCTCCAAACTTCTTTGTCCTCCATCCTCCTATAGGTTTGAGGCTTACTCAACACATGTGTTAATGAAGCTTATATGCATAAAGTTTTTGAGATGAAATCCCTCCATAATTGAGACATCGCCTACAAGAAAAATATGTCTATAAAATAAATACTTTTATATTTTACAATTTTCGATAATGGACCTAGAAAAATATTAACTCTAGACTTTAACATAAAAATAAAACTCTTTTGACAATTTTTTAATAACTTTTATGATAATAAATAATGATTTCAAATTTATTTGATCATATCTCATATAACATACAATATTTATTATCATGGATCAAATAAATATACCCCTACTATTAAACTAATAACTCAAAGACTTAATTCTAATAACTACTTTTAGCCAAGCTATACTACATGACTTTATACTATTTGGACATATGACACAATTAAATGAATATACCAATATCTAGACTCATTAATGAACATATGAGAACCTTTGATACTTAAAAAAATTAATCTAGGACTTGACATTTATTACAGAGCATTGAAAACTTAGTTGACCCAGCAAGGATATGTTTTTAAATTTTGGATGACACTTATAATAACTTCGACTAAAACGAAACTCTAAAAAAGAAACTATAAACTACTCGTAAACAACAGTAGAATGCATCTAACTAGAGTAGGTACACGTAGATGAACTATGACAGATCTATACCGGAAGAGCAACGCTGTCTCGTTGGTTGTGAATGGTCCATGCAGACCAACAGGGATGAAAAAATATAGGTGACTCGGGAATATCTAAACAGCAGAGTACATGACTTAAACGATTATTGAAACTAATTTTAGTATTGTGTTTGCCAGAATAAGATTCAGACAATGTGTAATGTGGAAGATAGATCATATTACTCCTGATCATAAAACCATATCAAAAGGAATTTAATAACGAATTTCCATAAAAGATAAAACAATACACTCACTGACCAAGACTATTGTAGGTATACAAGCGACTGAAGGCTGGTGAAAACTTGCAAAAAACTATAGAATTATCGTGATAATTTGCCATATGAGGACTTGAAGTATTCATGGGAGGATCAAATCGAATCTCCCAATGCTTATATAAGAATGCAACACGGATCATGCATCACAAATCTGACATCGATTCTCCATGCTCAAACAGAAAATACGGCTCCTCCTCAGGGTTATGGTGAGCCTAGATGGCCTGGTTCATGAAATTTACAGTGGCGGCCTGTGTCTCTTGCTCATCCACTCTACATACATCACTTGTTGAAGAAATCAACTCATCACTAGATTAGAAGACACCATTACAGATATGATCTCGTCCAAACTTCTTATGTAGTCAACTTAAAAAATGATGCTTGATCATAGAAATAACTGCATGTAGTTTGAATGTGACCGAGGAAACATTGAAAGAGTTTAATGTAATATTGGACGCTATGTATTTTATCCTAAACTTGATGAAGGTCGTGACTTAAAATTTTCCCACTTTATTCCACATGAGCGTACAACTTCCTTCTACCATGGTTAACCTGCTCTAATATCAGATGATAAGTTTGGTTCATAGAAAAGACATAAATGTTTACGAATAATATACTTCAATCTGATATTCTATTTAAGTTATTTACAAATAAAATAGATTACATGTTTATAGGATTTTGAACTCCTATAATCAAGATATTCCAATCTAGCCTCTATCCCATAATATTCTCCCCTAAAATCTCTCAAGCCTATATAATAATGAGTTGTTCTCACAACTCACGTACACCTAAATAATTATATACTCACAAATATAATTATATATGTGAGCACTAACATATTATTGCTAATAAGAGGAGAGAGAAGGACTGCAAGAATCTAATACATTAGAATGACCATGGCACATGTAAAGAATAATGGTATTCTCTGTTGTTTTTTATTGTTTGTAAATATTTTGGACATTCATCATTATCTGGTGTAACATGCAGTACGTTTAATTTCACTTGCCTACTTTTATCTTTTGTAAATAAAAGGTTAATTTATTTTTTTCATTATTTTCATTTAAGTTATATACTATGTGTGTAATGAAATTATTCATAATCTAAAAAAAATTGATGTTCTTAGATTTTTCTTATTCTCAAACAAAGCATTAATCTCATCGAGCCTCATTTATGAGTAGCTTCTTTTCATTTATCACTGCTAAAAAAAGTGAATGCTATTATTGACTTTCACGTGTATTTTTATAGACAAAGTCCTAAATTTAGATGAGAATGAGGCTTCCCAATTGTCGGAGGACATGGAATAACTTCCCACAAGGATGAGATTAGAGAACATAATGGGTGCATAAGAACATCTTAGTTTGTAACTATCACTAGCGGCTCTAAAAAATAATCACTTGAGAGGGAAATCTAGTTTTTATCCTTAGGATATTCTTGATAGTGCAAGGAAAAATGTTAAGAAGTTGAAAAGTGCACTAGTTGATAAGAAGAGAGAGGTTGTAAAGTTGCACTATACATTTGTCACATTGAGGGATGATAAGATGTACATTTAATTTTTTTTTATCCATCTAGAAGCTACCCATGCCTACATGAAATTACTCTATGACATAAGGGCGAAGACTATGAGGACCATGCAATTAAATCACAAATGGATAGTTTCCATATATGAGCATCAACTGCAGATTTTGAAGGCAGAATACGAGATCCTATTTGCAGAAGTTCATGTGATCTCTCTCGATAGTTGTGGTATTACATAGAGAAATAGTAATAATTAGTTGTTTGCAATGAATTATGTGACTAGTATTTCATGTATGCTTATGAATTTGGATGGAAATCAATTTAAACACTTGCTTATTCATATTTTAATCTACAAAATCATTGTTTCTTTTACAACAATTGCTTATTCATATTTTATTCTATAAAATGACATGTGTTGTTAAGTGCTTGGATGAGGGAAACTTGTTATGACCTAAATGTGCTTTTATATTCTAATGATATGGTTCAAATGTTTACTACACCACATTCAAACATGATACTTATTTTTTGTTAAATAAACTGAATTTAATATTCCCAACTATTCATCATGTTAAATAAACCCGTATTCACCTCTATGACTTTCCTTTAGGGTTATGTAGGCTTCTAGGCCTTAATATATGCTTATATTTTCATGAAATTTAGGTCTTATTAATACACTTATGTCCTTTTATATGTTTAATATCATTCTTACCGTAATCTTAACTTCCTTAAAATTGTTTGTCTCAATAGAAAATAATATGCACATACTTATTACTCTTACACTTGATATTGTAGCCTTTTATTTAAAAACTATCGCTAGTTCACTTAATTATGACTATTACTCTATATTTGAACACGCAATTTAACAGGAAAAAACTTCTTAACCTTCCTAGTTCTAATATACATGAAAACACTGATCCATTTTGATAGCAACTTGATTCTTATAGATAACTCAAAATTCTGTCATATCACACTTTGTTCACTTAGTTTCTTTTACCCTTCTTAATTGGAGTTATCTTCCTCAAAGAAAAAGTCTTTAGTTTATGAATATGGTTATTCACATTTCATTAGACATAATGTTACTTAATAAACTAAACCATGTCCCATTCAACTGTAACTCTTACAGATAAACATACAACAATCTTATGTAACTGAAGTCCTAATCCTAATCCTGGTCATATTTTATTATGTATGTTTAAAAATTCAAGCCTTTGGGAATCATCATATAATTATCATACATTCATTTACCAATCATTAATTCCAATAAATAAGATCACAACCCTTTATTGGCTTGATCTTTCAAGGAATGGATAAAAATAGTAATAAAACCATGTTTTAAGGCCTTATAAAAGATTTGTACGAATATAGTTAGTAATAAAATGTAATGTGGGTGTATTGAAGAGTAGGAATCACTTGAATAACCTTGTAAACATGTTAATATCCCATTATACCAACATCTACATAATTTCCACAACCCACTTATGAGATATAGTCATTTTTTATTCACAAACCCTAGTCTATGGTTATCAGACTATCATAATGTTGAGAGCATTCCTTTATAAGAAAATTAAGTTTCAAGGCCTTATTATAGTTATCTAAACCTAGGACAAATTTTCCACACTTTCACATAACTTTATCACACATAATTTTATTATATGAACAATTATCCCAACCATCAAAGATAACTTTCTTTGCTATACTGTGAACCCTTTTTATTAGTGTCACAGACTATGAGTGTCTAATTCATAAGCAATTAAATTCTAAAGATTTTTTAAGAATTATATGGATTGGAATGAAACTTCTATACCTTTATATCTTATTCTCTTAACCAAATCTAGTACAAGATAATGATAACCTTCTTTAAAAATAATCTCTCTTTCAACTACAACGGTCCTTCTTTGGCTTTGAAATATGCATAATTTTGTTTCCAAATTTATAAAATGAATTGAAACCTTTACATAATAAATGATGATTTCACAAGTACATAGGCATTCATTCACATAATGTACTCATATAAAATTCAAGTAAGAGACAAACCAAAATGTTCTTTCTTTATCCATAGACTAAACATTGTCAAACATAGATGTTTAGAATACAATCAAATATCAGTCATGTTGTACATTTGTAAGTACAAAATATAAGTTACTTGAACCAAAAATAAAGGTAATGGTGATCCAATATGCCAAAAAATATCTTCCCATTCCATGTTGAATTACTATTCACTTTTTGAAGCAACATTTTCATCTGATGAATTATAGTAGCCATTATTTTCATCATATTACATGGACATGAAGAAGTACATAGGGTTCATTATAGATATCCTTTGGCCTAGTCAAAAGATAGGAAAATCGGTGTCTTTGGAGATTGTGTACCTCTTTCATAATTTTGTGAGTGGTTGGGTTAGATAAAGTATTATTACATCACAATGGTTATTTATAATGCTATACAGTTCTAAATTTACTCTGAATGGGAGCTTCACTCACATGAACACATTTGGTATTTTATCTAGGTGTACATACACATCTGGATCATATGACACATTTATCAACAAGAAATTTTTTAAGAAGGACCTTATGTATGTTAGAATGGATCCAAGAGTATTCCAAATATTAGGGAAAACCACATCCCATTATCTCCATTCAAATGACCATGGTATGAAGAAATTAGTATCGTGCCTCTCTACTAATGCCAAGAACTCATAACTCATAAATGGAATGTGGTACCTAGGATATTCCATGTTATAATACATAATAACATTACACCATTTCAAACCATTATCTTAGATGAAATTTATATTGTATCCTAGCCCCCTCTAATTTATGGTAGTAACCACCACACACAATTTTTGGCTCATTGTATCACACAACAAACTTAGTTCTTCTAGGATATAAGTTTTTTTCCAAATGTGTTTGTATACTTCTTCTCTGATTTCCACAACTCTTACCATATTTGTGTTACACTATCATGATAAAACTATAATATAGATGACACCTACCATGCAATTTAAAAATCATTTATCAATAATTTCAATAAAATTCATAAATTATAGTTAATTATTTTTCATATAGTAATTAACATATTTAAATGTTATGGGTATTTTTGTATTAATAAAACATAAATTTAAACTAAATGGAAATGTATTAGAAAATTAATCCTTTTGGAATCAACACCATTAGAATAGAAAGATGTGATCATGAAAATATGGTTTATTTGGTTCCCTCCTTTGTCTCAACCTTCTCTGCATCAATTAAATCTTGCTATCATCCTCACATTTATTTATAATTTGTTTCATGGAATAATTCTTATCCACACAAATAACATCAAATAACAATCATGTTGTGTGTGTATCTACTCCACAAATCCCATTATTTATTAAGTACATTTTATTTGTATTAAGCCAATTTATTTTAGTAGAGAACAAATCTCTATGAGAAAAGTTATAGCAGTGTTTCTATCAATACCCATGTTATTGTTCTATGGGCAGTGCCAAATGCTTCATGGTGAGTTTGATTATAGAGATTCTTTATACAAGTTTATTATTTTTTTGGAGGCCCAAAAATCTAAAAAACTCTTGATATCTTAATGAATAGAGTGGAGAGGGGATTTTGGCCTCACTAATGGATGCTTGAATAAGGTAAGCATAAAATAGATAATGATTGTGCCTATAAATGTTGAAAATAATTAAAAGAGAAGTTATTATTGAAAATGGTGAAATGTTATATGCATATTGATTTAGTTGGGCATTATTATGATGCCAGAGATGATGTGAAATATGGGTTTCCCATAACATTAACTATCACCACACTAGCTTAAGGAGTAGTGAAAATAACATCAAATAACACTCAATTATGTTTAAGGGCTTAAACTATCTGCTAGGGTCCAACAAGATAAGAATCTCAGTATGTGGACAATGCACTATTAAAAGTGTATAAAACTTGGTTAATAAATATATTGAGTATTTTTCAATATATTGAGATCAAATTGTATGTTTTTTTGAGAAGTATTTTCATTGATGTCAAGGTCGATGTCAAGGTGCATCTAGTGAAGATGCATGGTGAGTGGTCTGTGAGGTATGAGCTTGTGTCCATGATATGACAATGAATCCATGTGATAATAGATAATTTTAAGGAAACATAATGATTATTCTATGGTTAATTTCAATATTCAAGTCAAGGTAATCATGATTGAGTACTAGTCCTTGAAATATAAGGTGTCTTGAGAAGCTTGGTCATAACGAACATAGTCATATCATGAGCATGTGCATGATGAGCATAAAGAGGTATGTGTAGAGGTATGATATTATCTAAGGATAATTAAATGAATGTAATAAAGGTGCATAAGCCTCAAGGAGTGTTTCAAGGTCAGTTATCAAGCTTCAAGTGCTTAAGAATCCTAATCATGACATTCGTCATTGCATGAAGAGACCTTGTGAGAAGGTATGAGCTTGGTGTCCTAGTGATATGGATGCAAAGAGGTATTATAGTTTTTATGAGGTTTTTTGATCAGTAATATGAGGTATTGGAACATTCATGATAGTTTTAGAGTGAGCCTATAGGGGTAGGACCTATAGACCTAATATGCAACTAGGCTCGTTCTAGACCTTGCCTAACCTAATGAGGTGTCATGAGGTATTGTCAAGGAATATAAAGAATTTATGGTAGTTTTTGAGCTTTGTAATAGGTTTTTTAACATGAATATTATGTTTTTACATCTTGGATAGTGGATATAAGCTTGGTTTCAAGGCCTAATGTGACTTATAGGTCAAATCTTAAAGAGCAAAGAGAGAGAGACCACAACCTAATAGGGTATGCAGTTATATTTATAAGGATAACACAAAAATATGTGAGAATTTATATAAGTGTGTCATGTTATTTCAAGTATATTTACCAAGTTTTAGGTCAAAATTTGAAGGTGAAGGCAAGAAAAAGTGTTTTGAGGTCTTTTGAGTGCACAAAATGAAGGGTTCTCAACTTAAGAAGAAATTTCAAGTGTTTATTGGCATGTGTAACATCTGCATGAGAATGTAATTTATTCACATTATATGGGGAAGGGTTATATCTCAAAATTATAGGAATTAGTTTCTGGATTAAGGGACTATGCTTTATGAATGATCGTTAAGACTGGAAGATGGTTTAAACCCTCAAAGAACCTTAATAGTGACCTGATATCAAATAAGTTATTCTAAATTGATAAATATAGATTTATGTGTATATTTGAGTTGTTTTATGTTGTATTAAACTCTCCTAGGCATCTCTAGGTGTGATTGGTTTGTCAGGGGAGTGAGTGGACCTTACAAGAAAGGCCTTATTTCTCAAAGGTTTCCTGTAGCAATCAAATTTGACGAAGTCAAAGTTGATAAATGGATAGTGGAAAAATATTGAGACTTATATTTTATTTCCATCATGTATTTTTAGTATTTTATATCACTTCAATGTGCTAAAATAGTCATACAAGTTGACCAGTCACTAATAGGCCTAATGATGTAAATAGTGAGAAACCCAGGGAAAAGTGAGAAGTTGTTTAGGGATGTGATTTCATGGATTAGGGATGAATACAAATGAATTTATATGTTATTAGATACCTTTAATACATGTTCATGTTGGATATAAGTTTTTTAGGTCAATGGTTATGATGAAAATGTTGCTCAAAATTTAACCTGTTTGGTTTAGATGAGCCAATGAGGTACAAAGTTATGAGATTGGTTTACAAGACCACTATTGTAACTTGACCATATTTTAATTATATATGAATATGGTATAATTATATCATAATATAATTTATATGCATTAGGAGTCTTTGAAAGTGTGTACATAGGTTTTGAAGGTCAATATCACCATGACTAGTCTATAAGGTAAACTGGCAGTTTTGGGTAAGCAAGTTACAATGATGAGTTTGAGGATCTATAATCTAAGAAGAAGCATATAATTTACATGGTGTTTATATTTGGAAATTTTATGTCCTATCCAAGCTTTTTATAAATTTGGGTAGTTAGTGAAAGTAGTGAAAACATTGAAGCCAAAATGGCTTATCTAACTGAGTGACATCTGAGAGAGAGAAGGTTGACAAATTGGTATGCAAGACCAATAGTTTAAATTAGATATTAAGATATTTTTATTGGAGTTTGTTATTATTATGTTTTATGATCATATTCATGCATTGTAATTCCTTATGTGTGTTCCTTCAAGGATCATAATTTCAAGTTTTCATGATTGTGTTTTGAGGCTAGTTGGTAATTGAGTGGATTACTTGCAGAGAAGGTTTTGAGTAGTTTTACCTTAAGTTGTGAAGTCCAAATCATGTGATGATTACCTTGAGGTTACATATATTATGTACGTGTTTTTTTCATGACTATTTGGAATTTTTTTAATGCTTAAATTGTTCAAGACAGACTTTTTGCTTATGCACAGAACTAATTTTAAACAATGCTAATGGTGTGCTTGAGGTAGTGGTTAAAGCTAAAAAGTGTTGTGTATCCTATATGATATTAGCAAGGTTATATTTGAGTGGAATATGACATGATATTTCCATGTGATGTGTTTTAATATGTTCCATGGAAGGCAATATAATGTTTCCTAAGTAGACCTAATGGGATTAGGTCTCCATGAGACCTAAAGATGAGATAAGGCCTAATTGAGGTAGGTCAAACCTAAAGGGTCTCACATAACATTTTAGTAATGCTTATGAGATTTAATAAGATCTATTACATGTCTGACCTAAGGGGTTAAATGTGTTTTTCTAACCAATAAGGATATGAACAAGATATTTGTATAAATGCAAGGCAATTTTAGGCATATTTATGTGTGAAGACAGAAAGAAAATAAAATAATATATTGAAGATCATAATAAGGTATTATATACCATAATAGGGGTATATAGGATCAGTTATGAACATTTGATATAGGTTTTGTGTATGAATTTCAAGTTCATATGACCTAATCAAGTTAAGCAGAGGACTAGTTGAGAGAAGCATCCTAGAAGGCAATTTGAAAGGGATAGAAGAGAGAGAAGATCTAAGAAGGAGATCATCAACTAATATATGATAAATAAAGTGTTTTGAAGGTGATCAAGGTTTTTAGGTGGTTGAGTTGGTGTTGAGTTATCTAGGGGGTTGGTGCCTCCTTGCAAGTGGGTGCTTGTTAAAGCCTAGTTGAGTTGGTGCTTAGCTAGTTGGAGATGGTTCTCCACGTGAAGTTGGTGATTCAATGAATTTGATGTTTGTATTATATGATTATAGTACATTTGTATATATCAGTGGGTTTTCATCCCCTTGAGGGTTTCCCACATATAAATTGTGTTATCTTGTGTTCTTATGTTTCATGCATATGTGGATGGTTACTTAGTCATTGTTTGATCTACATGATTGAATAATTTTCAGTCATCTTGCTTCCAAAATTCTTATATATGTTTGAATGTCGCAATATAGACATGTTGATGAAAGTGTTTGGAGAGGATAATCATTGAGTAAGTGTTCAAAGGTGTTATACAAATCAAATTAGTCTTCTTGTTCCTACTAGTGCTTTAACATTAGAGTTACTTCCACATAGTAATTAACCTTTAGTATCACTTTCCAATGGACACTATCATTTCATTATCTATTTATATTGACTCAATATAGCTACAAAAAAATTTACGTAGCATTTTTTTAATGTGGGAATGTAGTGATGTATATGAATCATTGAAAAAAGTATATTTTGATTTTTTTGGGTATTTTTAAGGATTTTGTGGTCTTTAGGATTGAATAATACCTCATACATGAGCTTCAAAAATCTTATCTTAGTCCTTTAGTAGTTTTTTCCCCACAATTAAGTAAATTTGAAATTTAGACTAGTTATTGAAGAGTTTAAGGTCCTTGGGCAAATTGTATGGGTAATACACCATATGTAAAGAGTCATAAGAGTGTATGGTAAGTGTGAAAAGATTCTTACATTATTAATTCTCATATGAGTGTGTTTTAATTTAGATAATAAGCTCTAATTGTAGTAAAAATACTAAACAATGCATGTTGTTGAGATATTTTAGGATTGTTGAGATATGTTTGGAAGATTGATTTGCTTTTTTAAATATTAAAACCTATGGAATATCCTAATAGCCTTTTACCCAAAATTATAAGAGACACACAAAAACATAAAAAGATTATAAAAAAAAGGAGAAAAAAAAAAAAAAAACCACCTAATTAGAGTTGTTGTTCAAGTTAGATAGAGGTAGCGGGTTTGTACTCTTTCAAGAGACAAGATTGAATGAATAAATTAAATTTTTTCAAGGAATTTATAATGTGAAATATGTATGTATTATGTATGGTTATGTGTTTGAATACATATTGATTCTCATATGGTGTGTTTTTTAATATTTAGTCTTTTAAACCCTCTCAAAAGCCTTGTTATCCATACACGATCCACATGAAAGAAGTCTTTTCATTGACATAGAGGATTTTTTTATGCATGTATGATAATTGGAAAAGATAGATGGAGGTTTAAATGAGATTTCAGAACCATTTTAAGGATTTAAAACCAATCCAAACATAAAATTTTGAATTCTAAAGGCTCTCAAGCCTCTACAAAACTAGTTTAACCTTGATCTAGGTTTTATTTGGAAAATCACTATAAAACATGTTTTAACTAGTAGAAATCTATAAAATTTATTGGGTAGGTAAAATTGAACATCCTGTAATATATTTTTTAGGTTTCATGATTTTTGGAACTATATAGATGTATATGCAGGTGACTGTGTTTTTTGGGGCCTAATTGAAGCCTAAAATAAGGCTAATCAAGAAGGTTTTCTTCATTTTCTTGGAGTTTAAAAGCAAGTGAATCCTGTGAATGAGTGATTAGGATATTTAAAGTATAACTAATTGTTAAAAACCCATCCAAGATCTTTATAAGTTGATTATTATCTCATTTGTAGTTGATACCTAATACGAGGCATAGTTGAAGGCCTTAAACTCATAAATTTGGGTTTCTTAACAAATTTTGAATTGCAATTTGTGAGAATTTCATCTAGAAGGAAATTTATTACTATAATAAGAATTCAAAAATCCAACTAAATTCTTCAAGTAAATTTCCTTCATCATATTCTCAATTTTGAATCACTAGACCTAGATTTGGCCTATAGGGTCTACATAAGAGATTGTTTACTTATTGGATAAGAAAATAAGAATACCTCTAAAGCATACACCAGTGCATCATATAGATATGTTTATACCCACTACATGATTGAATTTATGAACTTATTATTATTAATGATAATGAATGCTCTTAGTATATAATATATACTATTATAATGTATATTTATTTAAATTATTTTTGTTTTCTAAACTTTATGTTTTTGAGCATGCATGTAAGTTAAAAATAATTTTGACTTATTTTATTTGAATGAATGTTTGTATTAGCATTTAACTTGGATACATGACCAAAATGATGCTTCTATTTGTTTCATTAAAAAGGTTTGCTTGGAAACAAATTTTATGAAAATTTTTAGAGCCTCTTGAAAAATATAGCCTTCATTTCTTTATTTCATATTCATATAAATGTATCTAGTCCCAAAATTAGATTTTTTTAAAATATAAGATATTTTTTTATAGTTTTACAAGTACCTATAAAATTTATTGTAACTAGGATATTGAAGGGTCCACCTTTAAATGAATGGTTGGAAAATGACCATGGAAGAAAAAAAAAGTGAAGTAATATTATTGGCTTTGAATCTCTATAACAAAATCCTTTTAGAGACAATACATTTATAAAATATATTATTATATGTTTGTAGTCTAAGTGAACTATTCACCTTGAAAATATGCTATTTATTTTTCCTTGATTGAACGTAATAAAATATTTATTAGATAAGTGGTTTCATATATGTATTTAATTTATAATTAGTGGTATTTTTTTAATTATTGAGATACAATTTAGGATTGCAAGAAGCATCCATAAACGATACACAGATTCACTCTTTTTAAAAATATATATTATAAATTTTATTTACATGCCTATGAAAAGTCACAAAGGGACACAATTTCATGTCACTCATTTGATAAAATTAAGAGAATCCAAAAGTGTAACAATTCTGAAAAAAATATTATAGAGAGGATTTATATTTTTTGGAAGTGGTTATTGAAGGAACACTTCTATCAAAATCTCATGACAAAAAACATTAGCTATTGATATTTTAATTATATTACTTTTGAGGATACTTGTATATATTTCAATTCATTTATATGTGAAAACTTGTATGATTGTTAAAAAGTTGTAAAGTTGCATATATCCTAGAGAGTACTAAATAATAGACAAATATAATTAATGGTGCATCAAATGAATACACTTACATCATAGGATATAACAATAGTGTATTATTAAAAAATGTACACGTATGTATTATTACTGTACTATCATTGAAACCTATAAAGGGATTTAATCAAGATGAATTATCTCTATTATGTCCACCTTTATCTCATTTTACTACCCTATTAAGATTATCATCCCAATTTCTTTTATATTATTATGAAGGGGATTTGGAAAAAGGGTTTTTACCTTTAATATGTTTTGTTGTCTTTGTCTATTCATATTTTATATAAAGTCTCCTTTTCTAAGAGTGGAAGTTATATGAACATCATGCACTTGTTGGAATGGATGATCCATCTGGTGTTGTGTGTTGGAAAAAATAAATGAATGGGAGTAGTTACATGTCTTACACTATCATCCTCCCTCATCTAATTTTTAGTGTTATCCACTAGATTTGAAGTGACAACTTCTAATATAGGATTTAATATTTTCATATCCATTCTTGATACACCTTCAATTTTAGGGTTCAAACCTCTAAAATCCATGCCTTATTCTCCCTCATTTTTAATTTGAACTTCATTGTCTATGACCTAGGAAATGAAAACATATTACACAAATAACAGTCATCTTGAGTTTGTTGGTGCAAAAATTAGATTGGAGAAGGAAAATTGCATTGTACTCAATATCAATGTTATCAATGCTCTCATTAAAAAACTTCCATGCATCTTCTAAAACTACATAACTTGTTATCTTTCCCATCAAGCACACCTTAATCACATGATTTCAAGTCTAACCTTGGAGTGAAAATAGGCAATTACACATCAACATGGATAGTCTTATAGTAAATATGTAATAATGTAATATCTCATATTTCATAATTTTCACACATGGCATTCACTATTGTGGAAGGTTACATGAAAATTTAGGATCTGTAAAGCTTATACCCATGATATATTTTCAAGTCTCTCTATTTTGAAGCTCCTATGGAAGTCATTGTCCTTGAATATTTTTAGCCACTGATAATATATGTAAATAGTTGTTTTTAGTTGGTGAACTAACTAATCCACCATGTGATGTGTAAAAGTCTGCATTATGCTTAAGAAATGACATTTCAAAATGAAATGGTAAGATTATATGGTTATATTTGTTTATGCCCAGTATGTGGAAGTGCACGGACACATCCTGACAACATTCTAACTATGTCTACCGACTGTTGTTCCTAGTATTCAATAAAAGTGAATTGAGAGGAGTGATAGCTTTCTAAAAACTTTATGGACTCTATTAATGCAACATCTTCATCGGCACAACTATGCATTATGTACCCAAATTCATCAAATATTACATGTCTTACATCATTTGATTTCACTTTTGCTATCAAATTATTCAACCATACATGATGAACATGCCAAATTATTAAGTACACCTCATACTTGAATATCTCCTTGCATAACATGAAATTTTTTTAAGAGTTAATGTAATAATGTGGGAATGGTGTGTATGAACATCCAAATGTGAAATCTATGATGCATGTATGAATAAAAAATATGCACCTAATAGCTTTTATCTATTCACCAACATCAACCACCATGAAGGCATTGATTGTCAGTTTAATGTCTTTTAAATTCACTCTTTGAAGAAGAATTTTGTTCCATTGGCTTATGTAGGTAGTAAAGGACCGTAACATAATGACCTATGAAATGGAAATACCTTCATGTTTAGAATAAATTATGAGTAATTTGTACAATTGGAACTATATAAAAAATATAAACTCAAATGAGATTGGATGTTATAAAATACGTATATTATCAACTACTATTATAAACATTATAAACATAGCTTTATGGATTCATCCCAAATGTTTACGCAATGCTAATGAGCTATGCTTTTGAAATCTCAACGACCATTCTAGTTGTTATGGGAGTTGGATGCCCAAGATAAAGGACTTTTTCCCCTCCCCATAAATCTCTCCCCTATTATATCCTTGATATAAAAACCACTTGAAGGTATTTACTAGTTCCCATTCCCAAACACTTTTTGCATTATTAGGACTATACACATTTTTTCCTCCTTAGTCTATCATTATCTATTATTTATGTCACCCTTATTTAAAAAATCATCTTATTATGTTTCACCATTAAATAATACAAGTTTATTAAGCACCATCTTCTAGTATTTAATATGGATAGCATCAATAGACAATCCTAATAATAGTAGCCTATGAATCCACTCATTAAGTTGGGGGCTGATATATGGAGCAAAAAACCATATCTTTCCCTTAAATTTTTCATATGTTTAGTCATGTATATAGTTGTGTTCATTATCTATGTGCTCTTCATGACTATATGTAAACATCAGATGATTAGGTCTAGTGACCATACATCATGTACTAAAATGACACTAAAGTTGCATATTATACGGCTTCAACCCTAATAGCTACCCTTTCTATACTTGGGAATTACACACTTGTCTTTTGGTGTGGAATCAATTTAAAAATAATAATCATGCCCATGTAAACACTGGTATATGAATGATTATAGTGAACAAATACTTTGTCATGCAAATTAAAATAACTCTAGTTTAATATAATAGAAAATTAGTTGAATAGATACCCACTCAAAATCTATAATATTTGGTCAATTATATGATGTATTCATAGGTGGAATTGATCCTTATATGATTATAGCAACAAATGATTTTCTATTGTAATTTAAAACATGAAAATGTTTAGGGAATAAATCCTTTCTTGATTCTAATTTGATGAAGTCATCAACCTTATCAACATTAACAAAAGCAACCCATAAGTCTTCATCTTTGATGTTAGAAAATTATACCACTTGATATTGCTGTAATCAAGTGGACCCTCTCCTATCTTCTTTAGTGCATGCTATATAATTTCTTCCCACCTATTTTCCATCTATTCCAGCCTAGAAGGGGAACATTTCATTTAATTAATTAGCAATGTAATTTTGCTATTGATGAAATATTGTAATAAACAAATGGAAATGATTGAATAATGAATATAACATAAGTAGTTGGTGGTTAAAACATCATTAAAATAATATATACATGTCATTGCAATGGATACTCATACACATCTCAATCGAAAAACAAGACAACTCCTGATTGGATACATTTCTTGTACCTCTCATTCAAATACGTTGTTTTTCATGCACTATTCCATTTAACCTATATAGGTTGTCTAAGATCTAGATTTATTTTACATATTTTGTATGTAAAAATATTATGAACTTCATGATTGCATTTGAATATTGTAAACACATCAGGCTCTGAACTAGTTTTAAAGATCCAAACATTAGATGATCCATAATGGCAATACAAAAAATATCATTATAACTCTAATAAATACATAATGTTATGATAATCAAAAGATCATTTGAACAACATATTTTTTTTACTATTTTTTCACATGTTAATAAAATGCCCTAAAAAGAAAAGTTAAAGCATCGTAAAATTTAAGTCAAACTGAATCTCAAATGCTTACATCTCAAAATCTTCAATTTAGTGTAATGCTAACTTTTAAACTTGATTTATAACAAAAAAATATTTTTATAATAATGCCTTTTACATCTATTATTTTTTCAATCATGTATTTTCCCTATTCTCTTCATGAAGTAATGCTTTTATTTGTTCTTGTCCTTTGTCAGTACTTTTCTGTCATTTATTTGTCCAATATTTTATTATAATTATATCATGTGTTTGCAGTCAAATAGTCAAGCCCGTTAAAAGGCAGTAAGGAATTGTTATTCTTATAAAATTAACTCACTAAAACTATTTAATTAAGACTTTACCTAAATTTAATGATAGCATGTGTTTTTTATTTAAGCACACAGATTATATAAAGTAAACATGAGAATGAAATCACTCATTTAACATAAACTTTATATAAATTGATTATATATAATCTAGAAAAAATCAGTTGTATTAAAATACTAATTATGTAAATTCATTATAACTATATTTTCTAAAACTATTATCAAGTATGCATACTCATTATAAGGTTAATTAATACATTGTAGCATAACAATGATTTACAATTGAATGAGTTTTATAAATATATCTTATTTTTGAAAAATAATATTTAAGACTCTCATAGTAATAGTAAGTTTATGCCCACATCAATGTTATAGTTATCTCACCTGGTCCTTAGATTACCTCACACGATTTATTTGGGTGTCTTGCATGATTAATGCTTGCTTAGTTTACCCATCCTTCACTCACTCCATTAGACTATTTTACATTCTCCCACATGTGACAGTGAACCCACACCCACTATTTCCATCTATCACTATTTTATTTATAAGAGGTTTCTTGTTTGATTCTCTCTTGAGTAAAATATTTGAGGGACATATTTATATCTTACAATCAAACGAGTAGAATTAGAATGTATTAAAAGGATTTTTTCACATATACCACAAACATTAGTGGCGTGCTTCTCAGACTGGTATAAATGACACCCTTTCCCAACTTGAACTATAATATTTTGTTGAAAATAAACTTGTCATTGTTGAAAATGCGTATATATACACACACACACACACGCACATGCACACGCACGCGCGCGCGCACACACACACACACACACACACACACACACACACACACACACACACACACACACACACACACACACACACACACACACACACACACACACACACACACACACACACACACACACACACACACACACACACACACACACACACACACACACACACACACACACACACACACTTATGATATTTAAAATCTTATAAATTTTAGACACCTTAATTACATAATGTCAAGGATATATTCTTATCTTTTCATAATGAAATAACACTATGAATACTTATAACTCAAAAAATTATATCATTACGGTTTTTAAACTTACATAAAAATAACTAAAAAAATATTAAAATAAATAAGATTAAAGCATGGTAACAAAAACTAATAAAAAATATTATGATAAAACAAGGACAACTAATTAAAGTCAACTAATAACAAAAGTTACAAAATGGAGGCAACTCCCACACCAGCATTGAAATTTAGAGGCATACCCATTACTACCTTTTTTTTAATGTCCCCATTGAGGTATACCTTTAGAATTTCAGTTATACTACAATAATCTACATTTAACACTTACACCACAACATGTAATCCTTTATTCTCTTCCACTCCTAAATCCATTCTAGTGGTTGACTCTTCATCGAATCCACCCACTCCATATGCCACCTCCAATTCAATGATAAATATTATAACTTCCAAGGTCACCCCCACGTCATCAACATATATATTCCCATTGTCACTCAACAAAAATCTTGTGTCTAATGAGGGATTATTGCATGCTTAAGGAGAAAGCTTTCATGCTTGAAATCAATGCACAACTAGAAAGAAGAGAACAAGCAAACCTGGTTATCACAATTAAAAACAAATGAAAAGGCTATTGAGAAGTTGAATAGGGTCATCACTCTCAGAGTGGATAAGAATGGGAAACATGTTGTATTGAGTATGAAATAAGATGTGTTCACTCTAAAATAATTCCATTAATTTGAGTTATTTAAGCCATTTTTGGTGTGTGTGGGTTTTTTTTTTACATAAAAATATTTGGTTCAATATCTTAACATCAATATATTTTTTATTCATTCATATATATTTTGAATTTTTTTTATGAATTTATACCACCTACCAATTTATATATTCTACCAAAAATACTCATGGAGATTGAATTGTAGTATCACTCCATGTGACAAGCTACCCATTAGGTCATTTCACCTTGTTTCAGTAGAGCCAAACGTACCAAGGAGTTAACCATACCCTTTGTCTATGCCTCCCAGTTATTGTCTGCATTCGGTCCATCTATGTGCTAAACCCTTCCCCGATTATAATGACATATCAGTGGGTTTATCATCCATATTTACCATTTTTCTAAAGTGTGCAAGGCCAAGCAAAAGAGGTGGACAACTGGGAACCAATAGGGAATCAATGTCTCATCCCCACATCAATGGCAATGTAGTGCTGATTCCAACCGCACATTAGACGTGATGCTATGTCAAAAATAAATAAGAATAGTGGATATAATATTTTATTTTGATAAATTGAGGGAGTGTAAATCGATATGACTGCTGACCCATATAATATTATAATCATATATACTATATTACTATTATAATATAAAATATTATAGTTAAATAGTTATATAATATATATATATATATATATATATATATATATATATATATATATATATATATATATATATATATAGTTAAAATATATATTATAATAATATGCTATATTATTAATAATACTATATTTTATTAATATTATTTACATAAATATATAATAATAATAATAAGAAGAACAAAAAAAAAAAAAATATTAGACTAATCTTTAATGACTAATGATTAGGCAACTCTAAGAACATAATCCATTAAGTACTTATGTGGAAAGTAAGTTTGACACTAGCAATCCACCTTAGCAATGCATTTGTCATAGATACATCTATTATTGGGAACAAGTTATATTTGAATATGCATATGCTTAGTATCATATATGGGAGAAACAAGTCAAAATATAAGACACAACACAACTAATTGTCCAACACATGACGTCCCAGATCCTTCTTCCTTTGATGAAAGACTAATCTAAATTATCTGGGGAAAGACTACTCTAAATTTGTTTATTTAACATAATGGAAGATCTGCCACTCCGTAGTATTTATACAATGTGGCACATATTTGAAGCCAACCCAAAAGTAAATTCTTTCCCAAGTTGGTATTCTTCCATTCTTGAAGGCAGTAACTTACAAGTGCACCCAACCCTGCTCTCATTGATTGCATGGCACATGGTGAATTGACTATTGGACAAAGCAAAATGCTAAAACTATCGAGCCTACAATTTGATCGAGTGAGGTGAGCTACTTTCAAGTTTATGATGAGAGTGAATATTATCTGGATAGGTGTAAGCTTCTAATGTCTAAGGGAATTATGTATCCTTAAATGTACTGAGGTGACTATTTGGGTAAAGTTGAGATACATTCATAAAAAGATTGAATTTTAGTTGCATTGACAACCATAATTACGTGAGTGAAGGTGCTAGTTATGCACTTTTAATAACTATATTATTTTCTAAATTTGGACATGGAGACAAATGAAAGTTTTAAAATTAATGGTGGCTTCTAAAAGATAATAAGGTAGATATAAAGGCTTCCAAAGTATAGAGAGTTTAAGTTTTTTGAGCTAATAAAAATAGCAGAGATGTTGTTTTTGTGTACTCATGTGAGGCATATATTTCTTTGTAGACTGTAATGAAAATAACATAAACATAGTTTTTTTTGGGAAGGCCGTGTCTAAACTTCTTCTATTCATACCTTTTTATGAACCTTGATAACTTGTAAGTGAAAATTTATGTATGCCAACGAGGTTATGGGTTTTCAGATTGTATGATTTTGATAACATTTATTCAATATAAATTTATGTATTCTAAAAAATTTATGGGTTTTAAGATTGTATGATTTTAACAACATTTATTCAATCTCAGTAAGATCCAACTATGGAAATCATCCTCATATTTTATTGTATAAGTAATTTCAATTTTCATGCTTCATTTGTCTCAATCGTGCAAAGCATCACATAACTTGTGATTTGACATTAATTTGACAGGGAAGTGTAAGGCTTAGTGTATAACAAAATTTTGTTGTAAATCCAACTATTAATTGTAGTTGGTCAACATGTTTGATTTTGGTAATATCTAAGGGTTCCTGTCACTCCCTAACCAACTAAAAAAAACTTTAGGCAAATAGGATCTATCTATCTTGGGGATACACATAGAATTCATATATTTATCGAGAAAGTATCAAACAAGATGCCTAAATCAATCTAAGCTAATACCATACCAATATAACATCTCGTCCAACATAAAAAACCAATTATAAAACATTATCCATGAAAATGCTTAAGAAAATAATTAAACCTACGCAGAAATATGGAATCAATACTTACAATATCTCTTATATATAATAAATAAATTGTCCTCACCCTCAAAGGGATATATATATATATATATATATATATATATATATATATATATAAACACAAAAATCAAACAATTATTTTTATTATTTTTTCAAAATTACAAAACATTTCCGACAAAAAAGGGAAGATCGCTTAAAACCCAATCAATTTTTACAATACCACCTATATCTAACCAACTTATAAATAAAACATTTTTCAGATATCTAACAAGATAAAAACACTTTTCTTTCAAATATTATAAAAATTTCTGTCATACTTCTACTTATGAGAAATATATTTTGTTTATTATTTTTTCACATGTTAATAAAACGCCCTCAAAAAAATAGTTAAAGCATCGTAAAATTTAAGTCAAATTGAATCTCAAATGTTTTCATCTCAAAATCTTCAATTTAGTGTAATTTTAACTTTTAAACTTGATTTATAACAAAACATTATTTTTATAAGAATGGTTTTATTGTGGAGATCAATTTCATGCCTTTTACATGTATTTTCCCTATTCTCTTCACGAAGTAATGCTTTTATTTGTTCTTGTCCTTTGTCATTACTTTTTTGTCATTTATTTGTCCAATATTTGTAGTCAAATAGTCAAGCCCGTTAAAAGGCAATAAGGAATTGTTATTCTTATAAAATTAACTCGCTAAAACTATTTAATTAATACTTTACCTAAATTTAATGATAGCATGTGTCTGTAGTCAAATAGCCAAGCACGCAGATTAAATAACTGGATCTAAACATGATAACTAAATTAAATTATTGTTTAAGACCATCAAGCTTCTCTTCACAAGCTCCTTTCGAGTAGTTTTTATTTTGCAGATTAAATACAATGTTTTATTGCAAATTTAGCAATTGACAGGGGGAATGGTAAATAATGTCATTTAAAAATATTTATACATTACAAAAGTGTTATTTAAAAATATTTAAAAATAGTAATATTATTAAATTATAAAGTATGTATTTATATATAAATTATTATATTGAAGGTATTGAAAATTGAGATGTAAGAGTAAATGAAAAAATTGGTTTGTCTATTTAAAAAATAAGAGTATCATGCACTAATTCCCTACGATAGTTTTAGAAGATAAAATTTTGGAAGAGAATAAAGTAAACATGAGAATGAAAACACTCATTTAACATAAAATTTATATAAATTGACTATATATAATCTAGAAAAAATCAATTGTATTAAAATAATTTGTATTAAAATACTAATTATGTAAATTCATTATAACCATATCTGCTAAAACTATTATCAAGTATGCATACTCATTATAAGGTTAATTAATAAATTGTAGCATAACAATGATTTACAATTGAATGAGTTTTATAAATATGTCTTATTTTTGAACAATAATATTTAAGACTCTCATAGTAATAGTAAGTTTATGCACACATCAATGTTATAGTTATTTCACCTAGTCCTTAGATTGCCTCACATGATTTACTTGGGTGTCTTGCATGATATATGATTGCTTAGTTTACCCATCATTCACTCACTCCATTAGACTATTTTACATTCTCCTACAAGTGAAAATGAACCCACACCCACTATTTCCATCTATCACTATTTGATTTATAAGAGGTTTCTTGTTTGATTCTCTCTCGAGTAAAATATTTTATTAAAAATAAACTTGTCATTGTTGATTATATATATATATATATATATATATATATACATGCCTATGATATTTAAAATCTTATAAATTTTAGACACCTTAATTACATAATGTCAAGGATATATTCTTATCTTTTCATAATAAAATAGCACTGTGAATACTTATAACTCAAAAAATTATATCATTACCGTTTTCAAACTTCCATAAAAATAATTAAAAAAGTATTAAAATAAATAATATTAAAGCTTGATAGCAAAAAATAATAAAAAATATTATGATAAAACAAGGACAACTAATTAAAGTCACCTAATAACAAAAGTTAAAAAATGGAGGCAACTCCCACACCAACATTGAAATTTAGAGGCATACCCATTACTGCCTTTTTTTTATGTCCCCATTGAGGTATACCTTTAGAATTTTAGTTATACTACAATAATCTACATTTAACACTAACACCACAACATGTAATCCTTTATTCTCTTCCACTCCTAAATCCATTCCAGTGGTTGACTCTTCATCGAATCCACAAACTCGATATGCCACCTCCACTTCAATGATAAATATTATAACTTCCAAGGTCACCCCCATGTCATCAACATATATATTCCCATTGTTACTCAATACAAATCTTGGGTCTAATGAGGGACTATTGCATGCTTAAGGAGAAAGCTTTCATGCTTGCAATCAATGCACAACTAGAAAGAAGAGAACAAGCAAACCTAGTTATCACAATTAAAAACAAATGAAAAGGCTATTGAGAAGTTGATTAGGGTCATCACTCTCATAGTGGATAAGAATGGGAAACATGTTGTGTTGATGATGAAATAAGATGTGTTCACTCTAAAATAATTCCATGTATTTGAGTTATTTAAGCCATTTTTGGTGTGTGTGGGTTTTTGTTTTACATAAAAATATTTGGTTCAATATCTTAACATCAATATGTTTCTTATTCATTCATATATATTTTGAATTTTTTTTAATGAATTTATACCACCTACCAATTTGTATACTCTAATAATGTAGCAACAATAGATAAATGGTCTTTAAGGTAATCCTAATTCAGAGGAGTCCTACAATCCCTATCATAAAAGGTGTAATATGTTTCCATGTCCATGGAACTGTGGTAACTATTGTGATAAGAAAATTATACTAGGTAGAGGTAGTATTCATAATAGGATTATTGATACATAATGTAAATCTATAACATATCCTCTAAAAAGTTAATTAACTCATTATATCTATCCCTTGTTCTGTAGATGATTAGGTGTGTTAAAACTAAGCATGGTGTCCAATTAATTTTTTAAAATTGTCTAAAAATTAGAAATGGATATTGTATCCTTGTCATAAATTATGTTCCACGGTATAACATTTAATATTAATAAATCATTTTAGAAAAATCTAACCATCGATTTATGGCATTATATGAGGTCTTGGTTGGAGAAAAGTATGCCACCTTAGTCAATTTATCCATTTTCACCATAGAAATATCATGATGATAATGGTACATAGAAAGAAAAAAAATAAACCACATGGAACCAGTTTCCCATTTGCTTTCATTAATCTGATGGGATTACAAAATTTCCCTTGGATGATTGTGTTTCACCTTGACATGCTAACACTCAAGGAATCTAGACAAAGAATAATTTATATCACTATATAAATGAGATCAAAAATACAATTGGATAATCTTAATGTGAACCTTATTAAACTTGGATTATGGGATTTGGACAAGATGAAATGATGCAGATCTCTAGAATCAAGTACATAAATGTACCCTTTAATCTCATAAGAGAGCATTATGATTAAGGGAATTGTCTAAAACATTTACCATTATGGCCCTATGAGAGTCCAATTATTGCATTACATCTTGAATCATCTTATCTTGATGGATATCTCAAGAATTCAATCCTTAAATAGTTCCTTACTCTCATTGTAGCTAGTTGGTGTTGCATCTTACATCAAAACATGAAAATCGAGATATCAACCTACCTTAGAAATTATCTATTTCTCCAAATAGTTTGATTAAAGAGTTAGCATCCAACTCATATTTATTTAATTTTCCATTGTTTGTTATTTTTTCACATCATATTAATAGTAACTTATGTCACTCCTTACTCTTTATGCATAGGCTTCATTCCCTGATCACATGTCTGGTAATGTGATTTGAACCCACAAAGTTGTTTTCAGAAATAATTTTTAATAATTACAAGTTTTTTCAAACTGTAGTATGTAATAATTTTAATTCCACCCATAAAGTATTTATGTGTTTGTGATCTTTGATGTAATAGTGCTCTTCATTGTGGTTAACAAGGTACAAACATTTTAAAGCTAATCTACAAACATAGAAATCATTTTAAAGCTAAGCTTGTTCAAACTATAGTACGTGAAAATTTTAATTATGCCCATAAAATAATATGGGTTTGTGATCCTTGATGTAGTAGTGCTCTTTGCTGTGGTTAACGAGGTCCAAACATTTCAAATTTAATATACAAACATAAAATTCATTTACATGAGCATATTCATTCTGTTCAAAAAATATTGATCTTGTGATCCTAGGATGTTATTTAAAATCTCAAAACCCAAAAGAGGAGAAATACAGGAAGCATTTTGAACATTACAATTATCTATTAGTAGATCATAGGAAAAAAAATGATTTATTCTCCATGGGCAATGAAATTGAATAGTTTTCCAAAAAATAAATAAATAAATAAAATAAGGGGGAGCTAGAGATGATGAGTAAATTATATTTTGAAGCTCTGTGGTCATGTGGATTTGTATAGTTGAGCATGGTTGTTTTATGTACCCATTTCTTAAGAGCATCTTTAACTTGATGTAATTTGGGTTCTAAATTGCTCTATGATATCTTAACTAAAGCTATTGAAATAATGCATGTATTTAAACAAAGTTTACTTGTTTAGAAATCTAGTTCTTAAAGGTGCATGCTGGATGCATATGCATCATCTTTCCTGGAAGATATGATTTTGGGATTCGACTAATGGGAAGCTCCATTTAGAGGCATTTTTATATGGAATGAATTTCCAAACTAAAACATAAGTTTAAAGGGTGGTGGTTGGAGATAAATTAGGGTCAAGTTGCCTAGATATTTGTTTCACTAAAAAAATGGATGTGAATGGGTGAAAGCTTTGGGGGCTGTATGTGGTAGCGCTAATTAAAATATAACGGGGGTCCATTTTACATTCACATTTATGGATGTATTGTATTTCATATCAAATACAATATTTTAACGTTATTGGATTACCCCTCATGGAGTTCTCTTCTATTAAATTGAGGGTTGAAACTTGAAATGATTTGAGACTTCAATCTTCCACAATTGATAGTGTTTAAAAGAAATGGGTTTCAAGTTATAAAAAAGGAATCAATGTTTCGGGGTACTCTTTGTGAGCTGTTGTTAGAATGAATGATTGAATTTCAGCTAAGATTTTTTTAATTAGATAATTCTGTGCACAACAAGAGGTGGGATATAATTATAGGCACCAAAGTGTAAAAAATTAATACACAAATATGATAGTTAAATGTTTTTATGATACATCAATTATTTTCCTCTAAGTGTTACTTATTTTCTCTTTAAATCCTATGCTTGTAATAGTTTTTGAAGAGTTAAATCTAAACCTTCACCTATTTAAATTGTTAGGATGTTTCCTAATCTCTATATCCTACCTTGACTTCCTCTTCATTTTCTTATCCTCTCGCTAGTAATTTGGCCTTCTACATGTAAATTTAATGTGTCGATGTGCATACATATTTTCTAATGTTTATACACAACCTGGAATTGCTAGAGTTGTGTCATTGCATGTTTTTTTTTACATTGTCAACATTTAGCAATTTGGCTTTATAATGCTAATAGTTATTTTGTTTGACAGGCTATAGTAGGTGGGAGGTGAATTGATCAAGAAAAATGGCAAAGGCAAAGGGTGGTTCTATTTTTATCAGGTTGGTCTCAGCTGTAGGCACTAGATTCTTTTATGTCAAATGGAAGAATCCTTGAAAGCTTTTTATAAAGTTAGATTTTTTTAAGTATGATCCAAGGGTGTATCACCACGTTTTATTCATTGGGGCTAAGATGAAATGAGATTTGATGCATGAGTATTGTGATTTGAATTTATTGTGAGAACACAACGTTAACTATGTTTGATTTCCTAGCTGAGTTAAAGGGGTCTAAAATTCATTTATCACAAGCAAGGTTTAGATACTAGATCTTAATCAGTGATAAATGTGAATTGTAATTATGTTAGGTGTTATGTACTCTGGTCCGTGAAGTACCCCAAATGCATAATCAATATGATATACAAATATTTAATGATAATCATTTAGGGAAGGATTTTATGCTTAAATAGGTTATTATTAGTGTATTGTTAGTTTTAATTATGGACGTAGCTACCCTTTTAACATAGTAACAAAAAATGGCATTTTAAAAATAAGGTGCTTTTATAGTATTTATATGGTAGGAACATATTAATAATTGCGTGTCTTTGCTTTGATGAATATTAAGACATCATTGGGAGGTTGTTGGCATTGAAATGTTCTACATGAAATGGTAATGAGACAATCTATATTTATTCAAGATGCATCCAATATTGATAAAAAATTAGTTTAGAGATTTCAATGGTGTTCCATTGATTTTGGATCCATTATAATTCTTTTTAATAGAATATGTAAATGGTTCAAGATCTACTATAAGAGGTTTGATGCCACCACATCTATTTTGAGATATTTTAGCATTAATATAATTGATTGAAGACTTGATAATTTGTAAGAACTGGTAAGTATCATTGAGATTTTAACATTTAATTAGAATAATCTCCGGGATGAAAATTTAGTCTTATTTTATATTTTTTTTTTAAACATTGAAAAGAAAAAGATTTGTTTTGTTTTCATACGTGTTGATTTTCAATTTTTATCTGTTTACACTACATTCATCTAGCAAGGGACTTTTTATGAGCCAAATTTGTGTGGTTTAATGTGATGGAATACCTAGATAACATAACAAGAATGTATATTTAAATTCCTTAGACAATATTACGTCGGTTAAATATAATAAATATTATTGTCTTTTAGACTAAGATAAATCCCTTGTACCAAATTCTTTATATCCAATCCTTAGAAAATAGTTAACAATGACAAATTTTTTTAAACAAATTAAAACAATATGTAAAAAATAAAAAACTAAAATGCATAAAGTAAATAATGTTAGGAATTGAAAAAATTGAGAGACTCACATCTCCTTCCCCACCTTTGGGTCCCTTCATTGTATTGATTTGAACATGAATCTATATAAAACCAACAACTAAACTCCCTTGATAATTGAATCACCCACCAAACAAACTTGACAAACAAATGCATGAACATCTTTGCATGACTAAAACCTTACAATCTTAACTTTGTAATGTATCCAACACAAAAGGTGGCATAAATTTAATTACTACATATAAATAGATCCACCCAATTATTCCAAACACCAAGTGGATTCTTGAAAATAATGATGGCTAATTTTATGCAGCTCTTTCATCCATAATTTATTTTTATAAGTAAAAAGGGTTCTATGGGCCCCTAAATTGTTTGGAACTTTTAGAAAACCTCCATATGTTGTAGAATATCCATAGAAAGAGTAGTAAAGGAATAAATAGCTTACTAATCTTATATTTTACAAATCAAATTTAATCCTGATCTTGTGGATTCCAATGTGCTACAATTGGGCAACTATCAATCTTGAGACTATATCTTAGCCTTTTTGAATTTTTAAAGGAACATGTTTAATAAATTATTTCTCCTTCCTTTTATAAAAGTAATAGGGGTTTGGTGGGAGACTAAAACACCGTGGACGTTCTAAGTGAAGGCATGACAAATTTCAAAAGTGATAATTAAGGACTCTCAAGACATGCCATATTCAAAGAAGATTCTTATTATAGATTGCCTTTTTTTTAGGGTTTGATGCCATACCTAATCATCTAGTAATTTAAATTTCTTTTGATAATTATATTTGTCTTTTTTACATGCTTGTATGACAGCCTGCTCCAAGATGCTTTGATCTTGGCTGATGATAGGATAATGTTATAAGATTTCTTACCACCTTTGTATTTTTGAGTAGTAGGGGCTTGAGAAATGACCTTTTTAAACTAGTGGTCCATATGATGCTCCAAGGATGATTATTTCAAAAATGAGAGGAGGAATTATCTTCTTTATATTTTCCATTCACATTGGCCTTGTTTGTCATGACAGGCAGGACATACTCTAGATCCTCTTTTTTCCAAATTGGAGAATCTATTATAATCATGCAAGAAGGATTCCATGACTTATATATCAAGGAGGGATCTTTCAAAGTATTTTCACATGGAATATGTTGATTATGAAGGACAAAGGAGATAATGAATTGAATTGTGAAGACTACATAGATGATTGGAGTTTGTGCAACAATGAGGTCCTCACAAAAAGTTACAGTAAAGTATGAGACACTACTTGTTATGTTAGCTTTGGTCAATGCAAACCATATTAATTCAACCATTTTTTCATCTCCCACAAAACTATTACAAATGCATTCCTTAGTGAGGGACTCATAGGAGGAGGGTAAAATGTTAAGGCCATTTATTTGATTCCAACACACACAAAATACATAGATGGTTATAAAAAAAGGTGGGTAGTTGGTATGTAAAAATACACAATGCAAAACCATAAAATAAAAATGTCAGCTGAACATGGCAACACAAAAGTAGAATTAAAATATCAAATCACAAGGCAAGTAAGGTAACTAAGCATAAGCAGTAGCATGCAAAGGAAGTGAGGTAGAATCATCCATAGGGGTTTGACCAACCCAAGAATAGGGATTGACTGAAGGAAGATCACGTACCCATTCTGAGTGGTCTCTAAAGGAGGAAAAAATTGTAACTCCTTAACTAGGAGGAAACAACACATAATATTTCACTCACTCACCAGTCTACACAATAAATTAGTCCATCAAGATGGACCAATAAAGATCTTTTCACATGGTAGTGAAATCCATTCACCCTCATTAAGGAGGAGCATATGAAAAATGATAATGAAAACTAATCCACCAACCTCTAAGTGTTGGTGAGGTAGTGCCATTTAAAGATTCATTAGGATAGACATTACTTATAGTACAAGGAGTACTCACCCTATGGTTGAGGATTACTTGAAGATTCTAGAATTAGATCTACATAAATGTTGAAGAAATAATAAGCCTTTATCAATAATTAAGAAATGGATAGAAATATTTTTGTTGTAAAAAATAGTTACACTTCTAGATTTCTATAGTTAAAGTATGTATGTATATATATATATATATATATATATATATATATATATATATATATATATATATATATATATATATATATATATATATCTCTTTGTGTGTGTGTGTGTGTGTGTGTGTGTGTAATGTGGATCCTCAAAAAAGGTCATTCTCCAATTAAATGTTCCTATATGATAAGGCTTAAATAATCTATGAATCAACTACCAAGATTTCAAAGTTCTTGAGCATGTCCAAAAACATTTCCTAGCTTATGCTGAGGTGATTGGTGGGCACCTCCAATTTTGGTCAGAGTTTTATCTATCTAGCATCATCATCATCATCATCATCATCATCATCATCATCATCATCATCATCATCATCATCATCATCATCATCATCATCATCATCATCATCATCATCATCATCATCATCATCATCATCATCATCATCATCAATTTAAACAGTTATCTACATGTTCATCCAATAGAAATATGTTTGGTTTGTAGCAGGTCACTTGTTCGAATAATGGGAGAAGCATTTTAAGAATTGACCTTGCGGCTAAATTAACACCTTCTTATGCTTTACTACTTTAAAAATACTAGTTTTACAACATGGAGGATCATCTGCCTTTCATGGCCATCAGAGGGGTTAGTAGTAGCAGTATGTTTGGAGGTTTCAAGGAGGACAATATGTTTAGGGGATTAACATTGAAAAATATTTATCCCTATAGTGACCGTCCCTTGGAAAGCAAAATCTTTCATTTATGATGGATAATTTTCTTAAACAACAATAGCAACATGGGCGATGAAACTCCTAACTTTGGGTTGACGTAAATGGCATCATGCACTACCAAATCTTTAATAAATAAGTTTTTAAATAGATAACATATTTTAAATTATAAATTTTAAAAGGCACTATCTAAAACCATTATATATATATATATATATATATATATATATATATATATATATATATATATATATATAGTGATAAAAAGATATAATATATTTAATAATATTCACATATATATTATATAATTAGTATTTAATGTTAATAATTAAATTATTATTATATAGATATTTTTGAAGAAGGTTATGTTTATATATGTGTGTATGTATTTTAAAATTAAATTTTAATGTATATGTATTACATTATGTAATAGATATTTTAATAGTATATTAGATTATATAATGTATATTTTAGTATATTTTGTATATAAATATTATATATTATGTTATATAATATATATTTTAATATTATATTTGATTATATAATATGTATTTTAATATATTATATATTGTATTATATTTTAATATATTATGTTATATATTGTAATATACATTATACCATATATCATAATATATTACATATTACATCATATTTTAATATATTATATTATATTTTAATATATTATATGTTATATATTATATATTTCTAAATATTGTGTTATTATAATATATTATACATTTTACCATATAGTTTTTTAAAAAATATAATTTTACCTAAATATATTTATGGTATTTCATAAAGAAATGATGTTAATGTCATAAAATAGAAACTTCGATAATAAATTCTAAATGATTTGTGTTGAGCCACGTAATTAATATGTTTTGTGTTGTTTTAAAATGCAACCAAGTAGTGTGTTTTAACTAAGGCTCCCACCTTTCTCTCAAATAACACAAGGTTCGATTTTTGCACAAGAGATGTCATTTTTCATTTTTTGTTGTTGTTAAGCAAACTCGCCATGAAGTTGCTAAGGGGATTCCTCATGATCAATAGAGGTTGATTTTGGCCAATAAATAGCTTGAGGGTGGGTGCATATTGGTAGATTATAACACACATAAGGAGTCAACCCTTCACCTGGTGTTGCATCTTCATGGGGGATTCTAGGTTGTGTGTCAATGGTCTTCTTGATGTTATTATGATTCGGCCTTTGCACGGTGGTTGATAAAAATTATTAATAGATATTTGGTATATGAATATGTTTTATCTCAGGTATTATGATATTTTGTGTGATGTAGTGGGTTCTGTTTGTTTCTAGTCAAGCTAGTTAATGCTATAATATGTGTTCTAGTTGGCTAGATAAGTGGGAACTTGAGAACAGTCATCTTCGGATGAAACTTCAAAATGATATTAGTATAAAATATACATTAATTGATTTGAATAATAAATTTAAGTGACTATTTAATAATATTGGATTTCCATCACATCTAGTTTCTATTTACCCATTATTTTGTGGTTAAAACGTTGTAATTATCATTGGGTAGCTATGGTGAAATGTGTAGTATGTTTGTTTGTTGATTGGTATGTTTGTAACACCACTATCATAGCCATAAAATGTAGTGCCTATAATCACCTGACATTGTCGATTGAAATTGAGCCTATTGTATCTCCCCTTTGATGCTTTGCATGTTTCCCTAGGCTCATTAACCCCTGCGACTGACCAACCCATTGAAAAAGATTCAAGTGTGGTGATATTTTCCTATATTTTTATTTTTTGAAACATTTTATTTAGATATTTATAATTTATTTTCCTCATGTGTGTATTATTTTTAAATCTTGTGTGAAGGTTTTCTTTCACCCATTTTTTTTGGTTATGCAGGTGGCCTTTGCATGGGGAGTTTAACTCATTATTTTGTAGGAAAATACACTTCACTTATAAATTTATTTTATCATAGATATTATAAGTCTTGAACACATATCTATATATTTTTAATAGAGCTAATTTCTCAATAATTATAAATTATTTTATTGAGTTTAACTTCTGTCATACTCTAAATTTATTTGTAATTTGGTCATTATTTTTCAACACAATGTTTAAAACAAATTCGGCAGAGAGAGCTGCTTATTTTTCTACATTCACAAAGATCGATGGCTACGCATGCATTGCCAAATCATAAAATAAAATTGATATTTGTAAACTTACAAAGCAATGTGATGGTAAAAAAGGATCAATAGATATAGATTAGATAAATACCTTCACCTGTCAAGAGTCACATTTTGTCCTCTCAGATTCTACCAACAAGAAATCCATTTACAATAATTTAGGTGTCAAACATTTAGCTTACCTGTAATCACTTGAAAAAATAATAAAAAGAGAAATAGGAGCACCTCAAAATATTATTGTACCCCTAATTTGGCTTGAATTTATCACCTCCCTGGATAAAACTAGGAGCGGGTTTAAATGCCCCAGTCGATCTACATTATTACCAGCCCCCAATAGTGTTTTAGGCGATCATTTTGAGGTCAAAAACATACATTAAATTGTAAGCATATTTTTGGCGCTGCTGCTTTACGTACCATGGATTATTCTATTGAGCATAGGACCAGTACCGATTATTTTGTGTGATAATGACTTTTTCCAATTATGGTGCATTCTCATATTCCCAAAAACCATGCATGCTGATAGCTGGATGCCACCCACCAAAACCCAAGAACTGCAATCGATGAAAACCCATGCACTATCGACAAAGCCACCTAAAATCCACATGTCAACATTTGAATGGATTTAAATGGAATATTTTTTTCCTTGTCTCTTGTGAGATGAATCTTGGGGCCTTGCCCCACTGTATAATCCTTTGTCTTAATTATAAAGTGTATTATAATACAGGTCAAATAATTTTAAGGGACTCTGATATTTTTTATACATGTTGTTTTTATAATATACACTTTACTTCCATCACCCCTTATAGCTGACATTATCTTCACCAACTTATGAATGAACAAAATGTCTGGAGATCAATTCAAGTAGTAAAAAGAATAATAAATGTTGTCCAATTAAGTTTGTGATATGTGTATTTTTTATTTAATAAATTTTAATTTTTAATTATAAATATTGATAAAAAATATTTTTGTTTCATTTCACATGGAATTTTCATTCTCAAGTTATAGGGGTAGTTGATTTGGATGTCACTATAAGTTAGGATCTCTATGTCGTGGTATCATTTATCTTACCATTTTCAAGGTACAAAATAATTATGTTCTCTATTTTGGTTATAGTTTAAACTTTGTTCACTTACTAGTTTTGCATTTAAAATGATGTAAGTTAGTCCTTATCTAATCCATAAATATTTTATATCTTCCTCAATATTTTATATGGTTGTTTATTATTCCACTTGTTATATGTTATATGTGAGAACCTCTCCTTATGAAAATGTGCTAACACTAGCACCCTAACCTTAAAATCCTATTTTTTATTTTAATTTTAAAACAATTCATATCTACACATTTCTTAAGATATTAGACCACTATATTCTTTTATAGCAAAATATTTTCTCTTTTGTGACTATCAATGTCCAAACTGTCGCTATACATACTTAACACATTCTCTTGAACCTATCCAATCACTTATATAGTGGAATGGAGCAACAATCAGTACAAGGTGTGACATAATCACTACATCCTTAACACCTCCCCCCCGAGCCATGAAGAGACCATCCATCTCATTTCTTGGATTTTGATTCTTGTGCCTTGAACAACTTATGTTTCCAATTAGATAGAGTGGTGGAATGAATTTATCGATCGCACCAAAACCTTTGTTTGCCATTATGAAAAACAAATTGCTCATTTTTGAAAGCACAGAGAAGATGATGTTATCAAATAATAGCAAAGGATTGTCTCTATTTTTGTGTATAACCCTTTTGATTTACAGATGCAAACCTAGGTTGATTCTCTAAAATATGAACTCAAAGTGGTGGATCATCATGCAGTCAAAGGGGTGCAACTTCTCACTCACTTTCATTATTTTAAAATTAGAATCTATAATAATATAAAAAAATTATTTAAGACTATTAAAGCCAAAAAAACTTGAGACCAAATCAAGGCCATCAATTCAACCCATATGAGATTCGCTTCTCTTACTGACATCTCATCTAATTTTTTGGAACATTTTAAATTAGTGTTTCAAGATTAGAAGCAAAAAAATAAGAAGGCTCAAGCATTATAAGAATTCCTTGATATGGTTCCTTGTAAACTCAAGCTTACAGATCGAAGACTATGTGATGTTCATGTATCATTTCATGGTCTCTCTTAGGTTCTTCATATCATGAGTAATGACAAAGCCCCAGTGATTGACAAAATCCATTATGAATTTTATAAAGCCACTTAAGAGTTTGTTGGGACTAACCTACTCCAAGTATACAAAGGGGCTCTTTAAAAAAGAATTTGGTCTCGTTTATTAATCAATGTAATAACATGTTCACACCCAAAGTAGGCCACCTGAAACTCATTACCAACTCGTGCTTGAGCTCTCTACTTAATGTCTCTTACAAGATTCTTTCTATAGCTTTAACCAACCAAAAATAGTTCAAGCATAAAGCTGAAAAACTAATTTTATATATTGCCTGTGGATGGGAATTTTATAGTTCAATCCCATCCATCACTTAGGTTATTATAGACCTCTAACACCATTTTTTATCCCCATTAGATAAAATTGAGTAATTGGATAGGAGCACCCTACCCTAGTGTCTGAATCCACTATGTTGTCTTTCCTCCAAATAATGACTACTTTATGAAATCCAAAATTATGAAAAGGTCAGCTTATGTCCCTAATAAGCCATATGCGAAGGAATTCCAAAGATACAACTTGATTTATATTGTATTGTATGCCTCTAAGGCATAGTGATAGATTAATTGGTGTTTCTATTTCACATATCTTTGACTTCCTTTGGTTTCTTCTAAAACGACAAGTTGAGATATTTTTTCTCAAAATGGTTCTATTAAAATTACTTGGAGTCCAACAAATGAGGTTAATATTGAAACTAATAGGGTGGAAGACTCATTCTTCTAAGTTGTCACTTGACCCTTGATTGTACTTAAGCATGTTGTTATCATTATTAATTCTCTATTACACCCTGCATAACCCATAAACACATTAGATATCCCATTGGACAAGAAGTGATTCAAAAAGTATGAAAAGTGATAATAAAAGTTCAAGTGAGACTCTAAGGGAAATGATTCAAACTAAATTGATCAAACTACCTCCTCTACATCCTCTAAGTAGATCAAAATGCTATTATGCATATCATAAAATGCATGGGCATCATACTTATTATTGTTTGTATTTACAAAATAAAATAAAATAGGTAATTAATAGTGGTGATCCTTTAAAATGTACATCAATCAAGAAACCCACAGTGGCACAAGTGCAAATATAAAAAAGTGACAAAATCATATATAATACAAAAGTGGTTGCCAAAGGAAAAATAAGAGAAAGAAAAGGTTCAAAAAGCACAATTATAGAAACAAAAAGGTTCATAAGGCATAATTAGAACAACCATTAATACATCAATCTAAGTTAGAGCAAGAAAGAATACAAAAATATCAAGATGCAAAGGTAATATTACATTTTACATTGTTATTTGTCTACTAAAGAGCCTTTATAACATCTAAAGTATCTTAAAAAGGTGGAAATTAATGGTGCAAGGGTTGTATTTTCAAGATTAAATGTAAACCAATGTAGGAAAGAAGCATGAGGTAAAAATATTTATCCCATATTTTTTTGGTGATGGTGTAAGGCTAATACAAAAGTTTCTAAAGTAGATTGATTTATGCTTAGCATTAGCATGATGGAGATTGATCTACACTTTTTTTTTTCAATATGCTTGATGAGTTGATTAGACTTTTCAAATTCCTTTTAATCTAAAGGGAATGTTTTTATTGATGATTGAAAAGGATAAGCTATGCCAATGTGTGTTTGAGTTTACAAACTCAAGAAAACTTGAAATGTGTTGTGTGCTTTAAACTTGTGCAAAGCTATGTTATATTTACATTGAATGAAAGGTAGTATTTCATCCTAATTTTTTATTTTATTTTAATGGTGTGGGTTATATGATGTGATGTATAATTATTTTGATATTAATAAGATAGTTGGATTCGATCGATTGACATAATTGATGGGTTTTGTTAAGTATGGGTTGTATTGGTATGGTGGGTTAATTGAATACTGTGATGCCATTGAATAGAACTATATAGCCTAGTGTGGTTGGGTGGATGGCCCAACATACTAGTATGACCCTAACCTATTGAATTGAATACTATGATGCCATTGGACCATGCATATGACTAGTGACTAACATCAACCATATCTATGCGAGAATGGGTAGACTTGGTTTGTCAATAACAAGTTCCCTATTTCATACATAAAAACAAAATAGAGATCAAATGCAAAAGGGGGAATTGATAAAAGGGAATAGATGAATATGCTTTGTGTATCTAATATTTGAGTGGTCATTTTTCTGTCATGTTAGCATGATATGTGGATCTAATATTTGAATGGTCTTCTTCCAATCTAGATAAATCAGTTAGGATGTGTCATCCACCTTCATGATCATAAGAGCTCTCTTTCCTTGTATTTATTAGGAAAATAAGTATGTGATTTGTGATTAACTGAGCCCTATGAACATCAATAATTACTCTAAAACATGTTAAGTGGGGTTAAATTTATTGGTTTAAGGTTTAGGTTTATGATTTAGGGTTTAGGGATTATGGTATCTAGGGTTTAGGTTTTAGGGTATAAGGTCCTATCATAAATGTGATTGGGGCCAAATTGAGCCAATTAGTCAATTAGGGAAATCAATGGTGCAATTTGGGCCAAATTGAGCCATGCAAAAATAATTTTCTTAGTCTAAATATTATTTCATTGGGGTTAAAATGATTGGTTTAGGGTTTCAAGAGTTTATGATTTATGGTTTATGGTTTAGGGCTTAAGGTTTAGGGATTAGGGCACATGGTTTATGTTTTAGGGTATATAAGGTCCAATCATGAAGGTAATTGGGGTTAAATTAAGCTTTTAAAACATATTTATGACTATAAAATATGAATTTGGCTCAATTAATCCCCACATCATAATATATTGAGCCATTTAGTCAATTGGGGAAATGAGTGATGTGATATGGGCCAAATTAAGACATGTGAACCTAATTATTACTTTAAAGGATGTTAATCAGGGCTAAATTGATTGGTTTAGAGTTGAGGGTTTACAATTTAGGGTTTAAGGTATATGGTATAACTTTTAGTGTCCAATTGTGAAGGCAATTGAGGATAATTTAAGTTGCTTGAATCTATTTGTGATTACAGAATGTGATTTTGGGTGAAATCAGCCTTAATGTCATCATAAATTTATCCAATCAGTCAATTAGGCCAATCAGTTAATAAATTTTAATATTTAATTATAACTATTGATTAAAAATATTGTTGTTTCATTTAATATGGAATATTCACTTTTGAGTTGTAGGTGTAGGTGATTTGGATGTCACTACAAGTTAGGATCTTTATGTTGTGGTATCATTTGTCTCCACCATCATCAAAGTATAAAATAAGCATGTTTTATATTTACATTATTGTTTAAACATTGTCCACTTAATGGTTTTGCATTTAAAATGATGTAAGTTAGTTCTTAACTCAACCATAAATATTTTATATCTTCCTCAATATTTTTTATGGTTCTAATGGGATTTACCCCAATAAAGGTCAATGTGCAAAGCATAATATATTTGGTTGATCAATATCAATAACTTATTTATTCAAATGTAATGTGTTACATTTATAGGATTACAATCTCCTAAAAAATAGGAGATAAAACTAATCCCGTAAAATCTCCTAACAACTTATCATAAACCCTTATTCTACATGATTTAAATCAATCACTTAAAATTATCTAATATATTATTTTATTTTCATACCTAAATGTTAGGACTAATTCTCGACATCCCAGTTTTAACATACACCTAAAATTGCCCCCTTGAATGTGGATGTTGGGTTCGCCAGAAAATGCATCCATTATACAAATTATTAATTTTAAAGACTCAAAAACTCCAAGACTATAAATAAATTTAACATTAACATTAACATTAACATTTGAAATTTTCTATAGCATCTTGTTATTTCATGTTTATTTTATTTTGGACAAGTAACCTATTGCCTATACATAGGAATTTTTTTTGAGCAATCACCGAGTCTTAAATATGTCAAATTTATTACTATTTTATCAAAGTGCCATGTGGTGTCTCCTGATTTATCCACATATTCCTCCAGCTTTGCCATTCCATCTAACCTAGACCTACCACATGGGTACATGATATATTTTAATTGGACCTCCCACTTTTCAAGACTACCAATTGATCTTAAAATGGGAACACTTATCAAGTAATACAACTAAATAAAACTAAACAACACATTAAGCAATTAGCTCTACCAACCCCATATAAGGAGAAGGAGGTGGCAAAGGACTAGTGGGTTTGTATCCCCAACATCCCCTATGAAGGGGAGATGTATCAGGTATGATCTAACCATCATTTAACTCATTTTCTTCTTTCACTTCTTCATTTCTAGCATGGCAAGGGGAAATAGAAATAACCAATTAAAGAAACATCCTTTTCCCATCTCCACATGTAGGGACAAACCCTACATGGCTAAGATCAATAAGTTTTGATTTAACTTATAATAGTTTTTATGTGACGATGTGAGTTTCTCACTTTTATTCTTGACTAGTACAAAAGTTGAAAAACATATATAAATTATTAATTAAATGTAAGTCAATCACACATTATTTGAAAATAAAAATGATATGTGTGTGTATGTTTGTTAGAGAGAGAGGAGAGAGAGAGAGAGAGAGAGAGAGAGAGAGAGAGAGAGAGAGAGAGAGAGAGAGAGAGAGAGAGAGAGAGAGAGAGAGAGAGAGAGAGAGAGAGAGAGAGAGAGAGAGAGAGAGAGAGAGAACACATTAAATAAATAACATGAGTGAAAATAGAAGCAAAGAGTAGAGAGTAGGGAAGAGGCATTTGAAAAAAGTTGAAGGTTGAACATTTATTTATTTATTTTTATTTTTATTCAAATATCTTAACAAACTAAAAAAATCAACAAGGGTTGCATATCGGCTACTCACTACCTCTACTATGTCAATATACCAAAGTTATTGAACCTAAAACACTATGTGAAACATATAACACTTTGTCATGTATGTGTTGGAATTTTATTATTATAAATTGACAAAGAAAATATATAATCCTATTTATTAATTGTTATCTTTCTATTAAAAATTATGTATGAAGCGATGGGTTTTATTCCACTATAAGATGGAGTGAAAATCTTGGGAAAATATGTCAAGACACTACATAGCCTCCTTGAATGATTTTTATTTCACTTCAAGCATGAGGAGAGTATCATAAAAAGGGCCATTAATTATTTTATAGGATCTATCATGAATAAAAATCCTTAGATGAAACCCCGCTCAACATTATGTGCCAACACGTATAAAAAAAACATTAGCTTATAAAACATATAATGTTGGAGCAAGGGGGAACCTTGATGTAAGAAGAGGTAGAGTCCAAAAGGGTTATATTTGATGGATTTGATAGTAATATAGCATGATTCATCTAATAATAGATCTTGGATAGTATAAATTAGGAATTGGCCAAAGTTGAGAGTCTGGAGAATGGCCAAAATGAAAGGCCATATAATTCTATCATTAACTTTCTCAAAATCAAGCTTGAAAAATATGGTTCTATGTCAAGAGGGTCTCAACCATATAATAAATTCATACACAAAAATAAGGTTTTCAAGGATATACAAGTTTTTTATAAAGGCCATTTTTTATATTTGAAAATGGTAGGTAAGATGACCTAGAGGTGGTTAGCAAGATCTTTAGGGAGGATATTGTATAAGACATTGAGTGACTGGGTTTTAGTTGCTGGCAAGTTATAGGGTTCCATATTTAGGTATGAATATAATATTTACTTGTTAATAAAGGAACCTAATTTTTTAGAGCTTATTTGAAAACTTAGAGTAGGTTCAGAATGATAAACTCATAGATGGATTTAAAAAAATTATAAGGAATTCATCAATGCTAGGTACTTTATCATTTCACATGAAATGTAAGGCTGTATAGAGCTCAAACATATCAAGGCATGTAAAATAACATTTGGTGAGTAACTTTGAGCTATTAAGGAACCGCTTCAAGGCATTCTTGTAAATCTTGAGCCTACTTATTTATTTCCTCCAGGGCCTGGAACACTAATTTATAGTGATGCAAAAAAGTAATGTAAGGGAGATTATTGGGTCTCAATTTGGATAAATTTATGGCCTTGATCTTATCTTTAGTTTTTTTTCTAATTTTTTTTTATAAATAATTTGGAAGCCTTATGACCAATTTTTATCCAATGGAGGTGGGTGTGAATTTACACCCCTCTGGTTGCATGACTATATACCACTTTGATTTGGTGTTTAAGAGAGGCATTTTGGTCTTGCATCCAAAATTGAAAAGGATTAATCTCAAGGAGATGAAATATCCTATGGTATTGTTTGATCATAACCCTATCCCTTCTACTTTTGAATGTGAGCAATCTACTTGTGATAGTGGTTGAGAAAGGTGGTCATGTGAAATATGGCCTCATTCTACCACTCTATCCAATTAAAATCATAGGTGGTTGAGGTGAAAAATTCCAAACCTAGGGAATGAGATATGTAATTCCCTCATGGTAGGCAAGCGAGGAGTTCACATTTCCCTGAGGGTCCTATTGCTAATGAGAACTTTCAAGGCCATTTGAAATTTTGCAAATCACAAATTGTAGTTAGAGATTGCATTTATTTGAGGGAATTTTTGGGGGGAATTGCAAATGTGAATTGAAATTTACAAATTGTAAATTATAGTTGGAGTTCCCATTTCTCTAAGGGAAATTTTCAAGGGAACTACAACTAGGAATTGCAATTATATAACTTGTAAATTACAAAATTACTACGGAGTTCTAGGTTTTTCTAATACAAAGAGAATTGCAAAATAGCAAATGGGACCCATATTTTCAAAAAACAAAGAAAATTGCAAATTTTCAAAAGGGACCAGAATTTCCCCCAAAGGCTAAAAAGTGAAAAGTAATACATTTATGCATGACAAATTTTAGAGGCAACCCTAAAATTCAAAATTGTGAAGAAAAACAAATGTGAAAAAAACAAATTTGGAAAAGGCAAGTTGGAGCCAAAAAGCAAAAAGGTAAAAATAACATAAGTTTGGATTTTATATTTCTTTGCTTGTTCAAACACTCCATGGGAGAAATATTGCATGTATGCAAGTTCAAGGTGGGCCATTTCAAAGAAGATTTTTCAAATGGCCATGCATTTAGGGTGTTTAAAATCCATCATTACAAGGCATGGTTGCTCTTTAGCATGCATAAAAGAAAGGGCAACTGTCCAAGAAGATTCTAGTGTTACAAATGAGTAGTCAAAGGCATCTCCAAGAAGTTTCACAAGAAGACAAAAGGTTTGTTTGCCTTCTAAGGTGAATATTCTCCTTGCATCTCGTGTAAAATGCATTTTCAGCCAAGAAATCAAAGGATTTGTTATGAACCTTCATCATTACTTGAAAAGGCAGTTACAACAATGATTTTTATTTCAAATAGATGAAGATTCTAGGCATGGCAAAGGGCATATTCTAGTTGGGAGCATCTTGGAAAAAATTTAAGAGTTATTTACAATTTTATAATATTGAAATTTGCAACCCACACTCTCAGATTGCAAAATTGGTAAAAAATGTATAAATAGAGGGCTTGTCCTCTATTCTAAGGTTGTTGTTGTTCTTTGTTTTTCTCTCTAAGTCCTAGGCTCTTCAAATTTTTTGGATCTATTGTTGTGTTTATGTATTATCTCCCTTGTTAAGGTGGTTGTAGCTGCATATCCATTAGCAAGTTTTGAGAGCATGCTTATATGTCTCCTTGTCCAACATGAATCAAACTCACCATACTTGTCCCCATGGAAACATTTTGAAACACTGATGTATGTGAGATATCTTTTCAAGATAATGGAAAATACTTATGGTTTTTACTTTGTCTTGTTGATGAAATGTAATAATATATTTTGAAAGTTCAACTGATTGGATATCTAGTTTTATGTTCATTACTAGTTGTCATCTTGGGCATAAATTTAGGTTATAAATCCCTTTTTATATAATGATTTGAAAATTTGTTGTTGAATACCTCTTAGGGGTACCTTGGGTTTATGTATTTGATAGGGAAAATTATTTGAAGTTCTAGTTCCAGTGCATGATCTAGGGTTTCAAGAATCATTTGGGTATTTTCATTATGTAGACACTAATGGATGAAAATCACTCCTGGTAGTTCCCATAGCTTGTATTTCAATTTTTATACATCTTTGTAGCAAGTGATATCATGAATGTTGAAAGAATCCATGTTGTTTGAAAACCACCAGCACACCACTCTTTATAATTATCTAACTTGTCCTACTTGTCTACCCAACAAATAATACAACTGATGCATATTATGAGTGTTATTTTCCTATAGATGCATGAATATTTGCATACTTAAAATATATCTATAATTTGTGCTTTGAAGCCTAGCATTGTAGTCTTCCATTTGACCCCATGTTGTTGAAAATTCTTTAGAATGAAGATCACAATTAATTTTCCTTCTGTCTTCAGTAGTTTGTGCTTGACTTAGTGCATTTTTGCATTTCGTGAGACAACCCTTCCTAGGTGGAGTGTGCAACTTTGGTTATGCCCTGGTCAAACCTGCGTTTGTGTGCCAAAAATACTCATGGAGATTGAATTGTAGTATCACTTCATGTGACAAGCTACCCATTAGGTCATTTCACCTTGTTTCAGTAGAGCCAAATGTACCAAGGAATTAACCATACCCTTTGTCTATGCCTCCCAATTATTGTCTGCATTCGGTCCATCTATGTGCTAAACTCTACCCCAATTATAATGACATATCAGTGGGTTTATCATCCATATTTACCATTTTTATAAAGTGTGCAAGGCCAAGCAAAAGAGGTGGACAACTTGGAACCAATAGGGCATCAATGTCTCATCTCAACATCAATGGCAATGCAGTGTTGATTCCAACCGCACATTAGACGTGATGCTATGTCAAAAATAAATAACAATAGTGGATATAATATTTTATTTTGATAAATTGAGGGAGTGAAAATCGATATGACTGCTGACCCATATAATATTATAATCATATATACTATATTACTATTATATTATAAAATATTATAGTTAAATAGTTATATAATATATATATATAGTTAAAATATATATTATTATAATATGCTATATTATTAATAATACTATATTTTATTAATATTATTTACATAAATATATAATAATAATAACAAGAACAACAAAAACAAAAATAATATTAGACTAATCTTTAATGACTAATGATTAAGCAACTCTAAGAACATAATCCATTAAGTACTTATGTGGAAAGTAAGTTTGACACCAGCAATCCACCTTAGCAATGCATTTGGCATAGATACATCTATTATTGGGAACAAGTTATATTTGAATATGCATATGCTTAGTATCATATATGGGAGAAAAAAGTCAAAATATAAGACACAACACAACTAATTATCCAACACATGACGTCCCAGATCCTTCTTCCTTTGATGAAAGACTAATCTAAATTATCCGGGGAAAGACTACTCTAAATTTGTTTATTTAACATAATGGAAGATCTACCACTCCATAGTATTTAAACAACGTGGCACATATTTGAACCCACCCCAAAAGTAAATTCTTTCCCAAGTTGGTATTCTTCCATTCTTGAAGGCAGTAACTTACAAGTGCACCCAACCCTGCTCTCATTGATTGCATGGCACATGGTGAATTGACTATTGGACAAAGCAAAGTGCTAAAACTATCGAGCCTACAATTTGATCGAGTGAGGTGAGCTACTTTCAAGTTTATGATGAGAGTGAATATTACCTGGATAGGTGTAAGCTTCTAATGTCTAAGGGAATTCTGTATCTTTAAATGTATTGAGGTGACTATTTGGGTAAAGTTGAGATACAATCATAAAAAGATTGAATTTTAGTTGCATTGACAACCATAATTATGTGACTGAAGGTGCTAGTTATGCACTTTTAAATACATGAAGGTAACTATATTATTTTCTAATTTTGGACATGGAGACAAATGAAAGTTTTAAAATTAATGGTGGCTTCTAAAAGATAATAAGGTAGATATAAAGGCTTCCAAAGTATAGAGAGTTTAAGTTGTTTGAGCTGATAAAAATAGCAGAGATGTTGTTTTTGTGTACTCATGTGAGGCATATATTTCTTTGTAGACTGTAATGAAAATAACATAAACATAGTTGTTTTTGGGAAGGCCGTGTCTAAACTTCTTCTATTCATACCTTTTTATGAACCTTGATAACTTGTAAGTGAAAATTTATGTATGCCAACGAGGTTATGGGTTTTTAGATTGTATGATTTTGATAACATTTATTTAATATAAATTTATGTATTCTAACGAGTTTATGGGTTTTAAGATTGTATGATTTTAACAACATTTATTCAATCTCAGTAAGATCCAACTATGGTAATCATCCTCATATTTTATTGTATAATTAATTTCAATTTTCATGCTTCATTTGTCTCAATTGTGCAAAGCATCACATAACTTGTGATTTGACATTAATTTGACAGGGAAGTGTAAGGCTTAGTGTATAACAAAATTTTGTTGTAAATCCAACTATTAATTGTAGTTGGTCAACATGTTTGATTTCGGTAATATCTAAGGGTTCCTGTCACTCCCTAACCAACTTAAATTTTTTTTAGGAAAATAGGATCTATCTATCTTGGGGATACACATAGCATTCATATATTTATCGAGAAAGTATCAAACAAGATGCCTAAATAAATCTAAGCTGATACCATACCAATATAACATCTCGTCCAACATAAAAAACCAATTATAAAACATTATCCATGAAAATGCTTAAAAAAATAATTAAACCTATGCAGAAATATGGAATCAATACTTACAATATCTCTTATATATAATAAATAAATTGTCCTCACCCTCAAAGGGATATATATATATATAAACACAAAAATCAAACAATTATTATTATTTTTTTTTCAAAATTACAAAACATTTCCCACAAAAAAGGGAAGATCACTTAAAACCCAATCAATTTTTACAATACCACCTATATCCAACCAACTTATAAATAAAACATTTTTCGGATATCTAACAAGATAAAAACACTTTTCTTTCAAATTTTATAAAAATTTCCGTCATACTTCTACTTATGATAAATATATTTTGTTTATTATTTTTTCACATGTTAATAAAACGCCCTCAAAAAAATAGTTAAAGCATCGTAAAATTTAAGTCAAATTGAATCTCAAATGTTTTCATCTCAAAATCTTCAATTTAGTGTAATTTTAACTTTTAAACTTGATTTATAACAAAACATTATTTTTATAAGAATGGTTTTATTGTGGAGATCAATTTCATGCCTTTTACATGTATTTTCCCTGTTCTCTTCACGAAGTAATGCTTTTATTTGTTCTTGTCCTTTGTCATTACTTTTTTGTCATTTATTTGTCCAATATTTGTAGTCAAATAGTCAAGCCCGTTAAAAGGCAATAAGGAATTGTTATTCTTATAAAATTAACTCGCTAAAACTATTTAATTAAGACTTTACCTAAATTTAATGATAGCATGTGTCTGTAGTCAAATAGCCAAGCACGCAGATTAAATAACTGGATAACTAAATTAAATTATTGTTTAAGACCATCAAGCTTCTCTTCACAAGCTTCTTTCAAGTAGTTTTTATTTTGCAGATCAAATACAATGTTTTATTGCAAATTTAGCAATTGACAGGGGGAATGGTAAAGAATGTCATTTAAAAATATTTATACATTACAAAAGTGTTATTTAAAAATATTTAAAAATAGTAATATTATTAAATTATAAAGTATGTATTTATATATAAATTATTATATTGAAGGTATTGAAAATTGGGATGTAAGAGTAAATGAAAAAATTGGTTTGTCTATTTAAAGAATAAGAGTATCATGCACTAATTCCCTACGATAGTTTAAGAAGATAAAATTTTGGAAGAGAATAAAGTAAACATGAGAATGAAAACACTCATTTAACATAAAGTTTTAATAAATTGACTATATATAATCTAGAAAAAATCAGTTGTATTAAAATACTAATTATGTAAATTCATTATAATCATATCTACTAAAACTATTATCAAGTATGCATACTTATTATAAGGTTAATTAATAAATTGTAGCATAACAATTATTTATAATTGAATGAGATTTATAGATATGTCTTATTTTTGAAAAATAATATTTAAGACTCTCATAGTAATAGTAAGTTTATGCACACATCAATGTTATAGTTATTTCACCTGGTCCTTAGATTGCCTCACATGATTTACTTGGGTGTCTTGCATGCTAAATGCTTGCTTAGTTTACCCATCATTCACTCACTCCATTAGACTATTTTACATTCTCCTACATGTGACAATGAACCCACACCCATTATTTCCATCTATCACTATTGATTTATAAGAGGTTTCTTGTTTGATTCTCTCTTGAGTAAAATATTTGAGGGACTTATTTATATCTTACAATCAAACGAGTAGAATTAGAATGTATTAAAAGGATTTTTTCACATGTACCACAAGCATTAGTGGCGTTCTTCTCAGACTGGGATAAATGACACCCTTTCCCAATGTGAACTATAATATTTTGTTAAAAATAAACTTGTCATTGTTGATAATGCATATATATATATATATATATATATATATATATATATATATATATATATATATATATATTTATATATATATATATATATATATATATATATATATATATATATATATATATATGCCTACGATATTTAAAATCTTATAAGTTTTAGACATCTTAATTACATAATGCCAAGGATATATTCTTATCTATTCATAATAAAATAGCACTATGAATACTTATAACTCAAAAAATTATATCATTACAGTTTTCAAACTTCCATAAAAATAATTTAAAAAATATTAAAATAAATAAGATTAAAGCTTGGTAACAAAAACTAATAAAAAATATTATGATAAAACAAGGACAACTAATTAAAGTCACCTGATAACAAAACTTACAAAATGGAGGCAACTCCAACACCAACATTGAAATTTAGAGGCATATCCATTACTGCCTTTTTTTTTATGTCCCCATTGAGGTATACCCTTAGAATTTCAGTTATACTACAATAATATACATTTAACACTAACACCAAAACATGTCATCCTTTATTCTCTTCCACTCCTAAATCCATTCCAGTGGTTGACTCTTCATCAAATCCACCCACTCCATATGCAACCTCCAATTCAATGATAAATATTATAACTTCCAAGGTCACCCCCACGTCATCAACATATGTATTCCCATTGTTACTCAATACAAATCTTGTGTCTAATGAGGGACTATTGCATGCTTAAGGAGAAAGCTTTCATGCTTGCAATCAATGCACAACTAGAAAGAAGAGAGCAAGCAAACCTGGTTATCACAATTAAAAACAAATGAAAAGGCTATTGAGAATATGAATAGGGTCATCACTCTCAGAGTGGATAAGAATGGGAAACATGTTGTGTTGATGATGAAATAAGATGTGTTCACTCTAAAATAATTCCATGTATTTGAGTTGTTTAAGTCATTTTTGGTGTGTGTGGGTTTTTGTTTTACATAAAAATATTTGGTTCAATATCTTAACATCAATATATTTCTTATTCATTCATATATATTTTGAAATTTTTATAATGAATTTATACCACCTACCAATTTATATACTCTAATAATGTAACAACAATAGATAAATGGTCCTTAAGGTAATCCTAACTCAGAGGAGTCCTACAATCCCTATCATAAAAGGTGTAATATGTTTCCATGTCCATGGAACTATGGTAACTGTTGTGATAAGAAAATTATACTAGGTAGAGGTAGTATTCATAATAGGATTATTGATACATAATGTACATCTATAACATATCCTCTAAAAAGTTAATTAACTCATTATATCTATCCCTTATTCTGTAGATGATTAGATGTGCTAAAACTAAGCATGGTGTCCAATTACTTTTTAAAAATTGTCTAAAATTTAGAAACGGATATTGTATCCTTGTCATAAATTATGTTCCACGGTATGACATTTAATATTAATAAATCATTTTAGAAAAATCTAACCACTGAATTGTGGCATTATATGAGGTCTTGGTTGGAGAAAAGTATGCCACCTTAGTCAATTTATCCATTTTCACCTTAGCAATATCATGATGATAATGGTACATAGAAAGAAAAAATAATAAAACACATGGAACCAGTGTCCCATTGCTTTCATTAATCTGATGGGATTACAAAATTCCCCTTGGATGATTGTGTTTCACCTTGACATGACAACACTCAAGGAATCTGGACAAAGAATAATTTATATCACTATATAAACGAGATCAAAAATATAATTGGATAATCTTAATGTGAACCTTATTAAACTTGGATTATGGGATTTGGACAAGATGAAATGATGCAGATCTCTAGAATCAGGTACATAAATGTACCTTTTATTCTCATAAGAGAGCATTATGATCAAGGGAATTGTCTAAAACATTTACCATTATGGCCCTATGAGAGTCCAATTATTGCATTACATCTTGAATCATTTTATCTTGATGGATATTTCAAGAATTCAACCCTTAAATAGTTCCTCACTCTCATTGTAGATAGTTGGTGTTGCATCTTACATCAAACCATGAAAATCAAGATATCAACCTACCTTAGAAATTATCCATTTCTCCAAATAGTTTGATTAAAGAGTTAGTATCCAATTCATATTTATTTAATTTCCCATTGTTTGTTATTTTTTCACATCATATTAATAGTAACTTAGGTCACTCCTTACTCTTTATGCATAGGCTTCATTCCCTGATCACATGTTCGGTAATGTGATTTGAACCCACAAAGTTGTTTTTAGAAATAATTTTTAATAATTACAAGTTTTTTCAAACTGTAGTATGTAATAATTTTAATCCCACCCATAAAATATTTATGGGTTTGTGATCTTTGATGTAATAGTGCTCTTCATTGTGGTTAACAAGGTACAAACATTTTAAAACTAATCTACAAACATAGAAGTCATTTTAAAGCTAAGATTGTTCAAATTATAGTATGTGAAATTTTTAATTCTGCCCATAAAATAATATGGGTTTGTGATCCTTGATATAGTAGTGCTCTTTGTTGTGATTAACAAGGTCCAAACATTTCAAATTTAATCTACAAACATAAAATTCATTTACATGAGCATATTCATTATGTTCAAAAAATATTGATCTTGTGATCCTAGGATGTTACTTAAAATCTCAAAGCCCAAAAGAGGAGAAATATAGGAAGCATTTTGAACATTACAATTATCTATTAGTAGATCATAGGAAAAAAAATGATTTCTTCTCCATGGGCAATGAATTTGAACAATTTTCCAAAAAAACAAAATAAAATAAAATAAGGGGGAGCTAGAGATGATGAGTAAATTATATTTTGAAGCTTTGTGGTCATGTGGATTTGTATAGTTGAGCATGGTTGTTTTATGTACCCATTTATTAAGATCATATTTAACTTGATGTAATTGGGTTGTAAAGTGCTTTATGATATCTTAACTAAAGCTATTGAAAAAATGCATGTATTTAAACAAAGTTTACTTGTTTAGAAATCTAGTTCTCAAAGGTGCATGCTGGATGCATATGCATCATCTTTCCTGGAAGTTATGATTTTGTGATTCGACTAATGGGAAGCTCCCTTTAGAGGAATTTGCATATGGAATGAATTTCCAAACTAAAACAAATGTTTAAAGGGTGGTGGTTGGAGAGAAAATAGGGTCAAGTTGCTTGGATATTCATTTCACTAAAAAAATGGATGTGAATGGGTGAAAGCTTTGTGGGCCGTATGCGGTAGCGCTAATTAAAATATAATGGGGGTCCATTTTACATTCACATTTATGGATGTAGTGTATTTCATATCAAATACAATATTCTAACATTATTGGATTACCCCTCATGGAATTCTCTTCTATTAAATTGAGGGTTGAAACTTCAAATGATTTGAGACTTCAAGCTTCCACAATTGATATTGTTTAAAAGAAATGGGTTTCAAGTTATAAAAAAGGAATCAATGTTTCGGGGTACTCTTTGTGAGCTGTTGTTAGAATGAATGATTGAATTTCAGCTAATATTTTTTTAATTAGATAATTTTGTTCACAACAAGAGGTGGGATATAATTATAGGCACCATAGTGTAAAAAATTAATACACAAATATGATAGTTAAATGTTTTTATGATACATCAATTATTTTCCTCTAAGTGTTACTTATTTTCTCTTTAAATCCTATGCTTATAATAGTTTTTCAATAGTTAAATCTAAACCTTCACCTATTTAAATTGTTAGGATGTTTCCTAATCTCTATAGCCTACCTTGACTTCCTCTTCATGTTGTAATCCTCTCGCTAGCAATTTGGCCTTCTACATGTAAATTTATTGTGTAGATGTGCATACATATTCTTCCAATGTTTATACACAACCTGGAATTTCTAGAGTTGTGTCATTGCATGTTTTTTTTGACATTGTCAACATTTAGCAATTTGGCTTTATAATGCTTATAGTTATTCTGTTTGACAGGCTATAGTAGGTGGGAGGTGAATTGATCAAGCAATATGGCAAAGGCAAAGGGTGGTTCTATTTTTATTAGGTTGTTCTCAGCTGTAGGCACTGGATTCTTTTATGTCAAATGGAAGAATCCTCGAAAGCTTCTTATAAAGTTAGAGTTTTGTAAGTATGATCCAAGGGTGTATCACCACATTTTATTCACTAGGGCTAAGATGAAATGAGCTTTGATGCATGAGTTTTGTGCTTTGAATTTATTGTGAGAACACCACGTAAACTATGTTTGATTTCCTAGCTGAGTTAAAGGGGTTTGAAATTCATTTATCACAAGCAAGGTTTAGATATTAGATCTTAATCAGTGGTAAATGTGAATTGTAATTATGTTAGGTGTTATGTAGTCTCGTTCGTGAAGTACCCCAGATGCATAATTAGTATCATATACAAATATTTAATGATCATTATTTAGGGAAGCATTTTATGCTTAAATAGGCTATTATTAGTGTACTGTTAGTTTTAATTATGGACGTAGCTACCCTTTTAACATAGTAATAAAAAATGGCATTTTAAAAGTAAGGTGCTTTTATAGTATTTATATGGTAGGAACATATTATTAATTGTGTGTCTTTGCTTTGATGAATATTAAGACATCATTGGGATTTTGTTGGCTTTGAAATTTTCTACATTAAATGGTAATGGGATAATCTATAGTTGTTCAAGATGCATCCAATATTGATAAAAAAAATAGTTTAGAGTCAATGGTGTTCCTTGGATTTTGGATCCTTTATAATTATTTATAATAGAATATGTAAATGGTTCAAGATCTACTATAAGAGGTTTGATGCCACCACATCTATTTTGAAATATTTTAGCATTAATATCATTGATTGAAGACTTGATAATTTATAAGAACTGGTAAGTATCATTGAGCTTTTAGCATTGAATTAGAATAATCTCCGGGATGAAAATTTATTCTTATTTTTTATTTTTTTGTAAAACATTGAAAAGAAAAAGATTTGTTTTGTTTTCATACTTGTGAATTTTCAATTTTTATCTGCTCACTGCATTCATCTAGCAAGGGAATTTTTATGAGCCAAATTTATGTGGTTTAATGTGATGGAATACCTAGATAACATAACAAGAATGTATATTTAAATTCCTTAGACAATATTACGTCGGTTAAAGATAAGAAAGATTATTGTATTTTAGACTAAGATAAATCCCTTGTACCAAATTCTTTATATCCAATCTTTAGAAAATAGTTAATGATGACAAAGTTTTTTAAACAAATTAAAACAAAATGTAAAAAATAAAAACAAAATATAAAAAACTAAAATGCATAAAGTAAATAATGTTAGGAATTGAAAAAATTGAGAGACTCACCTCTCCTTCCCCACCTTTGGGTCCCTTCAGTGTATTGATTTTAACACGAATCTATATAAAACCAACAACTAAACTCCCTTGATAATTGATTCACCCACAAAACAAACTTGACAAACAAATGCATGAACATCTTTGCATGACTAAAACCTTACAATCTTAACTTTGTAATGTATCCAACACAAAAGGTGGCCTAAATTTAATTACTACATATATATGGATCCATCCAATTATTTCAAACACCAAGTGGATTCCTGAAAATAATGATGGCTAATTTTATGCAGCTCTTTCATCCATAATTTGTTTTTATAAGTAAAAAGGGTTCTATGGGCCCCTCAATTGTTTGGAACTTTTAGAAAACCTCCATATGTTGTAGAAGATCCATAGAAAGAGTAGTAAAGGAATAGATAGTTTACTAATTTTATATGATACGAACCAAATTTAAACCTGATCTTGTGACTTCCAATGTGCTACAATTGGGCAACTATCAATCTTGAGACTATAATTTAGCCTTTTTGAATTTTTAAAGGATCATATTTAAGAAATTATTTCTCCTTCCTTTCATAAAAGTAATAGGGGTTTGGTGGGAGACTAGAATACCGTTGACGTTCTAGGCGAAGGCATGACAAATTTTAAAAGTGATAATTAACGAGTCTTAAGACATGCCATATTCAAAGAAGATTCTCATTATAGATTGCTTTTTATTAGGGTTTGATGCCACACCTAATCATATAGTAATTTTCATTTCTTTTGCTAATTTTATTTGTCTTTTTTACATGCTTGTATGACGGCCTGCTCCAAGATGCTTTGATCTTGTCTGATGATAGGAGAATGTTGCAAGATTTCTTCCCACCTTTATATTTTTGAGTAGTAGGGGCTTGAGAAATGACCTTATTAAACTATTGGTCCATATGATGCTCCAAGGATGATTATTTCAACAATGATAGGAGGAATTATCTTCCTTATATTTTCATTTTACATTGGCCTTGTTTGTCATGATAGGCAGGACATACTCTAAATCCTCTTTTTTCCAATTTGGAGAATCTATTCTAATCATGTAGGAAGGATTCCATGACTTTTATAGCAAGGAGGGATCTTTCAAAGTATTTGCACATGGAAGATGTTGATTATGAAGGACAAAGGAGATAATGAATTGAATTGTGAAGACTACATAGATGATTGGAGTTTGTGCAACAATGAGGTCCTCATAAAAAGTTGCAATAAATTATGAGACACTACTTGTTATGTTAGCTTTGGTCAATGCAAAACATATTAATTCAACCATTTTTTCATCTCCCACAAAACTATTACAAATGCATTCCTTAGTGAGGGACTCATAGGAGGAGGGCAAAATGTTAAGGCCATTCATTTGATTCCAACACACACAAAATACATAGATGGTTATAAAAAAAAACGTGGGTAGTTGGTATGTAAAAATACACAATGCAAAACCATAAAATAAAAATGTCAGTTAAACATGGAAACACAAAAGTAGAATTAAAATATCAAATCACAAGGCAAGTAAGGTAACTATGCATAAGCAGTAGCACCTAAAGGAAGTGAGGTAGAATCATCCGTAGGGGTTTGACCAACCCAAGAATAGGGATTGACTGAAGGAAGATCACGTACCCATTCTGAGTGGTCTCTAAATGAGGAAAAAATTATAATTTCTTAACTAATAGGAAACAACACATAATATTGCACTCACTCACTAGTCTACACAATAAACTAGTCCATCAAGATGAACCAATAGAGGTCTTTTCACATGGTAGCGAAATCCATTCACCCTCATTAAGGAGGAGCATATGAAAAATGATAATGAAAACAAATCCACCGACCTCTAAGTGTTGGTGAGATAGTGCCATTTAAAGATTCATTAGGATAGACATTACTTATAGTATAAGGAGTACTCACCCTATGGTTGAGGATTACTTGAAGATTCTAGAATTAGATCTACATAAATGTTGAAGAAATAATAAGCCTTTATCAATAATTAAGAAACGGATAGAAATATTTTTTTTGTAAAAAATAGTTACACTTCTAGATTTCAAAGTTCTTGAGCATGTCCAAAAACATTTCCTAGCTTATGCTGAGGTGATTGGTGGGCACCTCCAATTCTGGTGAGAGTTTTATCTATCAAGCATCATCATCATCATCATCATCATCATCATCATCATCATCATCATCATCATCATCATCATCATCATCAATATAAATAGTTGTATACATGTTCATCCAATAGAAATATGTTTGGTTTGCAGCAGGTCACTTGTTCCAATAATGGGATAAGCATTTTAAGCACTGACCTTGTGGCTCAATTAGCACCTTCTTATGCTTCGCTACTTCAAAAATACTAGTTTTAAAACATGGAGGATCATCCGCCTTTCATGGCCATCAGAGGGGTTAGTAGTAGTAGTATGTTTGGAGGTTTTAAGGACAACAAGTTTAGGGGATTAACATTGCATAATATTTATCCCTATAGCGACCATCTCTTGGAAAACAAAATCTTTCATTTATGATGGATAATTTGCTGAAACAATAATAGCAGCATGGTCGATGAAACTCCTAAATTTGGGTTGACGTAAATGGCATCATGCGCTACCACATCGTTAATAAATAAGTTTTTTAATAGGTAACATATTTTAAATTATAAATTTTAAAAGACACTATCTAAAACCATTATATATATATATATATATATATATATAATATCAATATAATATCGCGATAAAAAGATATAATATATTTAATAATATTCACATATATATTATATAAATAGAATTTAATGTTAATAATTAAAATATTATTATATAGATACTTTTGAAGAAGGTTATGTTTATATATGTGTGTATGTATTTTAAAATTAAATTTTAATGTATAAGTATTATATTATGTAATAGATATTTTAATAGTATATTAGATTATATAATATATATTTTAGTATATTTTGTATATAAATATTATATATTTAATTATATATTATGTTATATATTGTACTATACATTACGCCATATATCATAATATATTACATATTACATCATATTTTAATATATTATATTATCTTTTAATATATTATATGTTATATATTATATATTTCTAAATATTGTGTTATTATAATATATTATACATTTTACCATATAGTTTTTAAAAAAATATAATTTTACCTAAATATATTTATGGTATTTCATAAAGAAATGATGTTAATGTCATAAAATAGAAACTTCGATAATAAATTCTAAATGATTTGTGTTGAGCCACGTAATTAATATGTTTTGTGTTGTTTTAAAATGCAACCAAGTAGTGTGTTTTAACTAAGGCTCCCACCTTTCTCTCGAATAACACAAGGTTAGATTTTTGCACAAGAGATGTCATTTTTCATTTTTTGTTGTTGTTAAGCAAACTCGCCATGAAGTTGCTGAGGGGATTCCTCCTGATCAATAGAGGTTGATTTTGGCCAATAAATAGCTTGAGGGGTGGGTGCATATTGGTAGATTATAACACACATAAGGAGTCAACCCTTCACCTGGTGTTGCATCTTCATGGGGGATTCTAGGTTGTGTGTCAATGGTCTTCTTGATTGTTATTATGATTCGGCCTTTGCACGGTGGTTGATAAAACTTATTAATAGATATTTGGTAGATGAATATGTTTTATCTCAGGTATTATGATATTTTGTGTGATGTAGTGGGTTCTGTTTGTTTCTAGTCAAGCTAGTTAATGCTATAATATGTGTTCTAGTTGGCTAGATAAGTGGGAACTTGAGAACAGTCATCTTCGGATGAAACTTCAAAATGATATTGGTATAAAATATACATTAATTTATTTTAATAATAAATTTAAGTGACTATTTAATAATATTGGATTTCCATCACATCTAGTTTCTATTTACCCATTATTTTGTGGTTAAAAGGTTGTAATTATCATTGGGTAGCTATGGTGAAATGTGTAGTATGTTTGTTTGTTGATTGGTATGTTTGTAACACCACTATCATAGCCATAAAATGTAGTGCCTATAATCACCTGACATTGTCGATTGAAATTGATCCTATTGTATCTCCCCTTTGATGCTTTGCATGTTTCCCTAGGCTCATTAACCCCTGCGACTGACCAACCCATTGAAAAAGATTCAAGTGTGGTGATATTTTCCTATATTTTTATTTTTTGAAACATTTTATTTAGATATTTATAATTTATTTTCCTCATGTGTGTATTATTTTTAAATCTTGTGTGAAGGTTTTCTTTCAACCATTTTTTTTGGTTATGCAGGTGGCCTTTCCATGGGGAGTTTAACTCATTATTTTGCAGGAAAATACACTTCACTTATAAATTTATTTTATCATAGATATTATAAGTCTTGAACACATATCTATATATTTTTAATAGAGCTAATTTCTCAATAATTATAAATTATTTTATTGAGTTTAACTTCTGTCATACTCTAAATTTATTTGTAATTTGGTCATTATTTTTCAACACAATGTTTAAAACAAATTCAGCAGAGAGAGCTGCTTATTTTTCTACATTCACAAAGATCGATGGCTACGCATGCATTGCCAAATCATAAAATAAAATTGATATTTGTAAACTTACAAAGCAATGTGATGGTAAAAAATGATCAATAGATATAGATTAGATAAATACCTTCACCTGTCAAGAGTCACATTTTGTCCTCTCAGATTCTACCAACAAGAAATCCATTTACAATAATTTAGGTGTCAAACAATTAGCTTACCTGTAATCACTTGAAAAAATAATAAAAAGAGAAATAGGAGCACCTCAAAATATTATTGTACCCCTAATTTGGCTTGAATTTATCACCTCCCTGGATAAAACTAGGAGCGGGTTTAAATGACCCAGTCGATCTACATTATTACCAGCCCCCAATAGTGTTTTAGGCGATCAATTTGAGGTCAAAAACATACATTAAATTGTAAGCATATTTTTGCCTCTGCTGCATTACGTACCATGGATTATTCTATTGAGCATAGGACCAGTACCGATTATTTTGTATGATAATGACTTTTTCCAATTATGGTGCATTCTCATATTCCCAAAAACCATGCATGCTGATAGCTGAATGCCACCCACCAAAACCCAAGAACCGCAATCGATGAAAACCCATGCACTATTGACAAAGCCACCTAAAATCCTATTTTTTATTTTATTTTAAAACAATTCATATCTACACATTTCTTAAGATATTAGACCACTATATTCTTTTATAGCAAAATATTTTCTCTTTTGTGACTATCAATGTCCAACCTGTCGCTATACATACTTAACACATTCTCTTGAACCTATCCAATCACTTATATAGTGGAATGGAGCAACAATCAGTACAAGGTGTGACATAATCACTACATCCTTAACACCTCCCCCCCGAGCCATGAAGAGACCATCCACCTCATTTCTTGGATTTTGATTCTTGTGCCTTGAACAACTTATATTTCCAATTAGATAGAGTGGTGGAATGAATTTATCGATCGCACCAAAACCTTTGTTTGCCATTATGAAAAACAAATTGCTCATTTTTGAAAGCACAGAGAAGATGATGTTATCAAATAATAGCAAAGGATTGTCTCTATTTTTGTGTATAACCCTTTTGATTTACAGATGCAAACCCAGGTTGATTCTCTAAAATATGAACTCAAAGTGGTGGATCATCATGCAGTCAAAGGGGTGCAACTTCTCACTCACTTTCATTATTTTAAAATTAGAATCTATAATAATATAAAGAAATTATTTAAGACTGTTAAAGCCAAAAAAACTTGAGACCAAATCAAGGCCATCAATTCAACCCATATGAGATTCGCTTCTCTTACGGACATCTCATCTAATTTTTTGGAACATTTTAAATTAGTGTTTCAAGATTAGAAGCAAAAAAATAAGAAGGCTCAAGCATTATAAGAATTCCTTGATATGGTTCCTTGTAAACTCAAGCTTACAGATCGAAGACTATGTGATGCTCATGTATCATTTCATGGTCTCTCTTAGGTTCTTCATATCATGAGTAATGACAAAGCCCCAGTGATTGACAAAATCCATTATGAATTTTATAAAGCCACCTAAGAGTTTGTTGGGACTAACCTACTCCAAGTATACAAAGGGGCTCTTTAAAAAAAAATTTGGTCTCATTTATTAATCAATGTAATAACATGTTCACACCCAAAGTAGGCCACCTGAAACTCATTACCAACTAGTGCTTGAGCTCTCTACTTAATGTCTCTTACAAGATTCTTTCTATAGCTTTAACCAACCACAAATAGTTCAAGCATAAAGCTGAAAAACTAATTTTATATATTGCCTGTGGATGGGAATTTTATAGTTCAATCCCATCCATCACTTAGGTTATTATAGACCTCTAACACCATTTTTTATCCCCATTAGATAAAATTGAGTAATTGGATAGGAGCACCCTACCCTAGTGTCTGAATCCACTATGTCGTCTTTCCTCCAAATAATGACTACTTTATGAAATCCAAAATTATGAAAAGGTCAGCTTATGTCCCTAATAAGCCATATGCGAAGGAATTCCAAAGATACGACTTGATTTATATTGTATTGTATGCCTCTAAGGCATAGTGATAGATTAATTGGTGTTTCTATTTCACATATCTTTGACTTCCTTTGGTTTCTTCTAAAACGACAAGTTGAGATATTTTTTCTCAAAATGGTTCTATTAAAATTACTTGGAGTCCAACAAATGAGGTTAATATTGAAACTAATAGGGTGGAAGACTCATTCTTCTAAGTTGTCACTTGACCCTTGATTGTACTTAAGCATGTTGTTATCATTATTAATTCTCTATTACACCCTGCATAACCCATAAACACATTAGATATCCCATTGGACAAGAAGTGATTCAAAAAGTATGAAAAGTGATAATAAAAGTTCAAGTGAGACTCTAAGGGAAATGATTCAAACTAAATTGATCAAACTACCTCCTCTACATCCTCTAAGTAGATCAAAATACTATTATGCATATCATAAAATGCATGGGCATCATACTTATTATTGTTTGTATTTACAAAATAAAATAAAATAGGTAATTAATAGTGGTGATCCTTTAAAATGTACATCAATCAAGAAACCCACAGTGGCACAAGTGCAAATATAAAAAAGTGACAAAATCATATATAATACAAAAGTGGTTGCCAAAAGGAAAAATAAGAGAAAGAAAAGGTTCAAAAAGCACAATTATAGAAACAAAAAGGGTTCATAAGGCATAATTAGAACAACCATTAATACATCAATCTAAGTTTATAGCAAGAAAGAATACAAAAATATCAAGATGCAAAGGTAATATTACATTTTACATTGTTATTTGTCTACTAAAGAGCCTTTATAACATCTAAAAGTATCTTAAAAAGGTGGGAAATTAATGGTGCAAAGGGTTGTATTTTCAAGATTAAATGTAAACCAATGTAAGAAAGAAGCTTGAGGTAAAAATATTTATCCCATATTTTTTTTTGGTGATGGTGTAAGGCTAATACAAAAGTTTCTAAAGTAGATTGATTTACGCTTAGCATTAGCATGATGGAGATTGATCTACACTTTTTTTTTTGAATGTGCTTGATGAGTTGATTAGACTTTTCAAATTCCTTTTAATCTAAAGGGAATGTTTTTATTGATGAATTGAAAAGGATAAGCTATGCCAATGTGTGTTTGAGTTTACAAACTCAAGAAAACTTGAAATGTGTTGTGTGCTTATAAACCTTGAGCAAAGCTATGTTATATTTACATTGAATGAAAGGTAGTATTTCATCCTAAGTTTTTTTTTATTTTAATGGTGTGGGTTATATGATGTGATGTATAATTATTTTGATATTAATAAGATAGTTGGATTCGATCGATTGACATAATTGATGGGTTTTGTTAAGTATGGGTTGTATTGGTATGGTGGGTTCATTGAATACTGTGATGCCATTGAATAGAACTATATATAGCCTAGTGTGGTTGGGTGGATGGCCCAACATACTAGTATGACCCTAACCTATTGAATTGAATAATATTGATGCCATTGGGACCATGCATATGACTAGTGACTGACATCAACCATATCTATGCGAGAATGGGTAGACTTGGTTTGTCAATAACAAGTTCCCTATTTCAATACATAAAAACAAAATAGAGATCAAATGCAAAAGGGGGAATTGATAAAAGGGAATAGATGAATATGCTTTGTGTATCTAATATTTGAGGTGGTCATTTCTCTGTCATGTTAGCATGATATGTGGATCTAATATTTGAATTGGTCTTCTTCCAATCTAGATAAATCAGTTAGGGATGTGTCAATCCACCTTCATGATCATAAGAGCTCTCTTTCCTTGTATTTATAAGGGAAATAAGTATGTGATTTGTGATTAATTAAGTCCTATGAACATAAATAATTACTCTAAAACATGTTAAGAAGGGGTTAAATTTATTGGTTTAAGGTTTAGGTTTATGATTTAGGGTTTTTAGGGCTTATGGTATCTAGGGTTTAGGTTTTAGGGTATAAGGTCCTATCATAAATGTGATTGGGGACAAATTGAGCCAATTAGTCAATTAGGGAAATCAATGGTGCAATTTGGGCCAAATTGAGCCATGCAAAAATAATTTTCTTAGTCCAAATATTATTTCATTGGGGTTAAAATGATTGGTTTAGGGTTTCAAGAGTTTATGATTTATGGTTTATGGTTTAGGGCTTAGGATTTAGGGATTAGGGCACATGGTTTATGTTTTAGGGTATATAAGGTCCAATCATGAAGGTAATTGGGGTTAAATTAAGCTTTTAAAAAACATATTTATGACTATAAAAATATGAATTTGGCTCAATTAATCCCCACATCATAATATATTGAGCCATTTAGTCAATTGGGGAAATGAGTGATGTGATATGGGCCAAATTGAGACATGTGAACCTAATTATTAAATTTAAAGGATGTTGGGCTAAATTGATTGGTTTAGAGTTGAGGGTTTACAATTTAGGGTTTTAAGGTATATGGTATAACTTTTAGTGTCCAATTTGTGAAGGCAATTGAGGATAATTTAAGTTGCTTGAATCTATTTGTGATTACCAGAATGTGATTTTGGGTGAAATTAGCCTTAATGTCATCATAAATTTATCCAATCAATCAATTAGGCCAATCAATTAATAAATTTTAATATTTAATTATAACTATTGATTAAAAATATTGTTGTTTCATTTAAATATGGAATGTTCACTTTTGAGTTGTAGGTGTAGGTGATTTGGATGTCACTACAAGTTAGGATCTTTATGTTGTGGTATCATTTGTCTCCACCATCATCAAAGTATAAAATAAGCATGTTTTATATTTACATTATTGTTTAAACATTGTCCACTTAATGGTTTTGCATTTAAAATGATGTAAGTTAGTTCTTAACTCAACCATAAATATTTTATATCTTCCTCAATATTTTTTATGGTTCTAATGGGATTTACCCCAATAAAGGTCAATGTGCAAAGCATAATATATTTGGTTGATCAATATCAATAACTTATTTATTCAAATGTAATGTGTTACATTTATAGGATTACAATCTCCTAAAAAATAGGAGATAAAACTAATCCCGTAAAATCTCCTAACAACTTATCATAAACCCTTATTTCTACATGATTTAAATCAATCACTTAAAATTATCTAATATATTATTTTTATTTTCATACCTAAATGTTAGGACTAATTCTCGACATCCCAGTTTTAACATACACCTAAAATTGCCCCCTTGAATGTGGATGTTGGGTTCGCCAGAAACATGCATCCATTATACAAATTATTAAATTTAAAGACTCAAAAACTCCAAGACTATAAATAAATTTAACATTAACATTAACATTAACATTTGAAATTTTCTATAGCATCTTGTTATTTCATGTTTATTTTATTTTGGACAAGTAACCTATTGCCTATACATAGGAATTTTTTTTTGAGCAATCACCGAGTCTTAAATATGTCAAATTTATTACTATTTTATCAAAGAGCCATGTGGTTGTCTCCTGATTTACCCACATATTCCTCCAGCTTTGCCATTCCATCTAACCTAGACCTACCACATGGGTACATGATATATTTTAATTGGACCTCCCACTTTTCAAGACTACCAACTAATCTTAAAATGGAGAACACTTATCAAGTAATACAACTAAATAAAACTAAACAACACATTAAGCAATTAGCTCTACCAACCCCATATAAGGAGAAGGGAGGTGGCAAAGGACTAGTGGGTTTGTATCCCCAACATCCCCTATGAAGGGGAGATGTATCAAGTATGATCTAACCATCATTTAACTCATTTTCTTCTTTCACTTCTTCATTTCTAGCATGGCAAGGGGAAATAGAAATAACCAATTAAAGAAACATCCTTTTCCCATCTCCACATGTAGGGACAAAACCCTACATGACTAAGATCAATAAGTTTTGATTTAACTTACTAATAGTTTTTATGTGACGATGTGAGTTTCTCACTTTTATTCTTGACTAGTACAAAATTTGAAAAACATATATAAAATATTAATTAAATGTAAGTCAATCACACATTATTTGAAAATAAAAATGATATGTATGTGTATGTGTGTTAGAGAGAGAGAGAGAGAGAGAGAGGAGAGAGAGAAGAGAGGAGATGAGAGAGAGAGAGAAGGAGAGAGAGGAGAGAGAGAGAGAGAGAGAGAGAGAGATGAGAGAGAGAGAGAGAGAGAGAGAGAGAGAGAGAGAGAGAGACACATTAAATAAATAACATGAGTGAAAATAGAAGCAAATAGTAGAGAGTAGGGAAGAGGCATTTGAAAAAAGTTGAAGGTTGAACATTTATTTTATTTATTTTTATTTTTATTCAAATATATTAACAAACTAAAAAAATCAACAAGGGGTTGCATATCGGCTACTCACTACCTCTACTATGTCAATATACCAAAGTTATTGAACCTAAAAACACTATGTGAAACATATAACACTTTGTCATGTATGTGTTGGAATTTTATTATTATAAATTGACAAAGAAAAATATATAATCCTATTTATTAATTGTTATCTTTCTATTAAAAATTATGTATGAAGTGATGGGTTTTATTCCACTATAAGATGGAGTGAAAATCTTGGGAAAATATGTCAAGACACTACATAGCCTCCTTGAATGATTTTTATTTCACTTCAAGCATAGGAGAGTATCATAAAAAGGGCCATTAATTATGTTTATAGGATCTATCATGAATAAAAATCCTTAGATGAAACCCCGCTCAACATTATGTGCCAACACGTATAAAAAAAACATTAGCTTATAAAACATATAATGTTGGAGCAAGGGGGAACCTTGATGTAAGAAGAGGTAGAGTCCAAAAGGGTTATATTTGATGGATTTGATAGTAATATAGCATGAGTCATCTAATAATAGATCTTGGATAGTATAAATTAGGAATTGGCCAAAGTTGAGAGTCTGGAGAATGGCCAATATGAAAGGCCATATAATTCTATCATTAACTTTCTCAAAATCAAGCTTGAAAAATATGGTTCTATGTCAAGAGGGTCTCAACCATGTAATAAATTCATACACAAAAATAAGGTTTTCAAGGATATACAAGTTTTTTATAAAGGCCATTTTTTATATTTGAAAATGGTAGGTAAGATGACCTAGAGGTGGTTAGCAAGATCTTTAGGGAGGATATTGTATGAGACATTGAGTGACTGGGTTTTAGTTGGTGGTAAGTTATAGGGTTCCATATTTAGGTATGAATATAATATTTACTTGTTAATAAAGGAACCTAATTTTTTAGAGCTTATTTGGAAACTTAGAGTAGGTTTAGAATGATAAACTCATAGATGGATTTAAAAAAATTATAAGGAATTCATCAATGCTAGGTACTTTTTCATTTCACATGAAATGTAAGGCCGTATAGAGCTCAAAGATATCAAGGCATGTAAAATAACATTTGGTGAGTAACTTTGAGTTATTGAGGAACCGCTTCAAGGCAGTCTTGTAAATCCTGAGCCTACTGGTCATGTGAAATATGGCCTCATTCTACCACTCTATCCAATTAAAATCATAGGTGGTTGAGGTGAAAAATTCCAAACCTAGGGAATGAGATATGTAATTCCCTCATGGTAGGCAAGCGAGGAGTTCACATTTCCCTGAGGGTCCTATTGCTAATGAGAACTTTCAAGGCCATTTGAAATTTTGCAAATCACAAATTGTAGTTAGAGATTGCATTTATTTGAGGGAATTTTTGGGGGGAATTGCAAATGTGAATTGAAATTTACAAATTGTAAATTATAGTTGGAGTTCCCATTTCTCTAAGGGAACTTTTCAAGGGAACTACAACTAGGAATTGCAATTATATAACTTTTAAATTACAAAATTACTGCGGAGTTCTAGGTTTTTCTAATACAAAGAGAATTGCAAAATAGCAAATGGGACCCATATTTTCAAAAAACAAAGAAAATTGCAAATTTTCAAAAGGGACCAGAATTTCCCCCAAAGGCTAAAAAGTGAAAAGTAATACATTTATGCATGACAAATTTTAGAGGCAACCCTAAAATTCAAAATTGTGAAGAAAAACAAATGTGAAAAAAACAAATTTGGAAAAGGCAAGTTGGAGCCAAAAAGCAAAAAGGTAAAAATAACATAAGTTTTGGATTTTATATTTCTTTGCTTGTTCAAACACTCCATGGGAGAAATATTGCATGTATGCAAGTTCAAGGTGGGCCATTTCAAAGAAGATTTTTCAAATGGCCATGCATTTAGGGTGTTTAAAATCCATCATTACAAGGCATGGTTGCTCTTTAGCATGCATAAAAGAAAGGGCAACTGTCCAAGAAGATTCTAGAGTTAGAAATGAGTAGTCAAAGGCATCTCCAAGAAGTTTCACAAGAAGACAAAAGGTTTGTTTGCCTTCTAAGGTGAATATTCTCCTTGCATCTCGTGTAAAATGCATTTTTAGCCAAGAAATCAAAGGATTTGTTATGAACCTTCATCATTACTTGCAGAGGCAGTTACAACAATGATTTTTATTTCAAATAGATGAAGATTATAGGCATGGCAAAGGGCATATTCTAGTTGGGAGCATCTTGGAAAAAATTTAAGAGTTATTTACAATTTTGTAATATTGAAATTTGCAACCCACACTCTCAGATTGCAAAATTGGTAAAAAATGTATAAATAGAGAGCTTGTCCTCTATTCTAAGGTTGTTTTTGGTCTTTGTTTTCTCTCTAAGTCCTAGGCTCTTCAAATTTTTTGGATCTATTGTTGTGTGTATGTATTATCTCCCTTGTTAAGGTGGTTTTAGCTGCATATCCATTAGCAAGTTTTGAGAGCATGCTTATATGTCTCCTTGTCCAACATGAATCAAACTCACCATACTTGTCCCCATGGAAACATTTTGAAACACTGATGTATGTGAGATATCTTTTCAAGATAATGGAAAATACTTATGGTTTTTACTTTGTCTTGTTGATGAAATGTAATAATATATTTTGAAAGTTCAACTGATTGGATATCTAGTTTTATGTTCATTACTAGTTGTCATCTTGGGCATAAATTTAGGTTATAAATCCCTTTTTATATAATGATTTGAAAATTTGTTGTTGAATACCTCTTAAGGGTACCTTGGGTTTATGTATTTGATAGGGAAAATTATTTGAAGTTCTAGTTCCAGTGCATGATCTAGGGTTTCAAGAATCATTTGGGTATTTTCATTATGTAGACACTAATGGATGAAAATCACTCCTGGTAGTTCCCATAGCTTGTATTTCAATTTTTATACATCTTTGTAGCAAGTGATATCATGAATGTTGAAAGAATCCATGTTGTTTGAAAACCACCAGCACACCACTCTTTATAATTATCTAACTTGTCCTACTTGTCTACCCAACAAATAATACAACTGATGCATATTATGAGTGTTATTTTCCTATAGATGCATGAATATTTGCATACTTAAAATATATCTATAATTTGTGCTTTGAAGCCTAGCATTGTAGTCTTCCATTTGACCCCATGTTGTTGAAAATTCTTTAGAATGAAGATCACAATTAATTTTCCTTCTATCTTCAGTAGTTTGTGCTTGACTTAGTGCATTTTTGCATTTCGTGAGACAACCCTTCCTAGGTGGAGTGTGCAACTTTGGTTATGCCCTGGTCAAACCTGCGTTTGTGTGCCAAAAATACTCATGGAGATTGAATTGTAGTATCACTCCATGTGACAAGCTACCCATTAGGTCATTTCACCTTGTTTCAGTAGAGCCAAACGTACCAAGGAATTAACCATACCCTTTGTCTATGCCTCCCAGTTATTGTCTGCATTCGGTCCATCTATGTGCTAAACTCTACCCCAATTATAATGACATATCAGTGGGTTTATCATCCATATTTACCATTTTTATAAAGTGTGCAAGGCCAAGCAAAAGAGGTGGACAACTGGGAACCAATAGGGCATCAATGTCTCATCTCCACATCAATGGCAATGCAGTGCAGATTCCAACCGCACATTAGACGTGATGCTATGTCAAAAATAAATAACAATAGTGGATATAATATTTTATTTTGATAAATTGAGGGAGTGAAAATCGATATGACTGCTGACCCATATAATATTATAATCATATATACTATATTACTATTATATTATAAAATATTATAGTTAAATAGTTATATAATATATATATAGTTAAAATATATATTATAATAATATGTTATATTATTAATAATACTATATTTTATTAATATTATTTACATAAATATATAATAATAATAACAAGAACAACAAAAACAAAAATAATATTCGACTAATCTTTAATGACTAATGATTAGGCAACTCTAAGAACATAATCCATTAAGTACTTATGTGGAAAGTAAGTTTGACACCAGCAATCCACCTTAGCAATGCATTTGGCATAGATACATCTATTATTGGGAACAAGTTATATTTGAATATGCATATGCTTAGTATCATATATGGGAGAAAAAAGTCAAAATATAAGACACAACACAACTAATTATCCAACACATGACGTCCCAGATCCTTCTTCCTTTGATGAAAGACTAATCTAAATTATCCGGGGAAAGACTACTCTAAATTTTTTTTATTTAACATAATGGAAGATCTGCCACTCCATAGTATTTATACAATGTGGCACATATTTGAACCCACCCCAAAAGTAAATTCTTTCCCAAGTTGGTATTCTTCCATTCTTGAAGGCAGTAACTTACAAGTGCACCCAACCCTGCTCTCATTGATTGCATGGCACATGGTGAATTGACTATTGGACAAAGCAAAGTGCTAAAACTATCGAGCCTACAATTTGATCGAGTGAGGTGAGCAACTTTCAAGTTTATGATGAGAGTGAATATTATCTTGATAGGTGTAAGCTTCTAATGTCTAAGGGAATTCTGTATCTTTAAATGTATTGAGGTGACTATTTGGGTAAAGTTGAGATACATTCATAAAAAGATTGAATTTTAGTTGCATTGACAACCATAATTATGTGAGTGAAGGTGCTAGTTATGCACTTTTAAATACATGAAGGTAACTATATTATTTTCTAAATTTGGACATGGAGACAAATGAAAGTTTTAAAATTAATGGTGGCTTCTAAAAGATAATAAGGTAGATATAAAGGCTTCCAAAGTATAGAGAGTTTAAGTTGTTTGAGCTGATAAAAATAGCAAAGATGTTGTTTTTGTGTACTCATGTGAGGCATATATTTCTTTGTAGACTGTAATGAAAATAACATAAACATAGTTGTTTTTGGGAAGGCCGTGTCTAAACTTCTTCTATTCATACCTTTTTATGAACCTTGATAACTTGTAAGTGAAAATTTATGTATGCCAACGAGGTTATGGGTTTTTAGATTGTATGATTTTGATAACATTTATTTAATATAAATTTATGTATTCTAACGAGTTTATGGGTTTTAAGATTGTATGATTTTAACAACATTTATTCAATCTCAGTAAGATCCAACTATGGTAATCATCCTCATATTTTATTGTATAATTAATTTCAATTTTCATGCTTCATTTGTCTCAATTGTGCAAAGCATCACATAACTTGTGATTTGACATTAATTTGACAAGGAAGTGTAAGGCTTAGTGTATAACAAAATTTTGTTGTAAATCCAACTATTAATTGTAGTTGGTCAACATGTTTGATTTCGGTAATATCTAAGGGTTCCTGTCACTCCCTAACCAACTAAAAAAAACTTTAGGAAAATAGGATCTATCTATCTTGGGGATACACATAGCATTCATATATTTATCGAGAAAGTATCAAACAAGATGCCTAAATAAATCTAAGCTGATACCATACCAATATAACATCTCGTCCAACATAAAAAACCAATTATAAAACATTATCCATGAAAATGCTTAAAAAAATAATTAAACCTACGCAAAAATATGGAATCAATACTTACAATATCTCTTATATATAATAAATAAATTGTCCTCACCCTCAAAGGGATATTTATTATTTATTTTTTTTCAAAACTACAAAACATTTCCGACAAAAAAGGGAAGATCACTTAAAACCCAATCAATTTTTACAATACCACCTATATCCAACCAACTTATAAATAAAACATTTTTCGTATATCTAACAAGATAAAAACACTTTTCTTTCAAATTTTATAAAAATTTCCGTCATACTTCTACTTATGATAAATATATTTTGTTTATTATTTTTTCACATGTTAATAAAACGCCCTCAAAAAAATAGTTAAAGCATCGTAAAATTTAAGTCAAATTGAATCTCAAATGTTCTAACTTTTAAACTTGATTTATAACAAAACATTATTTTTATAAGAATGGTTTTATTGTGGAGATCAATTTCATGCCTTTTACATGTATTTTCCCTGTTCTCTTCACGAAGTAATGCTTTTATTTGTTCTTGTCCTTTGTCATTACTTTTTTGTCATTTATTTGTCCAATATTTGTAGTCAAATAGTCAAGCCTGTTAAAAGGCAATAAGGAATTGTTATTCTTATAAAATTAACTCGCTAAAACTATTTAATTAAGACTTTACCTAAATTTAATGATAGCATGTGTCTGTAGTCAAATAGCCAAGCACGCAGATTAAATAACTGGATAACTAAATTAAATTATTGTTTAAGACCATCAAGCTTCTCTTCACAAGCTTCTTTCGAGTAGTTTTTATTTTGCAGATTAAATACAATGTTTTATTGCAAATTTAGCAATTGACAGGGGGAATGGTAAAGAATGTCATTTAAAAATATTTATACATTACAAAAGTGTTATTTAAAAATATTTAAAAATAGTAATATTATTAAATTATAAAGTATGTATTTATATATAAATTATTATATTGAAGGTATTGAAAATTGGGATGTAAGAGTAAATGAAAAAATTGGTTTGTCTATTTAAAGAATAAGAGTATCATGCACTAATTCCCTACGATAGTTTAAGAAGATAAAATTTTGGAAGAGAATAAAGTAAACATGAGAATGAAAACACTCATTTAACATAAACTTTATATAAATTGACTATATATAATCTAGAAAAAATCAGTTGTATTAAAATACTAATTATGTAAATTCATTATAATCATATCTACTAAAACTATTATCAAGTATGCATACTTATTATAAGGTTAATTAATAAATTGTAGCATAACAATTATTTATAATTGAATGAGATTTATAAATATGTCTTATTTTTGAAAAATAATATTTAAGACTCTCATAGTAATGGTAAGTTTATGCACACATCAATGTTATAGTTATTTCACCTGGTCCTTAGATTGCCTCACATGATTTACTTGGGTGTCTTGCATGCTAAATGCTTGCTTAGTTTACCCATCATTCACTCACTCCATTAGACTATTTTACATTCTCCTACATGTGACAATGAACCCACACCCATTATTTCCATCTATCACTATTTGATTTATAAGAGGTTTCTTGTTTGATTCTCTCTTGAGTAAAATATTTGAGGGACTTATTTATATCTTACAATCAAACGAGTAGAATTAGAATGTATTAAAAGGATTTTTTCACATGTACCACAAGCATTAGTGGCGTTCTTCTCAGACTGGGATAAATGACACCCTTTCCCAATGTGAACTATAATATTTTGTTAAAAATAAACTTGTCATTGTTGATAATGCCTATATATATATATATATATATATATATATATATATATATATATATATATATATATATGCCTACGATATTTAAAATCTTATAAGTTTTAGACATCTTAATTACATAATGTCAAGGATATATTCTTATCTATTCATAATAAAATAGCACTATGAATACTTATAACTCAAAAAATTATATCATTACAATTTTCAAACTTCCATAAAAATAATTAAAAAAATATTAAAATAAATAAGATTAAAGCTTGGTAGTAAAAAATAATAAAAAATATTATGATAAAACAAGGACAACTAATTAAAGTCACCTGATAACAAAAGTTACAAAATGGAGGCTACTCCCACATCAACATTGAAATTTAGAGGCATACCCATTACTGCCTTTTTTTTTAATGTCCCCATTGAGGTATACCTTTAGAATTTCATTTATACTACAATAATCTACATTTAACACTAACACCACAACATGTAATCCTTTATTCTCTTCCACTCCTAAATCCATTCCAGTGGTTGACTCTTCATCGAATCCACCCACTCCATATGCCACCTCCAATTCAATGATAAATATTATAACTTCCAAGATCACCCCCACGTCATCAACATATATATTCCCATTGTTACTCAATACAAATCTTGTGTTTAATGAGGGACTATTGCATGGTTAAGAAGAAAGCTTTCATGCTTGCAATCAATGCACAACTAGAAAGAAGAGAACAAGAAAACCTGGTTATCACAATTAAAAACAAATGAAAAGGCTATTGAGAAGTTGAATAGGGTCATCACTCTCAGAGTGGATAAGAATGGGAAACATGTTGTGTTGATGATGAAATAAGATGTGTTCACTCTAAAATAATTCCATGTTTTTGAGTTGTTTAAGCCATTTTTGGTGTGTGTGGGTTTTTATTTTACATAAAAATATTTGGTTCAATATCTTGACATCAATATATTTCTTATTCATTCATATATATTTTGAATTTTTTTTAATGAATTTATACCACCTACCAATTTATATACTCTAATAATGTAACAACAATAGATAAATGGTCCTTAAGGTAATCCTAACTCAGAGGAGTCCTACAATCCCTATCATAAAAGGTGTAATATGTTTCCATGTCCATGGAACTATGGTAACTGTTGTGATAAGAAAATTATACTAGGTAGAGGTAGTATTCATAATAGGATTATTGATACATAATGTACATCTATAACATATCCTCTAAAAAGTTAATTAACTCATTATATCTATCCCTTATTCTGTAGATGATTAGATGTGCTAAAACTAAGCATGGTGTCCAATTACTTTTTAAAAATTGTCTAAAATTTAGAAACGGATATTGTATCCTTGTCATAAATTATGTTCCATGGTATGACATTTAATATTAATAAATCATTTTAGAAAAATCTAACCACTGAATTGTGGCATTATATGAGGTCTTGGTTGGAGAAAAGTATGCCACCTTAGTCAATTTATCCATTTTCACCATAGCAATATCATGATGATAGTGGTACATAGAAAGAAAAAAAATAAAACACATGGAACTAGTGTTCCATTTGCTTTCATTAATCTGATGTGATTACAAAATTCCCCTTGGATGATTGTGTTTCACCTTGACATGCTAACACTCAAGGAATCTAGACAAAGAATAATTTATATCACTATATAAATGAGATCAAAAATACAATTGGATAATCTTAATGTGAACCTTATTAAACTTGGATTATGGGATTTGGACAAGATGAAATGATGCAGATCTCTAGAATCAGGTACATAAATGTACCCTTTATTCTCATAAGAGAGCATTATGATTAAGGGAATTGTCTAAAACATTTACCATTATGGCCCTATGAGAGTCCAATTATTGCATTACATCTTGAATCATCTTATCTTGATGGATATCTCAAGAATTCAACCCTTAAATAGTTCCTCACTCTCATTGTAGCTAGTTGGTGTTGTATGTTACATCAAACCATGAAAATCAAGATATCAACCTACCTTAGAATTTATCTATTTCTCCAAATAGTTTGATTAAAGAGTTAGCATCCAACTCATATTTATTTAATTTCCCATTGTTTGTTATTTTTTCACAGCATATTAATAGTAACTTAGGTCACTCCTTACTCTTTATGCATAGGCTTCATTCCCTGATCACATGTCCGGTAATGTGATTTGAACCCACAAAGTTGTTTTCAAAAATAATTTTTAATAATTACAAGTTTTTTCAAACTGTAGTTTGTAAAAATTTTAATCCCGCCCATAAAATATTTATGGGTTTGTGATCTTTGATGTAATAGTGCTCTTCATTGTGGTTAACAAGGTACAAAAATTTTAAAGCTAATCTACAAATATAGAAGTCATTTTAAAGCTAAGCTTGTTCAAACTATAGTACGCGAAATTTTTAATCTTGCCCATAAAATAATATGGGTTTGTAATCCTTGATGTAGTGGTGCTCTTTGCTGCGGTTAACGTGGTCCAAACATTTCAAATTTAATCTACAAACATAAAATTCATTTACATGAGCATATTCATTCTGTTAAAAAAATATTGGTCTTGTGATCCTAGGATGTTATTTAAAATCTCAAAACCCAAAAGAGGAGAAATACAGGAAGCATTTCGAACATTACAATTATTTATTAGTAGATCATAGGAAAAAAAATGATTTCTTCTCCATGGGCAATGAATTTGAACAATTTTCCAGAAAAACAAAACAAAATAAAATAAGGGGGAGCTAGAGATGATGAGTAAATTATATTTTGAAGCTCTGTGGTCATGTGGATTTGTATAGTTGAGCATGGCTATTTTATGTACCCATTTCTTAAGAGCATCTTTAACTTGATGTAATTAGGTTGTAAAGTGATCTATGATATCTTAACTAACGCTATTGAAATAGTGCATGTATTTAAACAAATTTTACTTGTTTAGAAATCTAGTTCTCAAAGGTGCATGTTGGATGCATATGCATCATCTTTCCTGGAAGTTATGATTTTGGGATTCAACTAATGGGAAGCTCCCTTTAGAGGCATTTGCCTATGGAATGAATTTCCAAACTAAAACATAAGTTTAAAGGGTGGTAGTTGGAGAGAAAATAGGGTCAAGTTGCCTGGATATTCGTTTCACTAAAAAAATGGATGTGAATGGGTGAAAGCTTTGGGGGCCATATGTGGTAGCGCTAATTAAAATATAACGGGGGTCCATTTTACATTCACATTTATGGATGTATTGTATTTCATATCAAATACAATATTTTAACATTATTGGATTACCCCTCATGGAGTTCTCTTCTATTAAATTGAGGGTTGAAACTTGAAATGATTTGAGACTTCAATCTTCCACAATTGATAGTGTTCAAAAGAAATGGGTTTCAAGTTATAAAAAAGGAATCAATGTTTCGGGGTACTCTTTGTGAGCTGTTGTTAGAATGAATGATTGAATTTCAGCTAAGATTTTTTTAATTAGATAATTTTGTGCACAACAAGAGGTGGGATATAATTATAGGCACCAAAGTGTAAAAAATTAATACACAAATATGATAGTTAAATGTTTTTATGATACATCAATTATTTTCCTCTAAGTGTTACTTATTTTCTCTTTAAATCCTATGCTTGTAATAGTTTTTGAAGAGTTAAATCTAAACCTTCACCTATTTAAATTGTTAGGATGTTTCCTAATCTCTATAGCCTACCTTGACTTCCACTTCATGTTGTTATCCTCTCACTAGCAATTTGGCCTTCTACATGTAAATTTAATGTGTAGATGCACATACATATTCTGCCAATGTTTATACACAACCTGGAATTGCTAGAGTTGTGTCATTACATGTTTTTTTTGACATTGTCAACATTTAGCAATTTGGCTTTATAATGCTAATAGTTATTTTGTTTGACAGGCTATAGTAGGTGGGAGGTGAATTGATCAAGAAATATGGCAAAGGCAAAGGGTGGTTCTATTTTTATCATGTTGGTCTTAGCTGTAGGTGCTGGATTCTTTTATGTCAAATGGAAGAATCCTCGAAAGCTTCTTATAAAGTTAAAGTTTTGTAAGTATGATCCAAGGGTGTATCACCACATTTTATTCACTGGGGCTAAGATGAAATGAGATTTGATGCATGAGTTTTGTGCTTCCAATTTATTGTGAGAACACCACATAAACTATGTTTGATTTCCTAGCTGAGTTAAAGGGGTTTGAAATTCATTTATCTCAAGCAAGGTTTAGATACTAGATCTTAATCAGTGGTAAATGTGAATTGTAATTATGTTAGGTGTTATGTAGTCTGGTTCGTGAAGTACCCCAGATGCATAATCAATATAATATACAAAGATTTAATGATCATCATTTAGGGAAGGATTTTATGCTTAAATAGGTTATTATTAGTGTACTGTTAGTTTTAATTATGGATGTAGCTACCCTTTTAACATAGTAACAAAAAAAGGCATTTTAAAAATAAGGTGCTTTTATATATTTATATGGTAGTAACATATTAATAATTGTGTGTCTTTGCTTTGATGAATATTAAGACATCATTGGGAGGTTGTTGGCATTGAAATGTTCTACATTAAATGGTAATGGGACAATCTATAGTTGTTCAAGATGCATCCAATATTGATAAAAAATTAGTTTAGAGATTTCAATGGTGTTCCATGGATTTTGGATCCATTATAATTCTTTCCAATAGAATATGTAAATGGTTTAAGATCTACTATAAGAGGTTTGATGCCACCACATCTATTTTGAAATATTTTAGCATTAATATCATTGATTGAAGACTTGATAATTTATAAGAACTGGTAAGTATCATTGAGCTTTTAGCATTTAATCAGAATCATCTCTGGGATGAAAATTTAGTCTTATTTTTTATTTTTTAGTAAAACCTTGAAAAGAAAAAGATTTCTTTTGTTTTCATACTTGTCAATTTTCAATTTTAATCTTTTTACACTGCATTCATCTAGCAAGGGACTTTTTATGAGCCAAATTTGTGTGGTTTAATGTGATGGAATACCTAGATAACATAACAAGAATGTATATTTAAATTCCTTAGTCAATATTACGTCGGTTAAAGATAAGAAAGATTATTGTCTTTTAGACTAAGATAAATCCCTTGTACCAAATTCTTTATATCCAATCCTTAGAAAATAGTTAACGATGACAATTTTTTTTAAACAAATTAAAACAAAATGCAAAAAATAAAAATAAAAAATAAAAAACTGAAATGCATAAAGTAAATAATGTTAGGATTTGAAAAAATTGAGAGACTCACCTCTCCTTCCCCACCTTTGGGTCCCTTCATTGTATTGATTTTAACATGAATCTATATAAAACCAACAACTAAACTCCCTTTATAATTGATTCACCCACCAAAAAAACTTGACAAACAAATGCGTGGACATCTTTGCATGACTAAAACCTTACAATCTTTACTTTTTAATATATTTATCAAAAAAGGCGGCCTAAATTTAATTACTACATATAAATGAATCTACCTAATTATTTCAAACACCAAGTGGATTCTTCAAAATAATGATGGCTAATTTTATGCAGCTTTTTCATCCAAAATTTATTTATATAAGTAAAACGGGTTCTATAGGCCCCTCAATTATTTGTAACATTTAGAAAACCTCCATATGTTGTAGAAGATCCATAGAAAGAGTAGTAAAGGAATAAATAGCTTACTAATCTTATATGATATGAACCAAATTTAAACTTGATATTGTGGCTTCCAATGTGCTACAATTGGGTAACTATCAATCTTAAGACTATAATTTAGCCTTTTTGAATTTTTAAAGGAGCATATTTAAGAAATTATTTATCCTTCGTTTCATACAAGTAATAGGGGTTTGGTGGGAGACTAAAACACTGTTGATGTTCTAAGCAAAGGCATGAAATATTTTAAAAGTGATAATTAACGACTCTTAAGACAAATCTAGTAATTTATATTTCTTTTGATAATTATAGTTGTCCTCTTTCCATTATTGTATGACGGCCTGCTCCAAGATGCTTTGATCTTCGCTGATGACAGGAGAATGTTGCAAGATTTCTTCCCACCTTTGCATTTTTGAGTAGTAGGGGCTTGATAAATGACATTATTAAACTAGTGGTCCATATAATGCTCCAAGGATGATTCTTTCAATAATGAGAGGAGGAATTATAATCCTTATATTTTCCTTTCACATTAGCCTTATTTGTCATGATAGGCAGGACATACTCTAGATCCTCTTTTTTCCAAATCAGAGAATCTATTCCAATCATGCAGGAAGGATTCTATGACTTATATAAAAAGGAGGGATCTTTCAAAGTCTTTGCACATGGAAGATGTTGATTATGAAGGACAAAGGAGATAATGAAATGAATTGTGAAGACTACATAGATGATTGGAGTTTGTGCAACAATGAGGTCCTCACAAAAAGTTGCAGTAAAGTATGAGACACTACTTGTTATGTTAGCTTTGGTCAATGCAAACCATATTAATTCAACCATTTTTTCATCTCCCACAAAACTATTACAAATGTATTCCTTAGTGAGGGACTCATAGGAGGAGGGCAAAATGTTAAGGCCATTTATTTGATTCCAACACACAAAATACATAGATGGTTATAAAAAAAAGGTGGGTAGTTGGTATGTAAAAATACACAATGCAAAACCATAAAATAAAAATGTCAGCTAAACATGGCAACACAAAAGTAGAATTAAAATATCAAATCACAAGGCAAGTAAGGTAACTAAGCATAAGTAGTAGCACCCAAAAGAAGTGAGGTAGAATCATCCATAGGGGTTTGACCAACACAAGAATAGGGATTGATTGAAGGAAGATCACGTACCCATTCTGAGTGGTCTCTAAATGAGTAAAAAATTATAATTCCTTAACTAGGAGGAAACAACACATAATATTGCATTTGCTCACCAGTATACACAATAAACTAGTCCATCAAGATGAACCAATAGAGGTCTTTTCACATGGTAGCGAAATCCATTCACCCTCATTAAGGAGGAACATATGAAAAATGATAATGAGAAAAAATACACCGATCTCTAAGTGTTGGTGAGGTAATGCCATTTAAAGATTCATTAGGATAGACATTACTTATAGTAAAAGGATTACTCACCCTATGGTTGAGGATTACTTGAAGATTCTAGAATTAGATCTACATAAATGTTGAAGAAATAACAAGCCTTTATCAATAATTAAGAAATGGATAGAAATATTTTTGTTGTAAAAAATAGTTACACTTCTAGACTTCTATAGTTAAAGTATATATATATATATATATATATATATATATATATATATATATATATATATATATATATATATATATATATATATATATATATATATATAGAAACGTAATGTAGATCCTAAAAAAAGGTCATTCTCCAATTAAATGTTCTTATATGATAAGGATTAAATAATCTATGAATCAACTACCAAGATTTCTAAGTTCTTGAGCATGTCCAAAAACATTTCCTAGCTTATGCTGAGGTGATTGGTGGGCACCTCCAATTCTGGTCAGATTTTTATCTGTCAAGCATCATCATCATCATCATCATCATCATCATCATCATCATCATCATCATCATCATCATCATCATCATCATCATCACCATCATCATCAATCTAAATAGTTGTCTACATGTTCATCCAATAGAAATATGTTTGGTTTGTAGCAGGTCACTTGTTTGAATAATGGGAGAAGCATTTGAAGCACCAACCTTGTGGCTCAATTAGCACCTTCTTATGCTTTGCTACTTCAAAAATACTAGTTTTACAACATGGAGGATCATCCGCCTTTCATGGCCATCAGAGGGGTTAGTAGTAGTAGTATGTTTGGAGGTTTTAAGGAGGAAAATAGGTTTAGGGGATTAACATTGCATAATATTTATCCCTATAGCGAGCATCCATTGGAAATCAAAATCTTTCATTTATGATGGACAATTTGCTGAAACAATAATAGCAGCATGGTCGATGAAACTCCTAACTTCAAGTTGACATAAATGGCATCATGTGCTACCAAATATTTAATAAATAAGTTTTTAAATAGGTAACATATTTTAAATTATACATTTTAAAAGGCATTATCTAAAACCATTATATATATATATATATATATATATATATATATATATATATATATATATATATATCGTGATAAAAGGATATAATATATTTACTAATATTCACACATATATTATATAATTAGCATTTAATGTTAATAATTAAATTATTAATATATAGATATTTTTGAAGAAGGTTATGTTTATATGTGTGTGTATGTATTTTAAAATTAAATTTTAATGTATAAGTATCATATTATGTAATAGATATTTTAATAGTATATTAGATTATATAATATATATTTTAGTATATAAATATTATATATTTAATTATATGTTATGTTATATAATATATATTTTAATATTATATTTGATTATATAATATATATTTTAATATATTATTTATTTTATTATATTTTAATATGTATTTTAATATATTACGTTATATATTGTACTATACATTATACCATATATCATAATATGTTGCATATTACATCATATTTTAATATATTATATTATATATTATAGTATATTTTAATATATTATATGTTATATATTATATATTTATAAATATTGTATTATTATAATATATTTTATATTTTACCATATAATTTTTTTAAAAATATAATTTTACCTAAATATATTTATGGTATTTCAAAAAGAAATAATGTTAATGTCATAAAATAGAAATTTTGATAATAAATTCTAAATGATTTGTGTTGAGCCACATATTTAATATGTTTTGTGTTGTTTTAAAATGCAACCAAGTAGTGTCTTTTAACTAAGGCTCCCACCTTTCTCTCGCATAACACAAGGTTCAATTTTTGAACAAAAGATGTCATTTTTCTTTTTTTTTGTTGTTAAGCAAACTCACCATGAAGTTGCTGAGAGGATTCCTCCTGATCAATAGAGGTTGATTTTGGCCACTAAATAGCTTGAAGATGGGTGCATACTGGCAGATTATAACATCCATAAGGAGTCAACCCTTCACCTGGTGTTGCATCTTCATGGGGGATTCTAGGTTGTGTGTCAATGGTCTTCTTGATGTTATTATGATTTGGCCTTTGCACGATGGTTGATAAAATTTATTAACAGATATTTGGTATATGAGTATGTTTTATCTCAGGTATTATGATAATTTGTGTGATGTAATGGGTTCTGTTTGTTTCTAGTCAAACTAATTAATGATATAATATGTGTTCTAGTTGGCTAGATAAGTGGGAACTTGAGAACAGTCATCTTCAGATGAAACATCAAAATGGTATAAGTATAAAATATACATTAATTTATTTTACTAATAACATAATTAATGACTCTTAAGACATGCCATTATAGTACGTGAAATTTTTAATTCTGCCCATAAAATAATATGGGTTTGTGATCCTTGATGTAGTAGTGCTCTTTGCTGTGGTTAACGAGGTCCAAACATTTCAAATTTAATCTACAAACATAAAATTCATTTACATGAGCATATTCATTCTGTTCAAAAAATATTGATCTTGTGATCCTAGGATGTTATTTAAAATCTCAAAACCCAAAAGAGGAGAAATACAGGAAGCATTTTGAACATTACAACTATCTATTAGTAGATCATAGGAAAAAAAATTATTTCTTCTCCATGGGAAATGAATTTGAACAATTTTCCAAAAAACCAAAATAAAATAAAATAAGGGGGAGCTAGAGATGATGAGTAAATTATATTTTGAAGCTCTATGGTCATGTGGATTTGTATAGTTGAGCATGGTTGTTTTATGTACCCATTTCTTAAGAGAATATTTAACTTGATGTAATTGGGTTGTAAAGTGCTTTATGATATCTTAACTAAAGCTATTGAAACAATGCATGTATTTAAAAAAAGTTTACTTTAGAAATCTAGTTCTCAAAGGTGCATGCTGGATGCATATGCATCATCTTTCCTGGAAGTTATGATTTTGGGATTTGACTAATGGGAAGATCCCTTTAGAGGCATTTGCCTATGGAATGAATTTCCAAACTAAAACATAAGTTTAAAGGGTGGTGGTTGGAGATAAAATAGGGTCAAGTTTCCTGGATATTCGTTTCACTAAAAAAATGGATGTGAATGGGTGAAAGCTTTGGGTGTCATATGTGGTAGCGCTAATTAAAATATACTGGGGGTCCATTTTACATTAACATTTATGGATGTATTGTATTTCATATCAAATACAATATTCTAACATTATTGGATTACCCCTCATGGAGTTCTCTTCTATTAAATTGAGGGTTGAAACTTCAAATGATTTGAGACTTCAAGCTTCCAAAATTGATAGTATTTAAAAGAAATGGGTTTCAAGTTATAAAAATGAATCGATGTTTTGGGGTACTCTTTGTGAGCTGTTGTTAGAATGAATGATTGAATTTCAGATAAGAGTTTTTTAATTAGATAATTCTATGCACAACAAGAGGTGGGAAATAATTATAGGTACCATAGTGTAAACAATTAATACACAAATATGATAGTTAGATGTTTTTATGATACATCAATTATTTTCCTCTAAGTGTTACTTATTTTCTATTTAAATCCTATGATTGCAATATTTTTTCAAGAGTTAAATCTAAACCTTCACCTATTTAAATTGTTAGATTTTTTCCTAATCTCTATAGCCTACCTTGACTTCCTCTTCATGTTGTTAGCCTCTCACTAGCAATTTAGCCTTCTACATGTAAATTTAATGTGTAGATGCACATACATATTTTGCCAATGTTTATACACAACTTGGAATTGCTAGAGTTGTGTCATTGCATGTTTTTTTTGACATTGTCAACATTTACCAATTTGGCTTTATAATGCTAATAGTTATTCTATTTGATAGGCTATAGCAGGTGGGAGGTGAATTGATCAAGCAATATGGCAAAGGCAAAGGGTGGTTCTATTTTTATCAGGTTGGTCTCAGTTGTAGGCACTGGATTATTTTATGTCAAATGGAGGAATCCTCAAAAGCTTCCTATAAAGTTAGAGTTCTGTAAGTGTGATCTAAGGGTGTATCACCATGCTTTATTCACTGGGGATAAGATGAAATGAGCTTTGATGCATGAGTTTTGTGCTTTCAATTTATTATGAGAACACCACGTAAACTATGTTTGATTTCCTAGTTGAGTTAAAGGGGTCTAAAATTCATTTATCACAAGCAAGGTTTAGATACTAGATCTTAATCAGTGGTAAAAGTAAATTGTAGTTATGTTAAGTGTTATGTATTCTAGCTCGTGAAGTACCCTAGATGCATAATCAGTATCATATACAAAGATTTAATTATCATCATTTAGGGAATGATTTTATGCTTAAATAAGTTATTATTAGTGTGTTGTTAGTTTTAATTATGGACATAGCTACCCTTATAACATAGTAACAAAAAAAGGCATTTTAAAAATAAGGTGCTTTTATAGTATTTATATGGTAGTAACATATTAATAATTGTGTGTCTTTGCTTTGATGAATATTAAGACATCATTGGGAGGTTGTTGGCATTGAAATTTTCTACATTAAATGGTAATGGGACAATCTATAGTTGTTCAAGATGCATCCAATATTGATAAAAAATTAGTTTAGAGATTTCAATGGTGTTCCATGGATTTTGGATCCCTTATAATTATTTCTAATAGAATATGTAAATGGTTCAAGATCTACTATAAGAGGTTTGATGCCACCACATCTATTTTGAAATATTTTAGCATTAATATCATTGATTGAAGACTTGATAATTTATAAGAACTAGTAAGTATCATTGAGCTTTTAGCATTTAATCAAAATCATCTCTAGGATGAAAATTTAGTCCTATTTTTTATTTTTTAGTAAAACCTTGAAAATAAAAAGATTTGTTTTGTTTTCATACTCGTCGATTTTCAAGTTTTATCTTTTTACACTGCATTCATCTTGCAAGGGACTTCTTATGAGCCAAATTTGTGTGGTTTAATGTGATGGAATACCTAGATAACATAACAAGAATGTATATTTAAATTCCTTAGACAATATTACGTTGGTTAAAGATAAGAAAGATTATTGTCTTTTAGACTAAGATAAATCCCTTGTACCAAATTCTTTATATCCAATCCTTAGAAAATAGTTAATGATGATTTTTTTTTTTAACAAATTAAAACAAAATGAAAAAAATAAATATAAAATATAAAAAACTGAAATGCATAAAGTAGATAATGTTAGGAATTGAAAAAATTGAGAGACTCACCTCTCCTTCCCCACCTTTGGGTCCCTTCATTGTATTGATTTTAACATGAATCTATATAAAACCAACAACTAAACTCCCTTTATAATTGATTCACCCACCAAAAAAACTTGACAAACAAATGCATGGACATCTTTGCATGACTAAAACCTTACAGTCTTAACTTTGTAATGTATCCATCACAAAAGGTGGCCTAAATTTAATTACTACATATAAATGGATCTACCTAATTATTTCAAACACCAAGTGGATTCTTCAAAATAATGATGGCTAATTTTATGCAGCTCTTTCATCCAAAATTTGTTTTTATAAGTAAAAAGGGTTCTATGGGCCCCTCAATTGTTTGGAACTTTTAGAAAACCTCCATATGTTGTAGAAGATCCATAGAAAGAGTAGTAAAGGAATATATAGCTTACTAATATTATATGATACGAACCAAATTCAAACCTGATCTTGTGGCTTCCAATGTGCTACAATTGGGTAACTATCAATCTTGAGACTATAATTTAGCCTTTTTGAATTTCTAAAGGAGCATATTCAAGAAATTATTTATCCTTCCTTTCATAAAATTAATAAGAGTTTGGTGGGAGACTAAAACAATGTTGATGTTCTAAGTGAAGGCATGACAAATTTCCAAAGTGATAATTAATGACTCTTTTAGTTTTGATGTGTAAATCTTGATTACTTTATAACTTGTGGATTGTGTAAGAAGTGTTATCATTCTAGTTTGTTAGTCTTTGGTTGTGTATGAGTTATCTTTTATTTACAATCATTCATATTAAACTATAGATGTTCTGAATACCTTTTACATATAGATCATAATCCACCTTGTAGATGTGCTATTGTAAATTAGTAAATGCATAAATCCTTGATATCATGTGTTCAAGTATATTTTGTTTTTGTTACTTTTGACACCTAACTATGTTTGATTGTTAGTGTACTACAACATCTTGTAGTAGAAATAGGTCAAGATCTGATTTCTTGTCCTATATAAGTTCATGTTTTAGCCTTGAAAGGTTACATCTAGTGTGGTTCACAAGCCTCCTTTTTGACCTTACCTTTCCCTTATTTTGAATTCCTACCTACCTTAGTTAGAACCATCATTCTTATAACCATTTCAAGTAAATCTAGGTTCACCCATCTCCAACTCATCTATGGTAAAAAAAATGTCTCATTCACAAGGATTCCACCAGCGGGTTATTTATAAAATTAAGTACTCCACAACTTGTGCTTTGGAGTGAATAATTTTTTACTAATCCTAAAATATTAGAGGATACATTTTAAAAGTTTTTATGGTGTGCTTAAAACCAATATCAATAGACTGCTCTTAAATGCTCTATGTTCGTTGATTTATCTATTTTGAAAGGAAAATAACTCACAACACCATATAATGTTTGAAGATACACTTAGCTTATAGTTTTTTTTCTTTTGAAATTGGCACTTAGTTTGGTATGTCATAAAGAGAAGATGTAGAATTGGACCAAGTACATTCATCCAATATAACACATGAAGGTTTCCTTCGAATGATTTTTTTTTGAAATGATTTAATATTGAACCTTAGTATGTTATACGTATCCTGGGTAGATGGGACTAGGGGGATTGACTAGTCATGAAAAGAGGGTCTTATCTCAACTAGGATCAGGTCTAGAAGGCTACGAATGATTGAGAATCAGTGAAAACAAGCCTATGAAGGTCATAAGATCAATCAAGAGGGACATATGGGTTGGGTGTCATTAGTCATGATCAAATTACCAATTTTTTGCCTTTTATATGACTACAAGTTGCATCATACTATTGAATTTTGTTTATATGCTTACTATTTAGAGTATTTTAAATTGTTAATCCAAAAAGTAAAAGTGCATGAAAAATAGGTTTTTTAGACCCCCTCTTCTCTCAAGATTTTGTACAATGACATAGAACTTTGGGCTACTCACCCTACAATAAAAATATGTCTAGAGCAAGTGGGGTTGACTAAACTGTTCATTTTTCCTCATTTTTAGATGGTCCCATATATGTGGAAAACATTAGGAATGTACTCACATCATTTGGATTTGTGTCAATTAGTTTGTTATAAAAAGGTTTTATCCTTTTCATAACCACTACATCCATCAATTACTTAGTGCAGTGCGATGTCTGAGTTGCCCCTACATTCCAAGTCTGAGTACTACTAATTGATCTTATTTTAACTGCTCAAAGTAAGCATCCTAGTGGGTCACCCTCAATTCATATACCCCATTATATAGTGGGGTTAAAATGATTCTAAAATATGAATATATAGGTCAATGCTTCCCTAGAGAACTCATGAGGAGATGATGAACTCCCACTCACAAGCCAAAATGCATGAAAATAAAGACAAGTGAAAATACTTTAGGTTCATTTCAGGGTTACCCAAATAATATAGATTTGGGGAGGGCCTTAGCTAGTTTATTTTCATGTTTTTGTACCAAAATAAAAAAATATAAAGAGTGAGAATTTTTTATCATCCAAGTTCCCTAAAGGGGAGATGGGGAGAGTATACATGCGACACTCATATTGTTAAACAAACACTTCAATAAACAAACATAGAAATGAAAACACTTATGAGTATGTAATTAATGTGTGAGTTCAATTTTATAGCACCAAAATAAAATGTGTTACGAATTTTTGAACCCCTTGGGCATTTTTTATTTGAAAGTTTTAATCAAAATCAAAATAACTTAAATGAAAGAGATTTTTAAAACACCAATTTGAAATGTGAATTTTGCAAGTTTAAAGTATTTTAAATGGCTCCTTATGGCCTTTAGATCCTATAAAACATGTTAGGGGGTCCTTAGTCTTAGAAGCAAATCATGAGTGAACAAATGACTTTCCATTATTGCTCTCTAGTTTCTAAAATTTTACACTGAGTGCAAAACCACAAAAACATAGAGCAATACCATGACTTTTTATGCAAAAACCACAACTATTAGCACAATACCACTACTTGGCTAAAAATATAGAGTTGGTGCAAAAATTTTAGTATTATCATAATAACATATAAATAAAGATAATATCACTACTCTCAAGACAATAATGTGATTCACCTTAAAAACATAAAAGAGTTAGCCTGAGCATGGTGTTTAAAGGTAATACCATGAAATTTTGAGCAATACCATTGAAATTATGGTAATATCACTACTCGTGAAGTCATGATATTTAAATATCATTATTTTTAACACAATACCATAACTTTACAAGTTATAATATTATAATATCATGATTTTCCCTATGAGCATAATCTGTTAGCCAAAACAAAATGTAACAGTTAGTGCGAAAATGCATAAAATATGAAAAAATCATGATTGTGCAAGTAGAGATATTATGAAATATCATGATTATAGAGATAAAAATCATGATTGCACAGAGAAACTTTTTGAATTTTAGAAGAACATCCTTGAGCCTCCAATTTTCACTTGTTTTGATCAACAAGCTTGAATTTTTACATGAAAATTGTTAGGAAAATGCTCTAAAAGGTGTTGGGAGCAACTTCATGAGGTTAAGTTCATGAGGTGAAGGTCCAACTAGGTATGTCAACATGTGAACAAGGAATACATAGAGGGGAGGTTATTTTTGTGTTATTCCAATAAACAAAATCAAATAAACACACTAAGATCCTAATACCTATAGCCTATACACTAGGGAGAAAATAAGTAACAATCAATCATATAAAAACACAACTAAAACATAAAATAAATCACTCTTTTACTTCTTTAGAGCTCCAAATGGATTGGTTGGATTTTGCATCAATAAATATTCATAAATGGAGCTTCATTGGCTTCACCTTTCCTTATTACCTTGGCTTTGATTATTTGGTTTAAGATTTGGGCATGGTAGCATTACTTGTATGAGGCTTACAGAGTAAATATTGCATAATAACTCTATAATATCTAAGCTTAGAAATGAATGGGTAGGGCCTTTTATCTATATTCTAAAATATCAACTCTCACCCATGGTGAGTTAAGGTTTATTTTAAACATGGAATGGATTCAAACTAACCCTAGGTGAGTTGAGACTAACTCCAGTTGAGTTAATAGTTGTTATGTAATTATGATTTTTAATCTCTAGGCTTGACTCTCAAATTAAATATTTTGGAAGAGATTTAAAACTCATAAAGGTAATGATGAAAGTCTTGATATTCTAATTATTGGAATTTCCATTTTTAGATATTCATTAATTATAAATGGATAACTCAACTAAGCATTTAATCTTATTTAGCTTCTTAATTAATTAAATGTTAATTGTGATTAACATTTTTGATCTTTCAAGATTTATTCAAGTGCCCTATTTAATAGGTCCATAGGCCAAACTAGTATTTTTTATATTTCAAGGTGATTATGGATGAAACTGTGTGATGTTATTGTTGCATATAGGCTACTATCCCAAATAGGATGTCTCAACATGATTTTCAGCTTTGATGAATGATGCATGACCAAATTTAGGATATTTAGTGATTCTTAAACTTAATTTGAAATGGTTGGTAAGAATCATTCTGAATTTTGGTTAAAAACCATTTGTTTCCAAAATTGGGTGTCTATAGGAGGGACTTGAAACACCCATTTCCAAATCAATTTGTGAGTAAAAAAATGAAGAAACCTTCATTCCTTTCATAATCGAACTTGTATAATGTAATTTTATCTCTTATAAAGTTGAATATGGACTTTAAACCACTTTTAAACATTAAATTACATAAAAATAGACCCACATGTAAAATTTCAAGAGTTTTCATTTAAAAAAACTCAAAATATGTACTTTTTGGTGTTGACTAGCTTGCCAAATTTTATTTTTGAACACATATAGGTCTATGTTTTGCCATTTTATTAAGTTTAATTAGGTATAAATAATTCATTATTTTTTAATTATGACTTATAATAACCCTTATTATCATTCCAATAATTTTATGTGCTCAAACAATCACTTAAACCACTCAAAACTTGACTTTTTTTTTGACTATCTCTCTTGTTTGCTTAAAACCCTAATGCTTGATCTTTTGCCTTTATACATAATTTTCCATAAAAATAATATTTAATAATTTGTATAAATATATTATACAAATTATTAAATAAATTATAGCACGATGTTTTAGATTTGGGGTGTGCTTAATTATATATGAACTATGTTTCTCTTATATAAATATATTTATGTTTCAATTAAAAAATAAAATGAAAATTGCTAATAAATCTTTTTTTCTAGTTATATTTTATCATGTTTACTTATATTTGTAATATAATTTTTAAAAACAAAATTGTACAATAAAAATTAATTAAAAAAAATATCACTTTGTTTTTTAATAAACATTTTAAAGCATTCTATAATTTATTATTTAATTTTTTTGAAAATATTTTACGCCTTATATTTTGAAAATATCAATTTTTATATTAATTCATTCTAATATTTAAAATAAGGTACAAATAAATATATGAAAATCCATGGTATTATTTAAAGTAAGGTAAAAAAATTTCAAATATGTTTTTTTAAATACAAATTTCCATAATATTTAATATTTGTTATAAAGGAAAATTTCACTTAGATAAAAATATTCATCAATTATTTAAAAAAAATGTATTGTTAAAATATTATCCATAAAAATGTTAAAAATAAATCAGATCATCTAAAACTTTTCTAATTAATATTACAACATATATTTTATATACAAATGGGAAATAAAATTGAACTCACTTTAACCAAAAGAAAAAATTATTATATTTTCTAATTAATATTACAATATATATTTTATATACAAATGGGAAATAAAATTGAACTCACTTTAATCAAAAGAAAAAATTATTATATTTGAAAAAAATTAAATGATTAATTTTTATAAAATTTATAAATTACAAAATATTTTTTATAAAAAAATTATTTAAACTCAATTAATTTTTATGATATTATTTATATACAAAAACTATTAATTTAAATAAAAAAATCACTTAAAATTTAATTAATTTTTACAATACCACCTATATCTAATTTATAAATAAAACAATTTTTATATTTAAAAATAGAAAACACATTTCTGTCAAACTTTCTAAAAATTTCCATCCTACTTATAAAAACCATTATCTAATATTAATAAAACATCCTTTAAAAAAGTTAAGCATCGTAAGATTTAAATCAAACTGAATCTCAAATGCCTTCATCTCAAAAACTTCAATTTTGAATAAAGATGCATTCAGTGTAATTGTAACATCTAAACTTTATTTATAGTAAAACATTATATTAATAATTATTTTATTGTGGATGTCAATGTCATGGCTTTTGCATGTATCGTTTTATTGCGATGTCAATGTCATGCCCTTTACATGTATCATTTGAATTCCTTTGTCATTACTTTTCTGTAATTATAACATGAAGCTTCAAGTTTCTCTTTCCAGGTTTCTTTTGAGTAGTTTTTATTTTACAGATTAAATAAAAGCTTTTATTAGAAATGTAGTATTTGACAAGGAAAAATAAAATAAAAAGAAATGGTAAATAATGTTAGAAATAATTATGTTATTGTATTAAAAATTTATATCTATATATATTAGATTTAAGATATTGAGATGTAAGAATAAGTCCAGCTTTTATGATAATTAAAATAAATAAAATATTAGAAGAGAATAAAATAAGTATCCATAAAATTTAAAAATAACAAAAAATAACAAAAATGGTGGCTGGAGGAAGTAGAGAAAGAGGACTATTTGAGTTTCCCCTACACATGCAAGTACTGATCACTATCAAGCCACTGAAAATATGATAAGGTTTAGTTTCCCAATAGACTGGCAGGAAAACTTCACTCTGATACCATTGTAATAACCAACCCCTTTTTTCCTTGATAATTATTTGTGATTTATCTTTTTAGTTTGATAGATGAAACATTTTATCAAACTTATACATATTCATTTAACTATTGCTTAGTAAACATTACAAGGACAATTATCAAATCAACATAGAGATATTCTTTCATAACATTACTAATTTTACAAACAACTGCTCAGAAGTTTATATCATATTTGAATTCCCTCAAAAAAGAGTTAATAGATATCAGAAATTGGTGCCTAGCACTTCTACATGCACCCAATGATCAAACTGGGAAATATTTGTAATAATGACCACACTTACAATGCTCAGAATGAAGGGACAAACTTAAGCACATTCATAAATGAAAAGATAACACTACTATTTTTAATCTATCACATTTAGTGGACATCACAGAACACCAATAACCAAACTTAGATATTTATGATAATTTTATCAGCTAAGATGTAATGGGAAAATGCAAAGTATCCAACTATAACTAACAATAGGTCTAAAATTTAATGCAGCAGTATGAGTAATTGTCAGGAGCCACTAAATAACCCACACATAGTAGAATAGAATAGTTACACACCTCTAAACTTCCATGTGATGCCTCTAGACCAAAGTTGAGAGCATGGCAAAGTCTAGAAAGTGAAATAGAGGGTGTGGTTTGGCTTCAAGAACACATGCCAGGCTAATAACAATCCATTTATCCCTCATATGTGCCTAGAAATCTTCTATAATTGTACTGTGCTACTCATATGGCCTAGATAGACTGGTAATGACTTTCCATCATGGTGCCCAAGCTTTAATGTTACCCAAAAGTCCTTAAATTGAATCACTTGGCTTAGAAAGCAACTCACCTCTTCCAAAAAGACCCACATCCTTAGTCCATAAGGCAAATTAAACATGTGCCTAGGGTTTAAAATATAAACTTCCCATGGTAAAGAATTTTGATGTCATTCATTCAATCTCAGTAGGGTTAATGCCTTGATAATCTCAGTAGGCTTAGAAAGCAACTCACCTCTTCCAAAAAGACCCACATCCTTACTCCAGAACACAGATTAAACCTATGCCTAGGGTTTAAAAGATAAACTACCCATGATAAAGAAGTTTGATGTCATTCATTCAATCTCAGTAGGGTTAACAACTTGATAATCAAAATGAAATAGTTGCTCAACTGCAAACCCTTGTTCAAAACCAAGTAGATGATATAATCTTCCTTCATCACCAATTTTATCTTTGAAAGAGACTCACAAAATTGCCATATCGCCCAAGTAGAAGCCCTATATGATCTCCTCCATGAACCAACTAGGGTGGATTCATTTTGCCACTAAAACTGATCTAATTTGAAAGGGTTTTCATCCTTCCAAAGGCTAAGATGAACCACGTTCGATCTCCTCAACCACAAGGGTCTTGAAAAGAGAAATAGAATAAACCAACACAACCAAATGAGCTCTCAAACCTTCTTTTATACTTTTCCTACCAAATGCTCCTGAGGCTTCTAAATTGAAAATCACTTTTTTAATTAAAACACCCTTTTAACTCCAAAAAAGACCTTTTCATTAAAATAATCATATTTTGAAACACAAGGTCCCTGTTTAAAGCTTCTATGATTTAAAGCACCTCATCTCGGTTCTGACGAGCTATGATACTAAGGGCCATTTAAAATATTTTAATTATTTTTGGATACCTTAGTGATTTAATTAAAATATAACCATTAATACATGAAATTTGTAGAAACTATAAAAAAGTACCAAAATTTGAAACTAACAGCACATGAGTGATCCTGATGAAGAATATAGAAGAACAGAGCTGATCAGGTGAGTTACTATAAACAAACACTCTCTCCAAGAATATTGGAGCCCAAACTAAAAGCCAAACATAATATTTGAGAGCATCGTATAACTCCTTTGCACCCTCTGAACTCACTGATAACCTCAGATTATCCCTCTGATTATGTGGGCGCAAACCTAGAAAAACATCTCCAGCTGTAGAGCAAGAGAACCCTAAAATGGGGACATTACAGTCTACATTGTTGTAGAGTAGTAAGGACATCATTTCAAATTTTTCTCCTTAGGAAGCTTAAATCTAGTACAATTTCTACTATTTATTCTATCTAGAAATATTTTTAAGGCTATAGATCAAACCATAGAGTGCAAAGACATACAAAATGAATTATTGGAAAGAATCATGAAAGATGAATACACGGGTTATGTAGATGTTGAATGCTGATACAATGTGGAGAAAATAATGAAATCATTTTTAGATAATGAGGGGAGACTATGGGTTAAAAATGTTATTTCATGATGCAAATGAGAGTTATTGGACCAATCTATTCTTGTCAATTTCCAACTGAACATGTTGCCTCTTTTGTTGTCTAGATTTACTACCTTGACTTGACCCCCGATGCATGATGAAACACTTGGGATAGGATAGGGGGATGTAAAAGCCACACAAGATCTTTATGGTGTAGTCATCCACAATATCTTATCATATAGTCTAAGAGATCATTATGGTTATGTGGTAAAAATTAAAGGATAGTTGAATATGGAACCTGCCAATGTCTCAAGAATAGAGCTTTAGTTGATTCCAAGGGTCCAAGATATTGCTACGCAATCCTTCTTACTTCATTGGATGAGCACAACTTCTACTGAGGCACCACCCATGAAGGATCAAAACTCGTCGCTTTCTTCGCTACATATTAGATATGGAAAAAAATGAAAATAGGACCTGGGAAGGAATGCTTAACACAGGCGATCTCACCCTCACTAGCATACTTGTGTTTGGATATCATTCCATCTCAAAGGATCATGCATCATGGATGGGTGCCTTATAAAGCCCTGATTCACTGCTTAGTCATGTGTGGAAATTTATAAGTTGTATTTTTTTAGGTGAAAATGGTGGTCAATTAGCAAACCTTTCTAGTCATGTCATTGCTCTTTCAGCTATACTGCTTCAACATGGTCAATATGGTGTTCTTGAGAACCTTTTTGTAACCATTGATGAACATTCATATCAACAAAATATTTCAAGAAGTACTGAAAGTATGGATGGGGATTGGTATGCACGCCTTCACCTCTTAAGTTTTTATCTTCTTGCTCGTGCTTGCTTAAGAGTTCATCAGAGAAAGAAGAGCAGAAAATGTTGAATCAAATAATTGTTAAGGAAAGGGTTGGGATTTTGGAAAAATATTCTACAGTGTACATCACTGAACTAGGTAGTAGGAATGAAGTTAGCTGAAAAGTTAGAAAAATGATCATTTTCAAAAAATTACAGATGAGGTTCCTAAAGTCCTTGGGAAATTTGTGTGGGAGAAGTGACTTGAAAAAGGCAAGTCTTCAAAATGTAGTTTTAAATTGTAGTCAAGTCTCCCAAATCCACTGATCAAATGATGGAGAAAGTCAACTCAAGAGGAGCTTCAAGGAGATTTGGAGGAGGAATGCAATTTTGTAATTTTGCACTTGTGCAAATTACTAAGTGCAATTAGATATCCCAAACCCACCAGTTAACACCGATCAACATGAAATCACAATGTGAATGGAAACTTTCAAGGCCAATTGCAATTTTGCAAATTGCAAATTGCAGTTGGAGTTCCCATTTCCTTGAGGGTCCTAGTGCAAATGATAATTAAAACATAAGTTTAAAGGGTGGTGGTTGGAGAGAAAATAGGGTCAAGTTGCCTGGATATTCATTTCACAAAAAAATGGATGTGAATGGGTGAAAGATTTGGGCGCCATATGTGGTAGCCCTAATTAGAATATAATAGGGGTCCATTTTAAATTTTAATTTATGCATGCAATGCATTTCATATCAAATACAATATTCTAACATTATTGGATTACCCCTCACGGAGTTCTCTTCTATTAAATAGAGGGTTGAAACTTCAAATGATTTGAGACTTCAAGCTTCCACAATTGATAGTGTTTAAAAGAAATGGGCTTCAAGTTATACAAAATGAATCGATGTTTTGGGGTGCTCTTTGTGAGCTATTGTTAGAATGCATGATTGAATTTCATCTAAGAGTTTTTTAATTAGATAATTCTGTGCACAACAAGAGGTGGGAAATAATTATAGGCACCATAGTGTAAACAATTAATACACAAATATGATAGTTAAATGTTTTTATGATACACCAATTATTTTAAACTAAGTGTTACTTATCTTCTCTTTAAATCCTATGCTTTTAATAGTTTTTCAAGAGTTAAATCTAAACCTTCCCCTATTTAAATTGTTAGGATGTTTCCTAATCTCTATAGCCTACCTTGACTTCCTCTTCATGTTGTTATCCTCTCACTAGAAATTTGGCCTTTTACATGTAAATTTAATGTGTAGATGCACATACATGTTTTGCCAATGTTTATACATAACCTAGAAGAGTAAGAGTTGTGTCATTGCATGTTTTTTCTAACATCATCAACATTTAGCAATTTGGCTTTATAATGCTAGTAGTTATTCTGTTTGATAGGCTATAGCAAGTGGGAGGTGAATTGATCAAGCAATATGGCAAAGGTAAAGGGTGGTTCTATTTTTATCAGGTTGGTCTCAGCAGTAGGCACTGGATTCTTTTATGTCAAATGGAAGAATCCTCGAAATCTTCCTATGAAGTTAGATTTTAGTAAGTATGATCCAAGGGTGTATTGACATGTTTTATTCACTAGGGATAATATGAAATGGCTTTGATGCATGCATTTTGTGCTTTCAATTTATTGTGAGTACAACACATAAACTATGTTTGATTTCCTAGCTGAGTTAAAGGCGTTTAAAATTCATTTATCATAAGTAAGGTTTAGATACTAGATCTTAATCAGTGGTAACTGTGAATTGTAATTATGTTAGGTGTTATGTAGTCTGGTTCGTGAAGTAACCCAGATGCATACTCAGTATCATATACACAGATTTAATGATCATCATTTAGGGAATGATTTTATGCTTAAATAGGTTATTATTAGTGTACTGTTAGTTTTAATTATGGACGTAGCTACCCTTTTAACATAGTAACAAAACATGACATTTTGAAAATAAGGTGGTTTTATAGTATTTATATGGTAGTAACATATTAATAATTGTGTGTCTTTGGTTTTATAAATATTAAGACATCATTGGGAGGTTGTTGGCATTGAAATGTTCTACATTAAAAGGTAATGGGACAATCTCTAGTTGTTCAAGATGCATCCAATATTGATAAAAAATTAGTTTAGAGATTTCAATGGTGTTCCATGGATTTTGGATCCATTATAATTCTTTCTAATAGAATATGTAAATGGTTCAAGATCCACTATAAGAGGTTTGATGCCACCACATCTATTTTGAAATATTTTAGCATTAATATCATTGATTAAAGATTTGATAATTTATAATAACTGGTAAGTATCATTGAGCTTTTAGCATTTAATTAGAATAATCTCCGAGATGAAAATTTAGTCTTTTTTTAATTTTTTTGTAAAACATTGAAAAGAAAAAGATTTGTTTTGTTTTTATACTTGTCGATTTTCAATTTTTATCTGTTTACACTGCATTCATCTAGCAAGGGACTTTTTATGAGCCAAAGTTGTGTGGTTTAATGTGATAGAATACCTAGATAACATAACAAGAATATATATTTAAATTCCTTAGACAATATTACATCGGTTGACAATAAGAAAGATTATTGTCTTTTAGATTAAGATAAATCCTTTTTTCCAAAGTCTTTATATCCAATCCTTAGAAAATAGTTAACGATGAAATTTTTTTTAAAACAAAATGCAAAAAAATAAAAATAAAATATAAAAAACTGAAATGCATAAAGTAAATAATGTTAGGAATTGAACAAATTGAGAGACTCACCTCTCCTTCCCCACCATTGGGTCCCTTCATTGTATTTATTTTAACACGAGTCTATATAAAACCAACAACTAAACTCCCTTGATAATTGATTCACCCACCAAAAAAACTTGACAAACAAATGCATGGACATCTTTGCATGACTAAAACCTTACAATATTAACTTTGTAACGTATCCAACACAAAAGGTGGCCTAAATTTAATTACTACATATAAATGGATCCACCCAATTATTTCAAACACCAAGTGGATTCTTGAAAATAATGACGGCTAATTTTATGCAGCTCTTTCGTCCAAAATTTGTTTTTATAAGTAAAAAGTGTTCTATGGGCCCCTCAATTGTTTGGAAATTTTAGAAAACCTTCATATGTTTTATAATATCTTTACAAAGAGTAGTAAAGGAATAGATAGCTTACTAATCTTATATGATACGAACCAAATTTAAACCTATTCTTGTGGCTTCCAATGTGCTACAATTGGGCAACTATCAATCTTGAGACTATAATTTACCCTTTTTGAATTTTTAAAGGAGCATATTTAAAAAATTATTTCTCCTTCCTTTCATAAAAGTAATAGGGGTTTTATGGGAGACTAAAACACTGTTGATGTTTTGAGCGAAGGCATGACAAATATCAAAAGTGATAATTAACGACTCTTAAGACATGCCATATTCAAAGAAGATTCTCATTATAGATTGCTTTTTTTTTCAGGGTTTGATGCCATACCTAATCATCTAGTAATTTATATTGCTTTTGATAATTAGATTTGTCTTCTTTCCATGCTTATATGATGGGTTGCTTCAAGATGCTTTGATCTTGGTTGATGTCAGGAGAATGTTGCAAGATTTCTTCCCACCTTTGCATTTTTGAGTAGTAGGGGCTTGATAAATGACCTTATTAAACTAGTGGTCCATATGATGCTCCAAAGATGATTCTTTCAACAATGAGAGGAGGAATTATGTACCTTATATTTTCCTTTCACATTGGCCTTGTTTGTCATGATAGGTAGGACATACTCTAGATCCTCTTTTTTTCAAATTGGAGAATCTATTCCAATCATGTAGGAAGGATTTTGTGACTTATATAACAAGGAGGGATCTTTCAAAGTCTTTGCACATGGAAGATGTTGATTGTGAAGGACAAAGGAGATAATGAATTGAATTATGAAGACTACATGGATGATTGGAGCTTGTGCAACAATGAGGTCCTCACAAAAAGTTGCAGTAAAGTATGAGACATTACTTATTATGTTAGCTTTGGTCAATGCAAACCATATTAATTCAATCATTTTTTCATCTCCCACAAAACTAATGCAAATTCATTCCTTAGTGAGAGACTCATAAGAGGAGGGCAAATAGTTAAGTATATTTTTATGATTCCAACACACACAAAATACATAGATGGTTATAACAAAAAGGTGGGTAGTTGGTATGTAAAAATACAAAATGCAAAACCATAATATAAAAATGTCAGTTAAACATGGCAACACAAAAGTATAATTAAAATATCAAATCACAAGGAAAGTAGGGTAACTAAACATAAGCAATAGCACCCAAAGGAAGCGAGGTAGAATCATGCGTAGGGGTTTGACCAACCCAAGAATAAGGCTTGACTAAAGGAAGATCACGTACCCATTCTGAGTGGTCTCTAAAGGAGGAAAAAATTATATTTCCTTAACTAGGAGGCAACAACACATTATATTCCACTCGCTCACCACTCTACACAATAAACTAGTCCATCAAGATGAACCAATAGAGGTCTTTCCACATGCTAGCGAAATCCATTCGCCCTAATTAAGGAGGAGCATATGAAAAATGATAATGAGAAAAAATCCAAAAACCTCTAAGTGTTGGTGAGGTAGTACCATTTAAAGATTCATTAGGATAGACATAACTTATAGTACAAGGAGTACTCACCCTATGGTTGAGGATTACTTGAAGATTCTAGAATTAGATCTGCATAAATGTTGAATAAATAACAAGCCTTTATCAATAATTAAGAAATGGATAGAAAGATTTTTGTTGTAAGAAATAGTTACACTTCTAGACTTCTATAGTTATAGTTAAAATTATATATATATATATATATATATATATATATATATATATATATATATATATATATATATATATATATATATATATATATATATATATATATATATATATATATATATATATATATGTAGATCCACAAAAAACGTCATTCTCCAATTAAATGTTCCTATATGATAAGGCTTAAATAATCTTTGAATTAACTACCAAGATTTCTAAGTTATTGAGCATGTCCAAAAATATTTCCTAGCTTATGCTGAGGTGATTGGTGGGCACATCCAATTCTAGTCAGAGTTTTATCTGTCAAGCATCATCATCAATCTAAACAATTGCCTGCATGTTCATCCAATAGAAATATGTTTGGTTCGCAACAGGTCACTTGTTCAAATCATGGGAGAAGCATTTTAAGCACTGACCTTGTGGCTCAATTAGCACCTTCTTATGCTTCGCTACTTCAAAAATACTAGTTTTGCTACATGAAGGATCATCCACCTTTCATGGCCATCAAAGGGGTTAGTAGTAGTATGCTTGGAGGTTTTGAGGAGGACAATAGGTTTAGGGGCTTAACATTGCATAATATTTATCCCTATAGTGACTCTCCCTTGCAAAGCAAAATCTTTCATTTATGATGGATAATTTGCTGAAACAACAATAGCAGCATGGTCGATGAAGCACCTAACTTCAAGTTGACGTAAATGGCATCATGCGCTATCAAATCTTTAATAAATAAGTTTTTAAATAGGTAACATATTTTAAATTATACATTTTAAAAGACACTGTCTAAAACCATTATATATATATATATAATTTTATAATTTTATAATATCAATATAATATCATGATAAAAAGATATAATATATTTTATAATATTCACACATATATTATACAATTAGTATTTAATTTTAATAATTAAATTATTATTATATCGATATTTTTGAAGAAGGTTATGTTTATATATGTGTGTATGTATTTTAATATTAAATTTTAATGTATAAGTATTATATCATGTAATAGATATTTTAATAATATATTAGATTATATAATATATTTTAGTATATTTTGTATATAAATATTATATATTTAATTATATATTATGTTATATAATATATATTTTAATATTATATTTGATTATATAATATATATTTTAATATATTATTTATTGTATTATATTTTAATATATTATGTTATATGTTGTACTATACATTATACCATATATCATAATTTATTACATATTACATCATATTTTAATATATTATATTATATATTATAATATATTTTAATATCTTATATATTTCTAAATATTGTATTATTATAATATATTATATATTTTACCATATAATTTTTTTTTAAAATATAATTTTACCTAAATATGTTTATGGTATTTCATAAAGAAATGATGTTAATGTCATAAAATAGAAAAATCGATAATAAATTGTAAATGATTTGTGTTGAGCCACGTAGTTAATATGTTTTGTGTTGTTTTAAAATGCAACCAACTAGTGTCTTTTAACTAAGGCTCCCACCTTTCTCTCGCATAACACAAGGTTTGATTTTTACACAAAAGATGCCATTTTTCATTTTTTTTTTGTTAAGCGAAATCGCCATGAAGCTACTGAGGAGATTCATTCTCATCAACAGAGGTTGATTTTGGCCAATAAACAGCTTGAGGTTGGGCGCATACTAGCAGATTATTACATCCATAAGGAGTTGGCCCTTCACCTGGTGTTGCATCTTCATGGGGGATTCTAGGTTTGTGTCAATGGTCTTCTTGATGTTATTATGATTTGGCCTTTCCATAGTGGTTGATAAAACTTATTAACAGATATTTGGTATATGAGTATGTTTAATCTCAGGTATTATGATATTTTGTGTGATGTAGTGGGTTCTGTTTGTTTCTACTCAAGCTAGTTAATGCTAGAATATGTGTTCTAGCTGGCTATATAAGTGGGAACTTGAGAATGGTCATCTTTGGATGAAACTTCAAAATGGTATTAGTATAAAATATACATTACTTGATTTGACTAATAAATTTAAGTGACTATTTAATAAGATTGGATTTCCATCACATCTAGTTTCTATTCACCCATTATTTTGTGGTTAAAAGCTTGTAATTATAATTGGGTAGCTATGGTGAAATGTGTAGTATGTTTGTTTATTGATTGGTATGTTTGTAACACCACTGTCATAGCCAAAAAATGTAGTGCCTACAATCACCTGACATTATCGATCAAAATTGAGCCTACTGTCTCTCCCCTTTGCTGCTTTGCATGTTTCCCTAGGCTCATTATCTCCTGTGACTGACCAACCCATCGAAAAAGATTCAAGTTTGGTGATATTTTCCTATATTCCAATTGTCTAAAACCTTTTCTTTAGATATAATTTATTTTCGTCATGTGTGTATTATTTTTAAATCTTGTGTGAAGGTTTTCTTTCAACATATTTTTTTTGGTTATGCAGGTGGCCTCTGCATGGGGAGTTTAACTCATTATTTTGTAGGAAAATACACTTCCCTTTTAAATTTATTTTATTATAAATATTATAAGTCCTGAACACATATCTATATATTTTTAATAGAGCTAATTTCTCAATAATTTTAAATTATTTTTTTGAGTTTAAATTCTATCATACTCTAAATTTATTTGTAATTTGGTCATTATTTTTCATCATAATGTTTGAAACAAATTTAGTGGAGAGAGCTGCTTATTTTTATATGTTCACAAAGATCGATGGCTAGGCATGCATTGCCAAATCATAAAATAAAATTGATATTTGTATATCTAAAAAGCAATGCAACAGTAAAAAAGGATCAATAGATGCAGATTAGATAAATACCTTCCCCTATCAAGAGTCACATTTTGTCTTCTCAGATTCTACCAACAAGAAATCCATCCACAATAATTTAGGTGTCAAACAATTAGTTTACCTGTAATCAATTGAAAAAATAATAAAAAGAGAAATACGAGCACGTCAAAATATTATAGTACCCCTAATTTGGCTTGAGTTTATCGCCTACCTGCATAAAACCAGAAGCGGGTTTAAATGCCCTAGTCGATCTACATTATTACCAGCCCCCAATAGTGTTTCAGGTGATCAATTTGAGGTCAAACACATACGCTAAATTTTAAGCATATTTTTACCTTTGCTGAATTGGGTACCATGGATTATTCTACTAAGCATAAGACCATTACTCATTGTTTCATATGATAATGACTTTTTACAATTATGGCACATTCTCATATTCCCAAATACCATGCGTGCTGACAGCTGGATGCCACCCAACAAAACCCAAGAACTGCCCTTGGTGAAAACCCATGCATTGTCGACAAAGCCACCAAACATCCACATGTCAACATTTGAATGGATTTAAATGGAATATTTTTTTCCTTGTCTCTTGTGAGATGAATCTTGGGGCCTTGCCCCATTGTATAATCCTTTGGCTTAATTGTAAAGTGTATTATAATATGGGCCAAATGATTTGAAGGGACTTTGATATTAGTTATACGTGTTGTTTTTATAATATGCACTTTACTTCCACACCTCTTATAGCCGACATTATCTTCACCAACTTATGAATGAACAAAATGTCTAGAGATCAATTCAAGTAGTAAAAAGAATAATAAATGTTGTCCAATTAAGTTTGTGATATGTGTATTTTTTATTTAATAAATTTTAATTTTCAATTATAAATATTGATAATTTTTTTTTTCATTTCACATGGAATTTTCACTCTCAATTTATAGGGGTAGTTGACTTGGATGTCACTATAAGTTAGGATCTCTATGTCATGGTATCAATTGTCTTACCATTTTCAAGGTACAAAATAAGTATGTTCTCTATTTTAATTATAGTTTAAACTTTGTTCACTTACTGGTTTTACATTTAAAATGATGTAAGTTAGTCCTTATCTAATCCATAAATATTTTATATCTTCCTCAATATTTTGTATGGTCGTTTATTATTCCACTTTAACTTGTTATATGTTCTACGTGAGAACATCTCCTTATGCAAATGTGTTAACACTAGCACCCTAACCTTAAACTCCTATTTTTTATTTTATTTTTAAACACTTCATATCTATACATTTATTAAGATATTAGACCACTATATTCTTTTATAGAAAAATATGTTCTCTTTTGTGACTATCAATGTCCAATTTGTCACTATACATCCTAAACACATTCTCTTTAACCTATCCAATCACTTACATAGTGGAATGGAGCAACAATCATCCTTAAATACATCCTAATAATAAATACATCCTTAACACCTCCCCCCGAGCCATGAAGACACCACCCACCTCATTTCTTGGATTTTGATTCTTGTGCCTTGAACACCTTATGTTGCCAATTGGATAGAGTGGTGGAATGAATATATTGATTGCACCAAAACCTTTGTTTGCCATTATGAAAAACAAATTGCTCATTTTTGAAAGCACGGAGAAGATGATGTTATCAAATAATAGCAAAGGATTGTATCTATTTTTATGTATAACCCTTATGATTTACAGATGTAAACCCAGGTTGCTTCTCTAAAACACAAACTCAAAGTGGTGGATCATCATGTAGTCGAAAGGGTGTAACTTCTCACTCGCCTTCCTTATTTCAAAATCAAAATATATAAGAATACAAAGAAATTATTAAGACTGTTAAAGCCAAAAAACCTTGAGACCAAATCAAGGCCATCAATTCAACCCATATGAGATTTTCTTCTCTTATTGACATCTCATCTAATTTTTTGGAACATTTTAAATTAGTGTTTCAAGTTTAGAAGGAAAAAACTAAGAAGGCTAAATCATTATAAGAATTCCTTGATATGGTTCCTTGTAAAATCAAGCTTACAGATTGAAGACTATGTGATGCTCATGTATCACTTCATGGTCTCTCTTAGGCTCTTCATAGCATGAGTAATGACAAACCCCCAGTGATTGACAAAATCCATTATGAATTTTATAAATCCACCTAAGAGTTTGTTGGGCCTAACCTACTCCAAGTATACAAAGGGGCTCTTTAAAAAAATTGTTGGTCTCATTTATTAATCAAGGTAATAACAATTTCACACCCAAAGCATGCCACCTAAAACTCATTACCAACTAGTGCTTGAGCTCTCTAATTAATGTCTCTTAAAAGATTCATTCTATAGCTTTAGCCAACCACAAATAGTTCAAGCACAAAGGTGAAAAACTAATTTTATATATTACCTATGGATGGGAGTTTTTTAGTTCAATTCCATCCATCACTTAGGTTATTCTAGACATCTAGCACCATTTTTTATCCCCATTGGATAAAATTGACTAATTGGATAGGAGCACCCTGCTCTAGTGTCTGAATCCCCTATGTTGTCTTTCCTCCAAATAATGACTACTTTGGGAAATCCAAAATTATGAAAAGGTCAGCTTATGTCCCTAATAAGCCCTATGCGAAGGAATTCCAAAGATACAACTTGATTTATATTGTATTGTATGCCTCTAAGGCATAGTGATAGATTAATTGGTGTTTCTATTTCACATATCCTTGACTTCCTTTGGTTTCTTCTAAAATGGCAAGTCGAGATATTTTTTCTCAGAATGGTTCTATTAAAATTACTTGGAGTCCAACAAATGAGGTTAATATTGAAACTAATAGGGTGAAAGACTCATTCTTCTAAGATGTTACATGACCCTTGATTGCACTTAAGCATGTTGTTATCATTCTTAAACCTCTATTACACCCTACATAAACCTTAAACACATTAGATATCGCGTTGGACAAGAAGTGATTCAAAAAGTATGAAAAGTGATAATAAAATTTCAAGTGAGACTGTAAGGGAAATGATTCAAAATAAATTGATCAAACTACCTTTTCTACATCCTCTAAGTAGATCATATCATAAAATGCATGGGCATCATACTTATTATTATTTGTATTTAAAAAATTAAATACAATAGGTAATTAATAGTGGTGATCCTTTAAAATATACATCAATCAAAAAACCCACAGTGGCACAAGTGAAAATGTAAAAAAGTGACAAAATCATATATAATACAAAAGTGGTTGCCAAAGAAAAAATCAAAGAAAGAAAAGGTTCAAAAAGCACAGTTATAGAAACAAAAAGGTTCATAAGGCATAATTGAAATGACCATCAATACATCAATCTAAGTTAGAGCAAGCAAGAATACAAAAATATCAAGATGCAAAGGTAATATTACATTTTAGATTGTTATTTGTCCATGAAAGAGCCTCTATAACATCTAAAGTATCTTAAAAAGGTGGAAATTAATGGTGCAAGGGTTATATTTTCAAGATTAAATGTAAACCAATGTAAGAAAGAAGTTCGAGGTAAAAATATTTATCCCATATTTTTTTGGTGATGGTGTAAGGCCAATATGAAAGTTTCTAAAGTAGATTGATTTGTGCTTAACATTAGCATGATGGAGATTGATCTGCACTTTTTTTTGAATGTGCTCGATGAATTGAATAAAATTTTAAAATTCATTTTAATTTGAAGGGAATGTTTTTATTGATGATTGAAAAGGATAAACTATGCCAATGTGTGTTAGAGTTTACAAACTCAAGAAAACTTAAAATGGGTTGTGTGCTTTAAACTTGTCGAAAGCTATGTTATATTTACGTTGAATGAAAGGTAGTATTTCATCCCAATTTTTTTTATTATTTTAATGGTGTGGGTAATATGATGTGATGTATAATGCTTTTCCTATTAATAATATAGTTGGTTTCAATCGATTGACATAATTGTTGGGTTTTGTTAAGTATGGGTTGCATTGGTGTGGTGGGTTCATTGAATATTGTGATGCCATTGAATGGAACTATATAGCCTAGTGTGGTTGGGTGGATGGTCCAACATACTAGTGTGCCCCTACCCTATTGAATTGAATACTATGATGCCATTTGACCATGCATATGACTAGTGACTGACATCAACCATATCTATGCGAGAATGGGTAGACTTGGTTTGTCAATAAAAACTTCCCTATTTCATACATAAAAACCAAATAGAGATCAAATGAAAAAGAGGGAATTGGGAAAAGGGAATATATGAACATGATTTGTGTATCTAATATTTGAGTGGTCATTTCTCTAGCATGTCAGCATGCTCTATGGATCTAATATTTGAATGGTCTTCTTCCAATCTAGATAAATCAGCTAGGATGTGTCATCCACCTTCATGATCATAAGAGCTCTCTTTCCTTATATTTATTTGAGAAATAAGTATGTGATTTGTGCTGAATTGAGCCCTATGAACATAAATAATTACTCTAAAACATGTTAAGTGGGGTTAAATTTATTATTTTAAGGTTTAGGTTTATGATTTAGGGTTTAGGGCTTATGGTATATAGGGTTTAGGTTTTAGGGTATAAGGTCCTATCATAAATGTGATTGGGGCCAAATTGAGCTCCTTAAACCTATTTAAGACTAAAAAATGTAATTTTGGGCTCAATTGGCCCCATATCATCATGTAAATTGAGCCATGCAAACATAATTTTCTTAGTCTAAATATTATTTCATTGGGGTTAAAATGATTGGTTTAGGGTTTCAAGAGTTTATGATTTATGTTTTATGGTTTAGGGCTTAGGGTTTAGGGATTAGGGCACATGGTTTATGTTTTAGGGTATATAAGGTCCAATCATGAAGGTAATTGGGGCCAAATTGAGCTTTTAAAACCTATTTATGACTATAAAATATGAATTTGGCTCAATTAATCCCCACGTCATCATAGATTGAGCCATTTAGTAAATTAGGGAAATGAGTGATGTGATTTGGGCCAAATTGAGACATGTGAACCTAATTCTTAATTTAAAAGATGTTAATTGAGGCTAAATCGATTGGTTTAGATTGGAAGGTTTACAATTTAGGGTTTAAGGTATATGGTATAGCTTTTAGGGTCCAATTGTGAAGGCAATTGAGGATAATTCAAGTTGCTTGAATCTATTTGTGATTACAGAATGTGATTTTGGGTGCAATTAGCCTTAATGTCATCATAAATTGATCCAATCAGTCAATTAGGCTAATCAATTAATAAATTTTAATATTTAATTATAACTATTGATTAAAAATATTATTGTTTCATTTAATATGGAATGTTCACTTTCGAGTTGTAGGTGTAGGTGATTTGGATGTCACTATACGTTGGGATCTTTATGTTGTGGTATCATTTGTCTCCACCATTGCCAAAGTATAACTTAAGCATGTTTCATATTTACATTATTGTTTAAATATTGTCCACTTAATGGTTTTGCATTTAAAATGATGTAAGTTAGTTCTTAACTCAGCCATAAATATTTTATATCTACCTCAATATTTTGTATGGTTTTGATGGGATTTACCCCATTAAAGGTCAATGTGCAGAGCACATTATATTTGGTCAATCAATCTCAATAACTTACTTATTCAAATGTAATGTGTTACATTTATAGGATTACAATCTCCTAAAAAATAGGAGATAAAACTAATCTCATAAAATATCCTAACAACTTATGATAAACCCTTATTCTATGTGATTTAAATCAATCACTTACAATTATCTAATATATTATTTTATTTTCATACCTAAATGTTAGGACTAATTCCCAACACTCCCCCTTTAGTTTTAACATACACTTAAAATTGCCTCCCTGAATGTGGACCTTGGGTTCGCCAGAAAATGCGTCCATTAAACAAATTACTAAATTTAAAGACTCAAAAAATCCAAGACTATAAATGAATTTAACATTAACATTAATGTTTGAAATTTTCTATAGCATCTTGTTATTTCATGTTTATTTTATTTTGGACAAGTAACCTATTGCCTATACACAGGGAATTTTTTTCGAGCGGTCACCGAGTCGTAAGTATGTTGAATTTATTACTATTATATCAAAGTGCCATGTGGTGTCTCCTGATTTACCCACATATTCCTCAGGATCTACCATCCTATCTAACCTAGACTTACCACATGGGTACGCGATATATTTTCATTGGACGTCCCACCTGTCAAGACTACCAATTGATCTTAAAATGGGAACACTTATCAAGTAATACAACTAAATAAAACTAAATAACACAGTAAGCAATTGGCTCTACCAACCCCATATAAGGAGAAGGAGGTGGAAAAGGACTAGTGGGTTTGTATCCACAACATCCCCTATGAAGGGGAGATGTATCAGGTATGATCCAACCATCATTTAACTCATTTTATTCTTTCACTTCATTTATAGCATGGAAGGGGAAATATAAATAACCAATTAAAAAACCATCCTTTTCCCATCACCACCTATAGGGATAAACCTTACATGACTAAGATCAATAAGTTTTTATTTAACTTATAATAGTTTTTATGTGATGATGTGAGTTGCTCACTTTTATTCTTGACTAGTACAAAATTTGAAATATATATATAAATTATTAATTAAATGTAAGTAAATCACACATTGTTTGAAAATAAAAATGATGTGTGTGTGTGTGTGTGTGTGTACGCGTGCGTGCGTGTGTGTGTGTGTCTGTGAGAGAGAGAGAGAGAGAGAGAGAGAGAGAGAGAGAGAGAGAGAGAGAGAGAGAGAGAGAGAGAGAGAGAGAGAGAGAGAGAGAGAGAGAGAGAGAGAGAGAGAGAGAGAGAGAGAGAGAGAGAGAGAACACATTAAATAAATAACATAAATAAAAAACCCAAAAAAAAGTGAAAATAGAAGCAAAGAGTAAAGAGTAGGGAAGAGGTATTTGAAAAAAATTGAAGGTTGAACATTTATTTATTTATTTATTTTTTTATTAAAATATCTTAAAAAACTAAAAAAATCAACAAGGGTTGCATATCAGCTACTCACTACCTCTACTATGTCAATATACCAAAGTTATCGAACCTAAAACACTATGTGAAGCATATAACACTTTGTCATGTATGTGTTGGAATTTTATTATTACAAATTAACATAGAAAATATATAATCCTATTTATTAATTGTTATCTTTCTATTAAAAATTATGTCTGAAGCATTGGGTTTTATTCCACTACAAGATGGAATGAAAATCTTGGGAAAAAATGTCAAGACACTACATAGCCTCCTTGAATGATTTTTATTTCTCTTCAATCATGAGGAGAGTATCATAAAAAATGTCCATTAATGATTTTATAGGATCTATCATGAATAAAAATTCTTGGATGAAACCCTGCTCAGCATTATGTGCCAACACGTATAACAAAACTTTAGCTTATAAAACATATAATGTTGGAGCAAGGGGGAACCTTGATGTAAGAAGATGTAGAGCCCAAAAGGGTTATATTTGATGTATTTGATAGTAATATATCATGATTCATCCAATAATAGAGCTTGGATAGTATAAATAAAGAATTGGCCGAAGCCGAGATCCTGGAGAATGGCCCAAAATGAAAGGCCATATAATTCTATCATTAGCTTTCCTCAAAATCAAGCTTGAAAAATATGGTTCTATGTCAAGAGGGTCTCACCCATATAATAACTTCCTACAAAAAAATAAGGTTTTCAAGGATATACAAGTTTTTTTATAAAGGCCATTTTTTAGATTTAAAATGGTAGGTAAGATGACTTGGAGGTGGTTAGCAAGATCTTTAGGGAGGATATTGTATGAGACATTGAGTGACTGGGTTTTAGTTGGTGGTAAGTTATAGGGTTACATATTTAGGTATGAATATAATATTTACTTGTTTAATAAAGGAACCTAATTTTTTTAGAGCTTATTTGTAGACTTAGAGTAGGTTAGGCCTAATAAACTCACAGATGGATTTTAAAAATTTATAGGGAATTCATCAATGCTAGGTAATTTATCATTTCACATGAAATGTAAGGCCGTATATATCTCAAAGATATCAAGGCATGTCAAATAACATTTGGTGAGTAAGTTTGAGTTTTTGAGGAACCACTTCAAGGCATTCCTATAAATCCTGAGCCTACTTATTTATTTCCTCTAGGGCCTGGAACACTAATTTATAGTGATGTAAAAAAGTAGCAGAGATGTAAGGGAGATTATTGGGTCTCAATTGGGATAAATTTATGGCCTTGATCTTATCTTTAGCTTTTTTTCTAATTTTTTTAATAAATAATTTGGAAGGCTTATGGCCAATTTTTATGCAATGGAGGTGGGTGTGAATCTACAACCCTCTGGTTGCATGACTATATACCACTTTGATTTGGTGCTTAAGAGAGGAATTTTGGTCTTGCATCCAAAATTGAAAAGGATTAAGGTCAAGGAGATAGAATATCCTATGGTATTGTTTGATCATAACCCTATCCCATCCACTTTTGAATGTGATAAATCTACTTGTGATAGTGGTTGATAAAGGTGGTCATGTGAAGGATGGCCTCATTCTACCACTCTATACAATTAAAATCATAGGTGGTTGAGGTGAAAAATGCCAAACCTAGGGAATGAGATATGTAATTCCCTCATGGCAGGCAAGGGAGGTGTTTACCTAGAGGAATTGATAGTATGGTATTTTGAAGTTATTTTTACTCAAGTATAATGTGTAAGTCATGGGATTGTGATATGGGAGAACATATTTGGGGTGCATGATGGCAAGTTTCACAACAAAAATTAATAAAAGATAAGGCATTTGTATCTAAAATCATAAAATGACCTAGTCCCCTATCAATGTCACCATGGAAATTAGAGTAGATAAACCATTTAATGGAAGCTAGTGTGTTCCATTAGAAAAGAGGATCCACCAAACCCATCCATTTTTAATAAATTTAAAAAGTATCTTTAAAAAACCAATCTACAATCAGAGAAATGTATATATAGAGTTAAGCTCAAAGATCTAAAACTTACAATAACTCCACAACATATTAAGAGACTTAGAATATTTGTATGAAACCAACATGTATAGATGATTGCGACATAGAGGATCCAATATGATCCTACTATCACCAAAGAAGATTCTATAAATATTGATAAGAATAAATGGGTTTCAAAACCTATTCATGGACCCCCCTCCTCAACTAGGGACACAAGAAGAAGTTGGCCCACTTGGGGTAGCTCATGCTAAAGAAAGAGTGTAAAGTCCTCTAAATTCCTTTACACACATAATTATTGTTTCCTCCCCACAACCCATCATTGAAGAAGAAAGGCGTGGAAGTCAAAATGGAGAAGCTAGTATATTTTCTATGTTTATTTTTTCTCCATTGATGATTACACAACATGTAGCTCTTCCTTCATTCTTGTCTAAAGTATATATTACTTATTATTCTTTGACATCACCACCAACAGTATCCCAACCTACTCTAAAATTAACTTTGCTATCTACCATTCTTCTAGTAGTGACTATTCTTGCCACTTCAACATGACCTACAATTGCCATTCCTTCATTTATTGGCTCGGCCTCTATTACTACCAAAAAAATACTTACATATGTAAGGAAGCCCAAGACCCCACCTATTTCTCTTCAAAAGGTGGAAGTGAAAGAAGAATTTGCATAAGTCCCTAAAGAGAGGTAGGATAAAATAAGGGGCACACAAAAATCAAACCACATCATGTTCTATACAAATAAAGAGGAAGAGAGAAGAATGGTCAATGAAGAGGATTGGGTCTCTAAGACATAAATTTAAGAGTCATGGTCAATTAGTAAGATAGTATAATCAGATCCAAAGGATGAATGGTTATCTGAGGAAAGTGACTAGTCAGGGGAAACATAGTGGACTGAAGGATTTGAAGAGATCAGCAAAAGGGATGATAGTTTGGTAGTTGTTGAATAATTTTCAAATATAGAGGGAGATGCAATAGGAGAGGTAGAGTCATAAATATAATCTATAGTACATGGACCATCACCAACTACATCTCCAAGCTTTCCACTTTAGATCACAACAATGTCAATTACAATTATTAGTGCTCCATATATTACTCTTTTGGTTTTAATTCCTTCAAGTTCACATTCTTTGGCAACTTCCTCAATTTCTACAATAACAACTGGTATATTACAATATTTACATTCTTTGTATTATTTAAGCCAAATAACCCAACATTGGGCTATTGCTACATTACCAAATTTGCCCACCACTGCCCAATCTATGGTTGTGGATCCTATAGCCACTACTATTAATGTTGGGGTCACATATACTTCTATTACTAACTATTTTAAAAATATATTAAACACCATAGTGACATATTCAATTTTTATTAGGACTAGTCTTTAGTCCCCTAATCCAACCAAGGGGTACATTTTGAAAATTTGTTGTCTACCTCTATTTTTGCTACACAAATCGCCCCTCCTAGGCCATCTACACAAATACAATTTTCTATTTACCAAGGCACACAGACAGAGGCACCTAAAGTTTCTGTGCACAAAGTAGAAGGGAAGGCCAAGTATAACATACATACACTAGTCAAAAGGTAGGTTATTAGTTAGAGGAAGGATATTAAATATTTTATTTTAATAGGGACATCCTCCTCAAATGATATACTACCTAAATGGGAATCCCCTTAAAATAGTCAAAGAAATGATACAACTCAATAATCCCAATAAGCATAGCCATCTCAACAAGCACCATCTGCAAGGAAGATAAAACAAATAAAACAATAAGTTGTACTAAATATTCCTTCATGGATAAGGCAACTGTAATAGGAAGAAGAAACTGAAAGACATGATTTGGTAATAACTAAATAACCTACAATTAAATTCAATTTTTATAAACAGATGAACATTTTGAGAAAAGTCGAGGAAAATTATGATGGTTAAAGGTAAATAGATACAACTAGAGCAAAGAGAAAATATTCTCTCTAACTAAGAGAATGAAGGTGAATCCTTCAAACCCAAATAAGATCAGAGAAGACCCTTATAGTTAAATTTTAGATGCAATAAGAGGGGTAATAAAGGAAATATTTAAAAGTTTTGATCAAGTTGTGTAGAAGTAGTCAGAGGTGAGTACCATCTAAGCCTCCAAATAGATAGTGGATAATTTAAAAAGTATATCTAGGAATTTATTGGATACCATTGGTTTAATCAGGTCTTCAAAGTCCACCTCCCAACCCTAATGAGGAGACACTCTACAACTATTTAACAAAATAAAAAATATTGATGGAAAATTAACTTTTATAAGCAAAGCAACAAGAAATAAGGCTTATGCACACCTTAATTTAATGACAACATATGAATTTGATTAGACAAAAAATTATATTGTTGCAAGAAGGGATAATATACTTGAATGGCATTAAGAGATTTGGGCTCTGGTTCAATAATTTATAAACCAAGAGAGGAGAGTTATCTCTATCCTGACTAACTTAAGAGTCATCTGAGTAGGCACTCCATAGGGGAAATTAGTGCCGAGGATTGTTTTTGATAAACTTATGCATACAACATTTAAAAAATTTAGAGTGGATATCGAGAGGACTATTTACAGAGTTAGTGATGAATTAATGTAATTAGCCAATTTTGTAAACATAAAATTATAGAGATCGAGTCACTACATGATGAGGTTAGAGATTCATTGGGTATACATAAGAATATAATGGATAAGCTTCATCAATTATTAAAAAGAGCTCTACTCTACTTCTTTATTCATGTTCTTTACCTTTATAATGAATCAAATAAGCAGGAAACTATGATATCAGGGATCATGTCAATCCCCTTGAGAGTACTCAGCTTTTTAAGTACACCTTGGTGCCTACTCAGATGGGTCCAACTTATGTCCCATTACCAATAGCTACGTTAGGTTCATCTACATCTTAAATGCCTATTCTAGTTACAACATAAGGTTCAATTTTAGTTTCACCTACTCATATGTCTTCTTTGATCTTACTTCTAGTTTCAGTACCTATCTCAATTGTAACTCTAGTTACAACTTTAGTTCTATCCTCAGCGCCTACATCAGATTTTTCAGTGTAAATTATTTAAGTGGTTCCACATCAACATAATTTAATTATATATATGTACTTGCATGGTTTAGTTGAGTTGAAATTGTTTGTTCTAAATTTATTTAACATGCATATATTATATTTTATAAATGAAGAATTATATTTTAAGTGATTAATGTCATACCTGCATGCTTTGCATGAAATTATCATATAGTGATATTTTTTTGAACTTGTATTTTAGACTTCACTTAAGAGATGAGGCATTTCCCATCCCAAGATTATTTATACCTGTATCCTCCTATTCCAAATGGAGGAGAATTTTGGATGTTGAGTTTAATAGGAAATTATGAAAAGTTCTACAATTTTAGTTTTGATGTGTAAATCTTGATTCTTTTCTAACTTGTGGGTTGTGTAAGAAGTGTTATCATTCTAGTTTGTTAGTATTTGGTTGTGTACGAGTTATCTTTTATTTACAATCATTCATATTAATCTATAGATGTTTGAATACCTTTTACATATAAATCATAATCCACCTTGTAGATGTGCTATTGTAAATTAGTAAATGCATAAACCCTTGATATCATGTGTTCAAGTATATTGTGTCTTGGTTACTTTTGACACCTAACTATGTTTGATTGTTAGTACACTACAACATCTTGTAGTAGAAATTGGTCAATATCTGATTTCTTGTCCTACATAAGTTCATGTTCTAGCATTGAAAGGTTACATCTAGTGTGGTTCACAAGCCTCCTTTTCAACCCTAGCTTTCCCTTATTTTTGAGTTTATTTTGAATTTCTACCTACCTTAGTTAGAACCATCATCCTTATAACCATTTCAAGTAAATCTAGGTTCACCAATCTCCAACTCATCTATGGTAAAAAAAATGTCTCATTCACAACGATTCCACCAGCGGGTTGTTTATATAAATTCGATACTCCACAACTTGTGCTTTGGAGTGAATAGTATTTTACTAATCCTAAAATATTAGAGGATACATTGTAAAAGTTTTTATGGTGTGCATAAAACCAACATCAACATACTACTCTTAAATGCTCTATGCTCGTTGATTTATCTATTTCGAAAGGAAAATAACTCACAACACCATATAATGTTTGAAGATACACTTATCTTATAGTTTGTTTTCTTTTGAAATCGGCACTTAGTTTGGTATGTCATAAAGAGAAGATGTATAATTGTATTCATCCAATATAGCACATGAAAGTTTCCTTCGAATGAATTTTTTTCTAAAATGATTTAGTATTGAACCTTAGTATCTTATACGTATCTTTTGTTTTGTTGTCTAGATATAACCTCTTTGTATTTTTTAGGATATGATAATAAACATTTTTAATAGATATTTTCGCATGTTGATGTTGGCAATTAGTGTGTACTATAATCATATGCAAATATCCACAACTATTGTAAAACCACACTTTATGATGACAATATTTTAATCAAAGGTTATGAGATGATTATAAATGAAAATTATATATATTATTTCAAATAAATATGTTGAAATTTCAAATAATTTTAGAAATTTAATAATATATTATTTGAAAGAATTTAAAAAAAATAAAAAAATAAAAATTTACATATAAAATCAATACCAAATACATATGTTGGCTCTTTTCCTTTTATAACGAGATGTTTTAGATTTGGGGTGTGCTTAATTATATAAGTACTATGTTTCTCTTATATAAATATATTTATGTTTCAGTCAAAAAATAAAATGAAAATTAATAATAAATATTTTTTTCAAGTTATCTTTTATCCTATTTATTTATATTTGTAGTATAATTAATTTAATATAATTTTTAAAAACAAAATTGTACAATAAAAATTAGTATTTAAAAAAAAATCACTTTGTTTTTTAATAAACATTTTAATACATTCTATAATTTATCATTTACTTTTCTCAAAAAAAATTTACTTCTTGTACTGTGAAAATATCAATTTATTTATTAATTCATTGTAATATTGAAAATAAGGTACAAATAAATATATAAAAATCCATGCTATTATTGAAAATAAAGTAAAAATGAATATATAAATACTTTTCAAATATATTTTTTTAAATACAAATTTACATAATATTTAATATTTGTTATAAGGGAAATTTTCACTTAGATAAAAATATTCATCAATTATTTAAAAAAAATGTTTTATTAAAATATTATTCATAAAAATGTTAAAAATAAATCAGATCATCTAAAAAATTTCTAATTAATATTACAACATATATTTTATATACAAATGAGAAATAAAATTGAACTCACTTTAATCAAAAGAAAAAAATATTATATTTTAAAAAAATTAAATGATTGATTTTTATAAAATTTATAAATTACAAAATAATTTTACAAAAAAAATATTTAAACGCAATTAATTTTTATAATAATATTTATATACAAACAATGTTAATTTAAATAAAAAAATCACTTAAAACTTAATTAATTTTCACATTACCACCTATATCTAGTTTATAAATAAAACAATTTTTATATTTAAAAATAGAAAACACATTTCTATCAAACTTTCTAAAAATTTCCATCCTACTTATAAAAACTATTATGTAATATTAATAAAACATTCTTTAAAAAAGTTAAGCATCGTAAGATTTAAATCAAACTGAATCTCAAATGCTTTCAGTGTAATTCTAACATCTAAACTTTATTTATAGTAAAACATTATATTAATAATTATTTTATTGTGGATGTCAATGTCATGGCTTTTACATGTATCATTTGAATTCCTCAATCATGTATTTTCCCTGTTCTTGTCCTTTGTCATTACTTTTCTGTCATTTCTTTTTGAGTAGTTTTTATTTTACAGATTAAATAAAAGCTTTTATTAGAAATGTAGTATTTGAGAAGGAAAAATAAAATAAAACGAAATGGTAAATAAGGTTAAAAATAATTATGTTATTGTATTAAAAATTTATATTTATATATATTAGATTTAAGATATTGAGATGTAAGAATAAGTCAAGTTTTTATGTTTATTAAAAATGATAAAATATTGGAAGAGAATATAATAAGTATTCAGAAAATTAAAAAATAGATTTAGTATAAACTTAATATATATATAACTTGGTTATATATAAAAATAAAATATAACAATTTTTAGAATTATTATGATAATTTAAAATAATATATATTTATTATAATTAATTATAATAGTTTACTCAAAATTTTAACTTATATTTTATATAATCTACAAAATTTGATTGTATTCAAAAAATGTAAAAAAAAAATATATTAAAATATTAATTGTGTACACTCATTATAAAAATATTTTCTAAACCATTACAAAATAGGCAAACTCATTATAAAATTAATTAATAAATTTTATAAAATTAATTAATAAATTTTATAAAATTAATTAATAAATTTTATAATATTAATAATTTAAAATTGAATAAATTACTTAATTTTTATTTTTTTTACAAAACTATTTAAAATTCTTAAAATAATATTAAATTTATATCCCTCAAGTGTTATGCTTTTTCTACTTGACTTTTACAATATTTACCTAATTTATTCACATAATCTTCTTATATAAAATGACTATCTTACATGTCAATCACTTTCTTGATTTACTCACATGTGACAATAACCCTCCACCCATCATTTCCACTACCAAAATTTGATTTGTATAAGATTTTTATTTCTCTCTTGATTAAAAATTTAAACGGACTTATTTATAAATTAAAACCAAATAAACAAAACTAAAATACTTTAAAAAAAAAAAAAAAAAAAATAAAAATAAAAAAAAAAATAAATAAAAAATAAATAAATTAAAATTTCACATATATCACAAGTATTAGTGACATTCTCTACAAACTAGTACTAGTGACAAGTTCCATAGACTAGTATTAGTGACATGCTCCACAGACTTGTATCAATGATGCCCTTTCCTCAATTAGCTGCAGGTTTTATTAATAAAAAAAATATTGCCAATGTTAATAATGTATATTTGTATGCCTATTATATTTATAATCTTCTAAATTTTAGACACCTTGATTACATAATGGGAGGAATATCTTCATATCTGTTCATGATAAGATAAAATTATGATAACCTATAACTTAAAGAATTATATCACTATGATATTCAAGTTTCAATAGAAAATAACTTAAGTAGAGATAAAAATAAAATAAAATTCAACCTTGGTAACATAGAATAATAAGAATTATTATGATAAAATAACAAACAATCAAGTATAACACCATCATTTCATTATATTGATTTAAATCAGTACAATTTATTAGTAAAAAAGTAATAAAATATTTGATAAATAAATAAAATAAAATAAAATATAAACAAAATAATTAAATCTAACTAATTTTTTTGAGCATCAAGCCTCTAAATCAAGTTTTGTTTTATTAAATTAAAAAAATTACAAATTTGATATTTGACAAGATATATATAAAATAAAATATAAATATAATAATTAAATCTAATTAATGTTTTAGAGCATCAAAATTTTAAATCAAGTTTTATTTTATTAAATAAAAAAATTGTTACAAATTTAATATTTGATTATATATATACACGCATTAAGATGTAAAAATAATAAAAAAAATGGTTTGTCTATTTTTAAATAGAAATAATTTTATTTAACTCTTATTTAATTGAGTGTATTTAATATAATTAATTTTATCAAAATTTTAAATTCTTCTTTTAAAAAATGAAATCACATGAACTCAATTGATATCACCTAATCTACAAATAATATCTCATTAATAATTATAATTATAGAATATAAACCATCCTCTTTAGCTCATGGAATATTTCAAAAATGGAGTGATTAATAAAGTAAGTTCGTCAAATATTTACATGCAAAATTAGAGTCTTGTAATAATTTTCAAATCACATGTATTCAGTCAATATGATACTATTAATCAAGGTATTTAGTTATTTTAATAATTTTTTAAATTAAGTGTAGTTAATATAATCAATTCATTTTTATTGAAAAGTGCATTTTTATCAATAAGAAATATAGTACACTATTAATTATATTAAAAATGGGTAAAAATGTTACACCTCAACATGTTAAAATTAGATTAAAACAAATCTCAATAAAGTAATTACATTAAAATATTAAAAACAAATTTATACTAAAAAATTTGTAATTTTGGATCAATTAAAAAGTGACAAAAACAAGAATTCAAAAACCCAAAGAATAAGGTCACTAGGCAAAAATAACAAAAATGGTGGCTGGAAGAAGTAAAGGAGGACTATTTGGGTTTTTCCTAGACATTAGTGCTTGGAGTTTATACTATGTTAGATACATGTTTCCACCCATCAATTTGATAGTTATATTCATAATCCTCTACCTACCAAGAAGAAGAAATGGAAATAGCTAGGCAAGAAAAAATGTCTAGGAAAGGTTCCCCTTAGCTGCTACCACCACTATACCCAAGTCAGTCAAACATACTACCTGTGGGGAAGTGAAGGCCACTTGAGATGAGTAGAAATGCTCTGGTTAGTTCTAGAGTTGTGCCACCAAAATCCTTGACCACGTGCCCAAGAGGGATACTGGTGATGTGAAGGATATGAAGGCTCACACTTAACTATACAAATAACACTCCCCTAGTGGTCTAAAATGGCCTTCTAGTATTCAATTCTCAACATTTATCACAAGATCCACTCTTGAGGGGCCTTGAAATTTTTTTCCCCAATGGTCTTGGTTCAATTCATAATATTATAAAAAATCTTAATCTAGGAACCATATCAAAAGTGAAGTTATGGAAGTTAAGCATGAGAAACCACCATAAGAAATTTGAATCAATAAAATGACTAGTTTTGAATCCATCCCTACTTGAAATGAGATGAGGATTTAGAATAATAATTTTTTTCCATATGCATTTTAGCACAAAAGTTCCACTAATTTGAACAGGTATAGGGCAAAAAAAACTATTTTACAAATCCAACCCATTACGTGGCTTTCATCCAAGAGGGGTACCTTGCATAATGTAGTGCTTCAACATAACCTTCTAATATTAATTCACTTCATGTACTCTAATGATACATCTCACACATTTATCAGAACCTTGAATTCTAATGTCAATGAGCCTAAGGTCCCTAGATTCTTTAGGCCTACAAAAGATATCCCATGATACCTATGGTAACTCTTACAACCTTCTAAGTTTTCTAAGTGAAAATAATTCATCAACTTATCTAATTTTTCATAGGAATACTTACAATGAGTCCAACAAGAATAACAATACATGTGAGTAGTCACCATCACTTTAAAGCAAAATTGAAATTTACATATTAGATAATGAAGCTTGGTTATCTATTAAGTAATCATTTTCTCAATCCTTTGAAAAAAATATGACCAAGACTCAGATGGGGAGGCCCAAAAGGAAAAATGAATGCCTAAAAAAATAAATTTCACACTAGATAAGATCCACTACCATTAATATCATTCCAACCAATAAGGTTTTGGGTAAATGGACTACCTGTAACATTGATTATTTTTCCACTAGATATAAGATCTTCACGAAAGATTAAAAAATAATAAGGCATTCCATATCATTCTTAATTGAATCTTCTTCCTTCAATAGGGTAAGAAAAGAATCATCCTCAAAATGCCCATTGATGAGTTTTTTATCACGTTGGGGGAGAGAGATGCCTTTCACCAAGGCTATAGATGAGTTTTTGGACAAAAGGTAGTTTAACCCTTATGCATCTATCACATATAACAAATGATCTAAGGGGAAACCTTGCCTTATAGACTTAAAATTTTGATATTAATGGGATTGTACTCCATTAATGGTAATCCAATCTTGAGCATCATAAAAAAACATGTTAATAGCATGAAAAAAATGAAGGCCATAACTTAGAGCTTGAAGTATATCAATGATAAAAGGACACTCAATCTTATTGTAACCTTTCTTCAAGTTAATTTGAATAGAGACTCTAACACTTTCAATTCATTCTTAGATTACAATAAGATTGTTTAGAATATACTTATGTTGGATGAATCGTGTTTTATCACTTATAATAATGAGGGAAATAAAATGTATCAACTTAAGGGCAAGGTCTTTAGAAATGATTTTATATGAGACATTCATGAGGGTTATTCCAGTAACTAATTTGAAATAAACTTAGGGTCACCATATTTTTGGATGAATTTGATTATACCTTGATTAATAATAGTTCCTATGGAATTGGATAAAATAAATTCATATTAGACTTTATAGAGATCAATATAAATAATGTGCCATAGGACTTGACAAAACTCGAGTGGAAAAATGTCAATGTTGGGTGATTTAGTAGAGGCCATATCCATGGTTGCTTCCTTGGTATCGTTAATAAAAAGAGTTATATCATAGGCAAATATCTGTGACTAAAATAGCACACATAGGACAACTTGAAAATAATACAATATAGCTAATTAATAGGTTGGGGAAGTATGTTGAGTGGTGAAAAACCAATGCTAGTAATGCACAAAATCTTTCAAGATATCTAGGATCTTAGTAAGCCTAAAATTAATCTATTGAAGTCCTTTGATTCATTGTACAAATCATTTTTCATAGGAAATAGAAATTAATTATTTGGTAATTATATCCCCTATTCTCAATAATTTCATTTTGGCTTGGAGCTAAGCTCCACGGGCTTTGTATGGTTCCTCAATTTTGAGCTTGTGTCTCCATTTATCAATTTGAATTTGTAAGTTGACATTGAATGGTGAATTGTCAAGTTTATGTGAAATCCTATGGAGTTAATGGTATAATAATTAATTATTCCATTTTCAAAATATATTTATTTTATTACCATATAGATATAAAAAGGTTATACTCCATATAATGGTGTCTACCCACCAATCAATCGATCCCTAACTCCTGAGTGTCTAGGTACTAGGTTCCAAACCCACTTGATATGGCCAAAGTTATCTCATTAAGATGAGACATGTTGAGATAAAACATAAACCCATATTTCATGGTTGAATGGAAGCTCCAACCAATGAAAAATTAAATGTTTTAGTGGTTTGAAATAATAGCACCATCAATAACAAAAACTAGGTAATTGTTAGAGACAAAAAAGGAAACCAAATCTTGCTCCATGAGTAAATACCAATCCACTATTTTAAAAAATATTTCATGGTTGTTTCTAAGGTTGGACCAAGCAAACCAAGAAGAATTTGAATATATTCTCCTATGATGATTAGGATCTAAGAGACCAATTTTATTATGCATGTAAAACCATGTTTCTCTGACCCATTCACACTACTGCATATGGATAATACCTTCCTTATCTTCATTGGATCCCACCATATTAAAAATATCCATATAGGGCCTAATGGGAATCAAGGATGGAGTATACCAACCACCTTTAAGTGAGAGATATATCGATAGTTTCATTGAAATCATACACGTTGGATAATCTAATAAGGGGGTTTTTTAAATAAAAAGTGTTCCGCACTACCCTATGGGTGGGGTGAAATATATATTTTTTTGAAAGCTCAATGACTAGGTTCATGATTATAAAATTTCATAGAGAACCTAGATAAATCATACTAGTAATAGACTGAAGAAGATAACCAAAAAATTAACTCGTGCAAACACAATAATTTCATATTAGGAAAGTTTTGACAAAGTTTCCTAACCATGTGTCTATTATTTGGTTCAATAAGATCATGAAATTTAAAAGAATAAAATATCATGGAGAAACATACAAATGCATATCATTCATATATTTAATCTCCTCTAGGGATTCAAACTTGTTAGCTAAGGAAAACTTTGTCAAATTGTCATGCCTAAAGTAAAATATTTGGAAAGGTCAGTGATTATCTTGTACATACTCCATATTCTTAAGGAGAGGGACCATTAGTTGGTATGAGAATAATTTTTATATCAAATAAAACTAAATCATCCTATGTGTCTGTAAGATTTTTCATAATGTGAGGTTATGAAAACTTCATAGAAAAATACACCAATTACAAAGGTAGAAAAGTGGCCACTGATTATGACATGCCAAATAGAGAGACTGTGATACTTTAATAGTGGTCAACATGGTTTGATTTTATTTTAGGGGAGAATTTTTGGATCCTTGTCCATTTCTCAAACATTGCAAAATATATTGTGACCATAAGACACCATGAGCTACCAAAATAGTCTTCCTATTGGTCACATTGGTTCACCTGACCTTAACAGAGATGGTTGATTTTATATGTTTTACATATTTATCCTAAAGAGCCTATTTATAATTGACCATTGAAGGGATTTATCCTTTCATTTGGTCTGAGGCTTAACATTGTAAATAAGTATTTGAGAGGTTAATGTAAATAACACATTTTAAAAACTAGTTTTCATCAATTTGTATATCAATGGTTTCATTCAAATCCTTGGCCATGTCAATTTAAACACAGAATAACTTTGTCAGATGAGGCAAATATAAATTGGGTTGATCATGATAAATTAAACACCCTAAGGGTTTAAAGAGTTATCCTAGTAACTCAATCTAGACTAGAATTTTAAACATGGCTTACTTAGAGATTTGAAAGTCTATGGTCTAGAGGTAAAAACCATTAGGGTATTGTAAACAAACCAGGGTCCATAACATAAAATATATTTTTAATGGTATAACAAACTGAAAATTTAAAAAGCCTTTAGTCATATTCTAAACCCCTTAAAACTTGATGTCATGGGGTTTCTAGTGTATCAAACCAATTCATAAGCATGCTCTCAAGGTGGGACTTAGTAAAAAAGTAACACACAAGGGTGAAGTATTCAAACTAATTCCAAGATTTGTTAAATACAGTCAAATCAAGCACACCATCAGGTAAATGGGTTTTTAGGTTAGAACGAGTGTTTTGTGAAATAACTTTAGGATAAAATTTCTTGCCTTCTTCATTGATATGCTCATTTAGAGATCCACCAGTTAAGCTTTCCTTAAACTACGAAAGTGCAGAGGTGAAAAGCATTAATATAGTGGGTTGTTACCAATGTGTGTATTTATAACTTGACTTAGCACAATGAAACCAAAAAATAGATCCTACCTAAATCTATAAATGATTGATATTGTAGTAAAAAAGCTTCAAAAGTACATAAAATACCCTCAAACCATCTCTCTATCTTCGAGTACCCTATTTTAAAACTTAATCTCATAAGATAACTTTGATAATATAGATATCATAATTTTAATAAATTATTTTTAAATCAAACATATTTCAACCAAAATAGTGAAATTCTAAAATCAACAATACATAGTAAATCTCTTATATTTATTAGGATATAAAAAAGATCATTTGCTCAAAGTTGAGATAGTATAATATCAAATTTTAAGGTGTTATGTTTTATTTTTTTATGGTCTATAATTAATCAATTGTTTAAGTTTAAGGTCATTTTAAATATTATTTACGAGTCTTATTGATTCAATTAATTAATGTTCTATCTTAAATTAATTTAATCAATATTTATAGAAATATATACCCATTCCAATCATTAAATTAAAAATGTTTTTTCAAGTTTTATTGATAAAACATGTTATTAGGGGGTTGGATAATGTATATATTAATGGTATTTAATAACCAAAAAAATCCCCATGTGAAGCTTGCGATCGCTCCTATGTTATAATCACTATGCTAGTTTAAATAAGATCTTGTAGTTGTGTTGTTTTATCTAGGTTAAAGGACCTCCTTGGTAATGACTTGATTATCATGTATCTATGAAGTTTATAGTTTCACAATTATTTAGTGAATATTTAAAAATGTATAGATCACTATATTGGGAATTCAAGGGCCCTCGTGTATATACATTTCCAAGGAGTGTAATACATATAGTTTTACATGAACACAAGGAATTATATTTTTTATGAAGATCATGTAATCACAATTTTGGATGGAAATTGTAGATTCATATATATATATATATATATATATATATATATATATATATATATATATATATACTAGTTTGTGCATATATATATATTCAATTTGGTGGTTTAATAATCTAATGTTTCCAAAGTACTACCTTCCAACTTGGTATATAAGACATAAATTTGACATCCTACATCATTTGTTAGTATAGTCATGCAAATCATGATTTCATTATAGTGAAAAGAAAAGACTTCAAAACATTCAAAATTTTGATTAATTTTTATAACAAGAAAAATTGAACATAAAAATTGTGCAATAATAATTATATTTTATCTATGAATTCAAATAAGATGTTTTATATAAATAAAAAGAAGGAAAAAATTATTTGATATGATCAAGGAACTTAATGCTTAGTGCCATACGTTTTCAAAAAATTGAGGTCATTTCAAGTATTTTTAAATTTTTTATATTATCTTAAATACTTAATGCCTAGCGCATGTCAATACATATAACCAATCTTCTCTTTTGTGTTTTCCTAGTATAGATGGAATACAATGTAGGAAAGGGGATAACTCACATGAAACTGTAGCTGAACATTAGTAAAATGAACGTAGATCAGAATTAACCTTATTTTGATCATAAGAGGGTCAATTAAAGTATGTTACTTATATTTATTGTTATTTTGTTTTTTTAATAAATCTTAGCTATATCATTTGAAGGTGAAATACCCAATTCCAAATATAATTCATCAATTTTTAATAAGTGCATTCCATTGGATGAATTTTTTTAAGTAAAGACTCATGTTTTAATATTTAGTAACTCTTTTTTTACTCATTTATTGTTTAATTTTCAATGTAATCTTGGTAGATATGTTTATTTTACTAAATTTGATGTGTATGATTCATTTAATGTCCCATCTTGAAACCCCTATTTTATATACAATTTAACGTCTCATTAAAACTATTAATATATTATAAAATTATGTATTTTTTAATCATTTTAAGATGAAAATATATTGAAAAACATTTTATTATGAGATACATAAAGTGAATACATATGTGTGATGGGAGAGGGGGGATAGGGTTGAAAGGGGCAAGTGTAGAGGGCCTTATGGTATCATGTATGTTTATGCACCTTATTAATTTATACGACTATAATTTTATGACTAATATAAAATGATGATGTGACATTCCATTCATATTTGAAATAATTATTTCCATGATAGAATAGGGTTATCATTATTAATCTTATATATTATTGATATTTTATGTTCATATTTTTTATATTATAAAATTATCATGATGTATATGATTTATGTGTAAATTATAGGAATGATAATAAAAGTAATAACATTAATTTATGATGAGATCAGTTGAGATAAGTATGCATATTATCCATTAGAGTGGTATTTGAGTCAACCCAAAAAATTTTGATCATGGATCAACATGATATTGAATTCAACAACACTTAACAATCCATGATCTGTTAGAAATACATTTCATACTAGTCAGTTGAATTAAGGTTAACACTTCATGTTTTATAAGTATAGGTAAAAAAGAATGGAAGTTTCATCACACATGAAAAAAACATGAAAAATGGAAATAAAAAATAAATAAAGTAAGAAAGAGAAACAAATAATGGTCACCAGGATGAAAAGAGATTGAGAAATATATTCTAAGAAGAATCAAATATATATGTAGTTAAGAGTTAATGGTTATTATTTTCCATTGGACAAACTTGAGTGAACTACAACCCATAATACAACCCATAATTCATAATGATGGTATGTAAAAATGAAATGGTAAGGAGAGGCTAGACACATTACTTTAACATCAAAGGCAAAATTTTGAAGAAAAAGGACCAAAAATTTAGTAAGTAATGTTTGTATTAAGAAGATTACATGACCACTTAGATATGACTTGTTAGATAAAAAAATGGAAGATAAATAATTAATAACATAATTTTTTAGTGAAGACCGTGTCACAACCTTGCTTAAGGTAATCTTTATTATTAACTTGTTTGTTAGCCTTTGTGAATTTTTACTAAGGATGTAATTGCAAGTAGTGGTCAATGAATCTTGTTAATTAAAAAAAATTACCTTGTTTTTGGGTGTTCACATTTATTAATTTTCCCTCTTGTTTAAGGATGATGATATATTTGATGAATTACATATCTTTTTTATTTGTTTAAATTTCCATTTGTTTCTGTTTGCCAATCATGATGACAATTACAATGTCTATTTCATTTTTACATTATTATTTTTACATGAATTATGTTTAAAATTCATTATGATATGATTTATTTAGTTATAGGAAGTTTACGAATACATATTTAAACCATCAATATATATTTGTATCCATCATAACTATTATTATTTTGATATTTAGTTAGAGGATTCTGTCAGGGTGATAAGAGAGATGGTGAAGTCTCAAGGCTAATGTTTCAGGGGGTTATGTTATAACCAAATTTTACACCCTAGGAGAAGGTTTTTCAGACCTCTCCAAATTTGGTTAAACATGGGCTTACCCCTATACCTGTGAGTTATCTATAATAGGGGTAAACCGCTAGATTGAAGGGCTAGATCCCCTTGTTGAATCACTTAGACTCACTTTCACTACATTATCACTTGATTAATTTTAAAATGGATGATAAAAAATGAAATAAACCTAACTAAAGTGGTGATTCACCAAAAAAATTTGACCATTACCACAAATTGCATAATACATTAACACTTACAAGACAACATGAACATACACACATCCTAGATTGAACATATTGCATCAATGCATTATATAAGGGTGAGGTATTGTAAGGTTAGGATGGAATAATAATTCCACTTCAAAACACACAAAATACCCCTGATGACACCAAATACAACCTATAATAGAGAAACAACCACACGAAGCAAGATAAATAGGACACAAATAAGGTGACATACATCTACACTTGATAAGATCAATAATTTAAATATTATCACTTCATGTAGCCATAAAATGAGGTAAAAATTATTTATTTTATTGATAATAGGTAGAAAAAATGAGCAGGGCTTTACCATACCTAGGTGGAGGATACATTTCAAAGCTAAAGTGGCTCAATATATAACACCAGTGTGAGAGAAGATAAGAAGTGTGCAAGAGAAAGAAGGTAGACAAGTGTCATGTGAGTTTAAAATAAGATAAGAGTGATGGAAATACCTCAACAAGTCCTAGACGACATGTTTTTCTCCTCTTTAAATGCTCTAATCTTCCAAGTGGTGTGGTAGTTAAAAAGGCTGCTTGACACCTTGACTAACACTCTGAAACTCCTCTTCTTCTTACCATGTTGAAGGACAAGTGGACCTATTGGTGATAATATCAGTTTATTATACCTCTTTAATTTGATATTGACACCTCTCAACTGACTCCAACAATTTCTCCTTGAAACATCACCTTTTTCTCTTCCAAGGCGTCTAGAAGGCTCTTCATCTCCTTAGGCCTATATTCCACACAAGTTTCAAAACATGGTTTCAGTTATTATAGATAATAAAAAATTCGTGGATGGAATATTTTCATCATATTGGACATGTAAAAATACATTTTGAGGCTTCAATCTAGCCCCAACAAGTCATTATCTACCAAAAGCCTCACTTAGGCCTAATTCCTTGTAGTCTTTTTCTCTGCTTTTCATAATGTGTGGGAGTTGTATAGATTATATTAAAAATATAAATACATATTATAGGACACTCTATCTTTTTATATTTTTTTACCAAATTTAATGAGATGAATCTAAGTGTAAGTCTACTTTTTTTGCCTATCTCTTCTTCCAATTAGGCCTCTATGCCTAGAAAATGAATTTTGGTTATAAACTCCTCTTGAACTTGTGAAACCTCAAGGACATTTGTGACTAAATTTAACCATGATAAAAAAATTTCCATGTCAATTTTGGACTTCTATACCATTATGATTATAGCCAAACCATGAAATGGCCAAAAACAAGCCCTTCACAAGCCTGTTTGGACTGCCTTGTGAAATGGAGTTTATCTAGTCACTTTCAGGGGTTATTGATAAAATTTATTGATTTTATAATATGAAATAAATATTAGGGGACATTTTCCAATGATCTGATAGTGTCCCTCTCTCCATAATCCCTGCAAAACATTTAAATACATAAAAAATAGTGAATTTATGGTAATATGTACAATAATCTATATATCTCAAGTACATGTGGATGATAAAATTGGAGTTTATAACAAAATATAATATTTTTTAGGATCAGAAAATGAAATTAGGTGTTATTTAGAAGTGCATTTCTATAAACTATTCACTATAGCGCTCTTAGGAAGCCTGAATCTAGTTTGGGTTCTTAAGGATGATTCATAAAGATGGATGTATGAATCCTCAAAAAAATTATAAAAAATAGAATTGAATTAGGGTAATAAACTTTCCATATTATCCCAATTTCCCATGAAAATCCTCTTGACCATACCAAATAAATAAAAATGAACTATCAGTTGGAAATGAGAATTTTGAGAGGTCTGAGAGAAAATGAGGTTTATTGGTACATGTTTTGGGTTTGATTTGAAATATAATGATCTTAATGATGTATTTGAGGTGTTAATTTACATCTTACAATATTTTTACCACAACCCTTCACCAAAATCTCTACTTATGCCACTAGCCTATGCCTAGGGTTCTTAGATCAAGTTGATAGTCATACCCTAGCTGCTTGTTTTCATGTTTTATACCACTATCATATGTATGTGAATTCATGAAGTGTATTTTTAGGTTATTAATAATATTATATAAGCATCCAAAATCCATCTTAGATCAACTGACTGCATCTTTCCACTCCTCATGTCTGCCTATAGGACTGACTACCTAAGTAGGATTGTGCATGCTTTCAAGACTGACTGAATAGGGTTGTTTGTGTTTATTTAAGTTTTTTTGAGTTTGTACACATATATAAAAAATTCCACACCATTTAATCATATACACTTAACTCCCTCTCCCTTAGACCCTTACTCTTTCAACAAATCATTACACTAGCCTAGGCAGGACAATGTATATGCTTGCCTCATGCTTATGACCCCTGCTTTGAACCTTTTGATTTAAATTATATGATAACTCTTTTCTTTTTATGATTTGATAAATTTAAAAATACCTTATAAAATTCAAATAATATACTACCCATAATCTCTTGTTTTGAAACTTCGGTTATCTAAAAGGACCTAGAGGTGACTGTTTGCCTGTAGGTATCCTTTTGGAAGATGATTACAACTTTGGTGTTCTAAAAGACTCCCATAGTCATTAAAACTTTATTAATTTTATTTCCATGCTAATGATTAAAAAAAAACCTTATCAATCCCCTGAAACTATGTGCTTTCGTATTCATTCACTGTTTAAGACCATATTCAAGCTATATGGCTATAGGTGGTGTTTTTGGTAGTTTGACTATGCTTAGAGATTTTTAGATCTAAGACCCCTATTTTTATTATTATCAATATTATCCATACTTAGGTTTCCATTACAACTTTTAGGTCATACATATCAATTAGTATCCTCAAGTTTTGAGAGACTTTGAACATAACACATTAACCTACATGAGACTGCTAGGATAGTTGACTATGTTTGGGTTGTGTGTGTTCACTTAGGTTAAGGACCCCTGGTATATAACCTAGTGATTTAAGATACCTTCATGAAATTTTAATTTCTTAAAACTTAATCAATTTTATTGATTGATTTCCCTTCTCAACACTTAAATTTTTGTGTCCTTTTAATGCTTTGTGTCTCAAGACTAATACTTCAATGGACTATAGGTGATCATCTAAGAGGCCTGAGTTTGATTATGTATAATATTGAATTAAAATATTATCAATTATTAAATTTCACCAAGAGTTACCTACCACTTCAATTCATTTTTAAATAGCCTCTTAAAGTAACTCACAACCTCTACCATCATTTGTTCACATACATAGTCCTACTATTTTTTGCATTTCTTTGTGTTTAGGTACTTGGAAACTCATTATTCCATAATTATCACTATCTAAATAAAAAAATTTAAAATTTAATTAAATGAAAATACTCTCATGTCTCTATGACCTTTAAAAAATGTTGACAATATGATATTTCTCTTGAGTTGCAGACTTGAATAATTGTAGAACACTGTTTAGCAACTTTGAAAGTTTTGAAAACTTTGAAGAGCGAAAATCATGACTATTATGAATTCAAATGATATTTAATTATTTTTATTAACATGTTTAAGTTGAAACATAACATCAAATTCCTTGGAAACATAAACTCAAACTCAACTCAACTACATTGCAAATACACATAAACACAATTCAAGATAGAATGAAGTTATGACCATGCTTGTGACTTATACAGAATACTCAAGTGATAAGGAAGAAAATGAATTAATTTATATGAAATTATAATACAATGGAGAAACATTCCAATGCACAAAAAAACTTGGATAACTTAGAAACTTAGAAAGTTGACTAGTCACTTGCAAACAATGAATAAAAGGAAAATGGCTTGATAAAGACATTCATAAGTGGGAAGAAGATGGGTGAATGATTGTGAGTAATATATAGACATATTAAAACCCATCCCAATTATTTTTAAGAAAAAAATGATCTACACTTGCACTGGAGTTATGTCAAATTCAGCCTATGGGGTTTTGAGCTCTTTAAAATTAGTCTAGGCTCTTAGTGATTATTCATTAAGATAAGACCACCAATATTATGACTAATGACACAAATTTATCCAAAATATTATCCCCCAACTCTATCTGTATGGATTTTACCATCTTTTTGAATTTGGCCTTCACTAACTTGTAAAGGGTGTGATGTAGGAGAGAAGTAATTTTTTACAACATTTGGATCTGTAACTTCCTTCCAATAATTTTTTTGACCCTTGGGAAGTGAAATGACACTTATAAAATGTTTTTTATTTTGCATGACTTCAAAAAGTCAATACAATTTCCTTTAACTCCTCAAATTAGCATTAAAGTTCAAGATTTTGACTTTATCTAACAAGTTGACAGGGGTGGCTATTGAGTATCTGCTCTAATATGTTTTTAAGGGGTATTGTATGAATTTTTAAGTTAGGTCACTTTGAAAAACACAAATATTAGCCAAAATCACATTTTATATGCATTTTTAACACCCTTAAGTTAGCAAATGTGCTTCAATCCATCCAAAACTTCATAAACTATTATGAAAAGGTGTTTAACACATGAAATGATTTTTATCAACCTCTAATCACCTATGACACAATATTACCATGACCTATCTCCTCATGACATGCCTAAACCACTATCTAACTAATAAAAGACTTTACCTTAATATTCCTAAATTTACCTTAGTAAATACTAATAAGGAATATTGAACTCAATGTGACCTCATAAATCACCCAAGGTTCATGTTTTTTGATTATAGGGATCCTATTTTGACCTAGGGGGTCAAAATTGGATAACACATTGGTGATTCATAGGGGTAGTATGCCTACTATACTTACTAGACTAGTATCCTTGTCATTCCATTAGGTTATGGAGTTAATTTCACTCTAGGACAACAAGATCAGACCTTGACACTTGAATAACAAGACAACTTCATGGGATGGAGATAGATTATGAGGTGTGGTGGATGGCTCATGAATGGGCTTGGGGATGGAAGGAATACTCTTGCACTTTGGGGGTTTGGGAATTAGAGACTATCAAAATAATTCTTAGAGAGAGAGAAGGTTGAATTGGGCTACAGACACTTCATTTTCTTAAACAATAACCTCACCTTTCTCATAGCCTTATTGATGATATTCAATAGCTTCAACTTTATCTTCCACCTTTTCAACCAAGGACTCATTTTTACATTGAAAATATTCTTGGATAGACATCCAAGATTGATAACCTATAGGTTATTTGAGAGAAGGAAATGAGGCTTGAACAAACAAAAGGTCTTATTTCTTGACATCAACTTATTGGTCCTCACTCTCTTCATCTTTATTTCCCCAAGAATTCACTACTTGGTTCCAAGTTAGAATTTTGAAGTTATTAGGCTCTTTTGAATATTGGATTGGCTCTCTTGGAGGCTCCTCTTTAGGGTAGTGAATGGTTTCATGAGGATAAGGGGGGAAAAAAACCTAATATAGAATACAAGAGGGTTCTTGGATAGGGGAGGGAGAGATTTGCATAGGTTCAAATTATTCCACAAGAGTTGGCATGGTATAATTAGGAATCATAGTCCAAAAGGGATTTGAAGATGATGAGATATTTCTTTCTTGAGGAGGGATAGGAATAGCTTGAGGAAGATTGCCTCCAAAAATATACCTCTTAAGGTCTTGGACTTCTTCAATCATCTTAGTTACATCTTCTTATTCTTGATAGCCTTATTCATAGGTTTGTTCATAAGGCTTCTCAACAACATCATGATCATATGGAGAATTAATAGGCTAAACATAAGGCTACCATGGATCATACAACTGATAAAAACCTTGATAAGGCTATTGAGGAACATAGTATGGGTCATGACAAGTTTGATAGACAGTTGTATACTAAGAAATCTCATTATATCTAGACATATGTTAATGCAATATTTTTCAAAACATGATATATAATTAATATGCCTTATTTTAACATACCCTAATAGTGTCACATTTTACATCCATATTTATGAGAATAATCACAACTAAAATGTGTGACAATACTATTATTTTCGTGATGTTTTAAAAATAACTCCATACAATGTTTCAAAACGTTAAGTGTGGAAAAACTAGGGGGATTCTAATATTTTATAAGCTAATCATTTTTTTGAGAATATTGTTATTGTATTAGTTAAGATATAAAAAAATGATGAGCCCAAATCATGGGCTTATTATCCAAAGAGTAAAATTACTCTCCCTCCATGGAAAGTATTTCCATGATTGTATACTAACACATAATGTAACAATATGTTTATTTTATGTATTTTAGGCCACCAAATTTTGGGTACATGTCTATGAAGGTACTTGTAATTACCTTTTTTGAAAAATATCCACTTTCAATTATGATTTTATGGATATACATACCCTTTTGTGTGAAAATATAAAATATTATGTAAATTAAAAATAATCTAATACAATTTTAATTACAAAATATGTAAACATAGAGAAGGTATGCGAATTACTTGACAATACAATTTGTCGAGATATTTTTTCAAAAAAATCATTTGATTATGTATACTACATTCCATGGTGAAAAATTGATGATTGGAGAGGGTAGAATCTTTGGAAAAAAAAATTCAGTGAAACACTTGGATTAGAATATGCATGCCTCAATTCTCATTGGTAGGAGAACATGCCTAAGAACTCGAGATGTATTTGATTCCATCATCATAAAACTAAAGGTAGTACAATAGCTTAGAATACCTATATGAATTCAATTCAAATGCAAAAACAAGTGAAAAAAAATGAATTAAATTTTTGCAAACAAAATAAATTTTCTTCTGGTGTAAAACTAGTGCAAAATTAGTCTGATCTAAATCTGGTGTATACAACATAAAGAATGACATGAATTTCCATTTATTCTATAGAAAATAGTACAAAAATAAGTAAGAAAGTGATAATATGCCACACACATGGCCCCAATATGATATCTGAGTATATTGATGTTGATAAATCAACAATACCAATTGAATTTATGAGTAAACCTATGTAAAATTCTAGAACACATGCCGTGCATGATGCCCCCAATTTGAGTAAAATTCTGCAATAACCTAGGTATAAATATGAAAATATTTCTAGATAACCATTGAAAGCTAATTTTTAAATTGAACATGATTATAATAAATATGGAAAATGTTTTTTTTGAATTTTGGAATGAAAGTGTGTTGTTCTGGACAACTAGGGTCTGTGATGTTGTCCCAATGGCATGGCTCTATTTGAATATGCTTTCTAGGAAAAAAATTGAGTATATATTATGATCAAATCAACAAGTATTATGTATTTCTATCTGTGAAATGTGTTATTTCAACTTTGTATCTAAGATAAGTGACTGTGTATGCCCCTCTTTTACAGTGAGTTGTAAAGCATGATCAATAACTTAGTTCAAAATAAAAAGTTATATGAATGATGTTATAGAAAATATTTATATCTAGAGTAATATTAATAACATTGGAAATCATGGATACTTAGATTTTTTGGACTTAGAATTGATAAGAATAAGTGTTTCCCTCTTAATGTGTAGATAGAATAATTCTAATGTTTACAATATAGAAGCCTCTTGACATCTACAGTGAATAAATGAATAGAAAATATGTTTATATATAGTGGTAATTTTGGGATTTCCTTGAATGGGAGTTAAAAAACATGTGGGATGACTGCTTAGATTATTTTTAATTTTATCAACTAGCTGTTATTTGGTGGGAGGAAAAAACTAACAAATTTAGACACTGCTAGCCTAATTTGGATCAAAAAGAGGAAGAAATAATATAGAGAAAGTTATATTCAATAAAAGACCTAATTTTATTTTTTTAGATCAAATAATATTAAAAATCCTACAAACGGAAGAAGGTGGTTACAAAACCAACATTGAAAAAAAACAAAACAAAACATAAATAATCTAAACATTTTTGGATCATAAATTAATCCAACAAACTCCCCCTTGATCCAAAGTGTGATCCAAATAGGTATATAAAGACTAGAGAAATGAACTATGAGTCATCTAAGTAGACTCTACCACAACTATAACTGATGTACATCCTAGACTGATTAATCATAATCATCCCTGCACTGCGGTAGAACATGATCATGGACTATCAAACTACATTGATCCTTACATAGAATCTATCCAATAAGTGAATGCCCTTTGTACTATGTATGGCACAACTCAAACTGATGCCCAACAATCATAAACATCTCCTGTAGGCCTTTGCTCAGCACTAACAATGCTAGAAACACAATGCTAACTCATATCACACATCATTGATGAATGATAAAAAAACCATTATGCAATATTTTCTCCCCCTATTAGGCGAGAGGTGAGAAGTCATGCAAAAAATAAATCAAGTATAAATCACTAAAATGCTCCACATCAAAGATCATATCATCACTACATCTTTGAAAGCAAAGTACACAAGCCAAAAAGTGTTACTACATCAAATCACAATCTTGAGCCTAATAGCTCACACAAGATGGGTGTGTCACTATCTCAGTAGATATACTCATCAACTGTGGAGCAAGCAACTTCATAGTCATCCCATCCATCATAAGAAGTAGAATAATAGTCAAAAGAGTGAATAGAGTGATTGGAGTGATCAACAATGTTTACTTCTACCTTTTTTCAATGTCGAGAGGACCTCCTTTTAGAGGGGCATTTTATAGAGAGATGTCTTATGCCACCAAAAATGTAACATATTATCTCACATCCACTAGAACTATAGGAAGAATAGCCACATGAAGAAGAATTATTGTGCTTGTGTTTGTGTCAATGTGAATGTTTGTGGTGATGCTCATGCTTTTGAGAATCAGAATCATGTCCATGCTTTGGAGAATCAGAATGATCCCTATGTCTAGAATGATTCTTATGTCTAGACGTGTGTCATGGAGAGTGTTTCTATATTTGATAATGCTTTGAAAAATGTTTTTTGTTATGTTCATATAATAGATTGCCTATTTTGGTATAGTGGACCTCCTCTATGGATGTACTCTTTTTCCTTATAAACTGCCTCTCATGCTGAGTTATAAACTCACAAATAGAGTCAAATGTGGCACAGTTAAGCTTATCACTAAGCTGTAGCATTTCAAAAAAATTGGTGTATGCAGAATTAAGACCATTCAATGTGATATAAATCAACATATCATCATCAATTTTACCACCAATTATACAATATTCTTGTATCAATGTTTTCATGTGAGAAAGATATTCAGAGACATCTTTATCATCTATTAGTTTATTGCTCAATAGTTACATAAGAAGGTCAATTTTATTATATGCAAGTTGATTTTCATATAGATCTTTTAATGCTTTTCAAACTTTCCATGCACTAGTTTTAACTGCCTCAATATGAATGATTACTTGTTTGGTGCAAAATGATTTCACAAGCATGAGTGCACGTTTATCACAATTTTGATATTCAATCAACTTTATAGATTTAGTTGGTGGTGTGGTTTATTTTTCAATGATTTCTCACAGGTCATTAAAAATGAGTGTATTCTCCATGTTCCTACTCCATTCTTTGTAATTTTTAGGTGACAATTTACCATTTTCAGAAATTAAACTCATCATTTTTGCCATGGTGCTAAAAAACAAGTCAAAAGAAGATAAGGGAATACTATTTTGAGGTTTACCTTTACCTTCAAAAAATAGTTTCTAAATACAAAATATACTTGGGGCTTATAAAAGAACTTGTTACACCCTTATATCTCCAAATAAAAAATAAGGTCACAAATGATATTTTATCAAAATGAATGGGTTTTGAACCTTTGACCTTTATTGTAAATGACTTACAAAAAATTGCCTATCCATCTCCTTATTCAAATTTGAATCTTCATGACCCAATATTGTAGATAAATATAACTTGTTCAATTTTCACATATATATAAAAACCAAAAGTTAAACAAAAATTGATATTAATTGATGATACATTTTACAATAGATTCACATTCATGCCTTCGTGGGACCTATGATAAAATGAAAAGAAATATTAGGGTTTGATTTACTTTTAACTAGGGTATGATCTGTTTATCAAGATTTTTCTCAGTTGTCAATTTTATCCAATAGAACAACGTATATCCTCAATAACAAGTGTTTATTTTTGCATGCCATATAGAATGAGAACATTCAAAACTTGATCAATATCTTGGAGAATGCTTTAAAAACAAAGGTCACCATTCATAGGTCTACAATATGGAAAGGGACACCACTGCTATTTCACTATGCTTTGTCTACTTATGCATCATATAGATGCTCATCAATTTTGTAAGTTCACCAGCTATTTTGATGAGTTCCTCCAAACTGTGTCATAATTTTTGATGATGTCTTCAAGAGCAAAGGAATACCACTAATCAGAAAGTTGTTCACACAAAAGATAAATAAAGCATTATATCCTAATATCCAATGCTAGCAATGGCACCATAAAAATATTATTGAGTTTTCCCTCTCTATTAGAACCTCATACTACTGCACTTTATTAAATTTTAAATGTTGTATCTTCTACCTTGCTATACACAACTAAAAATTTGATATAACATTGAATTTTCAAACTTCCTCTAGAGTTTCATTTGACTTTGACACCATTGATTTGGATTGAAAAAAGGAATAAATAATATAGAGAAAATTATATTCAATAAAAGACCTAATTTTATTTTTGTACATTGAGTAAGCTTAAAAATTTTTAAAGGAAGAAGGTGGTTACAAAACCAACCACCAACGGGTGAAACCAACCCGTAAATAAAACTAAACAAAACATAAATAATCTAAACATTTTTAGATCATAAAATAATCCAACATAGCCAATGAGATTGTCTTGAAGGAGCAATTTTATCTGAGGAGTAGAGATAGCTAAACTGGAAGGGTGGATTAGTCTAATAGTGAGTCTAGGTTATTTGGAATGAAGAGTATGAATATTCATTATTATATTTTCTAAAAGGTAAGGTGTCATCCACATAGAAGTAGAGGAATAATAGTTTAAAATCATGAAATTGAGCATAGAGGATGGTCACAAGTGCATTATTTTAGCATTGAATGTTAATTTTAGTGACTATAAAAATACATAAGAGAAACATAAAATTATGCTTACAAGATAGCCACAAGTAAGCTAGATTTTGAAACAAAGACCCAAATAAAGCACAACACCTAAAAACTAACACTACAACATAATGAAAACTTTTGAAAGCTTAGTGAATCCAAAGACCAAAGAAATATACCCAAAAGCTGCATACATCTTCCATTACTAATCTAGGTGGATTCCATTTTTTGATGAAATATAAGAATATTGTTCCCATTTTGCATCCTTTTTGTGGCAATGCTTTTATTTTTGACCTATTTCCATCATTTAGAATCTTATAAATTATAGGACTTATAAAAAATTGTCTCATAATAAGAGTTTCAAATTAGACAAGTAATACCCCTCAGTAGAGTAAGTACCATGTGGAATTCCATTGGTCTAACACATTCTTTAAAAAGAAAGAAAAATTTGAGCTAGGAATAATTAAAGATTCAAGAGCAGGTACTACATCTAGACACCCCCAATATATTTTGACCTTGATGTTATTAAAAGTAATCTCAAAGGAAAAACAATATAATCAATCTTCAATTGTTGATGATGGTATTCATCCCCTTTGCACCGTGAAGCAAACCTATCCTTCTTGATCCATAAATCCATTAAAAAAAAATTCTTTAGGAAATAAGCCATCAAATGTCCCTAAACATAATAATATTTACACCCAAAAACCATCCCCTCATAATACATTTGTTGTTTCAATATTCTATCCCTAACCTTGAGCCCAATCTCCTAAGGTAAACCACCAAACACATCTATCTCAACACAAATTCTTAAAAATGTAAGTTAGAATCTACATGTTATTTTCATATGAATACATAATTTTCCCTAAATAATTAACAATAGTAATCAAATTAGAAATACCTTAGAAATTCAAAGAAAGGTTTTGAATCCTAAAGTCATGCATAGAAGGATTTAATTTTGGAAACCAAGGTTCCACATAAAGTATTCCCCCTCCTAAGGACCAAGAAACTAATTTTCATAAAATAAAATAATCCCCAACACAAGGATACATGAAAATCTCCTTAAGACAAAAGAAGTTTCCAATTATTTAAGATCCATCAATGAAAATCTAGAACAGAAGGCCAAGCTTATCAAAACTACAGAATAACACAAAAAATTTCATAAATTTTTATGAAATAAATTCCACACCAATCTCTAACACATGGATTACCTCAAATTTGGATACTTTTATGGTGGGAAAAGTAGCAAGAAAATGCACCTATGTAACAACTAGAAACCTTAGGATTTCCTCACTCTTCCCAACTACTTCAACATCAACAAATTTATCATTTCCATATAAATATTTCATTTAATTTTAAATAAAAGAACCCAAGATTGGGATGGGGGAAGGAAGATAAGTCTTAGCTGACCCATGGGGTAAGGCAAATCTACCAAACATGATTGAAGGAGAGATGAGAGAGCATAAATAATGCCTTAAATGATTACTAAAATCTTATTCATCATCTAAAGAGATTCAATTAGGATCAGGAATATTGGTATTTGATTTAATTTTTCTGTCCTCTTGATTAAAACAAATCCATTAGAACCTTCGACATAAGGTTATGCATAGTTGTGTAATTGATACAATGGTGAAAAGGTGCCTTCTAGAAATAAATGAAAGTAAGAGTATAAAACCCTAAAGTCAGATTAAAAAAAAATAATTCACCTTTTTAGAGGAATATAATTGAACATGATTGACATCATTACATAATAAAGGTTGCAAGGGTCCAAATCATGACAAGATCCATCCAAATTTGTAATTGAAGTAGAGTAAAATTTTATAGTGTCTAATCTGGAAAAATTGTATTCCTTGATAAATCTATTGATATTATTTGTAGGAGAACATGGAAGTATATAAATATCAATATCAATATTAAATAAAAAATATAACTTTAATAAAAGCTATGAAAAATGGACTAGAGACACATCCAATAGTATTAAATTGAGAATCATTATTATCAATAATAATATTGGCTCTACCAATCAAATAACTATTAACATTTTGAACCCTATTACTAAGTATATAAATATACCTCATGATTATAACTATTTTTTTAATTATCATTCATAAAAAGTATTTTCAAATAAACTACAACACTTATGCATATAAATAATAAATTAAAACTACATTTTTTTTGAAAGAGAAAAAAAGAAAATAATGAACTAAGTACATCTAAATTAGCAAAAGACTAATAGATTGGACCAAGAACACTAGAGATGCCTATGATACAAACATGAAGAAACATGAAAATGTTAAGAAATGTATCAAACGAATTAAATGGGAGAATTATAAAAAATGTTAAGACACACTAATAACTCACTTAAGTTTTCCTAATAATTAAAAATAAATAAACATATTAATAATAAATAAAATAAATGCCTTCATAACAATTTTAATTGTCATTACACACAAACCATTACATATGACATTTTACATTTTAATATATTTTGGTTGGTATTCTTTATTTAAAATATTTTTTATCTAAAAAAATTATATAAAAAAATTATTAATGAAGTTCAAACAAAAAAATATAATTTGAAATAATAGATTCTAATAACTAATTGGATTACCAATTTTAAATAATATTTATAAAATATCTATTTATTAAATAAATATAATTTCAATATACAATATTCAATGTCAAAGTTTATTATTACTCATACTATTAGGTTGTGGAGCTAAAAGCTTCACTGTTATGCAAACTACGGAGGTTGTTGAGTGTTAGAGTAACCGACGTCAGTCTGATCAACCAACGTCTGTCATATCCAGTTACACAACTACCGGCATTGGTTAGGCGTTGGTAGGCATCGGTCAGACAGGAACCGACGTCAATCATCTCCAGATAGACAGAGATCGACATCGGTCATCTGTGCGTTCCAATCTAATTTTAGACAGACAGTTTGTTTGCATGTAAAGACTAATTTTAGTCTTGAGTCTGTGTTTCTAATTATTGTAATTGGGAAGTCTAATTATTGTTTGCTTGGGATCTATTTAAGAGACCCATGGGCTATATTGTAATTAAGGATGAAGGACTAAGAAGGATTAGATCCTCAACTTGAAGGCAAGAACAACAATTGGGTTGGTTGTCTCAAGGTGTGTAAGATCAAGGAGATCTACATGGTAAGTAAGATCAGTTAGATCTACAGGTGTGCAAGATCAAAGGAGATCTACTTGGAGTACTTTGACTACTTGGTGGACTGGCAGCAGGCAACAACAACCATTGGGTTGATTGTCACTGACTGGTGGAGGGAACAACTCTATGTTTGAGTTGGTTTGTAATTGAGAGAGAGAACTCTTGAGGGAGAATTACTGTACGCCCAAGAGGTGTGGGAAGAGTGTGTTTTATTCATTGTATTTCCTTCTGGAAGAGTGTTAATACAAGTTTGTATTATTTTTCGTATCATATATTCTTTGTTGATTTTGAATTCTAGTTACTTGTTACTTCTATTTAATTTCATGTTTAGTTGCTTATACAAAGGTAATCATGTGTGCTCTTAAGGAGTAGGGATCCTAACAAGTGGTATCAGAGCCAGATTCACCAAGTGGTATTAGAGCTGGTTAGTGTTTGTTGATTATAGGTCACTCATAGGGGTTTTTGTTTGAGTGGGAGTAAAGCAATGGTAGAAAAAAATATGCTAAGAATGGAGAAATTCAATGACAAGAATTATCAATTATGGAGGATGAAGATAGAGGATTATCTATATCAAAAAGATCTATATTTACCATTGGGTGGAGTTTCAAGCAAGCCCACATGTATGCAGGATGAAGAATGGAAGGTTCTTGATAGAAAGGCTCTAAGAGCTATAAGGCTGACCTTGGCAGCTTCTATGGTTTCCAACTTATCTCAAGCAAGGACAATGGTAGAGTTAATAGAATCATTGGCAAATTTATATGAAAAACCCTCAGCTTTGAATAAGGTATTTCTTATGAAACAATTATTTAATTTGCAAATGCTGGAAGGTGGATCAGTATATAGTCATCTTAGTGATTTCCATGGTTTGGTAAACCAATTAAATTCAGTCAAAATAGTTTTTGATGATGAAATTAAGGCACTCTTAATCTTATGCTCTTTACCTGAAAGCTGGCATAGCTTGGTAATGGCAGTAAGTAATACTGTGTCTGCTTCAAATATCTTGAAAGCTGATGATGTTTTAGTGTAATCTTGAATGAAGAAATTCACAAGAAAAGCATAGGTGAGACATCAGGTAATGCTTTAAGTGTTAAAAGTAGGGGATGGCAAAGAGAGAAGAGCAAGCAAGGGAAATCAAGGTCAAAGATAGGTAGTGGATCCAAATCTAGGTATGGCAGTATATTCTGTTGGAATTATGGAAAGAAAGGACATGCAAAGAAAGATTTTTGGTTGAAAGAAGATCAGCATGAAGGTAATGAAGAAACAAAAGATACAGGTATTATTGCATAGGATGCTCTTACATTTTCTTTGGATAGTCATGTAGAATCATGGGTTATAGATTCTGGTGCTTCTTTCCATGCAACCCCAAATAGGGAATTTTTTCATGATTATGTCCATGGAGACTTTGGAAAAGTTTATTTAGGGGATGGTGAGCCTTGTCAAATGATTGGCAAAGGGTAAGTGCAGCTGAAGTTGCAGACGGGCAACACATGGGTGTTGAAGGATGTCATGCATGTACCCATCCTGAAGAGGAATTTGATTTCTACAGGGAAGTTGGGTGATGAGGGTTGCACAATAACTCTCACAGTAGAATCTTGGAAGATTTCCAAGGGTGCACTTGTATTAGCTAGAGGTAAGAAAGTAGGTACACTTTATCTATCTACTTGTATTACTGATTCTCCTTTTATTTTATCTACTTCAGCTATAGATGCAAAGATGTGGCTCTATAGGCTTGGTCACATGAGTGAGAAAGGAATGGATGTTCTTAAGTCAAAAGGTATACTTTCAGATTTGATAGACCGAGATTTCTGTAATCACTATATTTTTGGGAAACATGTAAAAGTGAGGTTTCTCACAACTAGGTCAACAAAGAAGAAGCACAGGTTGGAGCTTGTTCACACAGGCATGTGGAGACCAGCTCAGGGAGCTTTTATTAGAGGATCACAGTGGTATGTTTCTTCCATGGATGATGCTACAAGAAAGGTATGGGTTTATTGCATAAAGAAGAAATATGATGTTTTTGACATATTTAAGAATTGAAAAGCCTTGGTTTTCAAGGAGAAGATGATGGACAGAGATCAACTCAAGGGGCTAAATAATTTTTAGCAGGACAAGGTTGATTTGGACAAGGTTATGATCCAAAGTAAGCTTGCAAGTAAAAATCATCACTCACAGGAAAACACAGTTATCAACGTCAGTCAAACAGTGACTGACATCGATCAGGAAGAAACTAATGTCGGTTTGGTGGAGACCAAAGTTGGTGATGTCAGTCAGGTGGTAATCAACATCAGTCAGGTGAGAACTGACATCGAATAGACAGGACCCGATGTCAGTCTAGTGGAGACCAAATTTGGTGATGTCAGACATGTGGACACTTACATCAGTCAGGGAACTGACGTTGGCAGTCAGGTAAGAACCGATGTCGGTCAGGTTAAAACTAACTTCAGCTAGGTCGGTCACATGGAACTGACGTCGGTCGGGTGCAGACTGAGAGATGACTGAGATCGGTCACTGTTAGAATGAAATTTGGGTGGACAACAAGCTATCAATGAGTCTTAAATGCCCATGTGGAGGTCCAAAAGGGTAAGTAAACCTCAATTTCATTATTCCCCTTCTTTATACTACTTATTGCTCACTGATGGTGGAAAACCAAGAAGTTTTGAAGAGGCAATGCAGGTAGAATTCAAAAAACAATGGGAGCATGCCATGAATGAGGAAATTGATTCCTTGGAAAAGAACCAAATGGAAGATTTGGTTGAGTTGCCAGCTATAATAAAAGCACTGAAATATGAATGGATTCACGAGTTAAAGAAAAGAGAGAATGGATAGGTGAGACAGAAGGCCAGGTTATATGGTCTTGAGCAAGCTCTAGGATAGTGGTATTTCAGGTTTGACAGGTGTATGACAAATCATGGCTTTAGTCAATGTCAATGTAATCACTGTGTTTATTTTACCAGGTTGGATAATGGTCACAACATTATCCTGTTACTGTATGTAGTGTATATGCTTGTTGCAGGGTCACACATGTAATGAATTACTGAGCTAAAGGTAAAAGTAGCTCAGACATGTGCCAGGAAGGATTCAGGAGCAAAAATCCTTGGCATGAGTATTTCTAGAGATAGGGAAAATCACAAGTTGATTTTGTCTCCAGAGGATTATGTGAATAAGGTAGTGGAGAGGTTTAATTTGCAGGATGCAGAACTAGTTAGCACACCTATGGTTGGACAGTTCAAGTTGAGCTATGAACAATGTCCTAAATCACATGATGAGGTTGAGTACATATGTACTAAACCTGATATTGCCCAAGTAGTGGGAGTTGTCAGCAAGTTTATGGCCAATCTGGGAAAGAAGCACTGGAAAGCAGTTTAGTGGATTCTCAGGTATTTGAGAGGGACCAGCAGTAGGTATTTATGCTATGAAGGGTCAAGCACTTCTCTACATGGGTATGTAGATGTGGATATGGCAGGTTACTTGGATGACAAGAGTAGCGCCACGGGATATGTGTTCACTGTTGGTGGAACGGCAGTTAGCTAGATTTCAGAGATGCAAAAGGTTGTTGTAGTCACGGTGACTAGCAAGGATATGAACCATGCAGGTATGTTAACAAAGCTGGGAACAAAGAAGAAGTTGAATCTTCATTCAACTTCTATTGGTCTTCAAGATTGAACTTGAAGAGGGATACAAGCTGGAAACAAATTAGATGATGTACAAGTACAGGTACAGATGTAGCTATTTATCTCCAAGTGGGAGATTGTTAGGTTGTGGAGCTAAAAGCTTCACTGTTATGCAAACTGTGGAGGTTGCTGAGTGTTAGAGTAACTGACATTGGTCTGATCAACCGACGTCGGTCATATCTAGTTACACAGCTATCGGCATCGGTTAGGCATCGATCAACATCGGTCAAACATGAATTGATGTTGATCATCTCCAGACAGATAGAGACTGACGTTGGTCATCTGTGCATTCCAGTCTAATTTTAGATGGATAGTTTGTTTGCATGTAAAGACTAATTTTAGTCTTGAGTCTGCATTTCTAATTATTGTAATTGGGAAGTCTAATTATTGTTTGCTTGGGATCTATTTAAGAGACCCATGGGCTGTATTGTAATTAAGGATGAAGGACTACGAAGGATTAGATCCTCAACTTGAAGGCAATAACAACAATTGGGTTGGTTGTCTCAAGGTGTGTAAGATCAGTTGATCTGTAGGTAGCAAGATCAAGGAGATCTACATGGTAATTAAGATCAGTTAGATCTATAGGTGTACAAGATCAAAGGAGATCTACTTGGAGTACTTTGACTACTTGGTGGACTGGCAACAGGCAACAACAACCATTGGGTTGATTGTCACTGACTGGTGGAGGGAACAACTCTGTGTTTGAGTTGGTTTGTAATTGAGAGAGAGAACTCTTGAGGGAGAATTACTGTATGCCTAAGAGGTGTGGGAAGAGTGTGATTTCTTCATTGTATTTTGTTCTTAATGAATGTTAATACAAGTTTGTATTGTTTCTCGTATCATATATTCTTTGCTAATTCTGAATTTTAGTTACATATTACTTCTGGTTTAATTCTGTTTTTAGTTTCTTATACAAATTTAATCATGTGTGCTCTTGAGTAAGGATCCTAACACATACTTATATAAAAAGTATAATATAATTTTTATGTTATAAAATATTTTTTTATTAATATAAATAAAATATTAAAAAATAATATAATATAAATTTGGAAAGAGAAAATAACCAAATAAATTATAATTTTAAGATTATAAAATGTTTCACTAAATTAGAAGAATAATGTTGCTCATAATTGTTTATTAATTATAAGTTACAAATTCCCACTGCCCTATGCCAATTCATGATTAAAATCATGGTTGCTTTTTGGAGTTTGAATATCTTTGAAAAATAGGGATTTAATCTTATCAATTGAAAGGGGGAGGCACCATTTTCTGTGTTGTTGGGAGTTTAGTTTCACCTTTAAATTGGTGAGGTGATTTGTTATTTGGTTGTCATTTCATTTGATACAATTAATTGTTTGAATAGAGAAAATTTTAAAAACATATTTACAATATTTAATAATAGTAAAGCGCTATCAATTTCCGATATGATTTTTTCTTAATGCATCTAATATTATTCTCAAAGTCCATTAATTCTCAAGTCCTCTTTTTATATTAATAATAGTCCAATTATTTTCAAGACCAACCTTTAACCTTTTTGATAAAACATTAATCTTGGTAAAAAAAAGGTGTATTTTTCTAAGGTTTTATTGTAACCAAGTTAAGGGAAACATCTATTTATTTTATAAATACTCTTGGCTTCTATTTGCATAGAGTTTTAGTTGTTTTTTTTTTTTTTTTTTTTTTTCGGTTGTACCATTAAATTTTAGTTTATTAATTAGATAAACTAAAATGTATTAGTTTTTTTAGTTTATTTTAGATATTTTTGACAATTTTTTTTATTAAGAAAATTAAATTTATTTATTAATTTAAAATGTTCTTAAATAAAAATAATATAATTATACAATAAAAATATTTTAAAAATAAACTTATGACATATGAATATAATGTTTTAATAATTTTTTTTTTCCAATTTTTGATATAAATAATCTTTTTATTAATTCACTTTTGTTAATTCATAGTATTTTCCTTTAAAAAATTGTATTTCATGTATTATTTTAAAAAAAACAAATGTATTTAAACATTAATATAAATTTATTTTAATGATGAGGAGATGTTTTTTTAAAAACATACTTATAATAGTTATATATATTAGAATTTTATTTTTTTTACCATATCACTTATACTTCATTTCTAAAAGAAACATGTTTCAATATTCTTATTGAGTTCTCTAAAATTTTCACTCAACTAAATAATTAAAAAATCACTTATTTTTATAATATTAAATATATTTTAACTGTAAAAAAGACTCATTTTTACAATATTATATATAGCTTAACTATAAATAAAACATATATTAAATTAATAATTAAAATTTTAAAATATAATTACTTCTTATTAAAAAAAATTTAATTATATCAATCTTAAACTTCATCTACAAAAACCTAAATTAATAATTAAGAATTAAAAAACTAAAATATGATTATTTTTATTAATTTTAATCTTCATTTAGAAATTTTTAATGTAGATAATAGTTTTTTTTCTTTATAGAGTTTATTTAATAAACGCTTTATTTTTACAATGATACTTATATCACAACACTTGATAAAATCTCATTAAATTTTACAATAGTACCTTGTTGACTTTTTTTCCACCTATATTTCTATTATATTAGTAAAACAATTAAAGTCCATCACTCTTCATTCAACTCGTTTCTCAATGTAGATAAGAAATTCAACTTCTCTGTAAATTTTAATGCATAAAAAATTCTTAATGTATATAAGGAATTCATTTATTTTATTTTATTAATCTTAATCCTCCTCTAGGACGTAGACAAATTCCACCTCTCTTCCAACATGAAAATTTATAGATAACACATTCTCAATGTAAATAGTAAATTTAATTATTTGCAGCTTATATATCCACTTATAAAACTTCATTGATTTTTTCAATACCACTTATATCCTAACTTTAAAAAATTATTTTCTAAATTTTTCGCTTAGATTTTGTTTTTTTCAATTTATTAGAGTTATAGTAAAACATACACTTATATCGTCTCTTAACCTTGATTTATAGTAAAACACTGTTTTAGCATTCATTTTTTAAAGTCATGCCTTAAATCTGTCATTTTTTAAAGTCATGCCTTAAATCTGTCATTTTTTAAAGTCGTGTCTTAAATCTGTTATTCCTTTTCCTCTGTCATTTCTTGTTCAGGTAATCTATTCTAATTATAATACTTGGGTGTAACTACTCGGTACATTTCAGTCAAAAACTTGTTTAAAGGTGATAAGGTATTCAATTGTTTTTTAATAAAATTAATGAAGGAAATGAGTCCCTAATAAAAAGCAGATGGTTTAATAAAAAAGGATTGTTTAATTGAAAAAAAATTGTTTATCAGTAATTTAGAAATCAATTTGGAAAAAAAACATGGATAATAAATAACATCATCAAAAACTAAATTTATTATATTAAAAAGTATATATTAATATGTATGCCACTATATAATATGGGTTATGGTGGAATGATACATCACATTATAGTAAATATAAGGTAAAATAAATGTAAATATATTAAATGGTTGGTTTGATTTTATATATATATGTGTGTGTGTGTGTGTGTGTGTGTGTGTGTGTATATGTATGTATGTATGTACGTATGTACGTATATATGAACCGATTTTATGATGAATAAGAAATAAATATTGTACTTCTAAAAGTTATTCATTCACTAAGAAATGGTAGCAAACCACTTATTTATGAGACAAATACTTGACATAATAATAATTTGACCCAACTAGGAATAAATTCATAGAAGCCTTCAAGGATTAATATTGTTTTAAAGATTGTTTTGATGATCACCATATTCAATGGAAACAAAATTCAGCAAAGACATGACTAACGAATCCAATCCTATATTGATGCCTTTCGTGGCATGTAAACAAAGTTAGGGTTATTTAAATCATAGTAACATATAGTTATCAAGTCTTGCAATGACATACGATTATTCATGTAATCCAAATTGAAGTTTTTTAAGTTCAAGACAATGGAATATTTTTATCACTAAGTGATATCTATGAGGAAGAGTTTGAGATGAATGGAAAGTAGGAAACATTGTCTATTTGAAAGTAGGAAACATTGTCTATTTGAAATAAACTATCTTCTTTAGATAGGAAGCCACAACAATCTAAGATAAGTAAATGGTGTAACAAATAAAAAATAAAATTCCACTCAATTTTAAAGTGCCATGATTAGAAGAGTTTACTTATGCTTTAAAAATAAAGGATTAAAAAGTCAAGCCCTTTCGATGGAATCGATTTAGATCTAAAAGTTGTGGTAAACACCTCATAAGCTACACCATTAGTGAAAATTAAGTAAAGTATATCACCTAATCCATTCATAGATGTTGGTACAAGTGAAATGACTATATTTTTTATCCGTGGTAGTAGCGTGAAGAACCTCATCTTTGAAGCAACCATAAAGTGATTAAATTTTTTAGTCATGCCTCATTTGAATCCTTATAAACTAGGATGGTTTGGAGTTTTTATGATACAAAAAATGTATTACCATCATTCATTAATGTCACCTCTCATATGATATCTATCTTTTAAAATAAGAGTTAGTTTTTAAAGTAGTGCCAATTGGTGTTTGTCATGTACACCATGGGTATCCATACATACATATTCTCTAGTAGGTGTACAATGCAAATCCTTTTAGTTTAGTTATATCAGTGGGAAGTAGCAAATATCATATCCCTAAATTGATTCAATACTCTTATCATATCATTACAACTCTTGAGAATATTATGTCATATAACTTATTTAACATTCTGAACATCACCTCATATAAATTAAGACCTCAAAAAGAAAAGATAGATAAAATTTTAGAAACCATGTATACACATAATTATTTTATGACAAGTGTAAATAGTTGTTAAAGAATATTATCTTCCATAATAATAAAAATATTTTGTGAGGTATCATATAAAATCCAAGTTTCTAAACTTTATTCTTAGATTTAACATAATTGATCTTAAAAAAGTTGTTCCAATGATGCCTTCAATCCCATTCTAAAATATTTCTATTATTTTGGTTATTTTAAAATGATTTGTGGTACCTTTGAACAACCTCTAAAGGTTTGCAGTACCTCTAAGGTCATATATTTTATCTCCAACAATTACCACACACAATCTTCTACATCGGTGCAGTATAATTTATGTAGATGAGACATGGCATCACCCAAATGTGTGCCAAACCTTTTTTGGTATACACTAGGATTCCTTGGGGTTCTACACATCTCCATGACACACTGTAAAGGTAAATGTGCACCACAAGGTACCCCATGTGCCAACAAATTTATACCTCAATTTTGATAGGCATGAAACACTTAATTCAGGGGTTTTTAGTCGTAAATCTTCATTAATCTATGAATATTCCATTTTTCAAAGTTAGCATTTGGCAATTTTTGTGGAGTGGCTGACAGGGAAGGATCGCTTAAATTTTTGGGGTCAAAGTTAATTTCAAGGAGAGGTTCACCTAAATTTTAATATAAATTTCCTCATATAAATATAGTTTATCAATACCTCAAAAGCCAATCCTGATGAATTTGACATATAAAGTCAGGTGGACATTGACAGTCTACATAGTAAATCAATAATGTTCACTATGTAAATTATGTCAATAAAAGGAAAAAATCTTAACTCTATCGATTGACAATGATAGCCTGTGAGTGGATGCTAACAGTCTACAAGCATACACCCAAAGACTCCATGTGGGTGCCTATGGGATGCCCACTAGTGGATGTCTACAGATTGCCAACAGAAACCCACATGATGCTAGTAGATGTTTGAGGCCTCTTAAGATGTAGGTAGATGTCTTCAACCTGTAAGGGTCCATCGACATATTGTGGGCATCCACCGGTAGGTATCTTGTAAATGACCTCAGGGCCCAAGTTGCTAGTAGAAACTCATGGGCTACTAGAGGATACCCACTGACTTTTAGTGGATGCTTATGAGCTATATTAGATGCCCATGGGTTGTTAGCAAATTCTAGATGCCTATTATGGTGGATGTCTGTAATATACCATCAAATGTTTACAGTCTGTTAGTAGATGCTTGTGGCCTCTCGATGTCTGCCAATGGATAGCGATGTCTAGGTATACCCATAGGCTATAGATTAGTAGCATCTATGTATGGGGGATAAGTATCCCATATGCATGGCCAAGTAAACTCTCTCAAGGGAGAGGCACTATAAACACTTCCCTTAACATTTTATATTCACATGTGTGCATTATGAGTTGTAACACACAAAACTGGCATTATTCCAAAAATCCTAGACATGTACCCATATCATACCAATGTTTATTGATATGATGTGGATATTTGTCTAAAATTTACAAAAAACCCCAAAACATGGTGTGTGAGGATAAATGCCAACTTATAATATGGATGAGCATCAACACCATGATGTGGCACTCGATGTCTGTCAACATGTAGCTGGTGTTTGTTTGTATTATACGGATGCCCATCTACATGTTATCAGAATTAACCTATATCATCTAGCATTTACTTGAGTAATACCGATGTTTGACTGTGTTGTACATGCATCCATCTGCATACTACTAGTGTTCATCCACATTATTCACTTTGTGACATCATATGATTCACCTATGCATCGATATGCCTTTTGAATTGATTCATCACCATTGTGAATCTAATTCACCTTAGGACCTCCATATATTTTTTATATGGCCCACTAAAATGAACCTTGACTTAATTTTCAAAGGTGTAGCCATTATAGGGTTGAGGGGAAATTATCCATAAAAAAATATTTAAGCATTAATTTTGATTCTAATTAGCTCAATTGTTTGAAAGGTGTTGAATCACATGTGCTCTCATCTACTTTGAATTCCATAACATTTATTTATAGCTTCATAGATTTTTAATATATGCATAAATAATTGTAAGTTTAGATGTTAATTAGAGTAGAAGATAGACATTTAGACATCCTCATTAAGAGTATGACACATAAAACAAGCATGTGTGTGTGTGTGTGTGTGTGTTTTGGTTATATTATCTCCACCTAATTCTCTACATTACATTCATACGGCTTTCACACAAGCATACAAAATGCTTAGACTCTCGATTAGGCTATTGTCCATTGGATTCCTCCTAGACCTTGGATCAATGGATTTTGTCTATGAATTGTTTGTTGGGGAATAAAGAGATAAATATTATGCAAGTATGGGAATTACATATCACTCTAAGGAAACATAGAGTGAGGTAGAATACCATACACTTAAAAATTAATGGAGGTGGTTGTTGGTTACATTTTTAAAATAATTAACATTATTCCACATCTCCAATTGATAGTTGAGAACTTGTGTGAAAGGGGAGTTTTAATGGAAATTATCTTAATACCATGCCATTAATAGCCGATCGAAGAAAATTCAAAGTAATTTTAAAGGGTAAAAACTTATGCACATAAAGGAGGAAAGTACTAGGTGAGAGTGGCACAAACTCACTCATCATGCAACAATTGACAAGCTAATTAAAGAGATGAAAATAAGGATTTGATAAATTTAGTCTCAAGGAAAATATTCTAGAGTATGAAATGTCTTATTTCACTGAAACACTATAATTTTTTATAAAATAGATTCAATCACCATAATGGAAATAATCTTTGAGCATGAATGCTAGAGAAACTCGTTATAGTGGAATCGCACTAATATAAGTGAAACAATATACAAATGTATGATAAAAAGATAAAATTATATTACTCCATAACATAATTCATGCTTACAACATGTCATGATCCATGTCATAATACCTATGCATTTTACATCATACAGAGAGAGATGAGGGGTATAAATGTCTTATGCAAGAGAACAATATGATTTCCCTATTAGCCACATAATAGTCACATGTGACTAGAATATATAAAAGTTTTATTTATTAGTGGTGGTGACATTAAATAATGGTAGCATTAAATGCTCACTTATCCTATTGTAGACCTAGAAAAGTGTGACAAACACAGTTAAAATATATAAACTAACCTAATTTAATTTAACATTTGTGCATATATAATTTCTCACCAACACCTCATCTTAGGTGAAACTTAGGGAGGCATATACACAAAAATAAGGCTAAGAACCCTCTAAAATTGGTCTCCATAGCTAATAGTGATGACATACCCATGTACAATAAAATTTAGTAGAAAAAATGAGACACATTACAAGTGCCTCTCAAAAAGTCGTAAAACAATATAAGTGATTAGAGGTGATGACATATGATATAAGGTACATGTCAATAATTAACACGACACACGAGTAGTACACCAAAATGTTGAAAGAGGATGGGTTAATCCATCATTTAAATTTTATTATGTCACCAATAACAGTTTGTATGACAGGACAAAATTTGAAATGAGGATGAATGGGAAAGGGAAGGGGGGTAGGGTTGCAAACTAGGGCATAAAAAAGGTGAAGGATAATGGTGAGGATAAAGGGGATGATACCAATAATGAAGGAAACAACTCAGATCTTGATCTAGGTGGGGGTTTTTGGTGCCTTGTCTTTGTGAAAGTTAGGCTCCTATTTATTATGAAGGAATCATTTGGTTTACATTTTACGATGGTAGAAGAAGGGAGACCTGGTCATTGGTCATGGGTTGTTATGACATGGGGAATAATGCCCCTGATTTGCATGGCCCAGGATGGGTAGATCTACAAATGCTTTGAAGCAAACATAATGTTTACTAGCTTATCATGTTTCCTATCAATGCTAAGTCTAGTGCAAAATATATTTGTGGTGAAGGAAATTACCCTTCTACTATGTGATCAAAATATTTCCATATAGAAATAAACCATGAAGTTTGGCATGGTCATTCAACTATCCTAGGTTCACTATAACCTCTAAAATGGGTAACGAGGTTCTCAATTTTCCTTTCACTCAGATTTCATCTCTAAGGAGATCCAACTATTTCAACGAGATTACAATCTATCTAGAGAATGAGTTTCCCTTTAAGATATTTTTTACAGGGTTCCTATTCCCTATCTGGATCATTTTTTATCCTCTTTTGAGAGAAAACTAAGGTGATTTATTTGCTGGAAGAAGAAGGAGGCTGCCTTCCATTGACTTGCAATGTAGACTATTTAGTGTTAACCTTTCTTAGATGAATATGCATTTTGGTTGGTGTTCTGTACATACACAAAGGTCTCCCTATTTATGGACTACATTTGTTTGCTTTGGATATTCTTATGCAGCTCACTTTTCAAATGACATATCCCTTCTTTTCACCGTATTTAACCACAAGGACCATGAGATGTTTTCACAATAAGATTCATCATCATGAAAGCTATTATCATTAACAAAATATGCAAAATTAGAATTATGAACATCAATAGAGGATTACATTTTCTCTACATAAGCATTAAAATATTTTTATAAAGTAAGAATTGTAATATTTTGACTTGCAATTTGTGTCTTAAGAGAAATAATCTTATCATGTTTCAAATTAAGTTTATACAAAGCATTTTTAAATTATAAAAGAATTGTAGGTTTTAAATCATTTTTTAAATGTGTTTAAAATATTAATGCATTATAACTTTCTTTACAATTTCTAAAAAATATCCAACGTTAAAAAATTTGGAGTCACAACTGTCATTATGCTAAAATATCAACCTATTAACGTTCGATACAAATGCTAAATAAGTACCCACAGGTGGCTGTAAAGCCATGTCACGAATCCCTAAGGGAGACATTGGACACCTATCTAATAATCTCCCCCTCAACGTTACTTGAGGGGATTCAAAGTTGTGACCAAGGCTTTGATACCATAATAAAAATATTTCCAATGGTCAGCTTAAACATTAAAATAAATGAGCAAATGAATGCAAAAGAATAAAATCACCTTGAAGAGATCAAGCCACAATGTTGAGACAAAGATTTTAAAGTGGAAAACCAAATGCATCAAATAAAAACTCACATGATCTTATTATAAGGTTTGCAACCAAAATCTCCACAAGTACAAAATTGAATCAAGAGTACAAGAGTAGAAGAAAGAGGGCTAGATATTCTAGTGAGGAAAATAGGAGAGGAAGGGCTCTTTTATAGAGATAGAGGAACAAAATGGGAGTTTCATAGAACCCTATTATGAACTTACAAACCCTCCAAATGTGTACCACTTATGTCCTAATCCCTTATAAAGAGAAGGGAGGTGTGTGCCATGTGGGGAAGGGAGATTTATATGCATGTAACTCTAAATCCAACAAGTGAATTTGGGAGATGAGTGATACCTCATAAAGGTAGGAATAAAATGCATTTACAAATATAATAAATTCATAAATAACTAAGACTTAAAATAAAACTATAAATCTATAAGAAGGACCCAAATTTGTGGTAATCAAACTTGCATGAAAAATTACAAAAAACAATAATTGCTAGAAACGATAGGGTTAATTAACTTTAAATAATTTTTTTTTAATTTTATTTTATTTTACATATATCAACTCCAATTTTTATTTGGTATTTATTTAAATATTCTCATGTAGAATAATTAATTAATATTTTGGTGTTTATAAATTAATTTTTTGTTATTACTTTTTATTTATTAGTTTATTGTTTTCTATCTATCTATCTATCTATCTATTTATCTATCCTATCTATCCTATGATCTATGATATGATCTATCCTATCTATGTAACCATATATCCATCCATTTATTTATCTTTCCATCCATCTATCTATCCATTTATCCATCTAATCTATCCATCTATTGATCCATCCATCCATCCATCTATTTATCGATCCATCCATCGATCTATCCATCCATCCATCCATCCATCCATATATTGATCTATCTAGCCATCCATCTATCTATCTATCAATCCATCTATCTATCGATCTATCTTTTGATATATCAATCAATCTATCAATCTATCTATCTATATATATGTCTGTCTGTCTATCTATCTATCTATCTATCTATCTATCTATCTATCTATCTATTGATCAATCGATCTATCAATCTATCGATATATGTATCTATGTATCATCTATCTATCTATCTATCTATCTATCTATCTACATATATATATATATATATATATATATATATATATATATATATATATATATATATATATATATATATATATATATATCGATCTATCAATCAATCTATCTATCTATATATCCATCCATCTATCCATCATCCATCTATCAATCAATCGATCCATCCATCCATTTATCTATCCATCCATCTATCCATCTATGTATCTATTTATCCATCCATCTATCCATCCATCTGTCTATTCATCCATCCATCCATCTATATATCCACCCATCCATCAATCTATCCATCTATCCATTAATCTATCTATCTATCCATTTATCTATCCATCCATCCATCTATCCATCTATCTATCCATCCCTCTATCTATCCATCCATCCATCTATCTATCCATCTATCTATTCATCCCTCTATCTATCCATCCATCTATATATGTATCCATCTATCTATATATCTATATGTCTATTTGTCTATCTATCTATTTATCTATTTGTATGTCTGTCTATCTATCTATATGTCTACCTATCTATCTATTTATCTATATGTCTATCTATTTGTATATCTGTCTATCTATCTATCTATCTATCTATCTATCTATCTATCTATCTATCTATCTATCTATCTATCTGTCTGTCTGTCTGTCTGTGTGTCTGTCTGTCTACCTACCTACCTACCTACCTACCTACCTACCTATCTATCTATCTATCTATCTATCTATCTATCTATTTGTCTATCTGTCTATCTATCTAATTTCTCATAATTTTAAATATCAAAATATGAAATAACATCATGTATAAACCCTATTTTAATAAAATAAATTTATTAAATCATAGAAAACATAATTAAACAAAAACTAATTAATTGGTTTATTTTAAAAATAAATAAATAAATTTGTGGAGGTATAACTACAAACATCTAATATGATAAAAAACTAATTGAAATGAAATCATTTCATCAAAATGCAAATGAAAATGGGTAGCAATGCCAACCAATAAATAGGGATTAATTTTCATATGATATTTGTGAAAGTAAGTTAGGAGGTGTTGATGAGGGGCAATGACAGAGTATTTCATGTGATATTATACACCAAAGTACCTATAGCATACACATGCTCTGACTTCATGGTAGTGGTGGCATCATTTATTGATTGCTTTCTATTTGATTATGAAAAGACTCAATGTTTAAAGTGTGGATTTGATATGTGGTTCAAATCAATAATGTAATGATGTTGATATGGGAGAAATACATTGAGATTATAGAGTTTATTTTGTTTCTTCTGTTACAACTTTGAAATGAGTACCAATGCTTTGTAAAGTGCATGCCACATGGATGTATAAGGGGCATCGCTTGTGATACAATGTGAATGTCATGGTAAAGGAGTCACCAGTTAAGAGAATAGGTGGTCGACTAATAATTGTCCCCAGGTGGCATGGAGAGTTGGTAGGTTTATTTCTCATGCAATAGGGAGTACGCACATCATACACTTAAAAATAATTACCAAATAAAATCATGAAAAATTAAATATAGATTTCATCTTACATAAGTTGCACATTCAAAGTAATTGTACATCTATGCTCATATCTTTTGTATGGACATCTTTTTTGTTTAAAATCTAAGGTAACATTTCAACACTTTTAAATCGACAAAGCTAATATCTTTCAATACATTTTATCATACCCAATGACACTTAAATTGTTAAAAAACATTATTTTCAAGAAAATAACACTCTACTCACTTATTCAAATAAACAAAAGTTATTTTATCATTATCTCATAAGAACTTGATATTCCATACTCTTGTTTTAAATATTTTTATTTTTTTCTTAATTCCATTATAAAATTTTAAAATTTGAATTTTTAAAATTTGAATTTTTAAAATTTGAATTTTTAAAATAAAAAAATTAAATATTACTTTTAATTAATAGGTTAAACATTATATATTTTTAACTATAAATATTTTAATAATATCTACAACAACATTTATCGGAAAAAAAAAAAAAAAAAAAAACTAACTGATTTTATCAATATTATAAATTTTGATAAAAAAATTCTCAAATAGTTATACACCACTTTGATATGTTATTTACATGGCACGTTCATTTGACATTTACCCCTTTCAAAATAATCACATCCCCCAGTAGTTGTTTTTTTTCTTAATAATATAAATAAAATAATCACATCCCCCTCCGCATGTACATTTGATGGGCAATTGCTACTTAAATTTATTGTCTTGTATTTGAAGTGTGGTTATGGCCATGATGGGAGGAGAACAATCAGTCGACCAATTCAGAAGTTATCCGATGGACCCGCTTACCTGGGCCTCAACACCAAGACTTCATGTATTAATCGCAATTAACTGTAAACAATTTAAGAGTATAAAATCGAATCGGAAATTATGATTGGCTTGTTAAGTGTGTGTCGGATCGAGAGCAGAGCAATCTGGACAGTTGGTAAAAGCAAAGTTAAGAGTTTGTATAAAAAGAACATACTCGTAAGAGCAAACGGAAGTGATATCTGTTGCTGAAGATTTATTCGCACATTTGAGATTAGAAAAGGATCTGAGAATGGATGGATCAAAGGCAAAGGATAGAAGGAAAGGGGGTGGTTCCAGGAAGAAGTCTGTAACCAAATCTGTTAAAGTCAGCCTTTAGTTTCCCATCAGTCGCATCGGTAGATATCTGAAGAAGCGCAGATATGCCAAGTGGGTGGGCATTGGGGTAGCGGTTTACATTATAGTCGTGATGGAGTTTTTGGCTACGGAGGTGTTAAGAGCTTGCGGTGCGGGATGACAAGAAGTCGTGGATCATCCTTCGCCATGTCTAACTGACAGTCAGGAACGTCGATGAACTCAAAAATTTTATCTCCAAAGTGACTATTGCCAGCGGCGGGATTTTGCCCAACAATCATCAGGTTCTTCTGCCTAAAAATATCGCTGAGAAGGCTGATAAGGAAACCACCTCTAAATCCTTGGAATCCCCAGCCAAAAAATGAAGTTTCTTTTGCATCTCTCTCTCATGGTGTTCTGGCAAACCCTACAGTTGGTTTCCTATCGAAAATGTTTTTCCATACAATTGTCAGGATCTTGCTCCATCAATAGAGCACATATGATTACTTCTTGTATTAGCAACTAAACACGGAATTTAACCAGAATCAATAAGTAACTAGAAATATAAAACAACACATGAATATGAGAGACAATACACAACTGTATTAATAATCACTCAGAAGAATATACAATAAAGAAGATGCCACTTCTTCTTCCACCTCAAAGGTTCACCACACCTCAAGACCTTCTTCCCTTTCTCTCTCGGTCCCAACAATCAACTCCAATACAGAATTGATGTTCACCTCTCCAACCAGTCAGTAACACGCTGCCAGTACACCAAGTACACAACCGTACTCCAAGTAGATTCCCTGCTCTCTGCTGCTACCTGCAAATCACTAGACCTTACTCACCATTGTAGATCTCCAATAGAAGCCATGCACACCTACTGACCAAGATCATAGACTTACGAAAAACCCTTATGATTCTCCAAACCAGCGCCCAAACTTGGTACTGTGGAACTAGGAGGAACACCCCATTGCTCTCTTCTCTCTGAAGGAACTTATTAGCTCTCTTACTCTCTAGCACAAGTTTACAATACATGCCAATGAGTCTATTATATAGATCTCATACTTACAATAATTAAACTATCTTAATTACCATAATTAAACACGCAACTCAAGACTATAATTAGCCTTTACATGCAAACACTCCGTTCACTTAACTAACTGTTCGTGCAACGAGTAGTTCTGGAACACACAAGTGACTGACGCCGGTCCCTACTTGCCTGGTTCTACCGACGTCGATCATGCTGCTGACGTCGATTCTTCTGGATCTTCAGCAACCATCTTTTTCTTCATCTGCATCAAGTTGAAGCTTTTAGCTCCACATCCTAACAATCTCTCACTTGGAGATAAACAGCTGCAACTGTACCTATACCTGTACTCCATTTAATTTGTTTCCTTGGCTTGTATCCCTCTTCAAGCTTAATCCTGAAGACCAACCACCACACATCCTATGATGCTCTACCTATCATCCAAATCTCTTGCCGCATCCGCATCTACAAACACTTGTAGAAAAGAACTTGACCCTACATAGCATGTCGACCTGCTGCTGATCCCTCTAAGAATCTACTGGACTGCCCTCCAGTACTTCTTTCCTCGAATTGGCTCCAAACTTTCTGACAACTCCCATTGCTTGGGAAAACTCAGGTCTACACTAGACCTCATGTGATTTCGAACACTTGTTCTAAGCTCAGCTTGAACTGCCCAGCCCTTTGGTGTGCTTTCTGATTCTGCATCCTGCATAATGAACCCTGCCAACACCATCTTCACATCAGCTCCCACTTGAGATCAACCTGTGATCTTCCAAGTATCTTATGCCAAAGAATTTTGCTGCTCCAAATTCTTCCTGACATATCTCTGAACTAACCTACCCTTAGCTCAACAAATCCCTGTATGTACAAACCTACTAGCAAATCACCCACATACAGTAATAAGATAATGTTGCGACCATCATCCACCTGGTAAGACAAAAATCCACAATAGTTACACTGACATTGACTGAAGCCATGCTTAGTCATCCACCTATCAAAACCTGTACCACTGTCCTGCAGCTTCTTCAAGACCATATACCTTGGCCTTCCGTCTCACGTATCCATCCACTCTCTTCTTTAACTTCGGAATTCATTCCGTCTCTCAGTGCTTACTTCCAGCTGACAACTCTACCAACAAACACCTGTTTGGTTCTTCTCCAAGGACTCACTCTCCTCATCTATGCCAAGCTCCCACTGTATTTGGATTCTCCCTACATTACCTCTTCGCATCTTCCTAGTTCTTGACCATCAATAAGCAATATAAAGAAGGTGAACAATGAATATGAGGTTCACTTACCCTTTCTGACCTCCATATGGGCATTTGAGACTTGTTGACAGCTTGTTGTCTGCCCACCATCCGTTCCAGTGACCGATCTCGGCCATCTCCTAGTCTACTCTCGACCGATGTCGATTACCTGCACTGACCCTGACTACTGACGTCGATTTCCCTGGTCAACGCTGGTATCCCTCCTATCGACGTCGGTTCCTTCATGACCAACGTCGATCTTCCTGTTGCCGACGTCGGTTACTGTGTGACCGACGCTGGTACCTGTGTTCACCTGTGAGTGATAACTTTTTACCCGCGAGCTCTCCATGGATCAAAACCCTGTTCAAATCAACACAGCCCTGCTCAGAATAATTCAGTCAACTCCGCTGATCTCTGTCCGTCATCTCCTCCATGAACACCAAGGCTTTCCATTTCTTTAACTTGTTAAATATGTCTGTCTTCCGCTTAAGAACATGCATTTCCCTCCTATATATATGACCAAGCCTACAAATCCACATCTCTGTAGCAAAAGGTGAATCAGTAATATAAGTAAATAGATAAAGGATACCTACTTTCTTACCACCATCTAATTCAAGTGTATCCGCTGTGAGAGTTACAGTGCATCTCTCATCACCCAAATTTTTTGAAAAAATTAGACTCATCTCCAAGACTGGTACCTGCATGACTTCCTTCAACCACTGTGTGTCATCCGTCTGTAATTTTAGCTTCACTTCTCCTTCGTCAATAATCTGACAAGGCTCTCCAACCCCTGAATAAATCTCTCCAAAGTCTCCAAGGACATACCCATGAAAAGATGCTCTATTACGGGTTGCATGGAAAGAGGCAAAAGAATCTGTAAACCAAGACTCTACTTTATCTAGAACATCCTGTGCAACAACCCCTGCAACATATGCTTCTACGCGCTGATCTTCTACTGACCAACAATCTCCTTTTACCTGCTCTTTCTTTCCATCAATCGGACCATTCGTGCTATTCAGTTTCTCCATTCGTAGCTTACTTTCTTCTGCCATTACTATACTCCCACTCAATCTGAAACCCATACGAGTGACCTGTAATCAAAAACACTACCAGATCTGAACCACCTGTTAGTCAACCCAACCAAAAGCTCTGATACCACTTGTTGGTATCAGCTCTTGAACTTACAACCAGGGCTCTGATACCACTTGTCAGGATCTTGCTCCACCAATAGAGCACATATGATTACTTCTTGTATTAGCAACTAAACCCGAAATTTAACCATAATCAATAAGTAACTATAATTATGAAACAACACAGGAATATGAGAGACAATACACAACTGTATTGATAATCACTCAGAAGAATATACAATAAATAAGATGCCACTTCTTCTTCCACCTCAAAGGTTCGCTACACCTCAAGACCTTCTTCCCTCTCTCTCTCGGTCCCAACAATCAACTCCAACACATAATTGATGTTCACCTCTCCAACCAGTCAGTAACACGCTGCCAGTACACCAAGTACACAACCGTACTCCAAGTAGATCCCCTGCGCTCTGCTGCTATCTGCAAATCACTAGACCTTACTCACCATTGTAGATCTCCAATAGAAGCCATGCACACCTGTTGACTAAGATCATACACTTACGAAGAACCCTTCTGATTCTCTAAACCAGCACCCAAACTTGGTACTGTGGAACTAGGAGGAACACCCCATTGCTCTCTTCTCTCTGAAGGAGCTTATTAGTCTCTTACTCTCTAGCACAAGTTTACAATACATGCCAATGAGTCTATTATATAGATCTCATACTTACAATAATTAGACTATCTTAATTATAATAATTAGACACGCAACTCAAGACTATAATTAGCCTTTACATGCAAACACTCCGTTCACTTAACTAACTGTTCATGCAATGAGCAATTCTAGAACACACAGGCGACCGATGCCGGTCCCTACTTGCTTGGTTTTGCCGACGTCGACCGACTACCTACCGACGTCAGTTGCCTTCTGCACTAATCATGACCGACATCGATCATGCTGCCGATGCCGGTTCTTTTGGATCTTTAGCAATCATCTTTTTCTTCATTTGCACCAAGTTGAAGCTTTTAGCTCCACATCCTAACAACAATTATACAATTTTTTTTTGGGGTATGCAATCGTACACAATGTTTGTGTAGCATAAACATTTAGGGTTTTGGACATATATTTGCAGAGATGTAGATTTTTAATGTGCAATGCCAATTTACGCTGCTCTATTCACAAAGTTTTAACATGGGAAGAATGGTTTCAAATTATGTTACTGTAATGATATTTTCAGGCAATGGTTTCCAAAAGAAGTCTAGTAAATATTGAGCAAAAAATTGTAATTTCACAGATCTTTTTTCGCTTTGAATTGCCAATTTAGAATATTTAAAAAATATATTATTAATTACTGTTATATTTTATGTACAAATATTAGCATATTAAAAATTTGATGTTTATATTTGTTGAGAGTTGATTTTTTAAGGAAAATTATGTTTGATTTTAATATGATATATTTCAATTCATTAAAAAAAATTTGATGATGAAATAGATATGGTAATTTGAAACGTATCGTATCAAAATTATTCATAAAATTTTCACATGAAAATCAATTTTTTTTTTTTTTTTTTTTTTATAATGAAATAAGAATGCTGATTTAAAACTTATCTAGTCAAAATCAAGTACACAATTTTCATCAAAAATCAACTTTTATAAATTATGAAAACATAAAAAACTTTCATTCATATATATGATGTTAATGTAGGAGTAGACAAAGTTAAAATTATGGAACTCACAAAGTTGAAATTTTGATACATATATTTTATTGGTAGAGTCTACACATTGCTTATTTAGAGTTGACCTCCACAAGTTAAAAATAATCTCTAGTACCTAGATGTTTTAAAATATATTTTTATGTGTGTATTTGTAGTTAGTTAGAGTGTAGTGTAAGTTCTCTTCAAATATCATAAATTGAAAAATGTTTTTCAAAATATTTGTACCTCAAAAATAAAGAATAGTAAAAAAGTTTCACAAAATTGAGAAGTAATAAAATGCTCAATATTTATCTCATTATTTTTATTTTTTAATTGTCAAATGTAAGTTTATAACTAGTAAAATCTATTTTTTAATAAAATGTAACAATATATATTACACAAATCTATTTTTTTAATAAAATAGAACAATATGTATTACACAATTTTAAACTCATGAAACTATTAATTAAAAAAAACTGAAATTTTCAGCAATATCTTCAAGAGGTAATAAATTTATAACATTTTTTTTCCGGTATACTTTTTGTCACCTCTAGTATGGAGATATATCATTTTATACCAGATTTTAACAAAATTGTTTAATAATTTTTCAATAGTTATGTTGGGCTCGTTAAATCCTATTATACCCTCAAATCAAAGGAAAAAGCAGTCACACAAAAAAGATATTTTTGAGCTGTACTACCTATTACATGGGTGAATTGAAAACCCCAAATGAAGTGACAAGAAGTTGGAAATGGTTTGTACATATGTTTATTTTTAATATAAATAAAATAAAATCTTCTAAATTATTATAATTATAAATATAATTATTCATATTTATTGATTAATTTAGATGAAATAAAGTATGTCACATTCATCATAACATTATAAATAGATTTTAATTTGGTGGTGACTCAATGGTAAAGAAGATGGGCTTTACCCAATAGGTCTCATGCTTGAGTCTCCTTTGCCATTGGTAGTTGACTTTTCAAGTGGCACTACTCTCTACAACTCTTCAAAAGCTCTCCCTATAAAAAAATAGTAGAAAAAAATACTTACAAATATCAAAAAAATTATGAATAGAATTTAACTACTTAAAACTAAGTAGAAATACTTGTATAAATAGAAATTAAATGGACAAGTAGACATACCTCTTCAAGAATGTGGGCGTCCTTATATCGATAATCCTTCAAACAAGTCCCTTCATGATTATTTAGCTTATGCTAGTTTAGCCTTGTCATTTATATCTCATGCCATATAACATGCATATTGTGACCTATTCAACATATTGGTGGGATTCAGATACATGTCCTTTTGGTTTCCTACAAAAGAGATCAGTTTCACCGTAGTGTATGTGGTGTATTTTATGATTTCACATATTTTGTGTTCAGGTTGTAATTGAGACTAGAGTAAAAATTTGTGATGCTCATTAGTATCTAAGAGGCCATGCAATAGGTGATAGTTATGGAACAATATTATATTTATTTATTTATTGTTATATGAGATTGTTGTATCAAGGGTTCTATCACTACATAAATTATTTTGTGGTTTGATGTTTACTCTTGAAGCTATTGACATAGGAGGTGTTTCTATTTCATATAAAATGATTGAAATGTAAGATGATGATTATATTAATTTCACATAGGAGTATATGGGATGATGGTGATAACATAGGTGGCCACAACAACCCCAATAGTAGTTTTAAGAATAATGATTGTAGGTGGTAAGTATATTTATGGTATGTTTGTGGATATTTATTTTATAATAATAATAATAGATATGCTAATGTTATGTTTTATATGCATATAGCATATATTGATTATTGGCCATTGGTGATAGACATGACTCTTCATTTCCTCATGCAAGATGTACCAAATAGTACTATTTATGAGAGTTTCATGGAGTGATGTGAACCAATGGGGCCACATGCTCCATTGTTTGATAGAGTGGCCATTGTTACCATAACATATGTTTAGGAACGTAAGAGATTGGAGGAGCTCCAGGTGGAGTGATATGCCTTAGTGATCGAGTGAGTTAAATGACAAGATGACTTATCTTAATAGTGGATGCCTTCATTTGTAGTTGATTCAGAGTTGAGTTGGAAAATATTTCAGAAGTATGTTCCATTACAATGTGAGTATATGATACCTAGAAAGAGGCTAGCAACATATGAGGCTCCAAGGAGATCTCTTTCTAGGTCATATGGTACAATGATTGCCTAAACCTCTAGAGCACCTCTGGGAGATTATAGTGATATATAAGTTGGTTATGTTTTAGCCATTAATGGCTAAGGGTAAATTGTAGAGTGATGTTTGTTATGCTAGATTTTTTTAATGTATGAACATTCACTTATCAGTTATATGATTTGGACATGTTATTAGACCTATAGGAATATCTTTAGGTTTCAATTGGATTTAAATACTTATTAGTCCTATTACTCTGTGCCAATAAAAATTTATTAATTCTTATGTTGTTAATATGTAAATATTTAACCTAATTAAGTTACACAATGTTTACCTAACAACATTAAATAATATTATTTATTAAATTTTGATTGGCTACAAGAATTTGATATTATGGCTAGCTTCAGGTCGGCTAAAGTAGAAGCAGGATAATTTATTAATGCTCTGTCAGATGTCAAAATTGGAATTCTCATTTTATTTGTCAGAATCAACAGTCAAGCTGCAGCCCTCATCATTGCATGTAAGAAATCAAAATATTTTAAAATCTTACCATGATGGTTTTATTTTAACATTGTCAATGGCACCTCCCTTCACCACCAATTAATTCATGATCTAGTTTCGAGCTCTCCTTGTTACAATCTTTGGAGCATCAAATGTGAATTTTAGGGGGACTTGGGACTTGGCATTTTACAATTCCCAGCATTACACATAAGAGTTTACTAGTTTCAAAACAATGTTGACTGCCTAAATTGATCACAATGCAAATAGTACATTAAACCCCTATCATGCTTGAAACAGATGGATATAGCTTAAAATTTTATAGGTAATAAGACCCTACAAATATATGGCTTCACTCACAAGAATCCCAACAGCCACAAGCTAAAGCAGATGTACAATGAACAAGCCCTTGAAAGTCAAAATGAGCTCAGCCTTTCACATCTGCCCTTCCAAGCTATGAAACAAGCGATATTATCTTCACTTTCCAAACAAGTAAAATTTCTAAGCAACAACTAAGCATCGTAGCGATGACATTTGAAGCTTGTGGTAGGTGTCCTAAGGTGAATAGAAAACAGAGTCTCTTTTTGCTTTAGAGCTCTCAGATCACTCATTACATCTCTGCTTCTTCCCATGGCTTCATCTCAGGTTTTACAAGTAAATCCACATACAAGGTTAGTTAAATATTTGTAGAGAAACCCTTTATAAAATCTGTCTTTTTCTTCTTCTTTTTTCTTCCTCCTTTAATTGAAATAAAATCAACTACAAGATCAAAAACCTCAATTTTTTTGCCAATTGAAATAGTTTCAATGTATATTTCATCCACAATTCATTAGGTAAGGATCAACATAGTTCAAAAATAAAAATTTTAAAAAATAATAATAACAGATTCTTTAAAAATTCTTCCAGATTACCTATATAAAAATTACTAACTTCAATACTCTTCCTTCACTAAATGCTCTGGATTAGTTATCTATGCCATAATAAAATACATACAAAATGTGGAATCGTATAAAAAGCCCTCATCACTGTTTGACAAAATGCCTCAAAAGAATTTTCATTGCTTGGGACTGCCTTCGGCCAAAGTATATAATAAATGTTAATCATAACCATATTTTTCAAATAAACTCAAATTTTTCATATCTCAACATCATCATTCATCTCTTTGTCAAACGCATCATTCAAGTTATTGACAATGGTGGGCAGAATATCTTGGTTTGGAGCGATGGCAGAAAGAGCTCTAACTTCACTTGTTATAGTAAGATACACCAACAACACCTTCTTGAAAGGTAGAATTGAAATTTTCTTTTCGTCCTATGACTGATCAAAGTGTACTTGTGGGTACCAAATCACAACAGCTTGAACGAAAAAACTAGGACTAAAAGCATTGAGTTGAAAAGATAAGAGTTCTTGGGCACCACTTGAACTATTGGTTGATATAATCCCTATAAGGAAAAGATGCAAATGATTCTGCAGTTTGAGTAGAGCAAACAAAGGGGAATTCTAACAACTGGAAATGAAAATAATGAAGAAGATTTGTAAGTAAAGACACATATTCCATCACAAAAATAGTTGCACTTATAATGATTCAATAATTTACATAAAGCACCACCACAAACCCATTTTCAAATGCTGGTTTTAGGAACCAAAATTCAGACCAACATTAATATGCTTATAAAGCTTTCTCTCAAGCACACCAATAGTGGAATTTCCCTTACTAGATTTACTTAGGTGGACCCAAACGAACTGAATCATTGCAAGAACAATTTTTTGAATTGATACATCTTGATTCTTGGCCATTAGTTAAAACAATCAATTCTTTTGGAAAGAACAAATGACTAGTAAGCTGCCACCATCATCATCATTTTCATATGTATATTACTACTAAATCCTTCATTTATTTCTATTTTTCCTTAACTATGTTTATCCACATAGATACACGATTTCTCAAACTCAATCCATACAAAAAGGCTTTTACATATTCTATGAAAAGCTACCTCTTCTGCGCAGCTCAAAATTGGCATTTCAGCAAATGCATTCTTCTCTTGCAGTGAGTATTTTTTGAGCAAGAGAGATCTCAAGTTTGAGATGTGCAGCGCCAAGGCACCATGCTTGCCAATACTAAATTTTTGAATGTTTCTAGGAGATCTCCTTCTGTAATACTTGTTCACATGGCGATGAGATAGATGTACTAAGTTCGAATTCTCAATCAAATAAACTATCTGCATAATATCCACATACAATAGATTGTTGATTGAAGTTCCAAGGCATCACGCTTAGCAATACTGATTTTTTGAATATTTCTGAGAGATCTCCTTCTGTAATACCAGTTCACATGGCGATAAGACAGATATACTAAGTTTGAATCCTCAACAAATAAACTACCTACACAATATCCACATACAATAAGCTATTACTGCCCCGCAAAAACTTGACACTTTATGCCCCTTGTTTTATTTCCTTAGTGTATTTTTCTGATCTTTGAGATTGTTTTGAGCTTAAAATTGCCAACTATGTGGATATCAGAATGCAACATATGGATTTATTATTTTAGTATTTACAGTTGCATTATCTAAGTTATCATGTGTATGTAATGTACTATGTTTAATTTGTAAAATTTGTGTTGATTTTGGAACCCATACTTGGGTGGGTGTTTCAATAGTTATAGTATTATAAATGTTTTACGTGGAGAAATTTGTCGTTAGAGCTGGATTTGGAGGAAGGTCGCATGAAGAGAGTGCTGGTCGGTGAGGAGCTACTGATGGAGCTGAAAATTAATTACTCTCTGTGGTGCCCTCATCTGGAGCTGGCATTAGGGGTGGAAGCGCACACCGATATCAGCGCCATCACATTCCTCCTACACAACATGGTGTCGGGCGTCCAGCTCTTCCACCACAACAAATGGATTACTGCCAAATGCATTCTCGGTGCTCTCATTCTTCAGCTCAGGGGCCCTACTATATATTCATTGAATATACCTTTACATATTCCACACACCCTAAACTATATTCTCTGTCACTTGTAGTATCTGAGCAATGGCAAGTACAGGAGCAGCCTGCACCGAGGCTTGGTCATCAGCGGAGTGGCTAAACCAGCAGGAGCCCTCTAATTCTGGTCAAAGTTTTATCCGTAACATCCGTCAAACGTCCGGCCATATGCATAACTACAGTCAATGAACTCCGCTCCCGTTCCCATTCCCATCATTGCCGGTTGTCACTGGTGTTGCGGCTACCACGAGTCTACATGGACCGAATTCCATCCACACTGATAAAATAGTTCAGCAGGTCACATCACGTCAGATAAATTTCCTATGATTCGTGCCATCATTTGCTCTAAAGTGTAACTGATGATATTGAATGGAATAAGAGTGTATTATAATATGGGCCAAATAATTTAAAGGTACTCTGATATTTGTTATATGTGTTGTTTTTATAATAAGCGCTTTACGTCCATAGTCCCTTGTAGCCGACATTATCTTCACCGACTTATGAATGAACGCAACGTCCGGAGATCAATTCAAGGAGTAAAAAGAGTAATAAGCGCTGTCCAATTAAATTTGTGACGTGTGTATTTTTTTATTTAATAAATTTTAATTTTTTATCATAAATATTGATTTAAAATATTGTTGTTTCATTTAACATGAAATGTTCACTTTTAATGACTAAGGATGAGGCAGCGAAGAATATTATCCATTAAGTATTTATGTGGCAAGTAAATTTGACACCATCACTCCATCTTAGCAATGCATTTGATATCTTTGTTAAGTTTATTATTGAAAACGAGTTAGATTTGAATATGCATATGTTTAATATCATATATGGGAGAAACGTGTCAAAATATAAGACACAACACAACTAATTGTCCAACACATGGTGTTCCAGATCTTTCTTCCTTTGATGAAAGACTACTCTAAATTGTTTAGGTAAAGACTACTTTAAATTTGTATATTTTGCAGAATGGAAGATCTAGCACTCTGTGATATTTATACAATGTGGCACATATTTGAACCCACACCAAAAAAAAATTCTTTTCCACGCTGATATTCTTCCATTCTTGAAGGTAATAACTTACACGTGCACCCTATGCTGCTCTCATTGATTGCATGACACATGACGAATTAAATATTATCCAAAGCAAAGCGTTGAAACTATCAACCCTGCAATTTATTTGAGTGAAGGTGAGTTACTTTCAAGTTTATGATGAGAGTGAATCTTATCTGGATAGGTGTAAGCTTCTGATGTCTGAGGGAATTCTCTATCTTTAAATGTATTGAAGTAATTGTTTAGGTAAAGTTGAGATACGTTCATAACAAGATTTAATTTTAGTTCCATAGACAACCATAATTTTATGAGTGAAGGTGCTAGTTATGCATTATTAAATACGTGAAGGTAACTATATTATTTTTTGAATTAGGACATGGAGACAAATAAAAGTTTTAAAATAATTGTGGTTTTTGGTAAGATAATACTTAGGTAGATATAATAGCGTTCAAGGTATAGAGAGTTTATGTTGTTTGAGCTAACAAAAATAGCAAAGATGTAGTTGTTTTTGTGTCCTTATGTGAGGCATATATTTCTTTATAGATTGAGATGAAAATAACATAGACTTAGTTGTTTTTGGGAAGGCTATGTCTGAATTTATTCTATTCATACCTTTTTATGAACTCTGACAACTTGTAAGTGAAAATTTATGTATGCCAACAAGCTTTTGGGTTTTAAGATTGTACGATTTTGATAGCATTTACTCAATCTAAATTTATGTATTCCAACGAGGTTATGGGTTTTAAGATTATATGATTTAATTGCATTTATTCAATCTTAGTAGGATCCAGATATGGAAATCATCCTCATATTTTATTATATATTTCATTTCAATTTTCATGCTTCATTTATCTCAATCGTACAAATCATCACATAACTTATTATTTGAAATTAATTTGACAAGGAAGTGTAGAGTTAAGCATATAATTTTTTTTTGATGTATATCCAGCTATTAATCGCAGTTGGTCAACATGTTGTTTGATCTGGTTAATACCTAAGGGTCCTTGTCACTCCCTGACTAGCTAAAAAAACTTTAGGCAAATAAGATGTATCTACCCTGAGGATACACATAGCATTCAAAGATTTGCAGAGAAAGTATCAAAAAAGATGCCTAGATTAATCTAAACTAGCACTATACCAGTATAACACTTCATTTAGCATAAAAAAACCAATTGTAAAACATTATCCATAAAAATACCTAAAAAAACAATTAAACCTACCTAAAAATCTAGTAACTAGAACTAATAATTACAATATATCTCTTATATACAATATCTAGTAAATGAAATTGTAATCACCCTCAAGGAAACAAAAAAACAATTATTTTTATAAGAAAAAAATCACTATTTATTATTATTTTTTAAATTATAAAACATTTCCATTAAAATTTGTTTATGATTGAGGAATTGTTTATAAGCATAAGAATTGCAATATGAATAGTTTTATTAATGGTCGAGTAATTATTCATAAGCATAAGAATTACAATATAGTTATCCTTGTTAGCAAATATTTTATATTGAATATTGAATTGTATATAATCGAATTGATTAAAGCTAATATGTGGGCATGCATTTAATAGGAGGTATTTCTCTTAAGCAACCATGTCAGCGGTTAGTTTATGCATCTATATCCAAAAATGTGTATAGTTGAGTAATTGTTCATAATCATAAGAAGTGTAATATGATATGTCTTATCAGTAAATGTTTTATATTAAATTGTATATAATTGAATTAATTAAATCTAGTTTGTGGACATGTACTTGATAGGAGCAACTCTCTTAAACAACCATGTGATATAAGTTGATAGTGTTAATAATATTTATTCGTAATCAAGAAATGAAGCATAGTAATTGTCTTAGTCAAGTCATGTGGTTAAGTTGCCTAACATCGGTAGTATTCTTTGATAATATCGAATGTATACTGAAAATTTAGAATTCAATAGTATACTTCTCCATACCTTTGTTGTAACAATTTTTCAATGAAAGGTCATATTTTGATTGTTATATTAGTTTAAGGTAGGGAAAGTTGGTCTTAATTATATGATATAATTGACATGTAAGGTGTAGAGTTGTTTTGTTTGATTGGAAACAAATGATTTACACAAATATCAACATTTGTATGTATATTTTGGTTTACATAAAGGAGATTCCAATATGCCAATGTATTTTAATAATAACCCTATATTACCGAGTATGAGCTTAAAACAATGAAATCCTTGTAAGCTTCTAAATATAAATATAAAACTAAGAAGATAATTACAGTTGAAAAAAAATATTTTAACATAATAAATTAACTGAAAAATCACAAAACAAACCAAATTCTCACCCATTCACGCAAATTAAATGCACCATAACTCTTTTATAATCTAGTTATAATGCACATTGTCAATCTATATTAAAACATTTTTAATATGATACAAACCCTTCATTAGCCACTAGAGTTTGGAATTCTTCCATACTATAACATTAAATATATACTAAGGTCATAATCTACTAAGCATAACTAGTAAGAGCGTTCCGAGTGGATTGCCATGCTAGCAGTTGTCCCAACGTTCAACTGATTACGTCATCTATCGACATTACGTCCCTTTCCGTTTGTGCTTCAACTTGTCCGACTGGGCGCACAATACGGTGTTCGCTGTTTGAGAGCGGGATCATTCAAATTATAAATTTTGAATATATAAAATGACAATCGTCTCAAAGATATATAAAATGACAAAAAGGTATCAACATACATTAAGATTCGTGCAACTAAAAGATACATGAAAATATATGGAACTGCCAAATGAACAAACTATCCTTTCATATTCATGCATAGGAGTTGCACTGAGGGTGAAGAGGGATAGCGAAAGCAGGAAAAGTTGAAGATGAGCCTCATGTTGTGAATAAATGCAGGGCAGATGACAAAAAATTAGTAACATGGGGAGAGGATACGTACTCATCCTGTAATGAAATTAATCTCACAAATAACCTCCACAGGTTCACCAGATGGAATCCGATACCCATTGGCAGCCAGCTCAGCTGGTTGAAATCGACAACTGACTCCTCCATAGCACTAAATTTCATACCAATAAGACAGTGTCACGGATGACACTTTTATCATGAAGGAAATAAATGAATGAAACGGAATAATCTAACATGCTTTAAATAACCTACCATTAACTTTCAATGTCGTCAGGAAGGGTAGCGAACAGATTTATAGAAACATTTAATACTTTAAGCTTTACTAGTCGTCCAACTGAATCTGACAACGAAGTCATCTGATTTGAATCAATATTCAAGCTTATCAAGTTTACAATAATCGTTAACGTCTTGCATAATCCAAAAAAAAAAACATATCACTTCAATATTAGCCCAAAGATTCATTGTCAGCCAAAGACAACAATTTTTTTATAAATGACTGTACGAGAGTTTGTCAAACTTTGCGTAAAGAAATAGACAATTTAAATAATTTAACCTTTAGGTTATTATTAGAAAGATCAACCTTGATTTCTAATAAAATGTCGTTGATACCAAGCACATTAGAGGCCATTCCATAGGAATTAAATTGATGTGTTTCCGCTGCAATTTTCTTCACAGCGTCTTGTGTCGATGATTTCTTCTCCTAGCATTATTATGCTCTTTAGGTTTGTGGTACGGTTTTTTTACCAATGATGAGATCATCATAAATTTGGTATAATTTATAGAGTTTAATTATTAGGTTAAGATTAATTAACATTTTTTAAATTAGTTAATTTTAATTAGGTAATTAATTTTAATTATAGATTTATATGATTGGTTAAGAATGTGGACTTCAGTAATTTGTGAGTACCAGTTAAAGATTAATCCAGACATTGTATTATAAAGAAGGTTTTCATTTTCTATGTCAAATTTCACTTGAAACTTAAAGGCTTCTTATGATTAAAAAAGGTATAAAAATCGCTCGCCAATGTCACCTCTCATATGATGTCTATATTCTCAAAGAAGAGTTAGATTGTGATGTGCTGCTGATTGATGTACTTTGTTGGTTCTTAGTTGTACACCTCTTTTGCTCAGCGTTGCACACTTGAGAAAATGGAAAACAAAGATGGAAACCCCACTAATATGTCATTATAGCTGGGGAAGGGATTGGCATCAAGAATGGACCAAACACAAAAACTGACTAGGAGGCACTGACAGAGGGTATGGTTAGGTCCCTGCTAATTTTGGCTTTCCCTGAACCAAGGTGAAAGGACCTATGGGGTAGCTTGCACACATGGAGAGATTCTAAAATTCAATCTCAATGGGGATTTTTGGTACAAAATGCAAATTTGCGCAGGGCATAACCAAAGTTACACACTCCACCCGGAAAGGGTTGTCACAAGGGATGCACAAATGCACTAGGGCAGATACAAGCTAGTGAAGATAGATGTGTATACACTTGCAACCTTCATTTCAAAAAAAAATTTCAACAATAAGGGGATGAATAGAAGACTAAAATACTAGTCTTTAAAGCACAAAATTACAGATACATTTTAAATATGCAAGATTCATGCATCTACAAGGCAAATAACACTTAAAATACGCTATAATTATATTATTTATAGGGTAGAATAGGGTAGGACAATTAAATAGTTGTAAAAAAGAGTGGTGTGCTGGTGGTTTTCAAACAACATGGATTCGCTCAACATTCATGACATTATTATTTTGTAAAGATGTAGAAAAACTCAAATGCAAGCTAATGGGAACTACCAGGAGTGATTTGCATTTATTGGTGCCAATGAAATATAAATACCCAAATAATTCTTAAAACCCTAGAACATACACTGCACTTAGAATCTCTTTTTCCTATCAAATTCATGAACCCAGGGTGCCCTAAAGAGTTATTCAACAACATATTTTCAAATTAAAATGCAGAAAGGGTTTATAATCCAAATCTATGCTCAAAATGATAATTGGTATTAAGCATTGAACCAAATATTCAATCATCAATATTTGTAAAACACATTATTACATTTCATCAAAATCAAAGAGTAAGAATCACAAGTATTCTCATTAAATTTACAAATAAACCTTACATCATTTTTACAAAATGCTGCAATGCGAACAAGCATGGTGAGTTTGCTTTTTTGATAAGGGAGACATAAACATGCTCTCAAAGCTTGCTAATGGTTGTAAAATTACAACCACCTTATCAAGGGAGATAATACATACACATAATAGTTGATCCCAAAATCTTGAAGAGCCTAGACTTAGAGACAAAAAAAACAAATAAAAACTTTAGAATAGAGGACAATCCCTCTATTTATATACTTTTTACCCCCCTTTGGAATCCAATAATATGGGTTGTAATTTGTGATATTGAAAAATTGCAAACATCTCTCAAAGTTCCACCAAGATGCTCCCAACTAGAATATACTCTTTTGCCACGCTTGGAATCTTCATTATTATGTAAGGAAAATCATTGTTGTAACTACCTCTATATGAAATGATGAAGATTTGGAGCAAACCCTCTGATTTTGTTGGCTGGAGATGCATTTTACATGAGCTAAAAGGAGAATATTCACCTTGGAGACTAAACAAACTCTTTGTCTTCTTGTGAAACTACATGGAGATGCCTTTGAAAACTCATTTGTATAGCTGGAACCTCCTTGGACATCTGCCCTTCCTCATATGAAAACCAAAGAATAATCCTTCCTTATAATTATGGAATTTGAACACATAAGACCCATTCTTGCTTGAGAAATCTTCTTTGGAATGGCCAACCTTGATCTTACAAAGCTGTAGTATTTCTCTCATGGAGGTGTTTGAACAAGTAAGCAATGGAAAATGCAAAACTTAGGTTACTTTTACCTTTTTGTTTTTGGTCTCCGAATTATTTTTCAACACTTTGCCTTTTTCATTTTTGATTTGTTCACATTTGCTTTTTAGGTTTGCCTCCAAAATTTTTAATGCACAAATGCATTGCTTTTCACTTTTTGGCCCTTTGGGAAAATTTTGGGCCCTTTTACAAATTTGTACTTTTCCTTTGTATTGGGGAATCTAGGTCCCATTTATAATTTTACAATTTTTTTTGTATTGAGGAAATCCAGAACTCAGTAGCAGTTTTACAATTTGTAAATTGTAGAATTGTATTTTATAGTTGTAGTTCCCTTGAAACATTCCCTTAGGAAAATGGGAAATCCAACTACAATTTGCAATTTGCAAAACTGCAAAATTACAAATTGTAGTTGGTGTTCCCATTTATTTGAAAAGTTCAATATACACTTGGTGTTGCCTAATATGATGCTTAAGGGAAGAACAATTCACTAATAAGGAAGGGTTAGTTGGGTCATTTTGGAGAGAACTCTCTCCCCTAATTAGCTTTTCTTGAGCCTCTCTAGCTACTTTCCTCATTCTATTAGCTTCAAACTACCCATAAGATCTAGCAATTGTTTTTGACATATGGATAGAACAGTTCCACTTGTCTATTCTAGAATAATAGCTACAGGTTCCTTTCTCCACGTTCCATGTAGAGTGGATGCCATCCATATAATTCCTATCTTACAAATGGGAGACATTAAACTTATAAAGACCCTTCCAACTTGACTTATTACTTAACCTTTCTTCTTTAAGGGAAACAAAAATTTCAATAGGGGATTGATTAGAAATAGTTCCCATAATCACCTTCAGTAGGTTAGCATTAGGACAAGGGGGATATCAAAAAATTATTTATAGAAATAGAATCTATCCAGTCTAGAATACATCCTTTTATTGGTAGTTTGATTATTACACCATGTGAAAGAAATACCTTAGCTCGATTTCCTACTTTTAATAAGGGGATCCACTACCTTATGTATTATCTTAAGTTTAGAGCCAAAAAGAGCTCATTAACCTTCCATGAGTGAGGGTCACCTCCATGTTTATCTTCTCTTCCCTCAATCATATTCAAATCACCCCCAAAAATCTAGGGGACATCTTTTAGGTTAGAGGCCAGCCGGTTCCATAACTCTACTCTTTAGTTATAGTCATTAAGGGCACAAATTTAGAAAATGCCAAACAATTTGTTGTTAATACAAAGATTCACCCATAAAACATGGTCACAATTTAAGACTCCATGATAGACAATACAATCCTTTCATATATGATTAATTAAGATAGAGGTACCTCCTTTGCCTCTATGGTGAGAAGTGGAATAATGAAGTGAGTTTGGTCAGATAAAACTGAGAGTTGAGGAGAGGATAAAAATGGTAGCTTTAACTTCTCAAAGGAGAAGGAGGTCCAAATCATTGCTGGGTTTTTTGAATTAGCTAACAATATGCTTCCTATCAAGGGTTTCCAAACCCCCAACATTCCAACTTAAAATATTCATGAATAACTGTATATTTTTATCCAAAACAGGGGACTCACTCCCCACTTTACATTGATATAGCCAATTGAAACATGGTTTTCTTTATTTTTTATTTTTGCTAGAGCCATCTCTTATCACTTGAGTAGAATCCATAAATTTTTTTAAACATCAATATCCACTTGGGAATCATGTGGGCTAAGGGCATATACTTATGTTTTTAGCCTCTTTACCAATCCTTTAGCTTTCCATTTTTCTCCAAAACTAGGGTCAGAGTTAGTCACCGTATCTAACTCCACAACCTTAGATTCAAGAAGATAAGGGAGAAAAATAATTATTGGAGATGACAGGACATGAGTAATATTCTCCATAATAGAATCAATAAGGTGAGTGGAGCTATTTTCAGGGGTTTGATCAATAATTAGAAGATTTTCATCTAACTCTCTAGTTGGCTTCCATTTTGAGATAAGAATGACATCCACCATGAACTCATCTTAAACCTCAGAAGAGGGTTGATTAGAAATAGGAAAATCTGACTTAATGAGTATATCATGGGATCATAGAATTAACCTTCAAATTGGTGTCATTATTTAGCCTGAACTGACCAACACCTTCAAGACTTTGATAATCATCACAATTTTATGGTACTTTAAAGCAATTCTTAACCTCATATAAACCAGGGGATCCTCTATCTTCCAAGGGTCCACTATCAAATAAAGAGTTATCTTCTAAATGTAACTTCTCAAATCAAGGAGGGTTAGGATAAACTAGACCTTCTTTAAATTCCAATTTAGGGCTCAATTTTGAGGCCTTAGCTTGATTTTTAACAAGACTAGGGAAATCCTTCCTTAAGTGACAATCTCTTTTACAAAAGAAACATTCTCCCTCACCAGGGTATGCTCAACCTTTGACTGGTACACTAAAGGTTTGAGAATATTTAAGGATCTCTTCATTCATGGGTGATAGCATTCATGGTCAGAGCTTAAGACCAGATTTCAATTTTTGGAATCCGAAAGAATAACATTCACCTTGCTTCAAACAACTCTCAAATCGTATAACAAGGTTATTTTTTTGGATGATGAGGATGAATTCTTGGGAAATGTGAAGTGGAAAAAAGGCCCACCTTTGCTCAAGTACTCAACATAGATGTTGTCTAATAATCTTTCCTTTTCCATTGTTCCTTACTTTACCCTCAATCGTATTTGGTCTATGCTTGATCCCTTGCATGCTTGGTCTTTTAGGTTTATGGTTATCTGGTCCTCTTGTCCTGAGCCTAAGAAGTCATGTTTCTATTGGTTACTTATGTACAAAAAATTGGTTGTGGGTGTTATTTTGAATAATTATGGTTTTACTAATCTTCCTTGTGATTTTTGTAGTGATGTTGAATCATTTGAGCACATTTTCTATTCCTATCCATTCGCATCTAACCTATGGTAAAAATGTCTTAAACCTTGGAATTTTGTTTTTGGATATGAGCTTGGATGGCCAAATATTACTTTTGGATATGCTTGCCCTAAAGTTAAAGTTCATCCATTTTTCCATAAATTTTGGCTTATTTTTCTACTAAAATTCTTTGGTTTTTGTGGAAACAAAGGAACCTAGAGGTGTTTCAAGGTAAGGCTAGAGTTCTTACTGACTTCACATTTGATGTCATTCTTCATATTTTATCTTTGAATATTTTTCTTCAACTAAAGATTCCATAGGAACAAATTGAAATATTTCTCAAAATAACATTGCTTAAGGTGACTTCTGATTATCTACTTAACATGGGAGGGTACCTGAGATTGAGCCCACACCCAGACTAGGATATCTCCCACTCGATAGCTTCAGAGGTTTAGGTTTTTGAGTTTGAGTGGGAATACATCAAGGATGTCTACTTCGACTAGGTGGAAAATCTTGTACTGGAATGGATCACTCCTTCTGAGTTAGATAATAATGTTATTGATGAGTGGGTGGTAGTGAATGAAAGTGCTTTTCAAGATCTCTGTAATGAAGAACATGATGGGTGCCTTATCAAGGAGGCCAAGGAAACTTCCAAATCATTTGACTTGAACATTTGTCCTAAATATGGTGAGGAAAATGCATTAGCTAGCCCCTCATCCTAGACTCCCTTTCTTGATGCTCCTCTCCAGGGAGAACATGCAAAAATATGGCAACAGATTGATGAAAATATAAGTACCTTCTCCAGCAAGATAGAGAAATTGATTGAGAGTGGTGTCTCAGAGGATGTGGAGGATGTACTGGGATATGTTAGGCATAATAATATGAAAGGTCTCTTGGACCAAGTTGATCGCTACTCGATTTAGTTGCTTCCTATACATTAGCTAAGGGGGAATGTCAGTGACAAATGATCCTCAAAAGGGAATGCCTCATATTCTTTTGATGGTAACCGTGATAGGGAAGGTGTTGCTTGTAACAGGGCACTAGACCCATAGTTGTGATTCTGCCACCTTTTGGTGGCCTTGTGTTTTCTCCTGCTAAACTTTTGTGTCTTTTTCTTTCATTTGACATTGGAACTTGAATAAACTGATTGCTCTATTTAGTTGGCTGCCTAGTTGGTGCCTCTCATTTTGATATTGCTCGTTTCTTTGGGTTTTTTTGGGCTTCGTATTTAGAGCCATTTTAATATTGAATTATCATTTATTTGGACTGTAGGTGGGGGATGCCCCACCTATGCTCTTTGTTCTACTTGATATTTTATATTTATTTTGGCATCTTGGATGTTTATATTAGTAAATTATTTTCAATATAAAAAAAGTAAACATTTTGGAGGCCTCCTATCCCTTTGATAGGATAGATATTTCTACAACCATGAAGATTAAAGGTAAGCATTTCAAGAAAGAAGTCCAATGAAGCTAGAGAAATTAAAACCTTAGCATTCATGTCAGCCAAGGAGCACCCAAAGTCTTTAATTCTAAGCACTTCATTGAAGGGTTTGAGTTCTTGAGGCAAAAAAATCCCCAATTTTAGGGGAACATTTTCTATGTCAACCCATCTAGGTGAAGTCTTAAAAATAAGGTCTTTATAGTCCAAGTTTAAGGCCCATTACATAACTTTAAAAAAGAGATTGACCCACATTCCACAATAGCTTGCTAATAACTCTTCTCTACATATTTAAATTTTTGAAGGTAACAAGAAAAACACCCTTCTAGAACATTTTTAAAATGTTCACATATATCCCCATTTTCTTTCCCCAGACAATATTTAACCAATTATCAAAAAAAATTGAGAAGGAATAAAAATTTTTTAAGATAGAAAAAAAATACTAGCATTCTTTAGTCTAACTCCTTGGTTCAACAAATCTTTTTCCTTTCCTGTTCCATCCTTTGCAATTTCGACCTAGAAAACCATGAATTTTGCACCCTTAGAATGTTTAGCAACCTCTTTCTAGCATAGGATGTCAAAGAATGATTTTTTAACTTCTTCCACATAAACTTTTCCCACTTTTGGACAAACCTCATTGCTTCTTTTTCCAAGGTGAGCCTTATGCAAATCTAGAGCATGCTTCTTTCTATTATTATCTCCTTCAAAATTACTTCTCCCACGATTGAGGACGTCTTGCCCACCATCAATGATGCATTGAGCAATTAATTAGGCCACTATCTTTTCTTAAGGCGGGGGGAGAGTGAGGCAGGAGGGACGAGGGGACAATAGATGGGTGGACGTGGCAAGGAGAGATCACACCACATAAAATAACAATAAATAACCAATATAGAAAGAAAAATGTAATAAAAAACAAGGTCAGTAATTATGACCATAAAAATAAGCATGGCAAGAAAATCATAAGATAACTGAGTAAGAATATGGAGACAAAGAGAAGCAAGGAAGCAAAAAGAAAGATTGAAGCACCATCAATAGAGTGTGACCTTTTGACACCCCATTACAAAATTCCAAACTTCCCTGTAAATTCACCTTCTGAATGAAAGGTTTTTAATAAAATTTTACCATATTTTTATTGAATATTTTAAATGATCTGTATTTCATCATTTGCTTTTCCCAAATACATTTTATTCATGTTATACTATGAGAATCTCAAACTATTATACTTTCTATTGAGAATCTCATTTGTTTGGGAGCAGCGCCTCCAAAGCAAAAAAAATCAAGGAGTCAAATCCCTATTTTTAGGTAGATGGATTCCCCCAGATTCTATTTTTATAAGGAAAGTCCCAATGGCATTTTTCTACTCTATTTTTAAAAGGACAAATCTTAACGGTACTTTGCCAATTAGACATATTTATATTTGTAGAGTTCACATGTAATCTTGTCATCTTGGAATCAATAAATCTTGATATCTTGTACTATAGATGTTTCCTTAGCTTTGCTATGTTTTTACTACGTAAATTTTTTGTTTTGTTTGTTTAATTATCTCTGTTATTGTATTTTTTTAATTCTTTTGTTGTTGTAGAGTGCATGGTTTCCTAATAGGAGCTTTTGTACATGCATAGATAACAAATCATCCTCGAAGAAAAAAAAAAAAAAATTAAAAAAAAATTAATGATCGAATAAAATATGCGAGAAACAACTTGACATATGTACCCAATGAACTCTCCAATATATACCATACGAATAAATTAATATCCAAATGCCACCCATAAACATCTATTTAATTGCTCGCACAATACCCGTTGAATTGCTTACCCTAACATGTAGTGCAGTGTAAGGAAAGACAAGAAACACGTTGATGATGATGATTGCTGCACCACCAGCAGTTGCCACGATGCCTATCAGAGAACTATACCTATTAAATAGGATTTCAATTACTATTATCAAGATTAAGCGCAAATTATGCAAAAGTCGATTATGCTTTACGATCGACTGTTACAGAACAGGACAAGTAGAAATCAATAATCCTTGACTAGCTTTTTTTTTTTTTTTTTTTGGGTTGGGTAAAAATAACCATTCGGAGGCGAGCGCGATGTCTATCAACCCCTTCTATTTTTATTACAATTGTATAATCATTCATATATATTGTGAAACGTTTCTATTTCGTTATCATTATAACAAACAAACTTTGAACACGTGATACAATAGTTTGTTTGTTTTTAACGGGATAGATCTATAAACGTTTTGAGCAATGTTTTATTTGTCATCCTTGTTTTTTTATTTAGGCTTTTATTAACATATTGAACACGTTCATTTTAGATGTTAAAGTTCTATGATAATTGTCACCATATTTCAAAAAATCAACATATCATATAAAATCTAATGGTATACCTGATATTTGTTCCTGTATAGTTTTACAGCTTTTGGTAAGCGCCGATGAGCATGGAAACCATTTTTATTTTGGATGTCCACTCGTTATTTTTGCCATCAGGATATTGCTACAAAAAACTGGAATTACTTCTGCTGAGGTTGTTGAATAGGTACTGTTTTTTTGTTTTTTGTTTTTTCTTCCTCCACTTTCTGGGGTATTTTTTTTTGCTTTCAGGGGTATGGGATCTAAAGAAATGCACAGGATTCATTTAAGCAAATCCAATTTGCAGAACTGGTTTCGTGGAATGATATGGTTTCAGTATATGCAAAAAAATGTTTCCTTGATGAGGCTTTAAGGATTCAAAATGAAATATATCGGGTAATGCCATCTCTTGGAGTGGCAAGGTTGCAGGGTATGCTAAAAAATGGGTTCTATGAAACAACATCGGAGGCATCTAAGCAAATGCAACTCCCGCTTATAAAGCCAAAATCCTCAACATTGCCAGCATCCTCCCAACATTACTTTATGGAATTTTATGATAAGCACAGCCACCATGTCGTTTCACCCCTGAAAGAGTTAAATTGCAACTTGCTTTGAGGCGTTCAATTCAAGAATATATGCGAAACCGGGGAAAAGTGAGACGTCCCACACAACTATGAATTCTAGCACCACATGTTTTCGGCTCTGAGCAGGCGGAGTGTTCTGGGTGCGAGACAATTCCTTATTCGGATGCAAACATAGAGGCGTCGGCTCCCAGTTTGTTCCGATGTAGAACGTAGAGCATAGGGCCCATGAGCGTAGAAGGCATGATATATAGAAAGAGAGAGGCAGTGGAAAAAGCTTTCAAGGGCATTTAATGCGATTCAAACACAGTGTGGGCATCCATTCCATGTCCGGCCATGCTGCCAACTACCACCTCATGAAACCGCCTTTGCCGCAGACTTGCATCGAAACAGATAATGCCTACCCAGACACGTGAAAAATTGGGAGGTAAATTTTTTTTTGAAACATAGGGTGTATCTGAAGGTATATTCTATAAATGCAAGATGAATTTGGTTATACTTTCTCAAATAAAATACATGGAGTTTATGGAACTTATTTTATTGTTTTCGTTGTATTTGAAATCAGTATTAATGTTTTTTTTTTGGTAAAATGCATGTTATATGAATGCATTAGGGGTATCATTTGTGATACAATATGAATGTTATAATAGAAGAGTCATGAATTGAGATAAAAAGTGGTCGATTAGTGATCATTAAAAATTGAGAGGTAATTTTTTTAAAGAAAAATAGGGTGTATGTAAAGGTATATTCTAAATGCAAGATGAATTTGGTTATAATTTCTCAAATAAAATACATGGAGTTTATGGAATTTATTTTATTGTTTTCGTTGTATTTGAAATCAGTATCAATGTTTTTGTAAAGTGCATGTCATATGAATGCATACAGGGCATCGTTTGTGATACAATATGAATGTTATAATAGAAGAGTCACTAATTGAGATAAAAAGTGGTCGATTGGTGATCATTCCTAGATAGAAGCAAGAGTTGGATTACTTATCATTCTATTCATTCGTTGTATACTTTTCCTTAGATTACAATACATGTCAAAGTAAACAAGTAAACTTGTGTTGTGCGATGAGCTCAATAGATATTTTATTGTTCTCAATACAAAAATATATGGTTCACCTTCCTTTTTGCTAATTAAGTATGATCTATGAAAATTAAGTCTTGTTTCATAATTTAAAATTATATCAAAATATACCATATAATATAATATTTACACATATTATATAAGATAATATTTATATATATTACATATTACTTATTCAATAAAGTTAATATTTAATATATAAAAAGCTATACTTAAATCAAATCAGTGCTTCAGTGTCAATGATATAGAGACATGACATTGAGGTTCCAAAGTTTATATTGTAGTTTATGCTCATCTAGGGGCGATGACAGAGTATTATGATATCGTACATCAGAGGGCCCATATCATACACATGCCCCAACTTCAAGATAGTGGTGGCATATTTTATTGATTATTTTCTATTTGATTACACAAATAATCTATGTCCAATCTGTGGATTGCATCAATAATGCAATGATGCTTATGTGAGGGCAATACATTGAGGTTATGGAGTTTATTTTGTTGATTTCTATGTGGTTGAAATGAGTACCACATATTTTGTAAAGTCCTTGAATGTCAATGACATGGAGATAAGTCATTGAGGTTCTAAAGTCTAGATTATAACTTGAGTTCGTTTATGCTGCCAATTTAGTGAAACCTAAAGAAATTATATAGAAAGGTGATACATAACTTGCAAGTGGTGAAATATTTCAAAATGATCTGGGAGGTGATGATGAGGGATAATGACAGAGTATTTTGTATGATATTTTACAATAATGTGCCCATATTATACACATACCTTGACTTCAGGGCATTGGTAGCATTGTCTATTGATTATTTTCTATTTGATTACGAAAAGACTTAATGTTTGAAGTGTGGATCCGATGTGTAGTTTGAATCAACAATGTAATGGTGTTGATGTGGGGGAAATACATTGAAGTTATGGAGTTTATCCTATTGATTTCATTGCACTTGAAATGAGTACCAATGTTTTTTCAAAGTGCATGCCACATGGATGTATAAGGAGCATTGCTCGTGATACACTGTGAATGTCATGGTAGAGGAGTCACCGGTTTAGAGAATAGGTGATTGATTGATAATTGTCTTCAGGTGGTAGGGAGAGTTGGTAGGTTTATATATTATACAATAGGGGTTGCACACATCGTACACTTAAAAATAATTATGAAATAAAATCACAAAAATTAAATATACATTTCATATGACATAACTTGCACCTTCAAGGTAACTACTAGTTATAGATTTAAGGTAAAGGGAGATAACATTCTACACTCATAGTTTTTGTATGAATATATATATTTTTTTGAAATCTAAGGTAACCATTCAACACTTTGAAATTGACAAAGCTAATGTCTTTCAATGTATTTTGTCATTGCTAATGACATTTGAATTGTTAAAAATATTATTTTCAAGAAAATAACACACTCTCAAGTGATTCAAATAAGCAAAGGTTATTTTTTCATTATTTTATAGGGATTTGAGATTATATACCTTTATTTTAAATATTTTTAAAATTTTCTTAATTTCATTATAAAATTATAAAATTTAAATTTTTAAAATAAAAAAGTAAATATTTATTTTGATTAAAAGGTTAAACATTATACCATTTTAAATGATAAATATTTTAATAATATCTACAACATTTATCAAAAGAAACCAAAATTTATTGATTGAAAAAATAATCGAATATAATAACTATACACAACCTTGATATGTTATTTACATAGTACACTCATTTCACATTGCCCCCTTTTCGAAGAGGTTTTTAAAAAAACACAAGGGCCACGTAGCTGTTAGTCCCTGCTTTAATAGTTAAAATTAGTATTGTTTATGGTTCACATTGCCTATAAATTTAGTAAATAATTTATAGCAACAAAAAAGTTAAAAGCCTATAATGAATTATAGAGTATTTAATAGTCTAATTTTAACTAAAATGATATGTTTTTCATATTGGTGATTAGGTAACAAACTTAATATCTTTAATCACTCATTAGTTAAAAAGAAAAGTAAAATTAGATTTTTTTTTTTAGCATTAATAGTTCTATATTAACAAGCATATATTTAAATTTATATATTTTAATATTGAAATAAATAATTTTAAATCTATTTTTACAAAAACATACGCTAGTTAATAAAAATATAATTTTACATGTAAAATTGGAATTTGTTAAAAACCCTTATAAAAACACAAGTTCATTATTAGACTATTAACTTTACTCATAGTAATTTTACACTATTTTATTATTGACTGTATTTTAGTGTAAATATGAATATTTTTATTCCTTTCAAACATATTTATTTTCTTAGGTATTAGCTTGTAAAACTCCATAAGCACATAAAATGTTTTGTGAACCCATCCTATGTTTATTAAATGAAAAACCTTGTTTGTATATTAGGGATTCCACCTTCTTTCAAAATTCATTTCAGATTTATGCATTTTATTTTTAGATATAATTTGTGCTTATGTAGGCTTAGTTTAGGAACATTAAATATTGCTACTTTTTTTATTAAGGTTAAAGGGGTTTTCTTTAAAAACTAGGGACCCCAGACCCTAGAAGACAAAAATATGAATATGTCCTAGGAAGCCCAAGTATAACCATAAGTCAGACACAAATAACAAACCAAGACAAAAAATGGAAACTAGCCTAACAATAACTAAAGTACAACCAAACATGTGGGGTTTAAGGCCCAAACCCTCAAACCTATGAATGAAACTAAGTCCTAAAAAATGTACATAATATTTAAGAAATGAAACAAATGAGGCCAAACCTTTTAAGCCTTGCCTCCACCTTATACATGGTATTTGAAAGGTCCTCCAACTTGAAGCATGCTGCGTGGTTGGGCCTCTACTTTTATTTTTTTATGATTTTGCTAAACTTTAATCTAGCCTATGTTATCCTTTAAACTATTTCAAAAATCCTCTCCATCCATGATGTTTCCTCAATCACAACAAGGTATAATACTTGGAACACTAGTTTCTTGAGAAGTATATAAAATTTTACCTAGTTGAATACATTCCTTTTTATCTATGCCCACCTCAATAGGTTGCTTCAACACAAGTTATGTATCATTAACTTCTCTTACAACTAAAATATCTCTTTCATCATACTCTAGACTGCAAAATGTTAGAATATCTATAGAATAATGTCTCCACCAAATTGGTTTAGTTTTTATTTTTACAAAAGAAGGACAATCTGAAGATAGATGACCAGTATTAAAAGACATACGATACTTAAATGGAAATAATTCATAATCCAGTGTTTTCCTCCATGTTTGATCTTCAATTATCAAGTCAATGGAGGCCTAGAGATCAAGTGTTGTATCTATGAAAAGTAAGATTATAGAAAATTTTATGTGAGCAAACAACTCAGTAGCTGAATCAATCTATAAGAATTTATCGATGGAATTACCAATGGCACTGAAATAAGGATTATCCTAGAAGTGAAGGGGAATATGTGGAACACAGATCTAAATAGGTCTAAAAGAAAAAGTGTCAGATAGGGGGTTAAAATTGGGATCTCACCATTTCATAAACATCTAGTGTTGATTTTAGTTCCATTGATTCTAAAGAATAAGTTCTTTATCCGAAGAAAGGAGAAAAATAATAGTAAAATAACCCTTTATAGAAGGATAAAGTTCCACTTTACCATTCAAAATAGGGTTTCACTGTAAGGAGATCCATTCATTTAGATCCTAAAGATTAGGCTAGAGTTTTTCAAACTATCATATGATTCCTATCCTAAGATAATAATCTTTATTTTCTAGTACCGAGTTGAGGGCATCATTTTCCAATTTAAGAGAGGAAATATCATCATCTAATTTCAAGGGAAAGAATTTAAGGGTTTTTAGTAGAGTTATGAGCACATCTAAAAATGTCCTAATCTCTTCCCTATAATCCACAACCTTAGTTATCTTAGGAGAAGGAAAAATCCTTGTTTCCACCTTAAGGGAAGATGAAAAACCTTCAAGAATCTTAGATGGTGAGGGAAATGAGCTGCCATCACCACTAAGGACATCTCTTGGCTATGATACAATAATAATTTCAGGGGAAATCTCTTTCTCTACCTTCCCTAAATTTCCAATGACTAAAAACTTAGCATTAATATAAATAGTTTGAAAGGAAGTACATTTAAAGTTTCTGCCATTTTATTTGGGTAGTGTTGGTTAACAGATTTGTCCTATTGAAAACAAATGTTTTGTTCTGACTCTATAACCCTTTATTTGAGAATAAATGAGTTAAGTAACAAATGAGTGAACTATCAGGGATAATTCCTCTCTGAATTAAGGTACATCTCCCTTTAAAATTTGCAATGAATTAAAACTACTTTAATCATTCAGACACACTTTTAACTAGAAAGCATTTAAGGAAAACTAACATTCATACATCACCATGTTATGTATGTGCTATCTTTCCTCCATATAACATTATTTAATGATAGAGCACACATATTATATCCTCAACAATAATCAGACATATAAATATGTATATTACTGAACCAACAAAAGATAAAACACATATTATGAGTTATCCAATGAAAGAATAATTACCACTTGAAAGGAGAGTTCACATAGAAACCTGATTTCAAATACTTAAACACAAATATTTAGGTATGCATCAATTATTTATTCTTTTCACTCACAAATGAAATTTCTTCAAATAATCATCACATATATTGTAGAACAAAGAAGTTCACCTTTAAAATTCTCTTATCTTCTTCTTTACTATCATCTCTCTCAATTTTTAACAACTAAAAACATATATATAGTTACCCTAATTAACTATTCTTTTAGACCCAGAGTTAAAACAAACTCTTACCCATACGGGATTAGTTTCACACAAGCTCATTAAAAGATAAAGTTTTTTTTAAAACATAATTTCAACTAAATAACTGAATAAAGAGATTGTGTAAGCAAGATTAAGACTGGGGAAGTGGATTGGAATCTCTAAATTTGCTTTATTCTGCTGAGGTGACACATTACACCTTCCATTCCTGATGTGTAGTAATAAATTCTTGGATTTTTGAGAAGTTGGGGATGCCAATGTGTTTAACCTGTGCTTTCCAAACATCTTTCTCTCTTCTAATTTTTGCCACTTTTTTTGCATGTTCTGAGAGTGCATCAACACAGAGGTGAAGAAGTGATTCTAATTTTAAAATCCAAGAGAAATCCTTAATTAATAGGTTGTCATTTTATTTAACAAAACTGATCTTCTCTCTGAAGGATTGAACCATAGTATTGATATCCTTTTCTAGCTTCCCATCATCTTTTATATATTTCACATCAATACAATGTAAGTCATGCTGTAAGGATTGAGTGAACTTAGTTATTTCTTTGATCATTTTTGTAAATTCAATTCATCCTTGTCTAGATACTAAGTTTCTCCATTCGATATTTCTCTTGCTTACATATAATATATTATCATTCAGACTCATCAAAAAAAATCTGATAAAAAATTTATTACCCCATATTTTTGAACATCACCAATTTGATTTATCACATTCATCCATTTTCCTTCCTCTTTTTCCTATGAAGCATTCTATGTTTTCAATTCTTCGATGGTAGCCATAGTCTCATCATACATATTATTTAATTCCTTAACATATTTTGTACCCTTCTGGATAATTCTATTCAACCAATCATCAAACACCTTAGTCATCATTTTATTTATATGTATCTGATCTAGCATTTTTTGGTTGACCAGAGATTTTAGGTCAAAAGATAGAGGTAGTTGGGAAACAAGCTATAGATTTGGATTATGAATGGCATCGATATACTCTGCCATTGACTGTAAGGTCTATTTCAACTCCCTCTTATCTTTTTCATCCTTCTAGGTATGACTGACTGTCCTTTTGGTAGATGCTTCAAGATTGTGTACATCTGCAACATGTGATGCAGTCCCAAGATCTATTTTTTTATTATGAAATCTTGAACTATGGGATCTTGAACTTCCTTATCAATTCTTGATCAGGCTATTTCTGCACTCTAGTTCCCTGTATTAGGGTCAATTTACACCCTAGATGTTACTTTTAGCTTCTTGGATTTAGGAGTCTTTCCTAGACACTTGCTAACCATGTCCTCCAATGGCAATGAAAATGGAGCTATTTTTATTTTATCACTGATTGAACATTATAACCATTTGGGTGTAAGGACTAAAACTTCCTTATCAAGATTTAATTATTCAGAAGGTACATTTGATATCACCATCAGATCTACAAAATCTAAAGCAACCTCTATTTATTGATTTTCACTAATCTCCTCTGCCATTGGTGGATCAAACCCTTTATCACTTGCTGCCTCTCCTAAATCCTCTCAGAGTTTAAGTCCACAACTATTCTTTCAAAAATATCCTCCTCCTCCTCCTCCTCCTCCTCCTGCTCCTCCTGCTCCTCCTCCTCCTTCTTCTTCTTCTTCTTTTGCTCCTCCTCCTCCTCCTCCTCCTCCTCCTCCTCCTCCTCCTTCTTCTGTTGAGTTATGGAGTTGAAAGCTTCACCAAATGAGCAAATGCAGAGGTTTCTAGTGTTACACAGTCACCGACATTGGTCAGGTACGACTGACATTGGTCAGGGGTCGATCGGAGGCTACTGACGTTGGTTAGGGATCAATCGACGTCGGTCATATGCAGACAGATAGGGACTGACATTGGTCACCTATGCATTCCAAAATTCTATTTTTGAGGAAGAACAAATTGATTACATGAAAAGATTAACTATTATTATTGAGTCTGCATTTCTATTTTTGGCAGGACAGATTTGAACCTTTGATTAAGAGGTGTATCTAGCGGTGGAGAATGCATAGCTCATGAATCCTAGTATTATATAATAGGGTTAGATCTTCATAGTTTGTAAGTTGTAATTGAAAGAAAACTCTTGAGGGAAAGAGATCTGTACATCTGAGAGCTGTGAGAAGAAGAGAGATTTCTTCATTATATTTCCTTCTGGAAGAGTTTAATACAAGTTTTTGGTTGTTTTTTGTATCTCATATTCTTTGTTGTTTTTGATTTCTAGTCACTTCTTATTTATGGTTTAATTCCATGTTTAGTTGCTTATAAGAAAGTAATCAATTATGCTGTGAGATGCTAACAAGTGGTATCAGAGCAAGGTTAGTGTTTGTTGATTAGAAGATTCACTCTCAAGATTTTTTGATTGAGTGGGAGTAAAGCAATGGCAGAAGAAAGTAAACTAAGAATGGAGAAATTTAATGGCAAGAATTATCAATTATGGAGGATGTAGATAGAAGATTATCTGTATCAAAAAGATCTGTACTTACCATTGAATGAAGAAACTACCATAACTACTGATCAGCTACATGGCTTCATTATACATTCTCTTATTAACATTCCCTACCAATTGATAAGTCATCCTACCAGTAAAAATATCATTAAGCCTTCCATAGTTTTCATAATAATTTTGCATTTGCAAATGTGGGTAATAATCATAAATTATGCTATCTTCAACTAAGGATGCATGAGGTAAACCTCTCCAGTCTCTTGTAGATGCTAAGCAATAAAAGAGATATGAAGACATATAAAAATTCTTATTCTTGAAATAATTACTTATACCTAGATGCAAACATTCAGCTATGATTTCTGCCTGATCCAAATACTATTCTTCTTGGAGGCTCACTTGAATGAAGAAGTACATCCAATCCTCACAATAAAATGCCTGAGAACTACCTTTCACCCTGTGTAATGATACCATGATGTCTTTAATTTCTAGGATCATATGTTCTCTAGTTAATGCTCTAGGTAGTCTTGAATCTCCTTTTTGAAATTTAGTAACCAATTTATGGCAATTACGCTTCTATAGATTACTTTCATTAATGAAAAATGACCATAAGAGGAAGTAATATCAAGGTCAGAGTATGGCTCCTTGGGCAGAATTTTCATCACAGCCATTAGGGTTTATTTATTGACATGAAATAATACATTGTCATCCATAGTTATGATACACCTGTTTTGATTGTCGTATTTATTCATGCATTCCAAAACTACTTCAGGACATTGTACCACCATGGGAAAAGACACAGCTTCGACTAAACCACTTTCCACTATTCTCTCTATCATAAGGGTTGACATAGGATTTTTAACCCTCTCCTTAAAATATTCTAAATCATATTGAACTAAATAAGTATCCCTAAATTTAGGAAGAGAACAAACAAGACCATGACCATGTTTGTAACCAAGACAAGTAGATTTCATGGCTACAAATTGGAGGATATAATGAAAAATGCTTTGAACTTCTTAAATAATACCAAAAACTCAAAAAGATTCTCCTTTCCAATAAAAAAATGGAATCAGCTTATAGGAAAAGTCAAACTCACCTTCAATGGATCAAAAATTACTATGAAACTGTGCAATAAAAATCTTATATCTCCAACATTGTTCTCTCCTTTGCATGAAATTTTGTGTTTACTGTTAAAAATGGCTTGTCCTTTCTCGATAAAGGCATGAAATTAGGTTGAATAATTGTTGGATCAATTAACTTATGCTGAACTTGCTTGATAGGATGCAAATTTTGATAGGTGCATTAATTATAAGTAGTTTTCACACACGACCTTAATGTGTAATGATTACTCATAACCTTTCAAAATTAGAACTTTCCATTTAATAAAATGTTATAGATATATCTCCCTCTAAATTATTTACTTCTTTTAAAATCTCTCATAAATTTTGACTTAAAAGACTTCAGGAAAGGTAGGACTAAAGTCACGAAATGTTGAATCTTTGAATCGTTAAACCTTTGAACTCTTGAAATGAGGTTTAACGTGAAGGTTTAAAGATACAAACTGAGTTACATAAAGGGACCAGTAGTTCATAAATTTTGAGAAACATTGAACCATTTAACTCTTAAACTTTGAAAAGGGTTCAAGTTCAATGGTTCAATTCTTTATTAATTTGGCATATATGAAGACAAGTAGATAAAATTTCAAAACAAAGAGCCGACTTAAGAAATAAACATATGATCAATAAGGTAAGATGGTGGGTCAAATTTCGCTTAGGGAAGGTTCATAAAAAAAAAATGAATAAAGATGAATTAAAAGGTAACATTAGCTCTAACTGGGGATTGCATTTTATGACAAAATGCAGAGAGCTTACAAACTCTCATTATGCACCTACTGAAAGACCAGGATGGAAGAAAAAGAAACAAGACAAACCCAAAACAGAGAAAGGAAAATAATTTAAGGTCTTGTCCATTATAGGATAGGGGTAGAATATTTCCATCTGGATATTCTAATTTGAAAGAATTAGGGCTGAATACCTGATGAATTTTGAAGGGGCCTTTCCAAAGTGAATCGAACTTGCCATGTGCTCCTTTAGGTTCTCTCCTCTTATCCCACATCAACACTTTGTCTCCTTCCATGATTTTTTTGGGCCTTGATTTTTGATAAAAAATATTCTTAACCTTGGCTTGATGAGTGGTAATTTGATCAACTAGTTCATTCCCTTCCTCCTTGATCCTGGTTAAGTACATAACTCTCTTTTCTAGGGAATCTTGAAAATATTGATCTTCAATGACATTTTGTAATTTGGTTATAGATAATTCTAGGGGTAATGATAACTGAGCTCCTATTCCATAAACTAATTCAAAATGTTCCATTCCTATTGCCCTTTTAAAGGTTACCTTGTTAACCTAGAGTGCTTCATACAACCTCTTATGCCAATCTTTAGGATTATCACTCACTAATTTCCTTGTGATGGCTATCGGATTTTTTTTACTGGACTCAGCTTGTCCATTCCCTTGAGGGTAATAATTTGATGAGTGAGAAAGAGAGATAGTATGCTCATATCAAAAATAAATAAGTTTAATTAAAGAAAAGTTGGTAGCGTTATCTGCCACAAGCTTATGAGGAAAACCAAAATGTACTAGTATATTTTCTCTAAGAAAATTACATACTACTTCGGAAGTGGTTCTCTTCATAGGGACTGCTTCAAACCATTTTTTAAAATAGTCAGTTGCTATAAGAATGTGTGTGTGTCCAACACTTGAAGAAGGTGAGAGAGGCCCAATAAATTCTAATCCCCATTTTTTGAAAGGTTATTCAATAATGACAGGCCTCAGAGGCAATGTTACAAGTTATGGCCTTCCTAAAAACATTTTGCATTTTTCATAGTTAGCTATCCATTTGTATACATATTTAAACATACCTGGCCAATAAGAAAAATGTCTAAGGATTTTGAAAGCTGTGACCGAAGAAGAGAAGTGTCCACTGTAGGCTTCATTATGAAAAACTTCCAAAAGCTTGTGCTGTTATTCTTTATCTACACATCTCAAAAAGGTTCCATCTAGTCCCTTTTTGTATAAGACATCACCCCAAATGATATATTTTGTTGCTTTTAACTTGAAATTCCTTTTCTCCTTTAGGGATAAGTGAATAGGATAGTCTCCATAAGTAAGATAATGTGCCACATTCAGAAACCATGGATCTTGTAAACTCACCAATAAGACAGTGGGAAGTTTTTCCTCTTCTTCTTCTTCTTCTTCTTCTTCTTTACTTTTAGCAATCAATTTTCATAGGCTTTGACCTATAACTAATTTAGTTTGCCTAATCTCCAAGTCATATTCTTGAATCTTAGCAACTCATGTTGCTCTTTTATTCATCCCAACATCTTGTTGAGTTAGGATGCTTTTTACAGCTCAACTAGGGACAAATACAATTGAATGAGAGTGTAATATGTAATATCTAAACTATTCAATAACATTTATCATATTGAAAGCTTGCTTCTCAGTTAAATAATATTTAAGTTCATGTCTCTTAAGAGGAACACTCATAAAGGATATTGGGGCTTCTTCAATCAATTCATTTTTCTGTAGCAAGATACTAGATAGGGTATGTTCTGAAGCATAACAATAAATAATAAAATCTTTTTGAAAATTAGGGTTTACCAAAGTAGGTGTTTTTGCAATCACTTCTTTAATATCTTCAAATGATTTCTTAGCAGTGTCATTCAATTTTAATGCTTGTTTTTCACTCATCATCCCCATAATATGATTTGTAATCATAGCAAAATCAGGAATGAACCTTCTAAGGAAATTAATCTGGCCAAAAAAAGACTTAACTCCAGTCATATTAGAAGGAAGACTTGGATATTTTATTTCTCTAACCCTTTCTGGATCAATCTTGATTCCATCCTTTGAAACTAGATGTCCCAACAACTTACCTTATGTTACACAAAAAATTAACTTCTTAAGATTAAGAGATATCCCATGACTCTGACACCTTTGCAAAATGATCTCTAGATATTTCAGATGATCCTCTCTTTATCTAGAGAAAATATTCAAATCATCAAGATAAATGACAATAATTTTATCTTTAAGCTCTCTAAGAAATGAATTCATCACCTATTGGAAAGTTGCACCAACATTAATCAAGCCAAAGGGCATATGGTTATAAGCAAAAGTTCCTTGGGGTGTAGTAAAAGTAGTTTTATGTTGATCAAATATAGCTACACTTATTTGATTATAACCTGAGAATCCATCTAACATGGACATCATCTCTGATCTAGCAACTATCTACAAAATGTGATCCATCTCAGGTAAAGGATAATTATCTTTCAAACTAGCTTGGTTTAGATTCCTAAAATCAACATAAATTCTTATTTCTCCATTTTTTTGTGTACTAGGATAATATTTTCCACCCAGGTGGAGTGATGAATTAGATAAATAATCCTAGATTTCAATATTTTGTTGATCTCTTCAAAGATAGTTTCAGTAACTTTTGGGTTATAGTTTCTCAACTTTTACCTGGATGGAATTGCATTTGTTTTGAAAGGAATATGATGTTGAAATTTCCCACCCCTAAAATATTTTAGGTCATCGTACCACCAAGAAAAGACATCCTTATACCTAATCAACATATTAATCAATTTATTTTTCCCTTTTGGTGAGAAACACGTACCAATGGAAATCCATTTAGGATTAGTCTTACTCCTAGTGTTTATCTTTTCATAGTCTCCCATTTTGTCAGGGTTCTGAGTAAGTTTGTCTTTGGTATGTTCATCTTGTCAAGTGAATAAATGTTCCAAAGAGACTAGTACTCTAGGTATTTTTTTTTCCTTTAACTGAATTACATCATCCTTTGAATTGATCCCTAGATCGGGACTAAATTATTTACATTGTGATTTAGAATATTCAAAATAAGTCCCCAAGAACATTTCAGCATTCTTCAAGAAGTTTATGATATGCCTATCATTCTCAAAAACTTGCCAATTCTTAGCGTTATTTGGGACATTAGGATGATAGATCAATTATATTTTATATGAATCCTTTTTGAAATCAGGGTGTGGGAGAAGAAGGGAAGCTGACACTGATAGAGAATCTGTCTATGTATTCTGATCTCTGGGAATTGCCTCAATAGAAAAGGCATCAAAATATTCTATCTCATCCCAAACCCTATTCTTGTAATGTCTCAATCTTTCATTTTTAACTAAGAAAATGCCTCTCACCTGTTTAACAATCAATTTAGCATTTCCTTTTGCTCTGATCATCTTTATCCCCTTTTATTTGGCTTAATTTAACTCAAGCAATAGGGCCTCATACTCTGCAGTGTTATTAGTGTTTTTAAATTCTAACCTGAAAAAGTAAGGAAACTTTTTACCTTCAAGTGAGATCAAAACAACCCCTGCTCTTGAACCAATGGTGGCACAACTACCATCAAATTCCATGGTCCATAGATCATCTGAATGAGCAGATTTTTGGGTGGACTCTTCCTTCATGTCTTCAGAAGAGAGAAAGTAATTTCCAAATTCATATTCTTGATATTGGATCTGAGATTTAAGATCATCAAAAAGATACATAGTAAACTTGCATTTAAGTTCAGGTTCTAGCTTAACTTTTTAATTTTCCACTAGAATTTTATCTTCTAACCAATCCAATTTAATATCCCCACCTAAGTCTTTACAAAAGGTCCTGCTCAACAGCATCCCATAACTAGCAGGAATATCTACTATCAAGATAGTCAATTTCACTTTTTTATTGGGATAGGCTGCAAGGGTGACCTGTGCATATTTGATTTGCCCAAGTAAAGAAATCTATTTTCCATCCATGGAGTAACACCTACCAAATAGTTTTGTAAGGTATAGGCCCAAGGATTTGGCTACATAAGAAGGCATGATATTATCAGAGGCACTTAAGTCTATAATACAATTACTGAGTTTATGGCCATTTATGAATAAAGAAACATAAAATAGGTTGGGTTTCATATCAACCACATAAGAAGTATCATTAGCTGAGTCAATGATAATTTTAGGAGTATGTCTGGGTGATTCAGGTGGAGAAGCAAATAATTGGGAAATCAAAGACTCAACACTTGCATTTAGTTGACTTTTGGGCTCAATTTGTGGAGGATCACATTTGACATATTTAACCAATTTATCAAGTTATTTGGGATTCAACTTAAGATACTCAACAAGGGATATTTGAATCTTTGTAGACTTGCAAAATTCTATAATATCAAAAGAAGTTTTACAATCATTCCTATGTAACAATTTAACTTCTTGTGCCTTCAAATTAATGTCAGGGGTTCTAGTAAGAGGCTCCTTACCTTTAACAGGTACTTCTTGAGTATTAGAAAATCTTGGATTCTTCTGGATTCTAGTAAGCACAACACATGAAGGATCTTCAAGAGTAACCAATATTTCACCTCCTCTTTCTGAATCTGATTCATATTCTAGGAAGTGTATTTCAGAGTCGTCAATTTTCTCAGATTTCCTTTCTTCTTCGGTAATCTCTTACAATACATCTTGAGTAGTGGCCATTTGAGCATATCTAAGCATCTCCAAATAAGAGTTTCAGTAATGATCAGTAGTCAAATGAAAGGCACACATATTTCCTCTTCCAGGGGGAACTTTAATAGCTATCTTGGGTTGTGCTAATGTAAGTGGTAATGTCCTACTAGTATTTATCTATTGGTTAAAATTTCTCTTGATAACATCTTGATATGGTTATTGAAATGAAGTACCATCCTTAGGAAATTGTATTTTTAAGGCAATCATATCATTAACTAATCTTTAAACTATAGGATGTATAGAAGATGAGGGATGAGCATTAGGTACTTGGACTTCTTTCTTCCATTTTCTAGTCATAATGAGATCATCTTCTAACTCAACTACCAAGGTTTGTGCGATTGCTAAGTCGACAACTACACCTCTTCAAAGATGAAAACTAATATCAGGAGGCATAAAATTAATAAAGAAACATTTATGATTCTCAGGAGTTGGCATTTTAGCATTTGGGATTTTGTGCACAATTCTATTGAATTTGGCTATAAATTCCCTCATAGGTTCATGTATATATTTCTTGAGTTGAGTCAATTGAGTAAGAAGGGAATGTTCATCTTCTACACTTTTGAACATGTTTTCAAATGTAGGTTTCATATCATTCCAGTTTGTAATTGAAGAGTCAATTAGATGATAAAACCATTCTACTATAGTTTCAATTAGAGTTTGCACAAAAAGCCTTATGGCTACATGTTGATGTTGCACACCTAATACACCACATATTATGGAAAAATCACTCAAATGTTCATCTGGTGATTGTCTTCCATCTCCATTAAACTTGGGTAAATTTTCCCTTGAATTTTTAGGTAGAGGATTCAGGTTAGCTCTTAAATTTAGAGGCCCTATAGTTTCTCCCCAAGGTTAATCCATTGGAATAAAATTGATGGCAAAGGGAATGATAGTAATAGAAAGGGTTAAGGATTGATAGATAGAGGATGTAGAAAGCTTAGGAGGGCTAAGAGGTTTAATTCTAGATCTTCTAATAGGAGTAGGGATATAGGGAAAATTAAGGATTTTTAGTGTTTGAAAGGTAGGATCCTCAACTCCTTCTCTCCTCAAAGACCTTGTATATCTTCAGGACTCTAGTTTATGATATTAGTTTCTAATCTACTCTTGAACTCTTTGGACTTCAGGGGCTTGATTTCTTACTACATTTTATACTTGCCTCCTTTGTTTGAGTAATAATAATCTCAAATTATCAGTCAATTCTTCTTCTTTTTCTAATACTCAGTTGGCCTTATATAATCCTTAATATTTCAGCAAGTGCACCATGCAAGAGTGTTTAACTAACCAATTATATCTTCCTACTCATCTTGAAAACCAAGATTAGGATGTAGAACAAGAATTATATTTTCATGGGGAAGCACGATCGTTGCTTTATATTAAGGTGACTAATATTTTAACAAGTGACTTCAAATCCCCAGTAGAGTCACCAAAAACTGTTGGTTAACAAATTTGTCCTATTCTAAAAAAAATGTTTTGTTTTGACTCTATAACCCTTTCTTTGAGAACAAATGAGTGAACTATCAGGGATAATTCCTCTTTGAATTAAGGTATAGCTCCCTTTAAAATTTTCAATGAATTCAAACTACTTTAATAATTTGGACACACTTTTAACCAGAAAGGGTTTAAGGCAAACTAACATTCAAACATCACCATGTTATGAATATGGTATCTTTCCTCCATATAACACTATTTAATGATAGAACACACAGATTCTATCCTCAACAATAATCAGACATATAAATATGTATATTACTGAACCAACAAAAGATAAAACACATATGATGAGTTATGCAATGAAAGAATAATTACCACTTGAAGAGGAGAGTTCACATAGAAACTTGATTTCAAATACCTAAACACACAGATTTAGGTATGTAACAATTATTTCTTCTTTTCACTCACAGATGAAAATTCTTCAAACAATCATCACATATATTGTAAAATAAAGAAGTTTAGCTTTAAAATTCTCTTATCTTCTTCTTAACTATCCTCTCTCTTAGTTTCTAACAACTAAAAACATATATATAATTACCCTAATTAACTGTCCTTTTAAACCCAGATTTAAAACAAACTCTGACCCATACGGGATTTAGTTTCATACAAGCTCATTAAAAGATAGTTTTTTTTAAAACATAATTTCAACTAAATAAAGAGATTGCGTAACCAAGATTAAGACTGAGGTAGTAGATTGGAATATCTAGATTTGCTTTGTTCTACTAAGGAGACATGTTATGCCTTCCATTCCTGATGTGCAGTAATAAATTCCTAGATTTTCAAAAAGTTATGGATGCCAATGTGTTTAACTTGTGCTTTCCAAACATCTTTCTCTCTTCAAATTTTTACCACTAATCTTCTCTCTGAAGGATTGAACCATAATATTGATATCTTTTTCCGGCTTGCCATCATCTTTTATATATTTCACATCAATACATTTTAAGTCATACTGTAAGGATTTAGTGAACTTCGTTACTTATTTGATCATTTTTTTAAATTCAATTCATCCTTGTCTAGATACTGAGTTTCTCCATTTGATAGTTATTTTGCTTACATATAATATATTATCATTGAGACTCGTCAAATTAATTTTTGATAAAAACTTCATTACCCCATATTTCTGAACATCACCAATTTGATTTATCACATTCATCCATTTTCCTTCATCTTTTTCCCATGAAGCATTCTATGTTTTTAAATATTCGATGGCAGCCATAATCTCATCATATTTATTCTTCAATTCCTTAATATGTTTTTTACCCTTCTAGATAATGCCATCCAACCACTCATCAAACACCTTAGTCACCATTGTATTTTTATGTATCTGATATAGCATTTTTTGGTTGACCAGAGATTTTGGGTCAAAAGACAGAGGTAATTGGGAAACATGTTATGGATTTGGATTATGAATGTCATTGATATACTCTACCATTTACCATAAGGTCTATTTCAACTCCCTTTTATCTTTTTCATCCTTCTAGGTACGACTAACTATTTTTTTTGTAGATGCTTCAAGATGGTGCACATCCACGGTGCGTGATGCAGTCCCAAGATCTATTTTTTTATTGTGAAATCTTGAATTATGGGATCTTGAACTTCTTTATCAGTTTTTGGTCAGGTTATTTTGCACTCCAATTCCCTATATTAGGGTTAATGTCCACCCTGGATGTTGTTTTCAACTTCTTGGATTTAGGAGTCTTTCCTAGACACTTGCTAACCATGTCCTCCAATGGCAATGAAAATGGAACTATTTTTCTTTTATCACTGATTGAAATTTTCAACCATTTAGGTGCAAGGACTGGAACTTCCTTATCAAGATTCAATTCTTCAAAAGGCACATTTGACATCACCGTCAGATCTACAAAATCTGAAGCAACCTCTATTTATTGATTTGTACTAATCTCCTCTACCATTGGCAGATCAAACCCTTTATCACTTGTTGCCTCTCTTGAATCCTCTTCAGAGTTTAAGTCCATAACTATTCTTTTAGAAATCTCTTTCTTATTCTTATTCTTCTTCTTCTTCTTCTTACTTTTAGTCTTTAGTCTAGTAGTATGAGGAGGTAGAATAGTTGTAAGGGTTTTCTTAGACTTTTTGATAACATAACCCATTCCAATTTTTGGCTTAAGAGTACCTGCATCACAAATAGTAATAAGTTGATTAGAATAGCTTATTAGAGATGGTGATTCATCAATTGGTGCACATCATTGGGAATCTTCAATTTGAACCTCTTTTAGTCTACAACCCTTTAGCCATTTCTCAGTTCTCTTTATCACTGGGAGAGTTTTGACTTCAATATGATCCTCTTCATCTTTATTCCAATCAAATTTTGGAATAGGTATTTGTTTTACTTATTCAAAATTAGGATCAACCACCTATTCTTCATCATCAATTATTCTAGAGATATTCATACTCAGATTGAGTGTAACTATTTGCCCCAAGGAGAACTTGCACCAAATATTTCTTCTAACTCTAATTTCATCTAAACAATCCTTCCAATAGTTTTTGATCTGGGGAATGTGTTAAAATCTCATTCCAAAATCCAAATTATCCCTAGCAAAACCTTTGCTATCAAACTGGGGTCTGCATTATAGTACTGAAGATTGAAATTTTTCATGTCCACCTCTAAATTTAAGGCATCAAAAATTGACTAGCATGAATAGTGTCCCAGTTCGATGGGAAAATATATACAAAATTCTTTCTTTATTATAAATTTCTTATCTACATGGGCTAGTTGCCTGCAAACTTCTATCAATATAAAGCGGTCAAAACCATATCTGGGCAACTTCACTGGTTTGCCGTCAAAACCAACAACTCTGATATAAGTAAATTTGGAAAATTGAATGAAGAAACTACCATAAATACTGATCATCTACATGGCTTCATCAGACATTCTCTTATTAACATTACTTGCCAATTCATAAGTCATCATACTAGTAAAAACATCATTAACCCTTCCATAGTTTTCATAATAATTTTGCATCTACAAATGTGGGTAATAATCATAAATTCTTTTGTCTTCAACTAAGGATGCATGAGGAAACCATCTCCATTCTCTTGTAGATGCTAAGTATTAAAAGAGATATGAATACATATAAAAATTCTTATTCTTGAAATAATTACTCAGACCCAAATGTAAACATTCAGCTATGACTTCCGTTCAATCCAAATATTGTTCTCCTTGGAGGATCACCTGAATGAAGAAGTACATCCAATCTTCCAAATAAAATTCTTGAGAATTACCTTTCACCTTGTGTAATAATACCATGATGTCTTTAATTTTTGGTATCATATGTTCTCTGATTAATACTCTAAGCAGTCTTGAACCTCCTTTTTGAAATTTTAGTAACCAATTTATGGTAATTACACTTCTGTAGATTATTTTATTTAATGAAAAATGACCATAAGAGGAAGTAATATCGAGGTTAGAGTATATCTCTTTGGGTGAAATTTTCATCACAGCCATTAGGGTTTGTCTATTGACATGCAGTAATACATTGCCATCCATAGTTTTGATACACCTATTTTTAGGGTCGTATCTATTCATGCATTCTATAACTAATTTGGGACATTGTATCACCATGGGAAAAGTCACATCTTTGACTAAACCACTTTCCACTATTCTCTCCATCATAGGGGTTGACATAGGATTTTTAACCCTCTCCTTAAAATCTTCTAAATCATATTAAACTAAAAAAGCATCTCTAAATTCAGGAAGAGAACAAAAAAGACTAGGACTGTGTTCTTAACCAAGACAAGTAGATTTCATGGCAACATATTGGAGGATATAATTAAAAATGATTTGAAATTATTAAATAATACCAAAAACTAAAAATGATTCTCCTTTCCAACAACAAAATGGAATCAGTTTATAGGAAAAGTCAAACTAACCTTCAATGGATCATAAATTACTGTGAAACTATGGAATAAAAATCTTATACCTCCAGCGCTATTCTCCTTTGCATGAAATTATGTGTTTACTATTAAAAATGGCTTTTCCTTTCTTGATAAAGGCATGAAATCAAGTCAAATAATTATTGGATCAATTAACTTGTGCTGAACTTGCTTGATAGGACACAAATTCTAACATGTGCATTAATCGTAAGTAGTTTTCACACACGACCTTAATGTGTCATGATTACTCATAACCTTTCAAAATTAGAACTTTACATTTCATAAAATGTTTTGCATATGTTTCCCTCTAAATGATTTACTTCTTTTAAAATCTCCTACAAATTTTGACTTAAAAGACTTCAGGAAAGGTAGGACTAAAGTCATGGAATGTTAAATCTTTGAACCGTTGAACCTTTGAACTCTTGAAAGGATGTTCAATGTGAAGGTTCAAAGATACAAATTGAGTTACATAAAGGGATTGACAGTTCACAACTTTTGAGAAACATTGAACCACTGAACTCTTGAACTTTGAAAAGGGTTTATGTTTCAAGGTTCAATTCTTTAGTAATTTTGGATATATGAAGACAAGCAGATAAAATTTCAAAACAAAGAGCTGACTTAAGAAATAAACGTATGATCAATAAGGTAAGATGGCGGGTCAAATTTCACTTAGGGAAGGTTCATGAAAAAAAGATGAATAAGGGTGAATTAAAAGGTAATAAGTATAAACAAGAGCATATTGGATTATATACCATCAAGTTCTACCGACCCAAAAACCATAGAATGGGAAAGGGTTGAAATTAACTAGGGTATATCACAATGGGATCACCATCGCAATCATTGATGTGATCATATATGGCCTTAATCCTTGCCTTCCCTACTACCATTTCCCCTACCTACTCTATCAATCCAATTGCCTTTGGAAAGTAACATAATGGGTTTGAAACCCTAACCATCATGATTTAAATCATCGATACAAGAATATAAACTTTCAAATATTGATATTCCTTTAGCCCTCCTAGGTGCACTTTGCAAAATTTTCTTAAAGACTCAACTCCTTATGAATTTACTACTTTATAGCCATCCAAAGGACCCTCAACCAAAAAAGCATCATCCTTTGGATAATTGGTTTAATACACCTGATGATCAATGTTTTTCATATGAGGATATTCTAGAGCATAAAAAATGTGTATAAACTACTACCTTTACTTTTAACTATGACAATGAAATAAAAAATGATGCAAATGCAAATCTAAACAACCAAGTTAGTGATAATAACATTTATTATTATGGATATGAATGTAATGGCATTCCTTTTGTCCATGTTGAACCTAATTACCCTATTCATCTTGTTTTTAGTTATGGGGAGTCTTAATAAACAACAAGTATGCAAAATTTATTATTCCTAATGTTTAAAATCCAATTATTTCATCTCCTCCTTTGGTTATCTTAATAATTGAGTGTGAATCTCCCCTTTCAAGTGTTGACAAAGTCAAGGAGGTTGAATGTTCCTCAAATATTCATCATAATGAAAATGTTGATGAAATCAAGTGTGTGCTTTCACCTCCAGACAATGTTGGTTTTGAAAATATTATGTCTTATTTGCATGATTCAAGTATACCTAGTCTAAATTATTCTTCCCCTCTAGTTTGCAATACACAAAGTACCTGTCTTATCTCTCACCCTTTCTTGATGGAATGTAAAAATGATAGTGCCAACGAATATCCCAAGGAAACACTTACAAAACTTGTGTTATTTGAAGACACATAAAAATTTCAAAGTCCATTTGATGTATCTTGTTAAAGGTTATGTCATAAAAAAGTAAAGTAACTCAAATGTAAAATCCTATCCTCTCTTCTTTTGTTGAGTAAAAATGAAAGTCACAATTGCATACCCCCTTTCATGATATTGAAAATGAAGTGTCAAATGTCCCTTTTCATCCCTATTTTACATTTTTGGCTAAACAAGAGTAAATGTTTACAAGTGAAATTATTTCACCAAATCTTATTGAATGTAACCAAATTTGAAGTGAAGCAACATCTTGTATTGATAATGGTATTAGCCTTAATGATATCGAACATGATATTCTTACCTCCTTTACCATGGGTATTCCTTTACCAAATGTTGAAAATACATGTGATGATTCTCCTTTAGAGATTGATAAAGATCATACCATCCCCATGTTTCATATGAATGATATTTTACAACCTTTAACAAAAATTTAACCTCTCTTCACTATATATTGTCTATCATGATCACCATGGGATATTTGCAACAAGTCAACACTCTTAAGTTACAAGATTATTTTCATGAGGCTCTTTTTTCTGAGAATACATTACCAAAACAACCTATTAATCTATATGTATTTGAATATCATTACACATAGAATTTTCATGCTTGATTTCTGCTTCTTCAATGGTCAAAGGGATCTTGCTAGTCATTTTCACTAATTTATACACTCCTTTGGATATTGGGCTCAAAATGGAAGTTTTTTATTAAAATATTTCCATCATAGTTTAATAAAGGGGGATCTTCATTAGTTTTATAGCCTGCCAAATGGGTTCTTATAAAATTTAAAGAAGGATGTGTTACTATCACATTGTCATTGATTTACCTTACCTAGGTTACCATTAGAACATTTACAAACATTGACCCAAAATGAGAATGTGTCTCTACAAGAATATGTTATTCAATTTAAGGATATTTTATATTCCTTAAAATATACACCTTAATATTTGGAAGTATAAGTTATATTTAGCAGGGTTCTTCTCTCTCTAGTTATAGAGATAGAATTTCACAATCCCTTTGCTTCATTTAAGACATTATATTGGAATGCACATAAATATGCGTGTACTTTAATGAATACATAAACTTAGTTACCTATCTTTACATCAAAAACCAAAAATGATAAGAATCATGTTTTAAGGGCATCTAAACAGGTTACAAAAGATCATGAACCACTTCAAAAATCTTTTATAAAACCACTAGTACCTACAAAATCACCAATAGTTAGATTATTTAAAAAAGTAAAGGAACATGTTTTTTGAGTACTCCCCACAATTAGACCAAAATAACACCATTAGATGTTAGCCTCTTAAGTTTGATTGGTACCAAGATAGACATCATGATATATTACAAACTTTTTGGATAAATGATTGATCAAACTCCATCCTAATTCACATTACCGACATCATATATTTGATAATGTAAAATGACACCACTTTTGCACTTATCATTGTATTAATGGTCATCAAGATAATGATTATTTTTACCTTGCAAAAAATATTACACATCTAGTATATTAGGGAATTATTGCAAGTATATACAAAATAAGTACCTAAAGATTCATTTATTATGCCTATAATTATAGTAGAGTTGACTACATAATCAAAATTAATATTTACTTTACCATATGATCATTATAGTAAAGTATTCTTGTTTCCTATAGGGTTCCATTGCATACAATGAGTACTTTCTTATTTAAATCATAAAAGCAGTCCATTAAATTTAAATATTTGTTATAACTTTTACCATATCCATAACATACATCATGGAATTAAAATCAAATGAACAAACCATCCAATCATTAACAAAGAAAAAAGTGAAAATATATTAGATACCAAATAAAATCCATGTGAACACTATCATATACGTATAAACTGATATAATATTTTAAAAATAAACATATCAATCATAAGTTAGGGGAATATCCCTCTGGGTATACTCCTCATCACTATCAACATCCATAAATCTAGCACCTCTAGAAGTAGATGCAGAAGGATCAAACTGTGTTCCCCGTGCACATGAAAGCACATGTAATCTCTCCATGAAAGCATCTAGCTAATGCACTCTCTCTTCATGATATCATATCAAGGACTCATAGTGATCAATAAGTGTATTCATGATATCAGTGGAAATTTTCTCTAGGATGTCTCATTTATCTATCTTTACATGTAAATCCTTCCATTCTATGGCTACTATATGGTATGCTTCCATAACTCGTGTAATCAGATCAAACAATGTTACATGCATACAAAACATATCAATAACTCTATGAACAAATCCATCTCTAGATACATCCATCATCACACTATGATTAAGGTCTTAAATATCCTAATCTACCATGGTTGACCACTCATGGTTGTAGAGATGGAATCCAAAGTGATTAGATCAAGGATTAGTCAAGAAAACTCAATAAAATACATAAGAACATAACTAACTAAGCCAACTTCCTCAATGGGTTTTTTCAAAAGGAAATTAAGACCTATTGAAAGAAAGCATATACATGAAACCTTCACAAGAGATTCACACCTCCAAATGCAGCTGAAAATGTGATTTTCCCCTTGATTTGGTGCTCAAGTATTTAGAAATGATGAGTGGAAAGGCTCCTCCATCATCTCAAGTGCACCAATGAAACTAGTCTCATGATATTTTATCAATGTTATGCCTATAGTTAATTTATCCTATTTAAAATTAACTATAATAAAACTATACAAAGATGATTTCTGAAGAGAATTTATGCATAATAAGTTTAAACCAAAAGAGATTAAAATGGTGGTCTTAGCCATCCTATTTATAGATTTTTAGAAATGATCAGAATGAACCATGATCATCCATATTGATCTAAAAATGTGTGGCCATAAATTAATTTTGAAGGATTAAATCATAAATAATCTCATTAATATTTGGAAGGAAGGAGCACTACAGAGGCATGTGAGACCCTAAACTTGATATTTGTTCTATTTGTGGCTTATGGAGTCTACCCCACAGATGATGTCACCTGATGATGTAGATATAAGAAATTAATTTCCGATTAAGAAATATTCAATAAATTCCATGTATTTTCCACTTAATCCTTTAATTTGGATTAATTTTCCTAAGTTATATGAATTAAATTTTATGCATTTCTTTGGAAATTTGTTGTACACTATTAATCAAACTAGTCAGAATGTCATATTACTAGCTCATAATTTGACTAGAGTATAATTAGAAGAAGATGTCAGTTGAATATGGACCAATAACCCATTTAGGACATTGTTGACACAAAATAACACATGCACATGATGTGTGCTTATGAATTAGAATAATTCAGTGGTTTAGAGAGTTAAATTACATTTTTACCATATCAACTCAAAATGATTTGATAAAAATTAATAATCACATAAAATGCATTACCCCAATCAAGGATACATTAGCCTAAATTGATACTTGTATATGATAAGCTCAAACCATTTAGCTCATTTAAGTGATTTTGGCCCAAATTGTGTATTTGAGTGAATTTCAAGGAAGATTGACAATTTTAACATAATGGTGTTAGGAATTGGATGCCTACATTTTTCCCCTTTTTAAGAAGGCATCATGAGACATTCAGGTGAAGCAACACATTTTCATATAAAAGAGTTATCTATAATAAATTTAAAGAAAAAGAACCATGATTCCCCCATAAGAGGACATACAGGGATGACAGAGAAGGATGTACTCTTGAAAAGAGAGAGAAATAGTGAAAGTAACCCATGAATGAGATTAAAAACTGATGATTTAATTATTAAAAATGTTAATTGTCAATGATAACAATATAATTAGAATATAATGGGCCCCAATATAGGGGGAAGTGTGAAGGATACAATCCAAAAATATAAGCAACACACTTTGAACACACCTAAAGGAATGTTCAAGATACACACTTAGGGAATTATTAATCCCGAGATAAGTTGCACACTTTGAAATTTCTAGAATGAGGGAAAAAGCCCATATAGTTTATAATTATAAGAAAAAGGAGAATTTTTCTCGAGAGAAAGGAAATAATAATGTGCCCCAGTCGAGTAGATTTGATTAGTTGATAAAATAATTTTTCCCTAGTAGGGCTGATTTTGATCATCGAGAATTAATTTTGCCCTTGTAGGGTTGATTTAATTTGGAAATTGGTCTAAATGTTGTGCTACAATAGGTAAAGTTGGCAAGAATAACTCAAGGATATAACCTATGAGATAGATTAAATATCAACGAGTGCAAACATATATGCGATGGTCTAATGATCAAAGTAGCCATAAACAACCAAGTATATGAGGATGCATAAAGTGATGAAAGAGATGGAAAGAAGAATGAAGGTGGCCAATCTAACCCAAGATACATCACGTATCCAAGTATTGCATACATAGTCTAGATGTACCTCAGGCCAATGTAGTTCACCTAGAACAGGGAGAAAATGGAATGAGGATTGAAGAATAGAAGAAAAATGGACCACTATTCAATTATACTCATAATGTATGCCAAGAGATGCACATCTTTCATAGATTCTAGGGTGTAATCCATTGGTGTTTAGTTCATTGGTACATTGAGATCTGATCTTTGGAGCTGCATTGCCTTTTTAACTTGAGATCTAAAGCACTTGGTGCTTACTATAGTAACACAAAATTATGCATCATAAGTATGAGTAACCTATAATGACATTATATTTCAATAACAATGAGATGGATCAAATGTGAATACTTATAAATAATAAAAATTATAAGAGCTACCAATACCAGATTATAGGCATTTACATTTAAATAAAAACAAGCAAAAACAAAGAGAAAAATAATACACAAGGGTCACTTAACTTAAAATCAAGATATAAACAATCAAGATTTAAGTATGAATAAGAATGTATAAAAACAAAGTAATAAAAACTTAATAAACAACATGAATAATCAAGATCCAAATGTAATACCAAGATGTACCCAAAAAATAAAATAAAAGAACAAGACAAAACGTGAACTCAATAGATCAAGAACAAAAAATAAGAAACAATAAAGGAATAAAAGGAGCATAAACCCACAAAATAAAATAAATGGAGAGATAAGGAAGAAATTAAAACAAAATAAAAATCCAATAAACACACACAAATAAGAGTTAGTCACAAATGTTAGTTCAAGTGGAAAGCAATCATTCGTGCATGTGTAGTAGAGGCATTACTCTCTATAGTAACATAACAATAATCAAGGACAAAAAGTTTCCTTGAAGTGATAGGGAGACAAAAAAAAATAGGGGGGTGGGGAAAGAAGAAAAGAAAGGGATGGCTGAATTGACTCTAGATGTACAAGACAAGTGGGTGATGCCTACATAGTTCCATAGATGCGAGATTCAACATGAACTTTAGACCAAATGTAGTTCTTCCAAGAAATGCAATAAAATAAAAGTGATGATAAGAAAACATGATTTATTTTGTATAGGAAATATATAAATAGGCTCACAAAATGGTGAGAGCATCTAAAGTGAATGCTTGAAAAAAGGCAAGAACATGAGATCATAATAAACAAAAGAATAAGATAATGTTTTTATTCTTTTTGTTGATCATTTTATAGTGTTTTTTGTGTTTTTAAGATAAGTAATAGAAATGAAATATTAAAAAAGGGTCTAGGGAATCACCTAGCTGAGGAGATGTACGTCCATAGGTAAGAGTTAAAATAATAGCTAAACAACACGTTTGATGTTGAGTATCATAATCATAAAGCTATCAAGGGGTAGGCTATTGCTGATCAAATTGTAGAGGCCCCTATTATATACACCTGACCACTCAAATTCATATTTTAAAATAATTTTATTATGATAATTAAATAAGTACAACATGAAACTCAACACCAAAATCTATATTTTGATGGTTCCTTCACTTCTTACGAAACTAGAGTCAACATTTCATTGATTACATTAAAAGGGGATCTAATTCCCAAATCATTTCATATCAATTTTCATTATCCCAATAATATGGATGAGAATGAGCACTTATTACATGACTTCATCTTGTATTACAGTGGGGTATGCATCAATTAATGGTCTATGGGGATTCCAAAATGATTATTAATCAAACCACAGATCAATATCAAACTAAAGATGACAAGCTTGTACCTTACAAGAATATTATAGATAATCTTAAATCTAATTTTAAATCGATATAGTTTGAACAAGTACCATGGGACAATAATAGATCTATCAATGCAATGGAAAAAATTGGGTACATGATATAGATTGATAACATTGATAAAGAGTATTAGTTTCTCATTGAAAATCTATAGTATCTTGCTCATGTCTTGCTAAATTTAGGAAGGGTATGTTCCATTGTTGGTCCCAATATCACACCTGAACTACCTTGGTTTAAAGACATTTATACTTATTTCCATGATCATGTTTTTCCACCTCACCTTTCAAATAATCGTTATAAACATTTACTTTATCACATAGCCCATTATAACCTCCTTGGAAGCACACTTTATTATAAATGCTATGATGGAACACTACTTCATTATTTATCTTCCAGAGAATCCAAGTTAGTGATTAAGGAGGTTCGTGAAGGAATGTGTGGGTCCCACACCAATGATGTCGTCTTAGCTAAAAATCTCCTCAGAATAGGTTACTATTAGCCCAAAATGGAGAAAGATTCTCACAATAATATAAGGAAGTATGTTTCTTGTCAACAACATGAAAATTTGATACACACACCTTCCTTACCACTACATCTGATCACTACACTATGGCCATTTTCTTTATGGGGCCTAAATATCATTAGGAAAATAAACCCAACATCTTCAGATGGTCACAAACATATTCACACTACTACTAAGTAGATTGAGGCTATTCCTCTCATTTACGTCACCGGTAAGTAGATTGACAAGTTTATATATTATCATATTATTTATCGATATGGTATCCTAACATGAATTATATCGGATAATGGTGGATCATTTATAAATTGAGATGTTAAAGATATTTGTGCAAAATTCAAAATTAACAATAAGAAATCCACATGATACAACCCGCAAGGCAATGGTCACGCTGAGGTGTCAAATTAAAACCATTATTGCCATACTAAAGAAGATTATCAATAACATTGGTTTTAATTGGCACTTGCAAATTTTTCCTACCCTTTAGGCATATCACACTCATCAACGAAGCCCTATAGGAGCCACTCCATACTCCCTTGTTTATGGCACATAAACTATTACCTCGATTGAGATAGAGTTGCTTTCAATGTGAGTATATTCGATTAATATTGAATATGATGAAGATTATAGAGTATTTTAGTTGAAATAATTAGAAATCCTTGATGGCAAGCATTTGATTGCCTTAGATAAATTACAAGCCTATCAGAACAGATTTCATAGAAGTTACAATAAGCATTCTCTCCCTTGAGAGTTGAAATTAGTGATTTTGTCTTGAAAGAGAATCAAAGAACATAAATGTTGAACGCAAGAAAAAGGCTCAGTTCCAACCTAATTGGCTTAACCCATATGTGATTAGAGCAAACTATTCATCAGGGGCATACTAGATGGCTACTTTAGGTGGTGAAGAATTTCTAGAGCCTATGAACATTGTGCGTCTCAAGCAGTTCTACACTTGACAAATTTTTGAAACATTATCTACAAGACACCTTACTTGGGGGTAACTTGTGCTAAATTTATTTTATCTTACTCTTATATCTTAGACTGTCTTATCTTGGACCATATTCATTTTGACCTACCCTGGACCATTCTTATGAGAAGCACATTCTTTTATGCCTCTAAACAATTTAAGCATGGGACTATTGGCACTCTGGATCATTTAAATTCCTATTTGAATCATTTTATCCTACCCTAAACCATCCTCTTTTAGACCCTATTCATTCTAGATAGTTTTGTTTAAAGAACCATATTATTTTTATACCCTAGGCCATTGTAATTTAGAGAGTTTTATCTCTTGCCCAATTATGATCCTGATTATGACTCATAAACATTTTGAACACATTTAATGCCAGTTTCATACATTAGTTTAAACTAAACAGTATTTTATAAATTCCTCTTATAGACAAGTGAATACAGATACATAAACTCATGGTTTTTGCCTACTGAATGATTCTTTATATTTATTTAGCACTGCATATTATTCTATTATTATTTTGTTGTTGTTTGGTAGGCATCATTACCTTAGTAGGATCTCACTCTCATAATTTTATAAGTATGGACCATTACAGCTGGATTTATCTATTATTAGAAATTCTACTTTTAGATGTGCATCTCCTTGATTAGTTGGTTCCTTGTTTCATTATTTATATTCATGATCCATGTTGTAGATGGTTTAGCTATTGTTTGAACTCTTATCTGTGGACGTGCATCTCCTCATCTAGGTAGTTCTCTAGACCTTTTTTTTAATATTTAATTTCTGTTGTTTATCTCAAAAACACAAAAACATTAGAAAATGATCGACAAAAAGAAAAAAAACATTGTCTTGTACAGTTTTTATTTTGATTTCCATGCTCTTGCCATTTTGCAAGCACTCATTTGTATGCTTTCATTATTTTTTGAGCCCATTTTTCTTATTTACTCTACAACTCTAATCAAGTTTTCTTATCATCTCTTTTCTTCTATCCCATTTCCTAGGAGAACTATATTTGTCCTAAAGTTCATGTTGGACCTTAAATCCATGGAAATATGTAGGTAAAATTCACTTATCTCATACATTTGAAGTTAGCTCGGCCACCCACTTCCTTTTCTTATTTCTCCCCAATTTTTTTGTTTTGTTATATCCCTATCACTTAGGGTTAACTTTGTGTATTTTGTTCTTGACATTCTAGCCAATTACTATTTGTGTGTATTTATTTTATTTTATTGTTGATATGATTACTTCCTTATCTCCCCATTTGTTTTGTTTATTTATTTTATTCCTTTGTTGTTTCTTCTTATTTATTCTTGGTCTTTTGAGTTACTATTTTATCTTATTCTTTTGTTTTATTTTTTGAGTACATCTTGGTGGTACACATGGATCTTGATTATTCATATCTTACTTCATGTTGTTTATTAAGTTGTTATTTATTATTTTTTAATACATTATTATTCTTACTGAAATCTTGATTTTTCATATCATGATTTTAAGTTAGGTGACACTTGTGTATTGTTTTTATCTTTGTTTTTGCTTGTTTTTATTTAAATGTAAATAGTTGTAACTCTAGTATTAGTAGTTCTTATCATTATTCTTAGCTGTAAGTATTCACATTTGAACTGACTCATTGCAATTGAAATACAATGTCATTATAGGTTACTCATACTTATGATGCATAATTTCATATTTCTATTATAAGAATCAAGTGATTTGGATCTGAAGTCAAAAATTCAATGTCACTCTGAATATAGATCTCAATGTACCACTGAACTCAATTTCAATAGATTATGTACTAGACTCTATGCAAGACATGCATCTCTTGGCATACATTATGAGTCTAATCAAATAGTGGTCCATTTTTCTTCTATTCTTCATTATTCATTCCATTTCCTCCCACTTCTGGGTGAACTACTTTGGCTTGAGGTCCATCCAGATTATGTAGACAATGCTTGGATACATGATGTGTCTTGGGTCAGCTTACCCACCTTCATTCTTCTTTTCATCTCTTTCATCACTTTGTACAACCTTGTATGCCTAGTTATTTGTGGCTTCTTTAGTCATTAGACTATCACATCCATATTTGTGCCCACTCATATTTAATCTATGTAGTATGATATATCCTTAAGCTATGTTTGCCAATTTTTCATATTGGGGCACAATATTTAGACCAATCACTGAATCAAATCAACCTTACATGGGTAAAATTAATTATCAGTGATCAAAATCAGCCCTACCAGGGTAAAATTGTTTTATCAACTGATCAAATCCAATCTACTGGAGCACATTATTATTTCCTTCTCTAGAGAAATGTTAACCTTTTTCTTCTAATTCTAAGCTCTATGCACTTTTACCCTCATTATGGAAATTTCAAAGTATGCAACTTGTCTCAAGATTGATCATTCCCTAAGCACACAACTTGCACCTTATTTTAGGCATGTTCAAAGTGTGTCGCTTATATTTTTGGATTGTATCCTTCCAACTTCCCCCTAACTTGGGGCCTCTTATACTCTATTTTATATTTTTATCATTGAAAATCAACATGTACAAGCATTATCTTGTCAGGATATAATCATGTCGATGGGTTAATTTCACCCTTTTTTCTATTTTCAAGAGTCCATAGTTCTCTTTCATCTTTGTATGTCCTCTCAAGGGGGCATCATGGGTCATTTCCTTCCAACTTCTTCTCGACATCTCTTTTCTTTAAAAATATTTCACTTCACCTAAATGTCTCACCATGCCTTCCCAAATAGGGGGAAAATGTAGACATCCAATTCCTAACACCATTGTGTTGAAATTGTCAATCTTACTCAAAATTCACTCAAATACATAATTTGGGCCAAAATCACTTACACACGTTAAATAGTTTGATATGGTCATATACAAGTGTTGATTTAAGAAAATGTATCCCTAAATGGGGAAATACATTTTATGTGATTATTAACTTTTCTCAAATCATTTTGAGTCAAAATGGAAAAATACAATTTAACCCTCTGAAACAATGAATTCTTATAATTTAGAAGCCCACAACATAGGAATGTGCTATTTTATATAGACAATGTTCTAAATGGGGTATTGGTCTTTATGCAATTGACATCTTCTTCAAATTATACTCTATTCAAATTATCACCTGATAATATGACATTCTAACTAGTTTGATTAAGAATAGAATTTAAGCCTCACACGAGTGGCTTATGAACACAATTATACACCTATTAAGAAGGCATGTTTAGCTATGGTGTTCACATCCCAAAATTTGTGACATTATATGCTGAACAACAAAACCATTATTATTGCTCAAGTGGATCCCCTCAAATTTTTACTATCAAAAGCATCTCTTGCAGGATGCATGGCCAAATGGTTCATGATCTTAAGGAGTTTGATGTTGATTATCAGAATTAGAAAGTTATCAAGGGGTAGGTTATTGTTGATCAACTTGTAGAGGCCCCTATTATAAACACTCAACCACTCATCTTTAACTTATTAGATGATTCTATTATGATAATTGAATAAGTAAAACATGAAATTGAACACTGGAAGCTATATTTTGATGGTTCTTTCATTCCTTATGGATACGGACCCAAAATTCTATTGATTACATTACAAGGGGATCTGATTCCCAAAGCATTTAATATCAATTTTCATTGTACCAATAATATGGATGAGTATGAGGCACTTATTGCAGGACTTCAACTTGTAATATAGTGAGGTATATGTTTATTAATGGTCTATGGGGATTCCTAATTGATTATCAATCAAATCACTAATCAATATCAGACTAGAGATGACAATATTTTACCTTAAAATACATTGTTGATAACATCAAAGCTCATTTTAAATCTCTACAGTTTGAAAAAGTACCATGGGCCAATAATAGCTCTATCGATGTAATGCCATTAATTGGGTCTATGATACAGATTGATAATAGTGCTAAAGATTATCAGTTTCTTGTTGAAAATATGTTGTAGCTAGTTCATGTATTAATATATTTAGGAAGGGTATGCACCATTATTGGTCCCAATTTCACACCTAAACTACCTTGGTTTCAAGACATTTATAATTATTTCCGTGATCATATTTTTCCACTTGACATTTCTAATAACCACTAGAAACATTTCCTTAATCACATAGCCCATTATTCCCTCACAAACATAATTTATCATAAAAGCTATGATGGAATGCTACTTTGTTATTTATCTTCAGGAGAATCCAAGTTAGCGCTTAAGGAGGTTCATGAAAGAATGTGTGGGTCCCACACCAGTGGTGTAATCTTAGCTAAAAATCTCCTCAAAATAGGTTATTATTAGCCCAAAATAGAGTTATATTCTTACAATTATGTAAGTAAGTGTGTTTCTTGTTAATAACATAAAAATTTGATACACACACCTTCCTGACCACTATAGCTGATTACTACACCATGTCCATTTTATACATAGGGCCTCGATCTCATTAGTAAAATAAACCTAATATCTTTAGATGGTCACAAACATCTTCTCACTACTATCAATTTTTTTTACTAAGTGGATTGAGGTCATTCCTCCTACTTACATCACCAATAAGTAGATTGCCAAGTTTATACATTACCATATTATTTGTCGATATGGTATCCCAACATGCATTATATCTGATAATGGTAGATCATTTGTAAACCAAGATGTTAAATATATTTATACAAAATTCAAAATCAAGCACAAAAAATCCACACCATATAAACTACAAGGCAACAATCAATACAAGATATCAAATAAAACCATTATTGCCATACTAAATAAGAATCTCAATGATGTTGGTTGTAATTGGCTCTTGTAAATTTTTCTTGCCCTTTGGGCTTATTGTACTCATCGTCAAACCCCCATAGAAGCCACCCCATCCTCCCTTATTTATGGCATCAAAGTTATTATCCCTATTTAGATTGAGCTGCCTTCATCGCCATTATTTTTGGATAATATTGAATGATGAAGATTATAGAGTTTCTTGATTGCAAAAACTAGAACTCCTTGTTGGAAAGCATTTGCCTACCCTAGATAACTTGTAAGATTATCAAAATAAATTGCATAGAATCTAAAATAAGCACATTATCCCTTGAGAGTTTGAAATTGGTGATTTGGTCTTGAAAGAGAATCAGAAGATCACAAATGCTAAATGCAAGAAAAAGGGTCAGTTCCAATCCAATTGGCTTAGACCATGTGTGATCATAAAAAATTATGGATCAGCGGCATATCAATTGGTTACTCTAGGTCACGAAGAACTTCTAGAGCCCATGAAAATTATGCATCTCAAGTCATTCTATGCGTGACATCTTTTTGAATCATTGTCTACAAGACCCCATACTTGTCAGTAACTTATGCTGAAGTTATTTTATCTCACTTTTATATCCTTTATGACTATGGACAGTTGAAGCTTTGGATTTTTGACACTTTGGACTAAATTATTTTATGAGTCTAGATAGTTGAAGCTTTGGATCATTAACACTCTGGATCATTTATATTCCATCTTAACTCATTTTATCCTACCCTGGACCATCTTCTTTTGGACCCTATTCATTCTTGAAAGAAAGCCAAATCCCTCAATGGGGTTTTACAAAAGGAAATTAAGATCTATTGAAATAAATCATATACATCAAACCTTCCCAAGAGTTTTCCACCTCCAAATGTAGCTCAAAACATAATTTTCCCATTGATTTGGTGCTTAAGTCTTTAGTAATGATGAGTGGCAATGCTCTTCCATCATCTCAAGTGCACCAATGAAACTAGGATCATGATATTTGATCGATGTTATGTCTATATTGAAACTATCCTATTGAAAATTAAACATAATAACACTACACAAAGATGACTTGTGGAGAGAATTTATGCATGATACGTTTAAACCAAAAGAGCTTAAAAATGGTGGTCTTGGCCCTCCTATTTATAATTTTTTGTAAATGATCAAAATGAACCATGATCATAAATATTGAGATAAATATGAGTGGCCATAAATTAATTTAATTTTTTAGGCTTAAATCATAAATGCCCTCATAAATATTTAGAAGCAATGAGTATTAAAGAGGCATGGGAGACCTTAAACTTGATATTTGTTCCATTTATGGCTTATGAATACCACCCCATAAATGATGTCACCTGATGATGTAGTTATTAAAAATCAATTTATGATTAAGAAATATTTAATAAATTCTATGGATTTTCTAATTAAGCCTTCAATTTTGATTAATTTGCCTAAGTGAGTTTAGTTAAATTTAATGCAATTCTTTGGAAATTGGTTGCACACTACTAATCAAACTAGTAAGAATGTCATATTATTGGGTCATAATTTGACTAGAGTATAAATAGAAGAATATGTTATTTTTGTAAAGACCAATACCCCATTTTGGATAATGTTGACACAAAATAACATATGTACATGTCATATGCTTTTGAATTAGAAGAATTTAGTGGTTCAGAGGGTCAAATTGCATTTTTGCCATTTTGACTCACAATGTTTTGATAAAATTTAGTAATCACATAAAATTCATTGCCCCATTAAGGGATTAATTAGCCTAAATCAGTTCTTGTATAAGATAATATCAAACCATTTAGCGTGTCTATGTGATTTTCACCCAAATTATGCACTTGAGTGAATTTTAAGTAAGATTGATAATTTCAACAAATGGTGTTAGGAATTGGATAATATTCCAATTATCAAAATGTATAAAACCTAATAATTTTATAGAAAAATCAAATACAAAACTCACAACTAGGATACTGACATGTGGCTCTAATGGATACCTCACCAACTAGTGTTAGTGTTACTGAAGACTCATCTCATAGATCACCACCTATCTCTTCACCACTACCTTATGTTATATAATATAACCTACAATTTTAAATATAATAGGAAATAATAAAGGTCATCGAACCCCACCCACCACTACATAAATCCATCAGTAAACTCCACATCATCTCCTAATACTGGGGGAAACATGGGTCCTCACTCATCCCCTAGGTGCAGGGATAAATATATAATAGTCAGTGCTATCCTATCATGTGACTTGTGATCACTTTGTACCATGTGATGAAATTGATATGGTTTTGATGACACACCCTACTTGATCCCAAATTTATGTAGCACTTGATCATACTATAAGAACTCATACACACCATGGAAATGATCAATCAACCATATACTAAGATGAACTCTTTGTAACTCATGACCATCCTCAAACCACCCAAAAAAAATCCTATAAGGGTGCCACATAATATAATCAAGAGCAAGCCTATCTAAAGTAGTTTGGTAAGAGATATGTTTTTTGAAATCTCCCTTTTTTATTATTTTTGATGAGTATATGCTTCTTTTTTTTAAAGATACTTTATTTTTATTTTATTTATTTTATCGATGATTTTTTTTCTAGAATCTTTCCATAAACCTCTAATTTTTTAAATTTTATCCAATTTACTTCAATGCAAAAGTAAAAATCCTTAATTTATTCTATTTGTTTTTATTTACTTTTATTTCCAAATATTTTAATATTTTCCAAATAACTTAATAATAAATAATTATTTGGTATAATTAATTAATCACCACCTAATCAGACTACAACATTATGCATTTAACCATATGTATAATATTTGTGATGCAATCACACATGATGTATTCCACATACATGTATTAAATTTAAATAACTCACATGTAAGAATTTTTTCAAATAAAGATATCATACATAACATACTAATACTAATAATCCAATCATTCCATATAACGAGTGTTACTTGACGTGGTGTATGCAGAGTTCTAGATGTTCCTCTATCATCCCATAACATCTCCATCTACATCACCCTCTCTTATGAGGCTCTCCCTCTATCATTATCTGAGGGATGAGTCTCTCTTGCATCCAACTCATGATAAGCAGGTAGTAAGTGCATAATATATATATATATATATATATATATATATGTATATATATATATATGTATATATATATATATGTATATATATATATATGTATATATATATATATGTATATATATATATATGTATATATATATATATGTATATATATATGTATATGTATATATATGTATATATATATGTATATATATGTATATATATATGTATATATAGGTATATGTATATATATGTATATATATATGTATATATATATATATATATATATATATGTATATATGTATATATGTATATATATATATATATATATATATATATATATATATATATATATATATATATATATATATATATATATGTATATACACACACACACACACGTGTGTGTGTGTGTGTGTGTGTGTGTGTGTGTGTGAGTGTGTGTATCATAAAATACAACTAAAATAACAAATCAACATGATCACAATATAAGAATATACACTATAGTTAACTCATAACAATGCAATCATGTAATATATGCAATATTAAAATATCTCATAATATTATATAACTCATAACTTAGCTAATAATAACAAAATCTTAATTCAAGTCACACCACCTAGTTGATCATCCACTTCAAGCTTAACATTTTCAAGATATATGTCACGACATTCATGTTAGAAGGGATACTAGAAAATTTATGGATAGTAGAGGAAAAAAAAGATATGGTAACATGTTCTGGATATTTAAGTTAAATAAAGGGGTATTTTAGTACACATGATCAATGAGAGTAGTGGTTTCAAGAGTGGTAGGTTGGATTTGGTGGGATGAGATAGTTGGTAAACCACATCTAAATGAATGAGGTCCCATAACACCTCAGTGGGGTGATCACCAAGCATTTGCACTAAATGGGACAATAAGGTTATAGATTAGATTGTTCAAAACATTATGAAAGTCGTGACCATTGGCATTAAAATGTATAGATACATGAGTGTCATGTATAAATCCATACATAAACGAGTTAGAGATTCTTTCAGCTATGGATGGTTTTCCTTTCAAATGTTAATTATTATAATTATGTTTGTTTCCTCTTCCCCAAGTATTACTTATATTAGAGGTAAATGAGCCATAACTATATATAGATATTTTAAAACCATGATTGAAAAACAAATAAACATATAAAATAATAAACTATCCACTATGTTGTATTTCAAAATAGAAAAAATTGAAGAATTATTTTTATTAAGGATAAAAGGGGGGTTTGAACTACAGACCCCAAACCCTAGAAGATAAACCAACAAAATAGGCCTAACAATGCCCATATGCCACTTAAGACTGAAAATATATCAAGGCAAACCTAAGAGCTACAACCAACCCAAAAGTAACCAAAAAATAACAAACTAAGGGATTTTAAGGAACATACACTCAAATCTAAAAATGAAACAAATAGTAGTGGCAAACAAGTGAGATCAAACAAAAAATACTATAACAAAAATAATTTGAAGAGAGTCTCTCTTTTTTAGTTTTTTATTTAAAATTTGAGAGACATAATTAATAAATTTGGTTCCTTTTCGACTCTTCTTTTCTTCCCTTTCATTAGCTTCTACCCATTCCCATCCTCTGTATTTGGCAATATGGGGATGGATGACTCTAAATCAGCCTATATAATTTGAGTCATAAGAGCATCTATTAATCCTTCCCTTTAAAATAAGGTAAGAAATTTTGAGGATTTGAAACTTCTCTCTATCTAAGATTTAGAAACCATCGCTAAACTCTGCTCAGTATTTTGAAATTCTAATTCTAGTGTCCCCTTCCCATTGGGATCTATGGCCATGGACTCTCTACCCTTAATAAAATCTTTCACTAGTGTTTATGGAATCATTTAAGTTCATCTTCTCATGAATCTGTATTTCTTTCCACTACCATATGCTCTACCTCTACATGTACCCACCAATTATTACCTCTCTTATGTTTCATGCTAAGACAATCATTTATAAGATGTTCCATGAGGAAACATCTATGACATCTAAATGGGAGGCCCTCATAATCTATTAGCTAAATCCATGTTATGTTCCTCACAACCAACTCCACCTAAGTTGGGAGTTATTTTGAGAGATTAACATAGGCAAGAAATTAGGCACAGGTGGAATGCCCTTGTTCAATAGTTATAGAATCTAGACACCAAAAATATCCATCATCATCATCAATAACTTTATAAACCCCTTAATTCCACAGCAGTAAGGTAAGGTTTGGCAAACATATCTAGATAGGTTTTATATTAATTTTTTTGATATGGGGGTTAAATTTGGAATGCCAAGGTTTAGATAATAACCAAAGTCTCTCCCAGTCCCATGAATGTGAGAAAATGAGATCTTTATTAGTTATAGAATAAAAAATAATAATGAAAATACTTTTTACATAGTGGGGAATGGTAATTCTGCCATCAAAAAGAGGTTGCCAATTATAGATAAACCAAGCATGGAGATCCTGAAGAGAAGGCCATAAACCCTCAAATTTTCATATCATTCCAAACTTGGATAAGTGTTCATCCATACCCATAATCAATTCAATTTTAAAAATGAATAACCAAAGTTACTATTATTGGGGCTAAATATTTAACCCTTACTTTTATTAAGGCTGCATCAGCATAAAAATAAATGAGTTGAGGTTGCATTATCACTACCTCCATTACCATGATATCACATCTCCTACGCTCCTTAGGACTCCCAAGAATTGAATCCCCTATTAGAACCACTTGAGATGTTGCTATAGATCTTTCTTTAGCCACTAGAAAATAAAATACACAACCTTATATCGTTATCTTATTATAACCTCTATTCACCACTAGATCTAAGATTCCTCATGTGTTGACTCTATTTATGTCTATCATCATTGTATTGGCAGACACCACTATAGATCCAGGTATCATCATTACCTTATTTTTAGATGTTACCACTGTAGAGCTAGGATTTTCCTTATTTGTAGATGCCACCAAAGCATAGCCAATTTTTACCGATGTTATAGAGCCCAGGTTTGCCATCGCCCCCACACCTTGTAGAGCCCTTACATCTACCACTTCATTGTTGGATCCTTCATGACAAGCTCTTGCCATCATATTCTATAGGGCATCTCTATGAAACCCTAAAACCACTGCTTTCATCGCTATTACTACAACTATCAGTTTGTTATTTCATGTTATTTGTGAGAAGATGTTTAATTATGCCATATTATTCATTAAAATAAATATCACAAAAAAATAAAGTATTATCACATGATCAAGATAAAGTAAAATATATTCTTCAATTTATTAAAAATCAAAGTACAGTTATGAATAATTTCAAAACCTTTGAAATTAAGTCATTCTAAATTGAAGATGTTAAATCAACAAAGTATTATATGTACTTATTTATATGAAAATTTGAAATCAATTATGAAGATTAATTATCCATGAATAAACTACCCTTATTTCTTGACTATATGTATCACATTTAAAAGAACAAACCATATATCACCAATGCCAATGACAACCCAAAAAAAAAAATAGTCAATCAATGTATAATATTAACATATAATTTATCAAGTATTTATATTAAAAATAATGGTTACTTTCACATTTGAAAACATAAGTAAGCAATGCACTCAATGAAATTTTAAAATGAAACAACTATATCTTTCCATGGAATCATCTAAGTATCCAATAACCACTATTTTGTCACAAATACCAATTCATGTAAACTAAATTTAAATGTTTTATCAATCCATACAAATCCATAAAGCAAAGTGATAAAAAAATCACATATCTATGAAATATTAAGGTTTCATAGTATTTATCGAAATAAATTATTAGTGTTTTCTATGAAAGCCTTTGCTCATGAAACACCTTACTTTTAAAACAACCCAATAGCTAACGCTTCCATATTACAAAATTGTGTAGAATTTTTTGAGTGACCAAGTCTTCAATTAGGTGTCAAGGATTCGGGGTTCCATTCCATAAACATCACTCAAGGATCAAAATTGGATGCATCCTTTATTATGTTATATCTTTGAATTCAACAAAAATTGATCCCAATTAAATTTGAGTGTTATTAAAAAACTAACTGAAAAAAATTGTAATAAGATTAAGCTTATAAAAACTTCTCTATCAAACCTTACACTACAATTTAAAAAAAAACCAATAAAACAATAATATAATAACTCATTGTCTCATTTCATGACTTTACTCAACCAAATTTATTAATTAAAGACATCAAACCAATAACTTGCATCTTATTACCTGGATGCACTTTTTAAACACAAATTTAATATTTCTCAAAAAAATTCGCAAATTCCCTCTCAGATATAGAGCCTAAAAATCATTAAAAAACTATAAGGTGTCTAAGATGAAAATACCTAATGATAATATCAATAGAGTTTTATTTTCCAAGTCATATTTAATCAAAGCCCATAAAAGAAAGAGATCAAAGAATGATTAAACCATGCTAAAAATTTTCAAGTGAAGTATCCACTCTCTTTACATCTCATGATGTTTATAAAATACTCAAAATCAAACTAAAAAATTAGATAGAGTCTAAGATGGAAAATAAATAAATATCATAGGCATAATCCAAAAGCAAAATGAAATATCTATGATTCAAAATAATTACTATGTGCATCAATCAATATTATCCAACAAAGGTATATCAATATTTCAACCAAGTACAGGAGAAAGAACAAAGCATTGACTCAGAAGAAAAGAACCATAAAGTTTTGAATATGGTGAAAAAAATATATTGTGTTTTCAAAAATATTATTCAAACAAGAATAACCAAACATGTATCTTGTTTGTGCAACTTGGAACCAGTTATTTCAACATTCATTATCACTTTATAAAGTACAAGAAGGGTAAAACAAAATGACTTCAAAAGTCTATCAACTTTTTTTTCATTTCATATTCTATAAGGACATCATGCAAGAGAAATGAAATCCATAGTGTGAACTTATTATATGCACACATTAATAAATAATGAACCCTAAATAATTGAACTCTAGATGCCATCTTAATCTTCAAATGTATGTCAAAAATTAAAAAAATTAAAAAAATCTCATCACATTTGTTAGGATAATAAAAATATAGGAAATTCCTTTCATGTATTTGTTCAAACAATGTGTGTAAACTTCTTTTTGATTTATATATCTTCATTCTTTCTTTTATCAAAATGAAAATTGAAAATATGGTTCATATTTGAAGATAAATAGAATTACTTAAAATGAGTTATGCAATATTCTCATGATTTTACAGTGCCTATCAAAACATTATGGGTTGAATCCCATAGAGATTTATTTCCTAGAGCTCGTAAACAATACAAAATGTAATGGCTCTGAGAATAAAACAATACCAACATAGGAAGGACTAGGAAAGTAGATACAATTATTACACCTTAAAGTGTTTTAGGTCGAACGTTTACCTCATTCAATACACATGTCCTTACCTCCATTTAAAATTATTGGTGAATGAGAATATTTATTCTTCTAGCCTTTCCAATTAAACTATGTTACTCACTTTAGCCTAATTCCATCGACAACTTATGCTAATGAAGTGATGTTAAAATGTGTTACTACATGGAATCAACTTGAATAAGAATGTGAAGCTCAAAGTAGGTGAACTCATGTGATTTATTGTTGATCATTTAGGACAAAACCATGAGCTAAGTGCAAATCATACATTAGCATTTTATGTTTGTTGAAATGAACAATACAAGTGATACATTCCAAAATGTAATGTCCAAGGTAAATTCTTATGAAAGTGCCACTGTAGAACTTATCACTTGCAATGTCCCAAATTATATGATATTGACATGCCATGCTTACGTTATTGTTCATTACATTAGACATTAATGAAATGTGATGATCGACAAACAAACAAAAATATGAAATGACTACAAACACAAATAAAAATAATTACCCTTCACCACATGTACAATGTAAATGTCAACTGAAATATAAAATTTTAAAATATTTGATAAACCAAATTTTTAAAATAAATGTATAAAATTTTTATGATAATAAAATGTAATTTAATTTAGTAAGCACATACCAAATTAAAATCCTAAACTTATATTTTGAAAACAAATTTATTCATATAATTATACTATAATAACCATACATACTACCAAATTCTTCGTTTCATTGAATATCTCAAATTGAGTGTATTTACTCAACCATCCTAGTAGCGAGGTACTGCAAATATACCCTAGAGTGTATACCCAGCCAGCTTGCGGTTTGACAATCTAAAGTTTGCATATGTTTTGATGGGGGTTTGACAATCTACAGTTTTGCATATGTTTTGATGGCGGCCACGTGAATTATTAGCGGGGAAGTCCAGCGTTTTCCCGAAGATGTTAAGTTGAGAGTCCGACCATGGCATTTTCCAAAGGTTGAAGTTTGATCTTAATGTGAATTCTTTTCTCTGATCGGAAGCATTTTTCAAAGTTGGAACGTTGAATTTTATTTTTCTAAAATATACCTACATTAATTGACATTGACTGATAGCCATCTATGTCATGAAGAGCAAAATGTACTTTAATTAATTAATTCATTCCTCGTGTAGTTTGATAGCCGTCGGGCGAATTTTGAACAGTTGACCATTTGTAATCGGGTCAAAACATGCGAGTGCACGATTCTCCCTCCGTCCCTCGTATATTGATATATCATAGCTTTGTCAGTTGAATTGAATCACCAGGAGGGAGGAGTGAGCATTGAGCATTAAACATGCAATTGCCAACACGGCTTTCAGGGAGGGCAACCTCTAATGGCCATGGTGAAGATTCTCCTTACTTCGATGGCTGGAAAGAGTATGACAGAAATCCACACCACCCACAAAGCAACCCATCTGGAATTATTCAAATGGGCTTAGCAGAAAATCAGGTGCCTATTTCAGTGGAATGTCAATGATTATGTTTACGTTTTTCTCTCCTATGCCTAATGCCATTGCCATTGCTTTTGTGTTGCAGCTTTCGTTTGATTTGATACAAGGCTGGCTAAATAAGCACCCAGAGTTCTCCATTTGCACGCAGGAGGGCATTCCAAGGTTTATGGAGATTGCAAATTATCAAGATTATTATGGCCTGCCCGAGTTCAGAGAGGTATAACAATAGATTATAAGAAGCAAATGATCTCGTTCGGTTGACATGTATTTTATTAACCACATTGATGGCATGCAGGGTATTGCATTATTTATGGAAGAAGTGGGGGGAAGAAAAGTGAATTTTGAAAAAGATAGAATAATCCTCACCGCAGGAGCAACTGCAGCTCACGAGGTGTTAACATTTTGTCTCGCGGATCCAGGAGAAGCTTTCCTTGTGCCAACGCCATATTATCCTGGGTAACCAACACATACATATATATTTTTTAATTTTGACTTTCCTATCGCCTATTTCTTACAAAATATAACTGGAATGTTAGGAAACTTTCTACCAAATATAACTGGAATGTTAGGAAACTGCAGGTTTGACAGAGATCTAAAATGGCGGACGGGAGTAGAGTTGGTACCAGTAGAGTGTAGCAGCTCGAACAATTTCCAGGTGACAGTGAGAGCGCTTGAGGAAGCGTATGAGCAGGCGAGGAGGCGAAACATAAGGGTGAAGGGGGTTCTGATAACAAATCCGTCGAACCCATTGGGCACCACAATGGATGCTCAGGCACTCACAGAGTTGGTGCGTTTTGCTAGAGAGAAGAATATTCATCTTATCTGCGACGAGATCTATGCGGGGTCGGTGTTTTCAGGCCCGAAATTCGTGAGTGTTGGAGAGATCCTAGTTGGGATGCAGGCGAATGAGAAGGAGCATGTTCACATAATTTACAGCCTGTCCAAGGACATGGGCCTGCCTGGCTTCAGAGTTGGAGTCGTCTATTCTTATAACGACAAAGTTGTTACCGCAGCTCGCAGAATGTCGAGCTTCTGCATGGTTTCTTCGCAGACGCAGCACATGCTTGGTGGCATGCTGCGTGACAGGGCATTTGTCACCACATTTATTGAAGAGAATAAGAAGAGACTGAAAGAGAGACAGAGGGTGTTTGTGTGGGGATTGCGCGCGGCAGGCATAGAGTGTTTGCCCAGCAGCAACGCAGGCTTGTTCTGCTGGGTGGACCTCAGGCACCTTCTGCCATCCCAATCCCAATCAGAGCTTACACTTTGGAACACCATTGTCAAAGAGATTGGGTTGAACGTATCGCCCGGGTCATCCTGCCACTGCAATGAGCCTGGATGGTTCAGGTTCTGCTTTGCTAATATGACCCCCGTCACTATGGAAGAATGCTTGAATCGAATTAAACATTTTACAGAAAAGACACGGATTTCCAAAGAAAGAAGTTTCGTCACCCCATCAACAATTAGTACAGCTCGTTCTCGTCATAATAACAAACTCTCCCTCTGTATTGATAGAGCTCAAACAAGTAGCATGACCTACATGGAAAGCCCTCGCACTCCAATCGCTACTATGTGACCCTCACCCGTGACTCTCAACTCAATTCTTTATTATTTTTTAAAATCTTAATACTTTTAAAAGAAAGGATGCAATTGCCATCCTTTATTCATTCATAAAGTTATTGTTACTCCAGCTCGTAAAATTTGAAGGCTTGGCAATTCTTTATTTTAATTTTGCTGGATTATTTTATCTTTAATTCTTTAGTGTTTGCAATTTTTTTTAATTAATTATATTTATAATTTTTATAATAAATTAAGTTTAAATAGTGGAAATTATTATATGTATATATTTTTAAAATTATGAATATTTTTAATATTAAAATTTAGGTTTGTGTAATAAAACAATATTATGTTTTTCATAAATGAATCATATTTATTGAAGTATCATTATAAGTATAATATATGTTATTATTGTCTAGTTAATAAATGGAATAATAATATAATATATATAAAATGATAGAAATGATATATTTTGTGAATATTATTGTATAATTGTTATTGTAAAAATTTAAATTTAAGAATATGTAATTGAAATTGACAAGCATCTAAAATTTTGGACTTCATTGAAGACACAAGATCTTTACACTTCAATCTAACTAATGATTGGACCGTAACTTTATAGTCCAAATAAAATGTTTCAAATTAAAATATGACTTATAAATTTTGTTTTCCCAAATTTTCTCTTCACATTCCTGCCCTTCTTTCTCTCAAATTTTTTTGTTGTGATTTCTATGTACCTACAATAGCTAAATACTTAACCTAATAGTAAAGAAAACAAAGATTTGAGGCATGCATAAAAATTTAGATGGCTAATGTTCACTAACTACTCGTCTAATAGTTTAACCCTATGAAGTAGAATATATAAATTATTGGAAACTTTGAGATAATAGAATATGTCTTTTGTGTAACAAAAATATGCTCAAAGTTAAATGAATAATCAATAATCAAATAAACTATAAAATTTGTCTATTTATAAATGGATTTGAATTTAAGTTTCACAATATTGGTACACATTTTGACTTCAGACATCTACAAATGGGAAACAAAAAAAGGGAAAAGCATGCCTATTTCGCCAAAATTAGAATGAGGAATATATATCTTATCCATATAGTTCAATTTAGATAGATTGTAAGCACCATAAAATATGGTCCAAATAATTGGACTAGGAAGATAAAAAGATCATGTGGGGAATGCTTGAATACAATATGATTATAAAAAAATTCACTCACATGCACTATAACAACATTCCTTGAAGTAGTTTTGGAAAAGATCTTAAAAAGGGGAGTGATTTTCAAAAAATTCTTGCTTCGGAGTGCTTTTGACAATGTTGTTTGGAAGAGCTACATGTCTTATATGGTTTGAGATACTTTGGGTTGCCCTGGGAGAACATAATCTTAAGGAGTTGGTAAATGCAAGAATTTATGATTATTTTGACAATTTTTTGTTTTAAATTAGTTTTTTTTGGAAATTTTGTGGGTTGATAAACACTACCATCACCGAGTTAGATAGTACCGTCAAGCTATCAATGGTAGCATTTATTTTTAGATGGTAGTGTTCCATAGTACAGTCTAACCATATTTTTGAAATAATAGTATTTAGACACATTTATAGTTGTTTGAGTTGATGATTAATGGTTTTTTTTTTTTATTATTATTATTTTATGTGTGCAAAAAGACATTTATATTTGTGAATTTTGGCATGGTAGGCATTTATATACTCTAAATGAGTTGGGTTTGGATGATGTCAATTGGGGTATCATTGATCATGTAGGATTAGGGCATGTGGCCTACCAAGGATAGGTCCCTTATGATATTCATTTCATGAGAACATTAACCAATTTGTTTAATGTTGAAACCTTCACTTAATGGATACCAATAGAGGAGATGATTATTACTTTAGAGGATGTGTACCAGATTTATTGGTTACTTATTATAGGAGATAGAGCATATGTACATGGAGATGGGAGTATCAAGTATATTCAGATATTGCATGTGTATTTTACTAGGAAATATTTAGTGGATATTGATCATACTATTAATATTCATCTAGAGGAAAAGATCTAGGTTTCCATGACATAACACTATCAAGGTAAAGAAATCAATAGGCACATTACTTATAAAATAATTATCTATATTGATTCATATTGAATTAATAAAATAATTATATACACATGCATAAATAAAACTCAACCCAAAATTGGAGTTGACATCAAAAATTTGAAAAAATAAAAAATAATAAAAACTTGACTTGTTATTTTCACAGATGCTATTTTTAGTAAGTTTTGCATACAAGCACACAGATTCCTAAAAAACATAAATAATATTCTAAACATTAAAATTAACCAATTAAATGAATTTAAACTAAATTTTATATCTGATTATAAAACTATACAATTTATAAAAAATAGAAATTTTTTGAAAATATACTAAAATGCATTTTTGGACCTTTAGATGATCATGTATTGCCTTCAAAAAATATCAAAAATACCATAACTAGATAGGTTAGGCTATGGATGTATTGATATTTTTGATATGGTCATTTTAATGTGAAGGGGAGCTCAAACAGAGCTACAGAACAATAGTTATAGCCTCCAAAATTTTAGACTCATTTTCCACATCATACTCCTCTGGTTGAAAATAACTTAGCTTCTTTGAGATGATCTAACTCTACTCTTGACATTTATTATTAGAAATATTATTCATATTCCATTCTAAAATTTGAGTGTTGTCTTCTTGTTGTAATCCATCCCACTGTACCAAATACCTGTTATAAATTTCTTGCATTGTGTTGATTGCATTCTTATCTAGAAACTACACTATTTTTTATTTATTCTTCTTTGGTACCTATTGCTACCAATCTACTTATTCATATTATTCTCCTTCACCATCTTCTCCATCGAAATCATATAAATCTAAAACATTAAATACTGGAGAGATACAAAAACTATGTAGTAAAATCACCTCATAAGCATTTTCATTTATTTTCTTGACAAATTTTGCATGGTCCATTTTCCTTGTATTTCAACTTGTTGTATGTTCCTTTAAAAAATATTTTATTTCTCAAATAAACCATAACCAAATATACTCATTTAAATACTTTTGACCTTATTATAACATCTTCTACTAATTTATATTTTTCATTAATTTCTTTTAGCCTTCTCCTCACCTCTTCTTACAACTATTGTATACGTTCTGTAAATCCTTTTTCATTATCTCTAACTTATTTTACAATTGGTAATTGCACCAAATATAAAACACCCATAGTATTTATCCCATAAATAATTTAAAATCATAATCTTCATGTTGATCTATTCACTACACTATTATATGTAAAATCAACTTGTGGTAAAGCCAATCCCCTAATTTAGGATTCTATCCAACTTTGAATCTCAACAAATTTCTCAAGCTCATGTTTACAACTTATGTCTATCCATTTGTTTGTGTTTGGTATGCACTACTGAATTATAACTTGGTTCACATATTATTCTATAAGTTCCTCTAAAAGTGACTTAGAAATTTAGTAATGGTTTTTATAACACCATATAATATCACAACATCATTAAAAAATAGTACTATAACTCTAGTGGCATAATTGGTTTTCATACATGCAATAAAATGAACAACCTTAGAGAACCTATTCAATGGGGTGAGCATAGAAAATAATCATCCCCTCCACCCAAATATCTATCCCATTAAACTTGATCCCAGCAATAAAATTAATTCTAAAATCCAATCATGATCCTCTTGGAATAGGTATTGGCATGTACAACCATATATTTTGTGCATGTCCTTTAGCCACTTGAGATATCATGCACTTTGAAACATGTGGGCAAAAATACTTCTCCTCCACCAAAGCTATTGTCATTGTCTTACTAAAATGTCTATCCAACCCACCACTATGTAATTATCTTATAATTTTATCTCTCAGAGACCTAAATGAAATACATAATTATTTTCATTTGAAGAGATAACCATCCTATATAATATATTCATCATGAATAGTAAATGTCTCACCCTTAATGGATTCCTGTACTACTCAAATATCTTTCCAAAATCTGTATTAGTACCGTATAATTCCTTAATAACTTCAAATCCAACTACATCATTCATCATAGTAGTTAATAATGCCACTCCCCTGCTAAATGCATCAGTTACCTATTTTTGATTTCTTGATTTATACTTCAACATGATGTAGGAGCATTAGGATATGACTAGTGTAATCATGTAAATAGTTTAAATGGTCATAAAAAAAAGTTCAATAATAAGCTTAGAATGCTTCATTTATCTTTTATTAGGTCAAATTAGTATGGTGTAAGTTTCTTTCTAAGATTTAATATCTTGTAAACACATATTCACCCCATGTAAGTAAAAAATTACCTCAATGTCTTTCTATAAGAGTTCAAATGTATAAAAAGGATTATTTTAGCTTATAAAGATAAGGAGTGGAGAGCATTTTGGAGGAGAAACCTAAGTTGATGAAAGAACATCATCACTAAATGTATTCTAAAGGAGCCAAATAAGGCAAATAAATAAAGTTAAATATGATAGCTTTTGAAAGGATACATAGGTCTATAGGTTAGAGGAGTAAATGAGTTATAGGAGGAGTCAAGAAGGCCATGAGGCCTATGACTATAACTATAAATTATATTTTGGATTCAATAAAACTAGTTTGGTTATTATAGTAGTTTATGAAGAGTCTGATTCTAAAACATTGATACAAAGTTAGATGTGATTTGATTTTTATGGGAGACTACTAACTTCATAAAAACCTGATAGTTTGGTAAGAAAAATTATTTTTGTTCAGTACTGACTAGCAGTTGATTCAAAATAAAATATACATCTCTTGATCAAAATAAACAAGGAGAGTAACCATGGATATGTACCTTCCACTTCATTTAAATGTTAACTCAGGGACATAGACTTAATAAGATGATGTCACTATATATGCACACTCAATCTCTAATTTGACATTCTGCTAATTATATTTAAGATGTTGAAGTATAGTAACTGAAATACTTGAAATAAAACATGAACAAAATATGGTAAAATAAATATTTATGAATGGGATCTTCCTTAAATAAATCTAAGTAAGAATGTAAGTCACACAATTCAGAAATGAAACACACAATGCTTAAACAAATCAAATAACATGCTTAGCTAAACAAATAGGTTAGATTGTTGTAGCCTTCCAAATGGGACTTCCTCCTTCCAACTCTAGATTCTACCCCTCCTCCTAAAACCCTAAATTGAACTCAGAATTGCTCACTCATATTAATAAAAAAATACAATAATGAATTGTTGCAGGAAGTTACAATAATAATTGCTTAATATAATGTAATTTTGACAATCTATATTCAACATATACTATTTTTTATATCTATCAACTCTGTTACTACATATTTATATATCGAATAGGAGATTATTTTATGTAAAATAATATATACATTCTATTCTAAGATACATTCAAATTGGGATAACCAAAATTGATTCCTTTCGCTAAAGACATCCTTCATGTGAATCTTGTGACTTTGTTTCAGGATAAGGCTATTTCATTCTTTAACTGATTTCTTATTGAGTTCCATGGAGTTTAGGGTCATTTTGGTGAGTTGGTTAGAAGAGAATCAAAATTTGTTCATCCACACCTTTGGTTATGCAGTGGCTATAGGATGGTCAAAGTAATGAGATTCCCTTGTTGCGAGATGCTCTGTGTTATATACCTATTTCTCCAAAACATCTTCAAAACATATTTATAGAGAAATATTTGTAAAGCAAAAGACACCCATCATATATTTAATTCCAATACATAATTGTAACTATTTAAAAGAGTTTGAAAACATAATGTTATATGGCTTATAAAAGTAGGAAACTTATATGGAAAAGTATTCAAAAGCATGATAATAAATTAGGATGAGTACAATATATGGACACAATAACAAGACATTTTTGGGGCTCATCAAATACTATTTTGAGTAGAGGTGTATTGCTAGTTTGCTCGAGGTCAAGATGAGGATTTTTGTCTTGTGCTCTCTAAATTAATTGTCAATTATTAGAATCTTCAAGAACAAAGGTAAATAAGAATAAAAACATGGGCCTATATTAATACCATTTTATTTTAGTTGACATTACAAAAGACTTCTAGCTTTGTGATTGCCAAGTTTTGGGAAAAGTAATTGACAGATTGATAAGAAAGTGGTAATGGATAGAGGGAAGGATTAATTAGTCTTTGTGATAAGACAAGGGTTAACCATTAATATTTGATTAGCTTACTTATATCCAATTGATATTTGATTATTTTATATTATTTTAGCATTTAATAGAGATTCATTTGGATCAAGTCATGGAAAAGATAGGAGATTATTATTATAGTTCTAGTGAATGGACTTATGTTCCATCAAATTAATCTCTAAGGTATTCACTGGTAATGTTGTAAAAAATAAAATGGTGTGATAGATTCATGAATAAAATTCTAGGACAAAATGATATTTAATTGCCAAAAAAAATTATGGATGGTTCTGCAATAGTCCAGAAGGGTTGTGTGTGAATGATTAAAGATAAATCAAAATGGATTTAATTTTTAATAGAAAAATGGATTATGGAGATGTTATGAAAGTCACAGCTATGATTCATTAGAACACAATGGTCTTTTATTCATATTTGTAGTGAGTTATGAGTGCAATATTACTTGATCAAGTTTAGAAGTATAATGTATGACCACAAGAATAATTTTATTGAAATTTGAATGCATGTTATAGTGCTTGATTTTGACAAGATTTGACAGATTAAATTTTATTTTGTGGAGTTCATGTATTGTGCAAAATATTTGCTAAGATACACATATTGATTATGATGCAATGCAATTCATTGCATATTCTACTCGTTGTCTTTGAGAGATATGGATACATAAATTTTACTTGAGATATTCTTCATCATTTACCTTATCCAAGATGACCGATATAATTTAGGTATGTATATATTATATTGAGAAATGGGATCGAATTTAATATTATTATTATGCATATTGGCATTTAAAAAGGTATGTATTTAGACTGATTTATTTAAAGTGGAAGATCAGATTTTAGGTGAAGGCTTGGACAAGAGAAAATAAAGATATCACTTTTATTCATTCGATAATAGGTCATCTCAAGGAGAAGAACTCAGGATTTTCTCAGTGCTACTGTGGTTCATTTGATAAATGGTATTAACAAGGTTTTTGACTTATCTTTGTTTTGACCTTGAGTTAACAAGTTAGAATTTCCACATGTTGATACACATAATTGTATTTGAATTGTATGTGTTCATGTTATCTTGACTCACAATAATTTAAAAAAGTATAGATCCAGATTAAAATGTCAATGCAAAGATAAAATTTATAAGATATAATTTATTCACTTCAAATCAAGGTTGTGTATTCTAAAGGATTGACTTTGGTTATTTCATTTGCAGATGAAAACAATGGTGGATAGACAAAAACAATAATTTGTAAAGAGATTGTTAAACAAGAAACCTATTGGTTTAAAACAAAAACAAACTAATACATAGAAATTTAGCCTTGGATCAAGATAAGAGGATCTTGGGATTGATATCACAACACACAATTATATCCCTATAAGAAAGACACCCACTTTACATGCCTTTTATTTAACTTATTTTGAGTGTTCAAATACTTTAAGGCCTAAATGATGCAACATTTTTACCATGTACTCATGAAATAATTTTTATGTGTATGGTATGTGATGTTGTTGACATGAAATCTATCATGTTCACATATTTACCTTATTCTCCTTTCCATGTGTCACATGTTGGTGATTAAGTTCACATGTTTTCACCTCTCTATGTTTATTGAGAAGTAGACATGGTGGAAAGTAATGCAATATAAGATTTGAATGCATGGCTTCTCTCTTTTACCTTATTTTATCTCTTTTCATGTGTTTGTCTATTCATGTAACTCACATAATAGATGTTGATATCTATGGGATATGGTTTTAGGCAGGGGAGGAGGTAATAAGTATAGTTTATATTTACTTAGCCTAAACACCAAATAAATAATTTCATAAAAGACATGAATATTTACAAATAGTATACTTCAAAATGATATTCTTTTAGGGATATTTAAAAATGAGATAGATTACGTATTTATAGGACTTTCAACTCCTATAATAAATACATTCCACTTTATTCTCTATCCCACAATATTATCTCCTAAAATTTCTCAATCCTATCTAATAGTGAGTTGTTCTCATAACTCACATAAACCTAGAAAACTATATACTCATAAATATAATTATTTATTTGAGTATTAAAATATTATTCCTAACCTTTCCTCCCTCAGTGTGAATATGGGAAGAAAATACATCACATGAACTGGGAACCAAATCATATGCCAATGCATACTTTTAGGTCTACATACTACTGTCTAAATCTTGTTGTCTAGATCTTGATGCACATGACCACTACGATGTAAAGAATGCACCCTGCATATACTCCATGAGAATGCAATAGATATTTCACTAACTGATCATCTTCATAAAAAATTATGACAGTCATAGGATCTCTGTAGTCAGATGATTTTCATAGTTAGCTACCCTCCTCTATAATTGTTTCCATATTCCATGATATCTATACTATCATTTTACCTAATCCAATAGGGGAATACATAATAATCTTGCTCACTTATTACAATACTTAAATAGGTATGATCCATCTATTATTGTTTGCAAAAATTAAAAACATACAAAATACTGGAAAAAAAATTGAGGACTAAGTCCTCATCATCTTTGATATAGTTGTTGCACACAACTATTTTCTCTTGATTGCACGCATCCTAGAAGATCTTCACTACCACTAAGAATAGTCCCTGGATAGTATCTTCTATGTAATTTATTCTCCACTAATCCAAGTGTGCGACCCCTTCATTAGTGGTTTGCGATAGGACTCTATTTGTCCTCCAAACTTCTTTGTCCTCCATCCTCCTATAGGTTTGAGGCTTACTCAACACATGTGTTAATGAAGCTTAGATGCATAAAGTTTTTGAGATGAAATCCCTCCATAATTCAGACATCGCCTACAAGAAAAATATGTCTATAAAATAAATACTTTTATATTTTACAATTTTTGATAATGGACCTAGAAAAATATTAACTCTAGACTTTAACATAAAAATAAAACTCTTTTGACAAATTTTTAATAACTTTTATGATAATAAATAATGATTTCAAATTTATTTGATCATATCTCATATAACATACAATATTTATTATCATGGATCAAATAAATATACCCCTACTATTAAACTAATAACTCAAAGACTTAATTCTAATAACTACTTTTAGCCAAGCTATACTACATGACTTTATACTATTTGGACATATGACACAATTAAATGAATATACCAATATCTAGACTCATTAATGAACATATGAGAACCTTTGATATTTAAAAAAATTAATCTAGGACTTGACATTTATTACAGAGCATTGAAAACTTAGTTGACCCAGCAAGGATATGTTTTTAAATTTTGGATGACACTTATAATAACTTCGACTAAAACGAAACTCTAAAAAAGAAACTATAAACTACTCGTAAACAACAGTAGAATGCATCTAACTAGAGTAGGTACACGTAGATGAACTATGACAGATCTATACCGGAAGAGCAACGCTGTCTCGTTGGTGGTGAATGGTCCATGCAGACCAACGGGGATGAAAAAATATAGGTGACTCGGGAATATCTAAACAGCAGAGTACATGACTTAAACGATTATTGAAACTAATTTTAGTATTGTGTTTGCCAGAATAAGATTCAGACAATGTGTAATGTGGAAGATAGATCATATTACTCCTGATCATAAAACCATATCAAAAGGAATTTAATAACGAATTTCCATAAAAGATAAAACAATACACTCACTGACCAAGACTATTGTAGGTATACAAGCGACTGAAGGCTGGTGAAAACTTGCAAAAAACTATAGAATTATCGTGATAATTTGCCATATGAGGACTTGAAGTATTCATGGGAGGATCAAATCGAATCTCCCAATGCTTATATAAGAATGCAACACGGATCATGCATCACAAATCTGACATCGATTCTCCATGCTCAAACAGAAAATACGGCTCCTCCTCAGGGTTATGGTGAGCCTAGATGGCCTGGTTCATGAAATTTACAGTGGCGGCCTGTGTCTCTTGCTCATCCACTCTACATACATCACTTGTTGAAGAAATCAACTCATCACTAGATTAGAAGACACCATAACAGATATGATCTCGTCCAAACTTCTTATGTAATCAACTTAAAAAATGATGCTTGATCATAGAAATAACTGCATGTAGTTTGAATGTGACCGAGGAAACATTGAAAGAGTTTAATGTAATATTGGACGCTATGTATTTTATCCTAAACTTGATGAAGGTCGTGACTTAAAATTTTCCCACTTTATTCCACATGAGCGTACAACTTCCTTCTACCATGGGTAACCTGCTCTAATACCAGATGATAAGTTTGGTTCATAGAAAAGACATGAATGTTTACGAATAATATACTTCAATCAGATATTCTATTTAAGTTATTTACAAATAAAATAGATTACATGTTTATAGGATTTTTAACTCCTATAATCAAGATATTCCAATCTATCCTCTATCTCATAATATTCTCCCGTAAAATCTCTCAAGCCTATATAATAATGAGTTGTTTTCACAACTCACGTACACCTAAACAATTATATACTCACAAATATAATTATATATGTGAGCACTAACATATTATTGCTAATAAGAGGAGAGAGAAGGACTGCAAGAATCTAATACATTAGAATGACCATGGCACATGTAAAGAATAATGGTATTCTCTGTTGTTTTTTATTGTTTGTAAATATTTTGGACATTCATCATTATCTGGTGTAACATGCAGTACGTTTAATTTCACTTGCCTACTTTTATCTTTTGTAAATAAAGGGTTAATTTATTGTTTTCATTATTTTCATTTAAGTTATATACTATGTGTGTAATGAATTATTCATAATCTAAAAAAAATTGATGTTCTTAGATTTTTCTTATTCTCAAACAAAGCATTAATCTCATCGAGCCTCATTTATGAGTAGCTTCTTTTCATTTATCACTGCTAAAAAAAGTGAATGCTATTATTGACTCTCACGTGTATTTTTATAGACAAAGTCCTAAATCTAGATGAGAATGAGGCTTCCCAATTGTCGGAGGACATGGAATAACTTCCCACAAGGATGAGATTAGAGAACATAATGGGTGCATAAGAACATCTTAGTTTGTAACTATCACTAGCGGCTCTAAAAAATAATCTCTTGAGAGGGAAATCTAGTTTTTATCCTTAGGATATTCTTGATAGTGCAAGGAAAAATGTTAAGAAGTTGAAAAGTGCACTAGTTGATAAGAAGAGAGAGGTTGTAAAGTTGCACTATACATTTGTCACATTGAGGGATGATAAGATGTACATTTAATTTTTTTTTATCCATCTAGAAGCTACCCATGCCTACATGAAATTACTCTATGACATAAGGGCGAAGACTATGAGCACCATGCAATTAAATCACAAATGGATAGTTTCCATATATGAGCATCAACTGCAGATTTTGAAGGTGGAATACGAGATCCTATTTGCAGAAGTTCATGTGATCTCTCTCGATAGTTGTGGTATTACATAGAGAAATAGTAATAATTAGTTGTTTGCAATGAATTATGTGACTAGTATTTCATGTATGCTTATGAATTTGGATGGAAATCAATTTAAACACTTGCTTATTCATATTTTAATCTACAAAGTCATTGTTTCTTTTACAACAATTGCTTATTCATATTTTATTCTATAAAATGACATGTGTTGTTAAGTGCTTGGATGAGGGAAACTTGTTATTTCCTAAATGTGTTTTTATATTCTAATGATATGGTTCAAATGTTTACTACACCACATTCAAACACGATACTTATTTTTTGTTAAATAAACTGACTTTAATATTCCCAACTATTCATCATGTTAAATAAACCCGTATTCACCTCTATGACTTTCCTTTAGGGTTCTGTAGGCTTCTAGGCCTTAATATATGCTTATATTTTCATGAAATTTAGGTCTTATTAATACACTTATGTCCTTTTATATGTTTAATATCATTCTTACCGTAATCTTAACTTCCTTAAAATTGTTTGTCTCAATATAAAATAATATGCACATACTTATTACTCTTACACTTGATATTGTAGCCTTTTATTTAAAAACTATCGCTAGTTCACTTAATTATGACTATTACTCTATATTTGAACACGCAATTTAACATGAAAAAAATTCTTAACCTTCCTAGTTTTAATATACATGAAAACACTGATCCATTTTGATAGCAACTTGATTCTTATAGATAACTCAAAATTCTGTCATATCACACTTTGTTCACTTAGTTTCTTTTACCCTTATTAATTGGAGTTATCTTCCTCAAAGAAAAAGTCTTTAGTTTATGAATATGGTTATTCACATTTCATTAGACATAATGTTACTTAATAAACTAAACCATGTCCCATTCAACTGTAACTCTTACAGATAAACATACAGCAATCTTATGTAACTGAAGTCCTAATCCTAATCTTGGTCATATTTTATTATGTATGTTTAAAAATTCAAGCCTTTGGGAATCATCATATAATTATCATACATTCATTTACCAATCATTAATTCCAATAAATAAGATCACAACCCTTTATTGGCTTGATCTTTCAAGGAATGGATAAAAATAGTAATAAAACCATGTTTTAAGGCCTTATAAAAGATTTGTACGAATATAGTTAGTAATAAAATGTAATGTGGGTGTATTGAAGAGTAGGAATCACTTGAATAACCTTGTAAACATGTTAATATCCCATTATACCAACATCTACATAATTTCCACAACTCACTTATGAGATATAGTCATTTTTTATTCACAAACCCTAGTCTATGGTTATCAGACTATCATAATGTTGAGAGCATTCCTTTATAAGAAAATTAAGTTTCAAGGCCTTATTATAGTTATCTAAACCTAGGACAAATTTTCCACACTTTCACATAACTTTATCACACATAATTTTATTATATGAACAATTATCCCAACCATCAAAGATAACTTTCTTTGCTATACTGTGAACCCTTTTTATTAGTGTCACAGACTATGAGTGTCTAATTCATAAGCAATTAAATTCTAAAGATTTTTTAAGAATTATATGGATTGGAATGAAACTTCTATACCTTTATATCTTATTCTCTTAACCAAATCTAGTACAAGATAATGATAACCTTCTTTAAAAATAATCTCTCTTTCAACTGCAACGGTCCTTCTTTGGCTTTGAAATATGCATAATTTTGTTTCCAAATTTATAAAATGAATTGAAACCTTTACATAATAAATGATGATTTCACAAGTACATACGCATTCATTCACATAATGTACTCATATAAAATTCAAGTAAGAGACAAACCAAAATGTTCTTTCTTTATCCATAGACTAAACATTGTCAAACATAGATGTTTAGAATACAATCAACTATCAGTCATGTTGTACATTTGTAAGTACAAAATATAAGTTACTTGAACCAAAAATAAAGGTAATGGTGATCCAATATGCCAAAAAATATCTTCCCATTCCATGTTCAATTACTATTCACTTTTTGAAGCAACATTTTCATCTGATGAATTATAGTAGCCATTATTGTCATCATATTACATGGACATGAAGAAGTACATAGGGTTCATTATAGATATCCTTTGACCTAGTCAAAAGATAGGAAAATCGGTGTCTTTGGAGATTGTGTACCTCTTTCATAATTTTGTGAGTGGTTGGGTTAGATAAAGTATTAATACATCACAATGGTTATTTATAATGCTATACAGTTCTAAATTTACTCTGAATGGGCACTTCACTCACATGAACACATTTGGTATTTTATCTAGGTGTACATACACATCTGGATCATATGACACATTTATCAACAAGAAATTTTTTAGGAAGGGCCTTATGTATGTTAGAATGGATCCAAGAGTATTCCAAATATTAGGGAAAACCACATCCCATTATCTCCATTCAAATGACCATGGTATGAAGAATTCAGTATCGTGCCTCTCTACTAATGCCAAGAACTCATAACTCATAAATGGAATGTGGTACCTAGGATATTCCATGTTATAATACATAATAACATTACACCATTTCAAACCATTATCTTAGATGAAATTTCTATTGTATCCTAGCCCCCTCTAATTTATGGTAGTAACCACCACAAACAATTTTTGGCTCATTGTATCACACAACAAACTTAGTTCTTCTAGGATATAAGTTTTTTTCCAAATGTGTTTGTATACTTCTTCTCTGATTTCCACAACTCTTACCATATTTGTGTTACACTATCATGATAAAACTATAATATAGATGACACCTACCATGCAATTTAAAAATCATTTATCAATAATTTCAATAAAATTCATAAATTATAGTTAATTATTTTTCATATAGTAATTAATATATTTAAATGTTATGGGTATTTTTGTATTAATAAAACATAAATTTAAACTAAATGGAAATGTATTAGAAAATTAATCCTTTTGGAATCAACACCATTAGAATAGAAAGATGTGATCATGAAAATATGGTTTATTTGGTTCCCTCCTTTGTCTCAACCTTCTCTGCATCAATTAAATCTTGCTATCATCCTCACATTTATTTATAATTTGTTTCATGGAATAATTCTTATCCACACAAATAACATCAAACAACAATCATGTTGTGTGTGTATCTACTCCACAAATCCCATTATTTATTAAGTACATTTTATTTGTATTAAGCCAATTTATTTTAGTAGAGAACAAATCTCTATGAGAAAATTTATAGCAGTGTTTCTATCAATACCCATGTTATTGTTCTATGGGCAGTGCCAAATGCTTCATGGTGAGTTTGATTATAGAGATTCTTTATACAAGTTTATTATTTTTTTGGAGGCCCAAAAATCTAAAAAACTCTTGATATCTTAATGAATAGAGTGGAGAGGGGATTTTGGCCTCACTAATGGATGCTTGAATAAGGTAAATATAAAATAGATAATGATTGTGCCTATAAATGTTGAAAATAATTAAAAGAGAAGTTATTATTGAAAATGGTGAAATGTTATATGCATATTGATTTAGTTGGGCATTATTATGATGCCAGAGATGATGTGAAATATGGGTTTCCCATAGCATTAACTATCACCACACTAGCTTAAGGAGTAGTGAAAATAACATCAAATAACACTCAATTATGTTTAAGGGCTTAAACTATCTGCTAGGGTCCAACAAGATAAGAATCTCAGTATGTGGACAATGCACTATTAAAAGTGTATAAAACTTGGTTAATAAATATATTGAGTATTTTTCAATATATTGAGATCAAATTGTATGTTTTTTTGAGAAGTATTTTCATTGATGTCAAGGTCGATGTCAAGGTGCATCTAGTGAAGATGCATGGTGAGTGGTCTGTGAGGTATGAGCTTGTGTCCATGATATGACAATGAATCCATGTGATAATAGATAATTTTAAGGAAACATAATGATTATTCTATGGTTAATTTCAATATTCAAGTCAAGGTAATCATGATTGAGTACTATTCCTTGAAATATAAGGTGTCTTGAGAAGCTTGGTCATAACGAACATAGTCAAATCATGAGCATGTGCATGATGAGCATGAAGAGGTATGTGTAGAGGTATGATATTATCTAAGGATAATTAAATGAATGTAATAAAGGTGCATAAGCCTCAAGGAGTGTTTCAAGGTCAGTTATCAAGCTTCAAGTGCTTAAGAATCCTAATCATGACATTCGTCATTGCATGAAGAGACCTTGTGAGAAGGTATGAGCTTGGTGTCCTAGTGATATGGATGCAAAGAGGTATTATAGTTTTTATGAGGTTTTTTGATCAGTAATATGAGGTATTGGAAAATTCATGATAGTTTTAGAGTGAGCCTATAGGGGTAGGACCTATAGACCTAATATGCAACTAGGCTCGTTCTAGACCTTGCCTAACCTAATGAGGTGTCATGAGGTATTGTCAAGGAATATAAAGAATGTATGGTAGTTTTTGAGCTTTGTAATAGGTTTTTTAACATGAATATTATGTTTTTACATCTTGGATAGTGGATATAAGCTTGGTTTCAAGGCCTAATGTGACTTATAGGTCAAATCTTAAAGAGCAAAGAGAGAGAGACCACAACCTAATAGGGTATGCAGTTATATTTATAAGGATAACACAAACATATGTGAGAATTTATATAAGTGTGTCATGTTATTTCAAGTATATTTACCAAGTTTTAGGTCAAAATTTGAAGGTGAAGGCAAGAAAAAGTGTTTTGAGGTCTTTTGAGTGCACAAAATGAAGGGTTCTCAACTTAAGAAGAAATTTCAAGTGTTTATTGGCATGTGTAACATCTGCATGAGAATGTAATTTATTCACATTATATGGGGAAGGGTTATATCTCAAAATTATAGGAATTAGTTTCTGGATTAAGGGACTATGCTTTATGAATGATCGTTAAGACTGGAAGATGGTTTAAACCCTCAAAGAACCTTAATAGTGACCTGATATCAAATAAGTTATTCTAAAGTGATAAATATAGATTTATGTGTCTATTTAAGTTGTTTTATGTTGTATTAAACTCTCCTAGGCATCTCTAGGTGTGATTGGTTTGTCGGGGGAGTGAGTGGACCTTACAAGAAAGGCCTTATTTCTCAAAGGTTTCCTGTAGCAATCAAATTTGACGAAGTCAAAGTTGATAAATGGATGGTGGAAAAATATTGAGACTTATATTTTATTTCCATCATGTATTTTTAGTATTTTATATCACTTCAATGTGCTAAAATAGTCATACAAGTTGACCAGTCACTAATAGGCCTAATGATGTAAATAGTGAGAAACCCAGGGAAAAGTGAGAAGTTGTTTAGGGATGTGATTTCATGGATTAGGGATGAATACAAATGAATTTATATGTTATTAGATACCTTTAATACATGTTCATGTTGGATATAATTTTTTGAGGTCAATGGTTATGATGAAAATGTTGCTCAGAATTTGACCTATTTGGTTTAGATGAGCCAATGAGGTACAAAGTTATGAGATTGGTTTGCAAGACCAATATTGTAACTTGACCATATTTTAATTATATATGAATATGGTATAATTATATCATAATATAATTTATATGCATTAGGAGTCTTTGAAAGTGTGTACATAGGTTTTGAAGGTCAATATCACCATGACTGGTCTATAAGGTAAACTGGCAGTTTTGGGTAAGCAAGTTACAATGATGAGTTTGAGGATCTATAATCTAAGAAGAAGCATATAGTTTACAAGGTGTTTATATTTGGAAATTCTATGTCCTATCCAAGATTTTTATAAATTTGGGTAGTTAGTGAAAGTAGTGAAAACATTGAAGCCAAAATGGCTTATCTAACTGAGTGACATCTGAGAGAGAGAAGGTTGACAAATTGGTATGCAAGACCAATAGTTTAGATTAGATATTAAATATATTTTTATTGGAGTTTGTTATTATTATTTTTTATGATCATATTCATGCATTGTAATTCCTTATGTGTGTTCCTTCAAGGATCATAATTTCAAGTTTTCATGATTGTGTTTTGAGGCTAGTTGGTAATTGAGTGGATTACTTGCAGAGAAGGTTTTGAGTAGTTTTACCTTAAGTTGTGAAGTCCAAATCATGTGATTATTACCTTGAGGTCACATATATTATGTACGTGTTTTTTTCATGACTATTTGTAATTTTTTTAATGCTTAAATTGTTCAAGACAGACTTTTTGCTTATGCATAGAACTAATTTTAAACAATGCTAATGGTGTGCTTGAGGTAGTGGTTAAAGCTAAAAAGTGTTGTGTATCCTATATGATATAGAAAGGTTATATTTGAGTGGAATATGACATGATATTTCCATGTGATGTGTTTTAATACGTTCCATGGAAGGCAATATAATGTTTCCTAAGTAGACCTAATGGGATTAGGTCTCCATGAGACCTAAAGATGAGATAAGGCCTAATTGAGGTAGGTCAAACCTAAAGGGTCTCACATAACATATTAGTAATGCTTATGAGATTTATTAAGATCTATTACATGTCTGACCTAAGGGGTTAAATGTGTTTTTCTAACCAATAAGGATATGAACAAGATATTTGTATAAATGCAAGGCAATTTTAGGCATATTTATGTGTGAAGACAGAAAGAAAATAGAATAATATATTGAAGATCATAATAAGGTATTATATACCATAATAGGGGTATATAGGATCAGTTATGAACATTTGATATAGGTTTTGTGTATGAATTTCAAGTTCATATGACCTAATCAAGTCAAGCAGAGGACTAGTTGAGAGAAGCATCCTAGAAGGCAATTTGAAAGGGATAGAAGAGAGAGAAGATCTAAGAAGGAGATCATCAACTAATATATGATAAATAAAGTGTTTTGAAGGTGATCAAGGTTTTTAGGTGGTTGAGTTGGTGTTGAGTTATCTAGGGGGTTGGTGCCTCCTTGCAAGTGGGTGCTTGTTAAAGCCTAGTTGAGTTGGTGCTTAGCTAGTTGGAGATGGTTCTCCACGTGAAGTTGGTGATTCAATGAATTTGATGTTTGTATTATATGATTATAGTACATTTGTATATATCAGTGGGTTTTCATCCCCTTGAGGGTTTCCCACATATAAATTGTGTTATCTTGTGTTCTTATGTTTCATGCATATGTGGATGGTTACTTAGTCATTGTTTGATCTACATGATTGAATGAATTTTCAGTCATCTTGCTTCCAAAATTCTTATATATGTTTGAATGTCGCAATATAGACATGTTGATGAAAGTGTTTGGAGAGGATAATCATTGAGTAAGTGTTCAAAGGTGTTATACAAATCAAATTAGTCTTCTTGTTCCTACTAGTGCTTTAACATTAGAGTTACTTCCACATAGTAATTAACCTTTAGTATCACTTTCCAATGGATACTATCATTTCATTATCTATTTATATTGACTCAATATAGCTACAAAAAAATTTACGTAGCATTTTTTTAATGTGGGAATGTAGTGATGCATATGAATCATTGAAAAAAGTATATTTTGATTTTTTTGGGTATTTTTAAGGATTTTGTGGTCTTTAGGATTGAATAATACCTCATACATGAGCTTCAAAAATCTTATCTTAGTCCTTTAGTAGTTTTTTCCCCACAATTAATTAAATTTGAATTTTAGACTAGTTATTGAAGAGTTTAAGGTCCTTGGGCAAATTGTATGGGTAATACACCATATGTAAAGAGTCATAAGAGTGTATGGTAAGTGTGAAAATATTCTTACATTATTAATTCTCATATGAGTGTGTTTTAATTTAGATAATAAGCTCTAATTGTAGTAAAAATACTAAACAATGCATGTTGTTGAGATATTTTAGGATTGTTGAGATATGTTTGGAAGATTGATTTGCTTTTTTAAATATTAAAACCTATGGAATATCCTAATAGCCTTTTACCCAGAATTATAAGAGACACACAAAAACATAAAAAGATTAGAAAAAAAAAAAAAAAAAAAACCCACCTAATTAGAGTTGTTGTTCAAGTTAGATAGAGGTAGCAGGTTTGTACTCTTTCAAGAGACAAGATTGAATGAATAAAGTAAATTTTTTCAAGGAACTTATAATGTGAAATATGTATGTATTATGTATGGTTATGTGTTTGAATACATATTGATTCTCATATGGTGTGTTTTTTAATATTTAGTCTTTTAAACCCTCTCAAAAGCCTTGTTATACATACACGATCCACATGAAAGAAGTCTTTTCATTGACATAGAGGATTTTTTTATGCATGTATGATAATTGGAAAAGATAGATGGAGGTTTAAATGAGATTTCAGAACCATTTTAAGGATTTTAAAACCAATCCAAACATAAAATTTTGAATTCTAAAGGCTCTCAAGCCTCTACAAAACTAGTTTAACCTTGATCTAGGTTTTATTTGGAAAATCACTATAAAACATGTTTTAACTAGTAGAAATCTATAAAATTTATTGGGTAGGTAAAATTAAACATCCTGTAATATATTTTTTAGGTTTCATGATTTTTGGAACTATATAGATGTATATGCAGGTGACTGTGTTTTTTGGGGCCTAATTGAAGCCTAAAATAAGGCTAATCAAGAAGGTTTTCTTCATTTTCTTGGAGTTTAAAAGCAAGTGAATCATGTGAATGAGTGATTAGGAAATTTAAAGTATAACTGATTGTTAAAAACCCATTCAAGACCTTTATAAGTTGATTATTATCTCATTTGTAGTTAATACCTAATACGAGGCATAGTTGAAGGCCTTAAACTCATAAATTTGGGTTTCTTAACAAATTTTGAATTGCAATTTGTGAGAATTTCATCTAGAAGGAAATTTATTAGTATAATAAGAATGCAAAAATCCAACTAAATTCTTCAAGTAAATTTCCTTCATCATATTCTCAATTTTGAATCACTAGACCTAGATTTGGCCTATAGGGTCTACATAAGAGATTGTTTACTTATTGGATAAGAAAATAAGAATACCTCTAAAGCATACACCAGTTCATCATATAGATATGTTTATACCCACTATATGATTGAATTTATGAACTTATTATTATTAATGATAATGAATGCTCTTAGTATATAATATATACTATTATAATGTATATTTATTTAAATTATTTTTGTTTTCTAAACTTTATGTTTTTGAGCATGCATGTAAGTTAAAAATAATTTTGACTTATTTTATTTGAATGAATGTTTGTATTAGCATTTAACTTGGATACATGACCAAAATGATGCTTCTATTTATTTCATTAAAAAGGTTTGCTTGGAAACAAATTTTATGAAAATTTTTAGAGCCTCTTGAAAAATATAGCCTTCATTTCTTTATTTCATATTCATATAAATGTATCTAGTCCCAAAATTAGATTTTTTTAAAATATAATATATTTTTTTATAGTTTTACAAGTACCTATAAAATTTATTGTAACTAGGATATTGAAGGGTCCACCTTTAAATGAATGGTTGGAAAATGACCATGGAAGAAAAAAAAAGTGAAGTAATATTATTGGCTTTGAATCTCTATAAAAAAATCCTTTTAGAGACAATACATTTATAAAATATATTATTATATGTTTGTAGTCTAAGTGAACTATTCACCTTGAAAATATGCTATTTATTTTTTCCTTGATTGAACGTAATAAAATATTTATTAGATAAGTGGTTTCATATATGTATTTAATTTATAATTAGTGGTATTTTTTTAATTATTGAGATACAATTTAGGATTGCAAGAAGCATCCATAAACCATACACAGATTAACTCTTTTTAAAAAGATATATTATAAATTTTATTTACATGCCTATGAAAAGTCACAAAGGGACACAATTTCATGTCACTCATTTGATAAAATTAAGAGAATCCAAAAGTGTAACAATTCTGAAAAAAATATTATAGAGAGGATTTATATTTTTTGGAAGTGGTTATTGAAGGAACACTTCTATCAAAATCTCATGACAAAAAACATTAGCTATTGATATTTTAATTATATTACTTTTGAGGATACTTGTATATATTTCAATTCATTTATATGTGAAAACTTGTATGATTGTTAAAAAGTTGTAAAGTTGCATATATCCTAGAGAGTACTAAATAATAGACAAATATAGTTAATGGTGCATCAAATGAATACACTTACAACATAGGATATAACAATAGTGTATTATTAAAAAATGTACACGTATGTATTATTACTGTACTATCATTGAAACCTATAAAGGGATTTAATCAAGATGAATTATCTCTATTATGTCCACCTTTATCTCATTTTACTACCCTGTTAAGATTATCATCCCAATTTCTTTTATATTATTATGAAGGGGATTTGGAAAAAGGGTTTTTACCTTTAATATGTTTTGTTGTCTTTGTCTATTCATATTTTATATAAAGTCTCCTTTTCTAAGAGTGGAAGTTATATGAACATCATGCACTTGTTGGAATGGATGATCCATCTGGTGTTGTGTGTTGGAAAAAATAAATGAATGGGAGTAGTTACATGTCTTACACTATCATCCTCCCTCATCTAATTTTTAGTGTTATCCACTAGATTTGAAGTGACAACTTCTACTATAGGATTTAATCTTTTCATATCCATTCTTGATACACCTTCAATTTTAGGGTTCAAACCTCTGAAATCCATGCCTTATTCTCCCTCATTTTTAATTTGAACTTCATTGTCTATGACCTAGGAAATGAAAACATATTACACAAATGACAGTCATCTTGAGTTTGTTGGTGCAAAAATTAGACTGGAGAAGGAAAATTGCATTGTACTCAATATCAATGTTATCAATGCTCTCATTAAAAAACTTCCATGCATCTTCTAAAACTACATAACTTGTTATCTTTCCCATCAAGCACACCTTAATCACATGATTTCAAGTCTAACCTTGGAGTGAAAATAAGCAATTACACATCAACATGGATAGTCTTATAGTAAATATGTAATAATGTAATATCTCATATTTCATAATTTTCACACATGGCATTCACTATTGTGGAAGGTTACATGAAAATTTAGGATCTGTAAAGCTTATACCCATGATATATTTTCAAGTCTCTCTATTTTGAAGCTCCTATGGAAGTCATTGTCCTTGAATATTTTTAGCCACTGATAATATATGTAAATAGTTGTTGTTAGTTGGTGAACTAACTAATCCACCATGTGATGTGTAAAAGTCTGCATTATGCTTAAGAAATGACATTTCAAAATGAAATGGTAAGATTATATGGTTATATTTGTTTATGCCCAGTATGTGGAAGTGCACGGACACATCCTGACAACATTCTAACTATGTCTACCGACTGTTGTTCCTAGTATTCAATAAAAGTGAATTGAGAGGAGTGATAGCTTTCTAAAAACTTTATGGACTCTATTAATGCAACATCTTCATCGGCACAACTATGCATTATGTACCCAAATTCATCAAATATTACATGTCTTACATCATTTCATTTCACTTTTGCTATCAAATTATTCAACCATACATGATGAACATGCCAAATTATTAAGTACACCTTATACTTGAATATCTCCTTGCATAACATGAAATTTTTTAAAGAGTTAATGTAATAATGTGGGAATGGTGTGTATGAACATCCAAATGTGAAATCTATGATGCATGTATGAATAAAAAATATGCACCTAATAGCTTTTATCTATTCACCAACATCATCCACCATGAAGGCATTGATTGTCAGTTTAATGTCTTTTAAATTCACTCTTTGAAGAAGAATTTTGTTCCATTGGCTTATGTAGGTAGTAAAGGACCGTAACATAATGACCTATGAAATGGAAATACCTTCATGTTTAGAATAAATTATCAGTAATTTGTATAATTGGAACTATATAAAAAATATAAACTCAAATGAGATTGGATGTTATAAAATACGTATATTATCAACTACTATTATAAACATTAGAAACATAGCTTTATGGATTCATCCCAAATGTTTACACAATGCTAATGAGCTATGCTTTTGAAATCTCAACGACCATTCTAGTTGTTATGGGAGTTGGATGCCCAAGATAAAGGACTTTTTCCCCTCCCCATAAATCTCTCCCCCATTATATCCTTGATATAAAAACCACTTGAAGGTATTTACTAGTTCCCATTCCCAAACACTTTTTGCATTATTAGGACTATACACATTTTTTTCCTCCTTAGTCTATCATTATCTATTATTTATGTCACCCTTATTTAAACAATCCTAATAATAGTAGCCTATGAATCCACTCATTAAGTTGGGGGCTGATATATGGAGCAAAAAACCATATCTTTCCCTTAAATTTTTCATATGTTTAGTCATGTATATAGTTGTGTTCATTATCTATGTGCTCTGCATGACTATATGTAAACATCAGATGATTAGGTCTAGTGACCATACATCATGTACTAAAATGACACTAAAGTTGCATATTATATGGCTTCAACCCTAATAGCTACCCTTTCTATACTTGGGAATTACACACTTGTCTTTTCGTGTGGAATCAATTTAAAAAAAATAATCATGCCCATGTAAACACTGGTATATGAATGATTATAGTGAATAAATACTTTGTCATGCAAATTAAAATAACTCTAATTTAATAGAATAGAAAATTAGTTGAATAGATACCCACTCAAAATCTATAATATTTGGTCAATTATATGATGTATTCATAGGTGGAATTGATCCTTATATGATTATAGCAATAAATGATTTTCTATTGTAATTTAAAACATGAAAATGTTTAGGGAATAAATCCTTTCTTGATTCTAATTTGATGAAGTCATCAACCTTATCAACATTAACAAAAGCAACCCATAAGTCTTCATCTTTGATGTTAGAAAATTATACCACTTGATATTGTTGTAATCAAGTGGACCCTCTCCTATCTTCTTTAGTGCATGCTATATAATTTCTTCCCACCTATTTTCCATCTATTCCAGCCTAGAAGGGGAACATTTCATTTACTTAATTAGCAATGTAATTTTGCTATTGATGAAATATTGTAATAAACAAATGGAAATGATTGAATAATGAATATAACATAAGTAGTTGGTGGTCAAAACATCATTAAAATAATATATACATGTCATTGCAATGGATACTCATACACATCTCAATCGACAAACAAGACAACTCCTGATTGGATACATTTCTTGTACCTCTCATTCAAATACGTTGTTTTTCATGCACTATTCCATTTAACCTATATAGGTTGTCTAAGATCTAAATTTATTTTACATATTTTGTATGTAAAAATATTATGAACTTCATGATTGCATTTGAATATTATAAACACATCAGGCTCTGAACTAGTTTTAAAGATCCAAACATTAGATGATCCATAATGGCAATACAAAAAATATCATTATAACTCTAATAAATACATAATGTTATGATAATCAAAAGATAATTTGAACAACATATTTTTTTTACTATTTTTTCACGTGTTAATAAAATTCCCTAAAAAGAAAAGTTAAAGCATCGTAAAATTTAAGTCAAACTGAATCTCAAATGCTTACATCTCAAAATCTTCAATTTAGTGTAATGCTAACTTTTAAACTTGATTTATAACAAAAAAATATTTTTATAATAATGCCTTTTACATCTATTATTTTTTCAATCATGTATTTTCCCTATTCTCTTCATGAAGTAATGCTTTTATTTGTTCTTGTCCTTTGTCAGTACTTTTCTGTCATTTATTTGTCCAATATTTTATTATAATTATATCATGTGTTTGCAGTCAAATAGTCAAGCCCGTTAAAAGGCAGTAAGGAATTGTTATTCTTATAAAATTAACTCACTAAAACTATTTAATTAAGACTTTACCTAAATTTAATGATAGCATGTGTTTGTTATTTAAGCACACAGATTATATAAAGTAAACATGAGAATGAAACCACTCATTTAACATAAACTTTATATAAATTGATTATATATAATCTAGAAAAAATCAGTTGTATTAAAATACTAATTATGTAAATTCATTATAACTATATTTTCTAAAACTATTATCAAGTATGCATACTCATTATAAGGTTAATTAATACATTGTAGCATAACAATGATTTACAATTGAATGAGTTTTATAAATATATCTTATTTTTGAAAAATAATATTTAAGACTCTCATAGTAATAGTAAGTTTATGCCCACATCAATGTTATAGTTATCTCACCTGGTCCTTAGATTACCTCACACGATTTATTTGGGTGTCTTGCATGCTAAATGCTTGCTTAGTTTACCCATCCTTCACTCACTCCATTAGACTATTTTACATTCTCCCACATGTGACAATGAACCCACACCCACTATTTCCATCTATCACTATTTGATTTATAAGAGGTTTCTTGTTTGATTCTCTCTTGAGTAAAATATTTGAGGGACATATTTATATATTACAATCAAACGAGTAGAATTAGAATGTATTAAAAGGATTTTTTCACATATACCACAAACATTAGTGGCGTGCTTCTCAGACTGGTATAAATGACACCCTTTCCCAACTTGAACTATAATATTTTGTTGAAAATAAACTTGTCATTGTTGAAAATGGGTATACACACACACACACACACACACACACACACACACACACACACACACACACACACACACACACACACACACACACACACACACACACACACACACACACACACACACACACACACACTTATGATATTTAAAATCTTATAAATTTTAGACACCTTAATTACATAATGTCAAGGATATATTCTTATCTTTTCATAATGAAATAACACTATGAATACTTATAACTCAAAAAATTATATCATTACGGTTTTTAAACTTACATAAAAATAATTAAAAAAATATTAAAATAAATAAGATTAAAGCATGGTAACAAAAACTAATAAAAAATATTATGATAAAACAAGGACAACTAATTAAAGTCAACTAATAACAAAAGTTACAAAATGGAGGCAACTCCCACACCAGCATTGAAATTTAGAGGCATACCCATTACTACCTTTTTTTTAATGTCCCCATTGAGGTATACCTTTAGAATTTCAGTTATACTACAATAATCTAAATTTAACACTTACACCACAACATGTAATCCTTTATTCTCTTCCACTCCTAAATCCATTCTAGTGGTTGACTCTTCATCGAATCCACCCACTCCATATGCCACCTCCAATTCAATGATAAATATTATAACTTCCAAGGTCACCCCCATGTCATCAACATATATATTCCCATTGTCACTCAACAAAAATCTTGTGTCTAATAAGGGATTATTGCATGCTTAAGGAGAAAGCTTTCATGCTTGAAATCAATGCACAACTAGAAAGAAGAGAACAAGCAAACCTGGTTATCACAATTAAAAACAAATCAAAAGGCTATTGAGAAGTTGAATAGGGTCATCACTCTCAGAGTGGATAAGAATGGGAAACATGTTGTATTGAGTATGAAATAAGATGTGTTAACTCTAAAATAATTCCATTAATTTGAGTTGTTTAAGCCATTTTTGGTGTGTGTGGGTTTTTGTTTTACATAAAAATATTTGGTTCAATATCTTAACATCAATATATTTTTTATTCATTCATATATATTTTGAATTTTTTTTATGAATTTATACCACCTACCAATTTATATATTCTACCAAAAATACTCATGGAGATTGAATTGTAGTATCACTCCATGTGACAAGCTACCCATTAGGTCATTTCACCTTGTTTCAGTAGAGCCAAACGTACCAAGGAGTTAACCATACCCTTTGTCTATGCCTCCCAGTTATTGTCTACATTCGATCCATCTATGTGCTAAACCCTTCCCCGATTATAATGACATATCAGTGGGTTTATCATCCATATTTACCATTTTTCTAAAGTGTGCAAGGCCAAGCAAAAGAGGTGGACAACTGGGAACCAATAGGGAATCAATGTCTCATCCCCACATCAATGGCAATGCAGTGCTGATTCCAACCGCACATTAGACGTGATGCTATGTCAAAAATAAATAACAATAGTGGATATAATATTTTATTTTGATAAATTGAGGGAGTGTAAATCGATATGACTGCTGACCCATATAATATTATAATCATATATACTATATTACTATTATAATATAAAATATTATAGTTAAATAGTTATATAATATATATATATATATATATATATATATATATATAGTTAAAATATATATTATAATAATATGCTATATTATTAATAATACTATATTTTATTAATATTATTTCATAAATATATAATAATAATAAGAACAAAAAAAAAAAATTAGACTAATCTTTAATGACTAATGATTAGGCAACTCTAAGAACATAATCCATTAAGTACTTATGTGGAAAGTAAGTTTGACACCAGCAATCCACCTTAGCAATGCATTTGTCATAGATACATCTATTATTGGGAACAAGTTATATTTGAATATGCATATGCTTAGTATCATATATGGGAGAAATAAGTCAAAATATAAGACACAACACAACTAATTCTCCAACACATGACGTCCCAGATCCTTCTTCCTTTGATGAAAGACTAATCTAAATTATCCGGGGAAAGACTACTCTAAATTTGTTTATTTAACATAATGGAAGATCTGCCACTCCGTAGTATTTATACAATGTGGCACATATTTGAACCCAACCCAAAAGTAAATTCTTTCCCAAGTTGGTATTCTTCCATTCTTGAAGGCAGTAACTTACAAGTGCACCCAACCCTGCTCTCATTGATTGCATGGCACATGGTGAATTGACTATTGGACAAAGCAAAGTGCTGAAACTATCGAGCCTACAATTTGATCGAGTGAGGTGAGCTACTTTCAAGTTTATGATGGAGTGAATATTATCTGGATAGGTGTAAGCTTCTAATGTCTAAGGGAATTCTATATCTTTAAATGTATTTAGGTGACTATTTGGGTAAAGTTGAGATACATTCATAAAAAGATTGAATTTTAGTTGCATTGACAACCATAATTATGTGAGTGAAGGTGCTAGTTATGCACTTTTAATAACTATATTATTTTCTAAATTTGGACATGGAGACAAATGAAAGTTTTAAAATTAATGGTGGCTTCTAAAAGATAATAAGGTAGATATAAAGGCTTCCAAAGTATAGAGAGTTTAAGTTTTTTGAGCTAATAAAAATAGCAGAGATGTTGTTTTTGTGTACTCATGTGAGGCATATATTTCTTTGTAGACTGTAATGAAAATAACATAAACATAGTTGTTTTTGGGAAGGCCGTGTCTAAACTTCTTCTATTCATACCTTTTTATGAACCTTGATAACTTGTAAGTGAAAATTTATGTATGCCAATGAGGTTATGGGTTTTCAGATTGTATGATTTTGATAACATTTATTCAATATAAATTTATGTATTCTAAAAAATTTATGGGTTTTAAGATTGTATGATTTTAACAACATTTATTCAATCTCAGTAAGATCCAACTATGGAAATCATCCTCATATTTTATTGTATAATTAATTTCAATTTTCATGCTTCATTTGTCTCAATCGTGTAAAGCATCACATAACTTGTGATTTGACATTAATTTGACAGGGAAGTGTAAGGCTTAGTGTATAACAAAATTTTGTTGTAAATCCAACTATTAATTGTAGTTGGTCAACATGTTTGATTTTGGTAATATCTAAGGGTTCCTGTCACTCCCTAACCAACTAAAAAAACTTTAGGCAAATAGGATCTATCTATCTTGGGGATACACATAGAATTCATATATTTATCGAGAAAGTATCAAACAAGATGCCTAAATCAATCTAAGCTAATACCATACCAATATAACATCTCGTCCAACATAAAAAACCAATTATAAAACATTATCCATGAAAATGCTTAATAAAATAATTAAACCTATGCAGAAATATGGAATCAATACTTACAATATCTCTTATATATAATAAATAAATTGTCCTCACCCTCAAAGGGATATATATATATATATATATATATATATATATATATATATATATATATATATATATATATATATATATATATATATATATATATATATATATATATATAAACACAAAAATCAAACAATTATTTTTATTATTTTTTCAAAATTACAAAACATTTCCGACAAAAAAGGGAAGATCGCTTAAAACCCAATCAATTTTTACAATACCACCTATATCCAACCAACTTATAAATAAAACATTTTTTGGATATCTAACAAGATAAAAACACTTTTCTTTCAAATATTATAAAAATTTCTGTCATACTTCTACTTATGATAAATATATTTTGTTTATTATTTTTTCACATGTTAATAAAACGCCCTCAAAAAAATAGTTAAAGCATCGTAAAATTTAAGTCAAATTGAATCTCAAATGTTTTCATCTCAAAATCTTCAATTTAGTGTAATTCTAACTTTTAAACTTGATTTATAACAAAACATTATTTTTATAAGAATGGTTTTATTGTGGAGATCAATTTCATGCCTTTTACATGTATTTTCCCTGTTCTCTTCACGAAGTAATGCTTTTATTTGTTCTTGTCCTTTGTCATTACTTTTTTGTCATTTATTTGTCTAATATTTGTAGTCAAATAGTCAAGCCCGTTAAAAGGCAATAAGGAATTGTTATTCTTATAAAATTAACTCGCTAAAACTATTTAATTAATACTTTACCTAAATTTAATGATAGCATGTGTCTGTAGTCAAATAGCCAAGCACGCAGATTAAATAACTGGATCTAAACATGATAACTAAATTAAATTATTGTTTAAGACCATCAAGCTTCTCTTCACAAGTTTCTTTCGAGTAGTTTTTATTTTGCAGATTAAATACAATGTTTTATTGCAAATTTAGCAATTGACAGGGGGAATGGTAAATAATGTCATTTAAAAATATTTATACATTACAAAAGTGTTATTTAAAAATATTTAAAAATAGTAATATTATTAAATTATAAAGTATGTATTTATATATAAATTATTATATTGAAGGTATTGAAAATTGAGATGTAAGAGTAAATGAAAAAATTGGTTTGTCTATTTAAAAAATTAGAGTATCATGCACTAATTCCCTACAATAGTTTAAGAAGATAAAATTTTGGAAGAGAATAAAGTAAACATGAGAATGAAAACACTCATTTAACATAAACTTTATATAAATTGACTATATATAATCTAGAAAAAATCAATTGTATTAAAATACTAATTATGTAAATTCATTATAACCATATCTGCTAAAACTATTATCAAGTATGCATACTCATTATAAGGTTAATTAATAAAATGTAGCATAACAATGATTTACAATTGAATGAGTTTTATAAATATGTCTTATTTTTGAACAATAATATTTAAGACTCTCATAGTAATAGTAAGTTTATGCACATCTCAATGTTATAGTTATTTCATCTAGTCCTTAGATTGCCTCACATGATTTACTTGGGTGTCTTGCATGATAAATGCTTGCTTAGTTTACCCATCATTCACTCACTCCATTAGACTATTTTACATTCTCCTACAAGTGACAATGAACCCACACCCACTATTTCCATCTATCACTATTTGATTTATAAGAGGTTTCTTTTTTGATTCTCTCTTGAGTAAAATATTTTATTAAAAATAAACTTATCATTGTTGATAATGCTTATATATATATATATATATATATATATATATATATATATATATATATATATATATATATATATATATACGCCTATGATATTTAAAATCTTATAAATTTTAGACACCTTAATTACATAATGTCAAGGATATATTCTTATCTTTTCATAATAAAATAGCACTGTGAATACTTATAACTCAAAAAATTATATTATTACCATTTTCAAACTTCCATAAAAATAATTAAAAAAGTATTAAAATAAATAAGATTAAAGCTTGATAGCAAAAAATAATAAAAAATATTATGATAAAACAAGGACAACTAATTAAAGTCACCTAATAACAAAAGTTACAAAATGGAGGCAACTCCCACACCAACATTGAAATTTAGAGGCATACCCATTACTGCCTTTTTTTTATGTCCCCATTGAGGTATACCTTTAGAATTTTAGTTATACTACAATAATCTACATTTAACACTAACACCACAACATGTAATCCTTTATTCTCTTCCACTCCTAAATCCATTCTAGTGGTTGACTCTTCATCGAATCCAACCACTCCATATGCCACCTCCACTTCAATGATAAATATTATAACTTCCAACGTCACCCCCATGTCATCAACATATATATTCCCATTATTACTCAATACAAATCTTGTGTCTAATGAGGGACTATTGCATGCTTAAGGAGAAAGCTTTCATGCTTGCAATCAATGCACAACTAGAAAGAAGAGAACAAGGAAACCTGGTTATCACAATTAAAAACAAATGAAAAGGCTATTTAGAAGTTGATTAGGGTCATCACTCTCATAGTGGATAAGAATGGGAAACATGTTGTGTTGATGATGAAATAAGATGTGTTCACTCTAAAATAATTCCATGTATTTGAGTTATTTAAGCCATTTTTGGTGTGTGTGGGTTTTTGTTTTACATAAAAATATTTGGTTCAATATCTTAACATCAATATGTTTCTTATTCATTCATATATATTTTGAATTTTTTTTAATGAATTTATACCACCTACCAATTTGTATACTCTAATAATGTAGCAACAATAGATAAATGGTCTTTAAGGTAATCCTAACTCAGAGGAGTCCTACAATCCCTATCATAAAAGGTGTAATATGTTTCCATGTCCATGGAACTGTGGTAACTATTGTGATAAGAAAATTATACTAGGTAGAGGTAGTATTCATAATAGGATTATTGATACATAATGTACATCTATAACATATCCTCTAAAAAGTTAATTAACTCATTATATCTATCCCTTATTCTGTAGATGATTAGGTGTGTTAAAACTAAGCATGGTGTCTAATTAATTTTTTAAAATTGTCTAAAAATTAGAAATGGATATTGTATCCTTGTCATAAATTATGTTCCACGGTATAACATTTAATATTAATAAATCATTTTATAAAAATCTAACCATCAATTTATGGCATTATATGAGGTCTTGGTTGGAGAAAAGTATGCCACCTTAGTCAATTTATCCATTTTCACCATAGAAATATCATGATGATAATGGTACATAGAAAGAAAAAAAATAAAACACATGGAACCAGTTTCCCATTTGCTTTCATTAATCTGATGGGATTACAAAATTCCCCTTGGATGATTTTGTTTCACCTTGACATGCTAACACTCAAGGAATCTAGACAAAGAATAATTTATATCACTATATAAACGAGATCAAAAATACAATTGGATAATCTTAATGTGAACCTTATTAAACTTGGATTATGGGATTTGGACAAGATGAAATGATACAGATCTCTAGAATCAGGTACATAAATGTACCCTTTAATCTCATAAGAGAGCATTATGATTAAGGGAATTGTCTAAAACATTTACCATTATGGCCCTATGAGAGTCCAATTATTGCATTACATCTTGAATCATCTTATCTTGATGGATATCTCAAGAATTCAACCCTTAAATAGTTCCTTACTCTCATTGTAGCTAGTTGGTGTTGCATCTTACATCAAAACATGAAAATCGAGATATCAACCTACCTTAGAAATTATCTATTTCTCCAAATAGTTTGATTAAAGAGTTAGCATCCAAATCATATTTATTTAATTTCCCATTGTTTGTTATTTTTTCACATCATATTAATAGTAACTTATGTCACTCCTTACTCTTTATGCATAGGCTTCATTCCCTGATCACATGTCTGGTAATGTGATTTGAACCCATAAAGTTGTTTTCAGAAATAATTTTTAATAATTACAAGTTTTTTCAAACTGTAGTATGTAATAATTTTAATCCCGCCCATAAAGTATTTATGTGTTTGTGATCTTTGATGTAATAGTGCTCTTCATTGTGGTTAACAAGGTACAAACATTTTAAAGCTAATCTACAAACATAGAAGTCATTTTAAAGCTAAGCTTGTTCAAACTATAGTACGTGAAATTTTTAATTATGCCCATAAAATAATATGGGTTTGTGATCCTTGATGTAGTAGTGCTCTTTGCTGTGGTTAACGAGGTCCAAACATTTCAAATTTAATATACAAACATAAAATTCATTTACATGAGCATATTCATTCTGTTCAAAAAATATTGATCTTGTGATCCTAGGATGTTATTTAAAATCTCAAAACCCAAAAGAGGAGAAATACAGGAAGCATTTTGAACATTACAATTATCTATTAGTAGATCATAGGAAAAAAAATGATTTATTCTCCATGGGAAATGAAATTGAACAGTTTTCCAAAAATAAAAAAATAATAATAAAATAAGGGGGAGCTAGAGATGATGAGTAAATTATATTTTGAAGCTCTGTGGTCATGTGGATTTGTATAGTTGAGCATGGTTGTTTTATGTACCCATTTCTTAAGAGAATCTTTAACTTGATGTAATTTGGGTTGTAAATTGCTCTATGATATCTTAACTAAAGCTATTGAAATAATGCATGTATTTAAACAAAGTTACTTGTTTAGAAATCTAGTTCTCAAAGGTGCATGCTGGATGCATATGCATCATCTTTCCTGGAAGTTATGATTTTGGGATTCGACTAATGGGAAGCTCCATTTAGAGGCATTTGTCTATGGAATTAATTTCCAAACTAAAACATAAGTTTAAAGGGTGGTGGTTGGAGAGAAATTAGGGTCAAGTTGCCTAGATATTTGTTTCACTAAAAAAATGGATGTGAATGGGTGAAAGCTTTGGGGGCCGTATGTGGTAGCACTAATTAAAATATAACGGGGGTCCATTTTACATTCACTTTTATGGATGTATTGTATTTCATATCAAATACAATATTCTAACTTTATTGGATTACCCCTCATGGAGTTTTCTTCTATTAAATTGAGGGTTGAAACTTCAAATGATTTGAGACTTCAAGCTTCCACAATTGATAGTGTTTAAAAGAAATGGGTTTCAAGTTATAAAAATGGAATAGATGTTTCGGGGTACTCTTTGTGAGTTGTTGTTAGAATGAATGATTGAATTTTAGCTAAGAGTTTTTTAATTAGATAATTTTGTGCACAACAAGAGGTGGGAAATAATTATAGGCACCATAGTGTAAAAAATTAATACACAAATATGAGAGTTAAATGTTTTTATGATACATCGATTTTTTTCCTCTAAGTGTTGCTTTTTTTCTCTTTAAATCCTATGCTTGTAATAGTTTTTCAAGAGTTAAATCTAAACCTTCACCTATTTAAATTGTTAGGATGTTTCCTAATCTCTATAGCCTACCTTGACTTCCTCTTCATGTTCTTATCCTCTCGCTAGCAATTTGGCCTTCTACATGTAAATCTAATGTGTCGATGTGCATACATATTTTTCTAATGTTTATACACAACCTAGAATTGCTAGAGTTGTGTCATTGCATGTTTTTTTTTACATTGTCAACATTTAGCAATTTGGCTTTATAATGCTAATAGTTATTTTATTTGACAGGCTATAGTAGGTGGGAGGTGAATTGATCAAGCAATATGGAAAAGGCAAAGGGTGGTTCTATTTTTATCAGGTTGGTCTCAGTTGTAGGCACTAGATTCTTTTATGTCAAATGGAAGAATCCTTGAAAGCTTTTTATAAAGTTAGATTTTTTTAAGTATGATCCAAGGGTGTATCACCACGTTTTATTCACTGGGGCTAAGATGAAATGAGATTTGATGCATGATTTTTGTGCTTTGAATTTATTGTGAGAACACCACGTTAACTATGTTTAATTTCCTAGCTGAGTTAAAGGGGTCTAAAATTCATTTATCACAAGCAAGGTTTAGATACTAGATCTTAATCAGTGATAAATGTGAATTGTAATTATGTTAGGTGTTATGTACTCTGGTCCGTGAAGTACCCCAAATGCATAATCAATATGATATACAAATATTTAATGATAATCATTTAGGGAAGGATTTTATGCTTAAATAGGTTATTATTAGTGTATTGTTAGTTTTAATTATGGACGTAGCTACCCTTTTAACATAGTAACAAAAAATGGCATTTTAAAAATAAGGTGCTTTTATAGTATTTATATGGTAGGAACATATTAATAATTGCGTGTCTTTGCTTTGATGAATATTAAGACATCATTGGGAGGTTGTTGGCATTGAAATGTTCTACATGAAATGGTAATGAGACAATCTATAGTTATTCAAGATGCATCCAATATTGATAAAAAATTAGTTTAGAGATTTCAATGGTGTTCCATTGATTTTGGATCCATTATAATTCTTTTTAATAGAATTTGTAAATGGTTCAAGATCTACTATAAGAGGTTTGATGCCACCATATCTATTTTGAAATATTTTAGCATTAATATAATTGATTGAAGACTTGATAATTTGTAAGAACTGGTAAGTATCATTGAGATTTTAACATTTAATTAGAATAATCTCCGGGATGAAAATTTAGTCTTATTTTATATTTTTTTGTAAAACATTGAAAAGAAAAAGATTTGTTTTGTTTTCATACTTGTTGATTTTCAATTTTTATCTGTTTACACTGCATTCATCTAGCAAGGGACTTTTTATGAGCCAAATTTGTGTGGTTTAATGTGATGGAATACCTAGATAACATAACAAGAATGTATATTTAAATTCCTTAGACAATATTACGTCGGTTAAATATAATAAATATTATTGTCTTTTAGACTAAGATAAATCCCTTGTACCAAATTCTTTATATCCAATCCTTAGAAAATAGTTAACAATGACAAATTTTTTTAAACAAATTAAAACAAAATGTAAAAAATAAAAAAACTAAAATGCATAAAGTAAATAATGTTAGGAATTGAAAAAATTGAGAGACTCACATCTCCTTACCCACCTTTGGGTCCCTTCATTGTATTGATTTGAACATGAATCTATATAAAACCAACAACTAAACTCCCTTGATAATTGAATCACCCACCAAACAAACTTGACAAACAAATGCATGAACATCTTTGCATGACTAAAACCTTACAATCTTAACTTTGTAATGTATCCAACACAAAAGGTGGCCTAAATTTAATTACTACATATAAATAGATCCACCCAATTATTTCAAACACCAAGTGGATTTTTGAAAATAATGATGGCTAATTTTATGCAGCTCTTTCATCCATAATTTATTTTTATAAGTAAAAAGGGTTCTATGGGCCCCTCAATTGTTTGGAACTTTTAGAAAACCTCCATATGTTGTAGAAGATCCATAGAAAGAGTAGTAAAGGAATAAATAGCTTACTAATCTTATATTATACAAACCAAATTTAATCCTGATCTTGTGGATTCCAATGTGCTACAATTGGGCAACTATCAATCTTGAGACTATAACTTAGCCTTTTTGAATTTTTAAAGGAACATGTTTAATAAATTATTTCTCCTTCCTTTCATAAAAGTAATATGGGTTTGGTGGGAGACTAAAACACCGTGGACGTTCTAAGTGAAGGCATGACAAATTTCAAAAGTGATAATTAAGGACTCTTAAGACATGCCATATTCAAAGAATATTCTTATTATAGATTGCTTTTTTTTTAGGGTTTGATGCCATACCTAATCATCTAGTAATTTAAATTTCTTTTGATAATTATATTTGTCTTTTTTACATGCTTGTATGATAGCCTGCTCCAAGATGCTTTGATCTTGGCTGATGATAGGAGAATGTTATAAGATTTCTTACCACCTTTGTATTTTTGAGTAGTAGGGGCTTGAGAAATGACCTTATTAAACTAGTGGTCCATATGATGCTCCAAGGATGATTATTTAAAAAATGAGAGGAGGAATTATCTTCTTTATATTTTCCTTTCACATTGGCCTTGTTTGTCATGACAGGCAGGACATACTCTAGATCCTCTTTTTTCCAAATTGGAGAATCTACTCTAATCATGCAAGAAGGATTCCATGACTTATATATCAAGGAGGGATCTTTCAAAGTATTTTCACATGGAATATGTTGATTATGAAGGACAAAGGAGATAATGAATTGAATTGTGAAGACTACATAGATGATTGGAGTTTGTGCAACAATGAGGTCCTCACAAAAAGTTACAGTAAAGTATGAGACACTAATTGTTATGTTAGCTTTGGTCAATTCAAACCATATTAATTCAACCATTTTTTCATCTCCCACAAAACTATTACAAATGCATTCCTTAGTGAGGGACTCATAGGAGGAGGGTAAAATGTTAAGGCCATTTATTTGATTCCAACACACACAAAATACATAGATGGTTATAAAAAAAGGTGGGTAGTTGGTATGTAAAAATACACAATGCAAAACCATAAAATAAAAATGTCAGTTGAACATGGGAACACAAAAGTAGAATTAAAATATCAAATCACAAGGCAAGTAAGGTAACTAAGCATAAGCAGTAGCACGCAAAGGAAGTGAGGTAGAATCATCCATAGGGGTTTGACCAACCCAAGAATAGGGATTGACTGAAGGAAGATCACGTACCCATTCTGAGTGGTCTCTAAAGGAGGAAAAAATTGTAATTCCTTAACTAGGAGGAAACAACACATAATATTTCACTCACTCACCAGTCTACACAATAAATTAGTCCATCAAGATGGACCAATAAAGATCTTTTCACATGGTAGTGAAATCCATTCACCCTCATTAAGGAGGAGCATATGAAAAATGATAATGAAAACAAATCCACCAACCTCTAAGTGTTGGTGAGGTAGTGCCATTTAAAGATTCATTAGGATAGACATTACTTATAGTACAAGGAGTACTCACCCTATGGTTGAGGATTACTTGAAGATTCTAGAATTAGATCTACATAAATGTTGAAGAAATAATAAGCCTTTATCAATAATTAAGAAATGGATAGAAATATTTTTGTTGTAAAAAATAGTTACACTTCTAGATTTCTATAGTTAAAGTATGTATATATATATATATATATATGTATATATATATATATATGTATATATATATATATATATATATGTGTGTATATATATATATATATATATATGTGTATATATATATATATATATATATATATATATATATATATACATATACATATATATATATATACATATATATATACATATATACATATATATATATATATATATATATATATATATATATATATATATATATATATATATATACATATACATATATACATATATATATATATATATATATACATATACATATATACATATATATATATATATATATATATATATATATATATATATATATATATATATATATATATATATATATATATATATATATATATATATATATATATATATATATATATATGTAATGTGGATCCTCAAAAAAGGTCATTCTCCAATTAAATGTTCCTATATGATAAGGCTTAAATAATCTATGCATCAACTACCAAGATTTCAAAGTTCTTGAGCATGTCTAAAAACATTTCCTAGCTTATGCTGAGGTGATTGGTGGGCACCTCCAATTTTGGTCAGAGTTTTATCTATCAAGCATCATCATCATCATCATCATCATCATCATCATCATCATCATCAATTTAAACAGTTATCTACATGTTCATCCAATAGAAATATGTTTGGTTTGTAGCAGGTCACTTGTTCGAATAATGGGAGAAGCATTTTAAGAATTGACCTTGTGGCTAAATTAACACCTTCTTATGCTTTGCTACTTTAAAAATACTAGTTTTACAACATGGAGGATCATCCGCCTTTCATGGCCATCAGAGGGGTTAGTAGTAGTAGTATGTTTGGAGGTTTTAAGGAGGACAACATGTTTAGGGATTAACATTGCATAATATTTATCCCTATAGTGACCGTCCCTTGGAAAGCAAAATCTTTCATTTATGATGGATAATTTTCTTAAACAACAATAGCAACATGGGCGATGAAACTCCTAACTTCGGGTTGACGTAAATGGCATCATGCACTACCAAATCTTTAATAAATAAGTTTTTAAATAGATAACATATTTTAAATTATAAATTTTAAAAGGCACTATCTAAAACCATTATATATATATATATATATATATATATATATATATATATATATATATATATATATATATATATATAGTGATAAAAAGATATAATATATTTAATAATATTCACATATATATTATATAATTAGTATTTAATGTTAATAATTAAATTATTATTATATAGATATTTTTGAAGAAGGTTATGTTTATATATGTGTGTATGTATTTTAAAATTAAATTTTAATGTATATGTATTACATTATGTAATAGATATTTTAATAGTATATTAGATTATATAATGTATATTTTAGTATATTTTGTATATAAATATTATATATTATGTTATATAACATATATTTTAATATTATATATGATTATATAATATGTATTTTAACATATTATTTATTGTATTATATTTTAATATATTACGTTATATATTGTACTATACATTATACCGTATATCATAATATATTACATATTACATCATATTTTAATATATTATATGTTATATATTATATATTTCTAAATATTTTATTATTATAATATATTATATATTTTACCATATAATTTTTTAAAAAATATAATTTTACCTAAATATATTTATGGTATGTAATAAAGAAATGATGTTAATGTCATAAAATAGAAAATTCAATAATAAATTCTAAATGATTTGTGTTGAGCCACGTAGTTAATATGTTTTGTGTTGTTTTAAAGTGCAACCAAGTAGTGTCTTCTAACTAAGGCTCCCACCTTTCTCTCGTATAACACAAGGTTTGATTTTTGCACAAGAGATGTCATTTTTCATTTTTTGTTGTTGTTAAGCAAACTCGCCATGAAGTTGCTGAGGGGATTCCTCCTAATCGATAGAGGTTGATTTTGGCCAATAAATAGCTTGAGGATGGGTGCATACTGGTAGATTATAACATACATAAGGAGTCAACCCTTCACCTGGTGTTGCATCTTCATGGGGGATTCTAGGTTGTGTGTCAATGGTCTTCTTGATGTTATTATGATTTGGCCTTTGCACAGTGGTTGATAAAACTTATTAACATATATTTGGTATATGAGTATGTTTTATATCAGGTATTATGATACTTTGTGTGATGTAGTGGGTTCTGTTTGTTTCTAGTCAAGCTAGTTAATGCTATAATATGTGTTCTAGTTGGCTAGATAAGTGGGAACTTGAGAACAGTCATCTTCAGATGAAACTTCAAAATGGTATTAGTATAAAATATACATTAATTTATTTTAATAATAAATTTAAGTGACTATTTAATAAGATTGGATTTCCATCACATCTAGTTTCTATTTACCCATTATTTTGTGGCTAAAAGGCTGTAATTATCATTGGGTAGCTATGGTGAAATGTGTAGTATGTATGTTTGTTGATTGGTATGTTTGTAACACCACTATCATAGCCATAAAATGTAGTGCCTATAATCACCTAACATTGTCAATACAAATTGAGCCTATTGTATCTCCCCTTTGATGCTTTGTATGTTTCCCTAGGATCATTAACCCTTGCGACTGACCAACCCATTGAAAAAGATTCAAGTGTGGTGATATTTTCCTATATTTTTATTTTTTTGAAACATTTTATTTAGATATTTATAATTTATTTTCCTCATGTGTGTGTATTATTTTTAAATCTTGTGTGAAGGTTTTCTTTCAACCATTTTTTTTGGTTATGCAGGTGGCCTCTGCATGGGGAGTTTAACTCATTATTTTGCAGGAAAATACACTTCCCTTATAAATTTATTTTATCATAGATATTATAAGTCTTGAACACATATCTATATATTTTTAATAGAGATAATTTATTAATAATTATAAATTATTTTATTGAGTTTAACTTCTGTCATACTCTATCTTTTATGTAATTTGGTCATTATTTTTCAACACAATGTTTAAAACAAATTCAGCAGAGAGAGCTACTTATTTTTCTACGTTCACAAAGATTGATGGCTAGGCATGCATTGCCAAATCATAAAATAAAATTGATATTTGTATACCTACAAATCAATGTGATGGTAAAAAAGGATCAATAATGAAGATTAGATAAATACCTTCACCTGTCAAGAGTCACATTTTGTCCTCTCAGATTCTACCAACAAGAAATCCATCCACAATAATTTAGGTGTCAAACAATTAGTTTACCTGTAATCACTTGAAAAAATAATAAAAAGAGAAATAGGAGCACCTCAAAATATTATTGTACCCCTAATTTGGCTTGAGTTTATCACCTCCCTACATAAAACTAGGAGTGGGTTTAAATGGCCCAGTCGATCTACATTATTACCAGCCCCCAATAGTGTTTTAAACGATCAATTTGAGGTCAAAGACATACATTATGTTGTAAGCATATTTTTGCCTCTGCTGCATTACGTACCATGGATTATTCTATTGATCATAGGACTATTACTGATTATTTTGTATGATAATTACTTTTTCCAATTATGGTGCATTCTCATATTCCCAAATACCATGCATGCTGATAGCTAGATGCCACCCACCAAAACCCAAGAACCGCCCTTGATGAAAACCCATGCACTATCGACAAAGCCACCTAACATCCACATGTCAACATTTGAATGGATTTAAATGGAATATTTTTTTCCTTGTCTCTTGTGAGATGAATATTGGGGCCTTGCCCCACTGTATAATCCTTTGTCTTAATTATAAAGTGTATTATAATACGGGTCAAATAATTTGAAGGGACTCTGATATTTTTTATGCATGTTTTTATAATATGCACTTTACTTCCATCACCTCTTATAGCTGACATTATCTTCACCAACTTTTGAACAAAAAAAATGTCTGGAGATCAATTAAAGTAGTAAAAAGAATAATAAATGTTGTCCAATTAAGTTTGCGATATGTGTATTTTTTATTTAATAAATTTTAATTTTTAATCATAAATATTGATAAAAAAATATTTTTGTTTCATTTCTCATGGAATTTTCACTCCCAAGTTATAGTAGGGGTAGTTGATTTGGATGTCACTATAATTTAGGATCTCTATGTCATGGTATCATTTGTCTTACCATTTTCAAGGTACAAAATAAGTATGTTCTCTATTTTGGTTATAGTTTAAAATTTGTTCACTTACTAGTTTTGCATTTAAAATGATGTAAGTTATTCCTTATCTAATCCATAGATATTTTATATCTTCCTCAATATTTTATATGGTTGTTTATTATTCCACTTGTTATAGGTTATATGTGAGAACCTCTCCTTATGCAAATGTGCTAACACTAGCACCCTAACCTTAAAATCCTATTTTTTATTTTATTTTAAAACACTTCATATCTACACATTTCTTAAGATATTAGACCACTATATTCTTTCATAGCAAAATATTTTCTCTTTTATGACTATCAATGTCCAACTTGTTGCTATACATCCTTAACACATTCTCTTGAACCTATCTAATCACTTACATAGTGGAATGGAGCAACAATTAGTACAAGGTGTGACATAATCACTACATCCTTAACACCTCCCCCTCGAGCCATGAAGACACCATCCACCTCATTTCTTGGATTTTTATTCTTGTGCCTTGAACACCTTATGTTGCCAATTAGATAGAGTGGTGGAATGAATTTATCGATCGCACCAAAACCTTTTTTTGCCATTATGAAAAACAAATTGCTCATTTTTGAAAGCATAGAGAAGATGATGTTATCAAATAATAGCAAAGGATTGTCTCTATTTTTGTGTATAACCCTTTTGATTTACAGATGCAAACCCAGGTTGCTTCTCTAAAATATGAATTCAAAGTGGTGGATCATCATGCAGTCAAAGGGGTGCAACTTCTCACTCACCTTCATTATTTTAAAATTAAAATATATAATAATATAAATAAATTATTTAAGACTGTTAAAGCCAAAAAAACTTGAGACCAAATCAAGGCCATCAATTCAACCCATATGAGATTCGCTTCTCTTACTAACATCTCATCTAATTTTTTGGAACATTTTAAATTAGTGTTTCAAGATTAGAAGGAAAAAAATAAGAAGGCTCAAGCATTATAGGAATTCCTTGATATGGTTCCTTGTAAACTCAAGCTTACAGATCGAAGACTATGTGATGCTTATGTTTCATTTCATGGTCTCTCTTAGGCTCTTCATATCATGAGTAATGACAAAGCCCCAGTGATTGAAAAAATCCATTATGAATTTTATAAAGCCACCTAAGAGTTTGTTGGGACTAACCTACTCCAAGTATACAAAGGGGCTCTTTAAAAAAATTGTTGGTCTCATTTATTACACCCAAATTAGGCCACTTGAAACTCATTACCAACTAGTGCTTGAGATCTCTACTTAATGTCTCTTACAAGATCCTTTCTATAGCTTTAACCAACCACAAATAGTTCAAGCACAAAGGTGAAAAACTAATTTTATATATTGCCTATGGATGGGAATTTTATAGTTCAATCCCATCCATCACTTAGGTTCTTATAGACCTCTAACACAATTTTTTATCCCCATTAGATAAAATTGACTAATAGGATACAAGCACCCTACCTAGTGTCTGAATCCACTATGTTGTCTTTCTTCCAAATAATGACTACTTTTTGAAATCCAAAATTATGAAAAGGTCATCTTATGTTCCTAATAATCCCTATGCGAAGGAATTCCAAAGATACGACTTGATTTATATTGTATTGTATGCCTCTAAGGCATAGTGATAGATTAATTGGTGTTTCTATTTCACATATCCTTGACTTCCTTTGGTTTCTTCTAAAATGGCAAGTTGAGATATTTTTTATCAAAATGGTTCTATTAAAATTACTTGGAGTCCAATTAATGAGGTTAGTATTGAAACTAATAGGGTGGAAGACTCATTCTTCTAATTTGTCACTTGACCCTTGATTGTACTTAAGCATGTTGTTATCATTATTAATTCTCTATTACACCCTGCATAACCCCTAAACACATTAGATATCCCATTGGACAAGAAGTGATTCAAAAAGTATGAAAAGTGATAATAAAAGTTCAAGTGAGACTCTAAGGGAAATGATTCAAACTAAATTGATCAAACTACCTCCTCTACATCCTCTAAGTAGATCAAAACACTATTATGCATATCATAAAATGCATGGGTATCATACTTATTATTGTTTGTATTTACAAAATAAAATAGGTAATTAATAGTGGTGATCCTTTAAAATGTACATCAATCAAGAAACCCACAGTGGCACAAGTGCAAATATAAAAAAGTGACAAAATCATATATAATACAAAAGTGGTTGCCAAAGAAAAAATCAGAGAAAGAAAAGGTTCAAAAAGCACAATTACAAAAACAAAAAGGTTCATAAGGCATAATTAGAACAACCATTAATACATCAATCTAAGTTAGAGCAAGAAAGAATACAAAAATATCAAGATGCAAAGGTAATATTACATTTTAGATTGTTATTTGTCCACTAAAGAGCCTCTATAACATCTAAAGTATCTTAAAAAGGTGGAAATTAATGGTGCAAGGATTCTAATTTCAAAATTAAATGTAAACCAATGTAAGAAAGAAGCTTGAGGTAAAAATATTTATCCCATATTTTTTTGGTGATGGTGTAAAGCCAATACAAAAGTTTCTAAAGTAGATTGATTTACACTTAGCATTAACATGATGGAGATTGACCTACACTTTTTTTTTTGAATGTGCTTGATGAATTGATTATAATTTTCAAATTCCTTTTAATGTGAAGGGAATGTTTTTATTGATGATTGAAAAGGATAAGCTATGCCAATGTGTGTTTGAGTTTACAAACTTAGGTAAACTTGAAATGGGTTGTGTGCTTCAAACTTGTGCAAAGCTATGTTATATTTACATTGAATGAAAGGTAGTATTTCATCCTAAGTTTTTTTTATTTTAATGTTGTGGGTTATATGATGTGATGTATAATTCTTTTCCTATTAATAAGATAGTTGGATTTGATCGATTGACATAATTAATGGGTTTTGTTAAGTATGGGTTGTATTGGTATGGTGGGTTCATTGAATATTGTTTTGCCATTGAATAGAACTATATAGCCTAGAGTGGTTGGGTGGATGGCCCAACATACTAGTGTGACCCTAACCTATCGAATTGAATACTATGATGTTATTGGACCATGCATATGACTAGTGACTGACATCAACCATATCTATGCGACAATGGGTAGACTTGCTTTGTCATTAACAAGTTCCCTATTTCATACATAAAAAAAAAATAGAGATCAAATGCAAAAGGGGGAATTGAGAAAAGGGAATAGATGAACATGCTTTATGTATCTAATATTTGAGTGGTCATTTCTCTAGCATGTTAGCATGATCTGTGGATCTAATATTTGAATGGTCTTCTTCCAATCTAGATAAATCAATTAGGATGTGCCATCCACCTTCATGATCATAAGAGCTCTCTTTCCTTGTATTTATTAGGGAAATACGTATGTGATTTGTGCTTAATTGAGCCCTATGAACATAAATAATTACTCTAAAACATGTTAAGTGGGGCTAAATTTATTGGTTTAAGGTTTAGGTTTATGATTTAGGGTTTAGGGCTTATGGTATCTAGGGTTTAGGTTTTAGGGTATAAGGTCCCATCGTAAATGTGATTGAGGCCAAATTAAGCTGCTTAAACTTATTTATGACTATAAAATGTGATTTTGGGCTCAATTGGCCCTAAATAATCATGTAAATTGAGCCAAATAGTCAATTAGGGCAATCAATGGTGCAATTTGGGCCAAATTGAGCCATGCAAAAGTAATTTTCTTACTCTAAATATTATTTCATTGGGGTTAAAATGATTGGTTTAGGGTTTCAAGAGTTTATGATTTATGGTTTATGGTTTAGGGCTTAGGGTTTAGGGATTAGGGCACATGGTTTATGTTTTAGGGTATATAAGGTCCAATCATGAAGGTAATTGGGGTTAAATTAAGCTTTTAAAACATATTTATGACTATAAAATATGAATTTGGCTCAATTAATCCCCACGTCATAATATATTGAGCCATTTAGTCAATTGGGGAAATGAGTGATGTGATTTGGGCCAAATTGAGACATGTGAACCTAATTATTACTTTAAAGGATGTTAATCAGGGATAAATTGATTGGTTTAGAGTTGAGGGTTTACAATTTAGGGTTTAAGGTATATGGTATAACTTTTAGTGTCCAATTGTGAAGGCAATTAAGGATAATTTAAGTTGATTGAATCTATTTGTGATTACAGAATGTGATTTTGGGTGAAATTAGCCTTAATGTCATCATAAATTTATCCAACCAATCAATTAGGCCAATTAGTTAATAAATTTTAATATTTAATTATAACTATTGACTAAAAATATTATTGTTTCATTTAATATGGAATGTTCACTTTTGAGTTGTAGGTGTAGGTGATTTGGATGTCACTACAAGTTAGGATCTTTATGTTGTGGTATCATTTGTCTCCACCATCATGAAAGTATAAAATGAGCATGTTTTATATTTACATTATTGTTTAAACATTGTCCACTTAATGGTTTTGCATTTAAAATGATGTAAGTTAGTTCTTAACTCAACCATAAATATTTTATATCTTCCTCAATATTTTTTATTGTTCTAATGGGATTTACCCCAATAAAGGTCAATGTGCAGAGCATAATATATTTGGTTGATCAATATCAATAACTTATTTATTCAAATGTAATGTGTTACATTTATATGATTACAATCTCCTAAAAAATAGGAGATAAAACTAATCTCGTAAAATCTCCTAACAACTTATCATAAACCCTTATTATACGTGATTTAAATAAATAACTTACAATTATGTAATATATTATTTTATTTTCATACCTAAATGTTAGGACTAATTCCCAACATCCCAGTTTTAACATACACCTAAAATTGCCCCCTTGAATGTGGATGTTGGGTTCCCCAGAAAATGCATTCATTATACAAATTATTAAATTTAAAGACTCAAAAACTCCAATACTATAAATAAATTTAACATTAACATTAACATTTGAAATTTTCTATAGCATCTTGTTATTTCATGTTTATTTTATTTTGGACAAGTAACCTATTGCCTATACACAGGAATTTTTTTTGAGCAATCACCGAGTCTTAAATATGTCAAATTTATTACTATTTTATCAAAGTGCCATGTGGTGTCTCCTAATTTACCCACATATTCCTCCAGCTTTGCCATCCCATGTAACCTAGACCTACCACATGGGTACATGATATATTTTAATTGGACCTCCCACCTGTCAAGACTACCAACTGATCTTAAAATGGGAACACTTATCAAGTAATACAACTAAATAAAACTAAACAACACATTAAGCAATTAGCTCTACCAAACCCATATAAGGAGAAGGAGGTGGCAAAGGAATAGTGGGTTTGTATCCCCAACATCACCTACGAAGGAGAGATGTATCAGGTATGATCTAACCATCATTTAACTCATTTTCTTCTTTCACTTCTTCATTTCTAGCATGGCAAGGGGAAATAGAAATAACCAATTAAATAAACATCCTTTTCCCATCTCCACATGTAGGGACAAACCTTACATGACTAAGATCAATAAGTTTTGATTTAACTTATAATAGGTTTTATGTGATGATGTGAGTTTCTCACTTTTATTCTTGACTAGTACAAAAGTTGTAAAATATATATAAATTATTAATTAAATGTAAGTAAATCACACATTATTTGAAAATAAAAATGATATGTGTGTGTATGTGTGTTAGAGAGAGAGAGAGAGAGAGAGAGAGAGAGAGAGAGAGAGAGAGAGAGAGAGAGAGAGAGAGAGAGAGAGAGAGAGAGAGAGAGAGAGAGAGAGAGAGAAAACATTAAATAAATAACATAAATAAGTGAAAATACAAGCAAAGAGTAGAGAGTAGGGAAGAGGCATTTGAAAAAAATTTAAGGTTGAACATTTATTTATTTATTTTTATTTTTATTAAAATATATTAACAAACTAAAAAAATCAACAAGGGTTGCATATCGGCTACTCACTACCTCTACTATGTCAATATACCAAAGTTATCGAACCTAAAACACTATGTGAAACATATAACACTTTGTCATTTATGTGTTGGAATTTTATTATTATAAATTAACATAGAAAATATATAATCCTATTTATTAATTGTTATCTTTCTATTAAAAATTATGTCTGAAGTAATGGGTTTTATTCCACTACAAGATGGAGTGAAAATCTTGGGAAAAAAATGTCAAGACACTACATAGCCTCCTTGAATGATTTTTATTTCTCTTTAAACATGAGGATAGTATCATAAAAAGGGCCATTAATTATTTTATAGGATCTATCATGAATAAAAATTCTTAGATGAAACCCCGCTCAGCATTATGTGCCAACACGTATAAAAAAACATTAGCTTATAAAACATATAATGTTGGAGCAAGGGGGAACCTTGATGTAAGAAGAGGTAGAGTCCAAAAGGGTTATATTTGATGGATTTTATAGTAATATATCATTACTCATCTAATAATAGATCTTGGATAGTATAAATAAAGAATTGGCCAAAGTTGAGAGCCTGGAGAATGGCTAAAATGAAAGGCCATATAATTCTATCATTAGATTTCTCAAAATCAAGCTTGAAAAATATGGTTATATGTCAAGAGGGTCTCACCCATATAATAAATTCCTACACAAAAATAAGGTTTTCAAGGATTTACAAGTTTTTTATAAAGGCCATTTTTTAGATTTGAAAATGGTAGGTAAGATGACCTGGAGGTGGTTAGCAAGATATTTAGGGAGGATATTGTATGAGACATTGAGTGACTGGGTTTTAGTTGGTGGTAAGTTATAGGGTTCAATATTTAGGTATGAATATAATATTTACTTGTTTAATAAAGGAACCTAATTTTTTTAGAGCTTATTTGCAGACTTAGAGTAGGTTAGGCCTGATAAACTCACAAATGGATTTAAACAAATTATAGGGAATTCATCAATGCTAGGTAATTTATCATTTCACATGAAATGTAAGGCCGTATAGACTCAAAGATATCAAGGCATGTCAAATAACATTTGGTGAGTAAGTTTGAGTTTTTGAGGAACCACTTCAAGGCATTCCTGTAAATCCTGAGCCTACTTATTTATTTCCTCTAGGGCCTGGAACACTAATTTATAGTGATGAAAACAAGTAATGTAAGGGAGATTATTGGGTCTCAATTTGGATAAATTTATGGCATTGATCTTATCTTTAGTTTTTTTTTCTAATTTTTTTAAATAAATAATTTGGAAGCCTTATGACCAATTTTTATCCAATGGAGGTGGGTGTGAATTTACACCCCTCTGGTTGCATGAATATATACCACTTTGATTTGGTGTTTAAGAGAGGAAATTTGGTCTTGCATCCAAAATTGAAAAGGACTAATCTCAAGGAGATAAAATATCCTATGGTATTGTTTTATCATAACCCTATCCCCTCTACTTGCGAATGTGAGCAATCTACTTGTGATAGTGGTTGAGAAAGGTCGTCATGTGAAAGATGGCCTCATTATAGCACTCTATCCAATTAAAATCATAGGTGGTTGAGGTGAAAAATTCCAAACCTAGGGAATGAGATATGTAATTCCCTCATGGCAGGCAAGTGAGGTGTTTACCTAGAGGAATTGATAGTATGGTATTTTAAAGTTATTTTTACTCAAGTATGATGTGTAAGTGATGGGATTGCGATATGGGAGAACATATTTAGGGTGCATTATGGAAAGTTTCACAACAAAAATTAATAAAAGATAAGACATTCGTATATAAAATCATAAAATGACCCAATCCCCTATCAATGTCAGCAGGGTAATTGGAGTAGATAAACCTTGTAATGGAATCTAGTGTGTTCCATTAGAAAAGAGGATCCACCAAACCCATCGATTTGTAATAAATTTAAAAAGTATCTTTAAAAAACCAATCTAAAATCACAGAAATTTATATACGGAGTTAATCCCAAAGATATAAAACATACAATAACTCCACAAAATACTAAGAGACTCATAATATTTATATGAAACCAACATGTATAGATGATTGTGAAATAGAAGATCCAATATGGTCCTACTATCACCAAAGAAGATTATATAAATATTGAGAAGAATAAATGGGTTTCAAAACTTATTCATGGACCCCCCTCCTCAAGCAGAACTAGGGACACAAGAAGAAGTTGGCCCATTTTGGGTAGCTCATGCTGAAGAAAGAGTGGAAAGTCCTTTAAATTCATTTGCACACATAATTATTGTTGCCTCCCCACAACCCATCATTGAAGAAGAAAGGCTTGGAAGTCAAAATACACAAGCTAGTATATTTTCTATGTTGATTTTTGCTCCATTGATGATTACACAACATGTAGCTCTTCCTTCATTCTTGTCTAAATTACATATTACTTCTTATTCTTTGATATCACCACCAACAATATCCTAGCATACTCTAAAATTAACTTTGCTATCTACCATTCTTCTAGTAGTGACTGTTCTTGCCACTTCAACACCACCTACAATTGACATTCCTTCATTTTCCACACCACCTCTTATTGGCTCGGCCTCTACTACTACCAAAAAAATAATTACATATGCAAGGAAGCCCAATACCCCACCTATTTCTCCTCAAAAGGTGGAAGTGAAAGAACAATTTTCATAAGTCCCTAAAGAGAGGTATGATAAAATAAGGGGCACACAAAAATCAAGCCACATCATGGTCTATAATAATAAAGAGGAAGAGAGAAGAATGGTCAATGAAGAGGATTAGGTCTCTGAGACATAAATTGAAGATTCATGGTCAATTAGTAAGATAGTATAATCAGATCCAAAGGATGAATGGTTATCTGAGGAAAGTGACTAGTTAGGGGAAACATAGTGGACTAAAGGATTTGAAGAGATCAACAAAAGGGATGATAGTTTGGTAGCTACTGAATAATTTTCAAATAGAGAGGGAGATGTAATAGGAGAGGTAGAGTCATAACTACAATCTATAGTACATGGACCATCACCAACTACATCTCCAAGCTTTCCACTTTAGATCACAACAATGTCAATTACAATTATTAGTGCTCCATTTATTACTCTTTTCATTTTAATTCCTCCAAGTTCACATTCTTTGGCAACTTCCTCAATTTCTACAATAACAACTGGTATAACACAATCTTTACATTCTCTATATTATTTAAGCTAAATAACCCAAACCTGGGCTATTGCTACATTACCAAATTTGCCCACCACAGCCCAATCTATGGTTGTGGATCCTATCGCCACTACTATTAATGTTGGGGTCACATATACTTCTATTACTAACTATTTAAAAAATATATTAAATACCATAGTGACATATTAAATTTTTATTAGGACTAGTCTTTAGTCCCCTAATCCAACCAAGGGGTACATTTTGAAAATTTAGTGTCTACCTCTATTTTTGATACAAAAATCACCCCTCCTAGGCCATCTAAACAAAAAGAAATTTCTATTTACCAAGGCACACAGACAAAGGCACCTAAATGTTTTCTGCACAAAGTAGAAGGGAAGGCCAAGTATATCATAGATACACTAGTCAAAAAGTAGGTTATTGGTTAGAAGAAGGATATTCATTCTCTTATTTTAATAGGGACATCCTCATCAAATGATATACTACCTAAATGGGAATCCCCTTAAAATAGTCAAGGAAATCATACAGCTCAGTATGCCCAACAAGCATAGCCATCTCAACAAGCACCATCTGCAAGGAAAATAGAACAAATATAACAAGTTATACTAAATATACTAAATATTCCTTCATGGATAAGGCAACTGCAATAGGAAGAAGAAACTGAAAGACATGATTTGGTAATAACTAAATAACCTACAATTAAATTCAATTTTTATAAACAGATGAGCATTTTGAGAAAAGTTGAGGAAAATTGTGATGGTTGAAGGTCAACAGGTACAACTAGAGTAAAGAGAAAATATTCTCTCTAACTAAGAGAATGAAGATGAATCCTTCAAACCCAAATAGGTTTAGAGAAGACCCTTATAGTTAAATTGTGGATGCAGCAAGAGGGTTAATCAAGGAAATATTAAAAAGTTTTGATCAAGCTGTGTAGAAGTAGTTAGAGGTGAGTACCATCCAGGCCTCCAAATAGATAGTGGATAATTTAAAAAGTATATCTAGGAATTTATTGGATACCATTGGTTTAATCAGGTCCACAAAGTCCACCTCCCAACCCAAATGAGGAGACACTCTTTAACTATTTAAAAAAATAAAAAATATTGATGGAAAATTAACTTTTATAAGCCAAGAAACAAGAAATAAGGCATGCACACCTTAATTTAATGACAACATATGAATTTAATTGGACACAAAATTATATTGTTAAAATAAGGGATAATATACTTGAATTGCATTAAGAGATGTGGGTTCTGGTTCAATAATTTACAAACCAAGAGAGGAGAGTTATTTTTATCCTGACTAACTTAAGAGTCATTCGAGTAGGCACTCCACAGGGGAAATTAGTGCCGAGGATTGCTTTTGAGAAACTTATGCATACAACATTTGACAAATTCAGAGTGGAGATCAAGGGAACCATTTATAGAGTTAGTGATGAATTAATGTAATTAGCCAAATTTGTAAACATAAAATTACAAAGATCGAGTCACTACACGATGAGGTTATATATTCATTGGGTATACATAAGAAGCTTATGGATAAGCTTCATAAATTATTAAAAGGAGCTTTGCTCTACTTCTTTAGTCATGTTCTTTACCTTTACAATGAATCAAATAACCAAGAAACTACGGTATCAGGGATCATGCCAAACCCCCTAAGAGTACTCAGCTTTTTAAGTACACCTTGGTGCCTACTCAAACGGGTCCAACTTATGTCCCATTACCAATAGCTACGTTAGGTTCATATGCATCTTAAATTCCTATTCTAGTTACAACATAAGGTTGGATTTCAGTTTCACCTACTCATATGTCTTCTTTGATCTCACTTCTAGTTCCACTACCTATCTCAATTGTAACTCTAGTTACAACTTTAGTTCTATCCTCCTCAGCTTCGACATTGGATTTTTTAGTGTAAATTCTTCAAGCGGTTCCACATCAACATCATTTAATTACACATATGTACTTGCATGGTTTAGTTGAGTTGAAATTATTTGTTTCAAATTTATTTAATCGTATATATTATATTTTATAAATGAAGAATTATATTTTAAGTGATCAATGTCGTGCATGCATGCTTTGCATGAAATTATCATATAGTGATATTTTTTTGGACTTGTATTTTAGACTTTACTTAAGAGATGAGGCATTTCCCATCCCAAGATTATTTATACCTATATCCTCCTATTCCAAATGGAGGAGAATTTTGGATGTTGAGTTTAATAGGAAATTATGAGAAGTTCTGCAATTTTAGTTTTGATGTGTAAATCTTGATTCTTTTCTAACTTGTGGATTGTGTAAGAAGTGTTATCATTCTACTTTGTTAGTCTTTGGTTGTGTACGAGTTATCTTTTATTTACAATCATTCATATTAATCTATAGATGTTCTGAATACCTTTTACATATAAATCATAATCCACCTTGTAGATGTGCTATTGTAAATTAGTAAATGCATAAACCCTTGATATCATGTATTCAAGTATATTTTGTCTTTGTTACTTTTGACACCTAACTATGTTTGATTGTTAGTGTACTACAACATCTTGTAGTAGAAATAGGTCAAGATCTGATTTCTTGTCCTACATAAGTTCTTGTTCTAGCCTTGAAAAGTTACATCTAGTGTGGTTCACAAGCTTCCTTTTTGACCTTACCTTTCCATTATTTTGAATTCCTACCTACCTTAGTTAGAACCATCATTCTTATAACCATTTCAATTAAATCTAGGTTCACCCATCTCCAACTCATCTATGTAAAAAAAATGTCTCATTCACATTGATTCCACCATCGGGTTGTTTATAAAATTAAGTACTCCACAACTTGTGCTTTGGAGTGAATAATTTTTTACTAATCCTAAAATATTAGAGGATACATTTTAAATTTTTTTATGGTGTGCATAAAACCAATATCAATAGACTGCTCTTAAATGCTCTATGTTCATTGATTTATCTATTTTGAAAGGAAAATAACTCACAACACCATATAATGTTTGAAGATACACTTAGCTTATAGTTTGTTTTCTTTTGAAATCGGCACTTAGTTTGGTATGTCATAAAGAGAAGATGTATAATTGGACCAAGTACATTCATCCAATATAGCACATGAAGGTTTCCTTCGAATGAATTTTTTCTGAAATGATTTAGTATTGAACCTTAGTATGTTATACGTATCTTTTGTTTTGTTGTTGAGATATAACCTCTTTGTATTTTTTTGGATATGATAATAAACATTTTTAATAGATATTTTCACATGTTGATGTTGGCGATTAGTGTGTACTATAATCATATACAAATATCCACAACTTCTATAAAACCACGCATTATGATGACAATATTTTAATCAAAGGTTATGTGATGATTATAAATGAAAATTAAATATATGTATATATATAAATATAAACTATTTCAAATACATATAATGAAATTTTAAATAATTTCAAAAATTTAATAATATATTATTTGAAAGAATTTAAAAAAAAAAAAAAAAAGTTACATATAAAATCAATACCAAATACATATGTTGGATCTTTTCCTTTTATAGCACGATGTTTTAGATTTGGGGTGTGCTTAATTATATATGAACTATGTTTCTCTTATATAAATATATTTATGTTTGAATTAAAAAATAAAATGAAAATTACTAATAAATCTTTTTTTCAAGTTATATTTTATCATGTTTATTTATATTTGTAATATAATTAATTTAATATAATTTTTAAAAACAAAATTGTACAATAAAAATTAATAAAAATAAAAGTAAAAAAATATCACTTTGTTTTTTAGAAAACATTTTAAAGCATTTTATAATTTATTAGTTAATTTTATCGAAAATATTTTACTCGTTATTTTGTGAAAATATCAATTTTTATATTAATTCATTCTAATATTTAAAATAAGGTACAAATAAATATATGAAAATCCATGGTATTATTTAAAATAAGAAAAAAATGAATATATACAAAAATTTCAAATATGTCTTTTTAAATACAGATTTCCATAATATTTAATATTTGTTATAAAGGAAATTTTCACTTAGATAAAAATATTTGTCAATTATTTAAAAAAAATGTATTATTAAAATATTATCCATAAAAATGTTAAAAATAAATCAGATCATTTAAAATTTCTCTAATTAATATTACAACATATATTTTATATACAAATGGGAAATAAAATTGAACTCACTTTAATCAAAAGAAAAAATTATTATATTTAAAAAAAATTAAATGATTAATTTTTATAAAATTTATAAATTACAAAATATTTTTATAAAAAATTTATTTAAACTCAATTAATTTTTATGATATTCTTTATATACAGACACTGTTAATTTAAATTAAAAAAACACTTAAAATTTAATTAATTTTTACAATACCACCTATATCTAATTTATAAATAAAACAACTTTTATATTTAAAAATAGAAAACACATTTCTGTCAAACTTTCTAAAAATTTCCATCCTACTTATAAAAACCATTATCTAATATTAATAAAAAAGTTGAGCATCGTAAGATTTAAATCAAACTGAATCTCAAATGCTTTCATCTCAAAATCTTCAATTTTGAATAAAGATGCATTCAGTGTAATTCTAACTTCTAAACTTTATTTATAGTAATGTCAATGTCATGGCTTTTGCATGTATCGTTTTATTGCGATGTCAATGTCATGCCTTTTACATGTATCATTTGAATTCCTCAATCATGTATTTTCCTTTGTCATTACTTTTCTGTCATTTCTTTGTCCAATATTTTATTATAATTATAACATGAAGCTTCAAGTTTCTCTTTCCCGTTTCTTTTGAGTAGTTTTTATTTTACAGATTAAATAAAAAGCTTTTATTAGAAAGGTAGTATTTGACAAGGAAAAAAAAAAAAAAAAAGAAATGGTAAATAATGTTAAAAATAATTATGTTATTGTATTAAAAATTTATATCTATATATATTAGATTTAAGATATTGAGATGTAAGAATAAGTCCAGCTTTTATGGTAATTAAAATAGATAAAATATTAGAAGAGAATAAAATAAGTATTCAGAAAATTTTAAAATAGATTTAATATAAACTTAGTATATACATAACTTGGTTATATATAAAAATAAAATATAAAATTTTTCAGAATTATTATGAACATTTAAAATAATATATATTTATTATAATTAATTATAATAGTCTACTCAAAATTTTAACTTGTATTTCATATAATCTACAAAATTTGTAAAAAAATATTGTATTCAAATATTAGTTGTGTACACTCATTATAAAAATATTTTCTAAATCATTACAAAATAAATAAACTTATTATAAAATTAATTAATTCATTTTATAAAATTAATTAATAAATTTTATAATATTAATAATTTAAAATTGAATAAATTACTTAATTTTTATTTTTATTACAAAACTATTTAAGATTCTTAAAATAATATTAAATTTATATCCCTTAAGTGTTATGCTTCTTCTACTTGACCTTTACAACGTTTACCTAATTTCTTCACATAATCTTCTTATATAGAACAACTATCTTACATGTGAATCACTTGCTTGATTTACTCACATGTGACAATGACTCTTTACCCATCATTTCCATCACCAAAGTTTGATTTGTATTGGATTTTTATTTTACTCTCTTGATTAAAAATTTAAACGGACTTATCTATAACTCAAAACCAAATAAACAGAACTAAAATACATCCTAAAAAAACTTATTTCACATATATCACAAGTATTAGTGACATTCTCCACAGACTAGTATTAGTGACATGTTCCACAGACTAGTATTGGTGACATGCTCCACAGAGTTGTATCAATGATGCCCTTTCCTCAATTAGCTGCAGGTTTTATTAATAAAAATAGTATTGCCATTGTTAATAATGTATAATTGTATACCTATTATATTTATAATCTTCTAAATTTTAGACACCTTGATTACATAATGGCAGGAATATCTTCATATCTGTTCATAATAAGATAAAATTATCATAACCTATAACTTAAAGAATTATATCACTATGATATTCAAGTTTCAATAGAAAATAATTTAAGTAGAGATAAAAATAAAATAAAATTCAACCTTGGTAACATAGATTAATAAGAAATATTATGATAAAATAAGAGACAATCAAGAATAATATCATCATTTCATTCTTAATTGAATGTTTATGATAATTATATTAATTTAAATCAATATAATTTATTAGTCAAAAAGTAATAAAGTATTTGATAAATAAATAAAATAAAATAAAATAAAAACTAAACATAATAATTAAATCTGACTAATGTTTTAGAGCATCAAGCCTCTAAATCAAGTTTTGTTTTATTAAATAAGAAAATTATTACAAATTTAATATTTGACAAGATATATATAAAATAAAATATAAATATGATAATTAAATCTAATTAATGTTTTAGAGCATCAAACTTTTAAATCGATTTTTGTTTTATTAAATAAAAAAATTGTTACAAATTTGATATTTAATTATATATATATACACTCATTAAAATGTAAGAATAATAAAGAAAATAGGTTGTCTATTTTTAAATATAAATAATTTTATTTAACTCTTATTTAATTAAATATATTTAATATAATTAATTTTATCAAAATTTTTAATTCTTCTTAAAAAAAGAGGAAATCACATGGACTCAGTTGATATCACCTAATCTACAAATAATATCTCATTAGTAATTTTCATTATAGAATATAAACCATCCTCTTTAGCTCATGGAATCTTTCTAAAATGGAGTGATTAATAGAGTAAGTTTGTCAAATATTTACATGCAAAATTAGAGTCGTGTAATAATTTTCAAATCATATGTATTCAGTTAATATGATACTATTAATCATGGTATTTAATTATTTTAATATATTTTTTAAATTAAATGTAGTTAACATAATCAATTCATTTTTATTGAAAAGTGCATTTTTATCAATAAGAAATATAGTACACTATTAATTATACAAAAAATGGGTAAAAATGTCACACTTCAATATGTTAAAATTAGATTGAAGCAAATATCAATAAATTAATTATATTAAAATATTAAAAATAAATTTATACTTAAAAATCGTAATTACGGATCAATTAAAAAGTGGTAAAAACAAGAATTCAAAAACCCAAAGAACAAGGTCACTAGGAAAAAATAACAAAAATGGTGGATGGAGGAAGTAGAGAAGGAGGACTATTTGGGTTTCCCCTACACATGCAAGTACTGATCACTATCAAGCCACTGAAAATATGATAAGGTTTAGTTTCCCAATAGGCTGGTAGGAAAAGTTCGCTCTGATACCATTGTAATAACCAACCCCTTTTTGCCTTGATAATTGTTTGTGATTTATCTTTTTAGTTTGATAGATGAAACATTTTATCAAACTTATACATATTCATTTAACTATTGCTTAGTAAACATTACAAGGACAATTATCAAATCAACATAGAGATATTCTTTCATAACATTACTAATTTTACAAAAAACTACTCAGAAGTTTATATCATATTTGAATTCCCTCAAAAAAGGGTTAATAGAGATCAAAAATTGGTGCCTACCACTTCTACATGAACCCAATGATCAAACTGGGCAATATTTGTAATAATGACCACACTTACAATGCTCAGAATGAAGGGACAAACTTAAGCACATTTATAAATGAAAAGATAACACTATCATTTTTAATCTATCGCATTTATTGGACATCACGGAACACCAATAACAAAACTCAGATATTTATGATAATTTTATCAACTAAGATGTAATGGGAAAATTCAAAGTATCCAACCCGTAACTAACAATAGGTCTAAAATTAAATGTAGTAGTATGAGTAATTGTCAGGAGCCACTAAATAACCCACACATAGAAGAATAGAATAGTTTCACACCTCTAAACTTCCATGTGATGCCTCTAGACCAAATTTGAGAGCATGGCAAAGTCTAGAAAGTGAAATAGAGGGTGTGGTTTGGCTTCAAAAACACATGCCAGGCTAATAACAATCCATTTATCCCTCATATATGCCTAGAAATATTATACAATTTTACTGTGCTGCTCATATGGCCCAAATAGACTGGTAATGACTTTCTATCATGGTGCCCAAGCTTTAGCATTGCCCAAAAGTCCTTAAATTTAATCACCTAGCTTAGAAAGCAACTCACCTCTTCCAAAAAGACCCACATCCTTAGTCCAGAAGGTAGATTAAACATGTGCCCAGGGTTTAAAATATAAACTACCCATGATAAATAATTTTGATGTCATTCATTCAATCTCAGTAGGGTTAATGCCTTGATAATCAGAATGACATAGTTGCTCAACTAGAAACCCTTGTTCAAAACCAAGTAGATGATATAATCTTCCTTCACCAATTTTATCTCTGAAAGAGACTCACAAAATTGCCATATCGCCCAAGTAGAAGCCCTGTATGATCTCCTCCATGAACCAACTAGGGTGGATTCATTTTGCCACTAAAACTGATCTACTTTGAAAGGGATTTCATCCTTCCAAAGGTTGAGATGAACCACGTTCGATCTCCTCAACCACAAGGGTCTTGAAAAGAGAAATAGAATAAACCAACATAACCAAATGAGCTCTCAAACCTTATTTTATACTTTTCCTACCAAACACTCCTGAGGCTTCTAATTTGAAAATCACTTTTTTAATTAAAACACCCTTTTAACTCCAAAAAAGACCTTTTCACTAAAATAATCATATTTTGAAACACAAGGTCCCTTTTTAAAGCTTCCATGATTTAAAGCACCTCATCCTGGTTTTGACGAGCTATGATACTAAGGGCCATTTAAAATATTTTAATTATTTTTGGCAAACTTAGTGATTTAATTAAAATATAACCATTAATACATGAAATTTGTATAAACTATCAAAAAGTACCAAAATTGGAAACTAACAGCACATGAGTGATCCTGATGAAGAATATAGAAGAACAGAGCTGATTGGGTGAGTTATTATAAATAAACACTCTCTCCAATAATATTAGAGCCCAAACTAAAAGCCAAACGTAAGATCTGGGAGCATCGTATAACTCCTCTGCACCCTCTAAACTCACTGGTAACCTCAGATTATCCCTCTGATTATGTCGACACGCACAAACCCAGAAAAACATCTCCAACTGTAGAGCAAGAGAACCCTAAAATGGGGACATTACAATCTACATTGCTGTAGAGTAGTAGGGACATCATTTCAAAGTTTTCTCCTTAGGAAGCTTAAATCTAGTACAATGTCTACTATTTCTTCTATCTAGAAATATTTTTATGGCTATAGATCAAACCACAGAGTGCAAATACATACAAAATGAATTATTGGAAAGAATCACGAAAGATGAATACATGGGTTATGTAGATGTTGAATGATGATACAATGTGGAGAAAATATTGAAATCATTGTTAGATAATGAGGGTAGACTATGGGTTAAAAAGGTTATTTCATGATGCAAATGAGAGTTATTGGACCAATCTATTCTTGTCAATTTCCAACTGAACATGTTGCCTCTTTTGTTGTCTAGAATTACTACCTTGACTAGACCCCCAATGCATGATGAAACACTTGGGCTATGATAGGGGGATGTAAAATCCACACAATTTCTTTATGGTGTAGTCATCCACAATATCTTGTCAAATAATCTAAGAGAGCATTATGGTTATGTGGTAAAAATTAAAGGATAGTTGAATGTGGAACCTATCAATGTCTCAAGAATAGAGCTTTAGTTGATTCCAAGGGTCCAAGATATTGCTACACAATCCTTCTTGCTTCATTGGATGAGCACTAATTCTTCTGAGGAACCACCCATGAAGGACCACAACTCGTCACTTTCTTTGCTACATATTGGATATGGAAAAAATTGAAAACAAGACCTAGGAAGGAATGCTTAGCACAGGTGATCTCATCCTCACTAGCATACTTGTGTTTGGATATCATTCCATATCAAAGGATCGTGCATCATGGATGGGTGCCTTATAAAGTCATGATGCACTACTTAGTCATGTGTGGAAATTTATAAGTTATATTTTTTTAGGTGAAAATGGTGGTCAATTAGCAAAACTTTCTAGTCATGTCATTGCTCTTTCGGCTATACTACTTCAACATGGTCAATATGGTGTTCTTGAGAACCTTTTTATAACCATTGATGAACATTCATATCAGCAAAAGATTTTAAGAAGTACTGAAAGTATGGATGGGGATTGGTATGTACGCCTTGACCTCTTAGGTTTTTATCTTCTTGATCATGCTTGCTTAGGAGTTCATCAGAGAAAGAAGAGCATAAAATGTTGAATCAAATAATTGTTAAGGAAAGGGTTGGGCTTTTGGAAAAATATTCTACAGGGTACCTCACTTAACTAGGTAGTAGGAATGAAGTTGGGTGAAAAGTTGGAAAAATGACAAATTTCAAAAAATTATAGATGAGGTTCCCAAATTCCTTGGGAAATTTGTGTGGGAGAAGTGACTTGCAAAAGGCAAGTCTTCAAAACGTAGTTGTAAATTGTAGTCAAGTCTCCCAAATCCACTGATCAAAGCATGGAGAAAGTCAACTCAAGAGCAGCTTCAAGGAGATTTGGAGGAGGAATGCAATTTTGTAATTTTTCACTTGTGAAAATTACAAAGTGCAATTGGATATCCCAAACCCACCAGTCAACACCAATCAACATGAACTCACAATGTGAATGGAAAATTTCAAGGCCAATTGCAATTTTTCAAATTGCAAATTGTAGTTGGAGTTCCCATTTCACTGAGGGTCCTAGTGCAAATGGGAACTTTCAAGGCCAATTATAATTTTATAATTTTGCAAATATTAAATTGCATTTGGATTTCACATTTCCCTGAGGGTCCTAGTGCAAATGAAAACTTTCAAGGCCATTTGTAATTTTGCAAATCACAAATTGCAGTTGGAGATTCCATTTCTTTGAGGGAACTTTTGGGGGGAATTGCAACTGTGATTTGAAATTTACAAATTTGCAAATTGTAAATTATAGTTGGAGTTCCCATTTCTCTAAGGGAACTTTTCAAGGGAACTACAACTACGAATTGCAATTATATAACTTGTAAATTAAAAAATTACTACGGAGTTCTAGGTTTTTCTAATACAAAGAGAATTGCAAAATTGCAAATGGGACCCATATTTTCTTAAAACAAAGAAAATTGCAAATTTTCAAAAGGGACCAAAATTTCCCCCAAAGGCTAAAAAGTGAAAAGTAATACATTTATGCATTAAATTTTTTTGAGGCAACCCTAAAATTCAAAATTGTGAAAAAAAAACAAATAAGAAAAAAACAAATTTGGAAAAGGCAAGTTGGAGCCAAAAAGCAAAAAGGTAAAAATAACATAAGTTTTGGATTTTATATTTCTTTGCTTGTTCAAACACTCCATGGGAGAAATATTGCAGGTATACAAGTTCAAGGTGGGCCATTTCAAAGAATATTTTTCAAATGGCCATGCATTTAGGGTGTTTAAAATCCATCATTACAAGGCATGGTTGTTCTTTAGCATGCATACAAGAAAGGGCAGCTATCCAAGAAGATTCTAGAGTTACAAATGAGTAGTTAAAGGCATCTCCAAGAAGTTTCACAAGAAGACAAAAGGTTTGTTTGCCTTCCAAGGTGAATATTCTCCTTCCATCTCGTGTAAAATGCATTTCTAGCCAAGAAATCAAAGGGTTTGTTATGAACCTTCATCCTTACTTGCAGAGGCAGTTACAAAAATGATTTTTATTGCAGATGGATGAAGATTCTAGGCATGGCAAAGGGCATATTACAGTTGGGAGAATCTTGGCAAAAATTTAAGAGTTATTTACAATTTTGTAATATTGAAATTGGCAAACCGCATTCTCAGATTGCAAAATTGGTAAAAATTGTATAAATAGAGGGCTTGTCCTCTATTCTAAGGTTGTTGTTGGTCTTTGTTTTTCTCTCTAAGTCCTAGGCTCTTCAATTTTTTTGGATCTATTGTTGTGTGTATGTATTATCTCCCTTGTTAAGGTGGTTGTAGTTGCATATCCATTAGCAAGTTTTGAGAGCATGCTTATATGTCTCCCTATCCAAAATGAATCAAACTCACCATACTTGTCCCCATGTAAACATTTTGAAACACTGGTGTATGTAAGATCTCTTTTCAAGATAATGGAAAATACTTATGGTTTTTACTTTTTCTTGTTGATGAAATGCAATAATATGTTTTGCAAGTTTAGCTTATTGGATATCTAGTTTTATGTTCATTACTGGTTGTCATCTTGGGCATAAATTTAGGTTATAAATCCCTTTTTATATAATGATTTGAAAATTTGTTGTTGAATACTTCTTAAGGGCACCTTGCGTTTATGTATTTGATAGGGAATAATATTTGAAGTTCTAGTTGCAATGCATGCTCTAGGGTTTCAAGAATCATTTGGGTATTTGTATTATGTAGACACTAATGGATGAAAATCACTCCTGGTAGTTCCCATAGCTTGTATTTCAATTTTTCTACATCTTTGTAGTAAGTGATATCATAAATATTGAAAGAATCCATGTTGTTTGAAAACCACCAGCACACCACTCTTTATAATTATCTAACGTGTCCTACTTGTCTACCCAACAAATAATACAACTGATGCATATTATGAGAGTTATTTTCCTATAGATGCATGAATATTTGCATACTTAAAATATATCTATAATTTGTTCTTTGAAACCTAGCATTGCAGTCTTCCATTTGACCCCATGTTTTTGAAAATTCTTTAGAATGAAGATTGCAATTAATTTTCCTTCTATCTTCAGTAGTTTGTGTTTGAATTAGTGCATTTGTGCATTTCATGAGACAACCCTTCCTAGGTGGAGTGTGCAACTTTGGTTATGCCCTGGTCAAACTTGCGTTTGTGTGCCAAAAATACTCATGGAGATTGAATTGCAGTATCACTCCATGTGACAAGCTACCCATTAGGTCCTTTCACCTTGTTTCAGTAGAGCCAAAAGTAGCAAGGAATTAACCATATCCTTTGTCTATGCCTCCCAGTTATTGTTTGCATCTTGTCCATCTATGTGCTAAACCCTTCCCCAATTATAATGACATATTAGTGGGTTTATCATCCATATTTGCCATTTTTCTAAAGTGTGCAAGGCCAAGCAAAAGAGGTGGACAACTGGGAACCAACAGGGCATCAATGTCTCATCCCCACATCAATGGCAATGCAGTGTTGATTCGAACTACACATTAGACGTGATGCTATGTCAAAAATAAATAACAATAGTGGATATAATATTTTATTTTGGTAAATTGATGGAGTGTAAATCGATATGACTGTTGACCCATATAATATTATAATCATATATACTATATTGCTATTATATTATAAAATATTATAGTTAAATAGCTATATAATATATATAGTTAAAAGATATATTATAATAATATGCTATATTATTAATAATACTATATTTTATTAATATTATTTACATAAATATATAATAGTAATAATAAGAACAACAAAAACAAAAATAATATTAGACTAATCTTTAATGACTAATGATTAGGCATCTCTAAGAACATAATCCATTAAGTACTTATGTGGAAAGTAAGTTTGACACCAACAATCCACCTTAGCAATGCATTTGGCATAGTTACATCTATTATTGGGAACAAGTTATATTTGAATAAGCATATGCTTAGTATCAGATATGGGAGAAACATGTCAAAATATAAGACACAAGACAACTAATTGTCCAACACATGACGTCCCAGATCCTTCTTCCTTTGATGAAAGACCTATCTAAATTATTCGGGGAAAGACTACTATAAATTTGTATATTTAACATAATGGAAGATCTGCCACTCTTTAGTATTTATATAATGTGGCGCATATTTGAACCCACCCCAAAAGTAAATTCTTTCCCAAGTTGGTATTCTTCCATTCTTGAACGCAGTAACTTACAAGTGCACCCAACCCTACTCTCATTGATTGCATGGCACATGGTGAATTGACTATTGGACAAAGCAAAGTGCTGAAACTATTGAGCCTACAATTTGATCGAGTGAGGTGAGCTACTTTCAAGTTTATGATGAGAGTGAATATTATCTGGATAGGTGTAAGCTTCTAATGTCTAAGGGAATTCTATATCTTTAAATGTATTGAGGTGACTATTTGGGTAAAGTTAAGATACATTCATAAAAAGATTGAATTTTAGTTGCATAGACAACCATAATTATGTGAGTGAAGGTGCTATTTATGCACTTTTAAATACATGAAGGTAACTATATTATTTTCTGAATTTAGACATGGAGACAAATGAAAGTTTTAAAATTAATGGTGGCTTCTAAAAGATAATAAGGTAGATATAATGGCTTTAAAAGTATAGAGAGTCTATGTTGTTTGAGCTAATAAAAATAGCAGAGATGATGTTTTTTTTGTGTACTCATGTGAGGTATATATTTCTTTATAGACTGTAATGAAAATAACAGAAACATAATTGTTTTTGGGAAGGCCATGTCTAAATTTCTTCTATTCATACCTTTTTTATGAACCTTGATAACTTATAAGTGAAAATTTATGTATGCCAACGAGGTTATGGGTTTTTAGATTGTATGATTTTGATAACATTTATTCAATCTAAATTTATATATTCTAACGAGGTTATGGGTTTTAAGATTGTACAATTTTAACAACATTTATTCAATCTTAGTAAGATCCAACTATGGAAATCATCCTCATATTTTATTGTATATTTAATTTCAATTTTCATGCTTCATTTGTCTCAATCGTGCAAAGCATCACATAACTTGTGATTTGACATTAATTTGACAGGGAAGTGTAAGGTTTAGTGTATAACAAAATTTTGTTGTAAATCCAACTATTAATTGTAGTTGGTCAACATGTTTGATTTCGGTAATATCTAAGGGTTCTTGTCACTCCCTAACCAACTAAAAAAAACTTTAGGCAAATAGGATCTATCTATCTTGAGGATACACATATCATTCATATATTTATCGAGAAATTATCAAACAAGATGCCTAAATCAATCTAAGCTAATACCATACCAATATAACATCTCGTCCAACATAAAAAACCAATTATAAAACATTATCCATGAAAATGCTTAAGAAAATAATTAAACCTACCTAAAAATAAGGAATCAATACTTACAATATCTCTTATATATAATAAATAAATTGTACTCACCCTCAAAGGGATATATATATATATATATATATATATAAACACAAAAATCAAACAATTATTTTTTAGTTTTTTTCAAAATTACAAAACATTTCCAACAAAAAAAGGGAAGCTCGCTTAAAACCCAATCAATTTTTACAATACCACCTATGTCCAACCCATTTTTTGGATATCTAACAAGATAAAAACACTTTTCTTTCAAATTTTATAAAAGTTTCCGTCATGCTTCTACTTATGATAAACATATTTTGTTTACTATTTTTTCACATGTTAATAAAACGCCCTAAAAAAAAAGTTAAAGCATTGTAAAATTTAAGTCAAACTAAATCTCAAATACTTTCATCTAAAAATCTTCAATTTAGTGTAATTCTAACTTTTAAACTTGATTTATAACAAAACATTATTTTTATAAGAATGGTTTTATTGTGGAGATCAATTTCATGCCTTTTACATGTATTTTCCCTGTTCTCTTCATGAAGTAATGCTTTTATTTGTTCTTGTTCTTTGTCATTACTTTTTTTTGTCATTTATTTGTCCAATAT